>CP149056.1:2525000-3775000 GCA_038024825.1 Polylopha cassiicola
AATGGGCTTTTACTGCAAAATCGGACGGTTAGCGAGCCTCCTGAGAGGCTTTCAAGCCTTTAGGTTTAGGGTTTTTAGCCCTGACCATCCGCGGACCTGGATGCGACAGTTGGAACCCATGTGGATGCGGCTCTGAACAAGAAGCTGTGAGAGGATCAAACGGAGCGCGTGTTGTGTTTGTTAGTACTTAGTCGGTTTTACAGGTTTCTATAATTTAAAATTTAGGTATCTTATCTTATTGGGGGATTTTAGGATGCACTACCACCCCGATCTTTTGTGCATACCTCTCAAAACTTAGGTAACAATTTCTAATACAATTACTTGTTACTCGTATGTTCTTTTTTCTTGGGTTTGCAATGTCAATTTATCTCTATAACTAGGGGCCCGCCCCGGCTTCGCCCGGATACCTTTTTTTTTATGACCTGTGTCACTCGGGAATAGTGTAGCTTTGCAACAGTAAAAGAATTTTTCAAATCTGTCCTATCGTTTAGGAGCCTATTCAATCCAAACAAGCAAATCTTTCCTCTTTATTATAATATTATCATATAGGAAACCATAATTATAGTTTTCCGCGGATGTGTCGCATCCAATAGCAAGAAAACTGCATCAACAACACCCCTGATATCGCACACCTAGATCTAAAGAGAGCTAACTCAAAAAAGGTACTTTTTCAGGAGAGGCGAGGAACTGATTAATATGCACGCATGAGTTTTCTGTATAAATTTATACTTTTTATAATAAAGCTAGCAAAGTTATATTAGCTGAAATCAGTTTTAGTGTAGATGAGTTTTGCTGGAATCCGATGGTGTGCATAACTCAAATCTTCCGGTTTTTGAGTTAGATCCCTTTAGATCTAGGTGTGCGATATGTACATTTCTCTGGAGATGTGCGACGTACGTTTGTTATTCCGAGCTCGCGTTGACGATCGCCCGATTCCGTATCTGGTTCCTTTGCGTTTTCAATTCGTGCCGTCGTTTATCTTTATTCCTTTGTTTTGAGTATATCGATTTCTTTCCCGACACGGTTGTTGCTCCCTTATACACGTTTTGTATCTTATTTTGGAACGTAAAACGAAAATCGAGGAGCGCGTAGTGAAGTAGAAAAAAGATGTGAATTGATTGAAATTTTATTTGTGCCGTTAAAAGGACCTAAAGCTAATGTTATATATGCTCTAAAATAGCATGCTAATAAATATGCTCAATATGAGCATGCTCTTGACTAATTTACATTTGCTAGCAATAGGCATGCTAGTTTAATACGATACTAGCATGCTTAATAAGCAAACCTGTTCACACGCACTGCAAGTAGCATGGTCAAAAATCGCACGACCATTGAGTTTTGAGCAAACTCAAAATAAGCATGCTCATTAGTAGCAAAGTTTCAACACATGCTACTAAGTAGCAATTGCTCAATAGTGGTATCCCTTCGTGCTAGTATTGAGCATATGCAACAGACTTTTGAGAAGTTCAAGGAGATATTTAAAGTGGTCAGTATAGGTATAATGCTCTTGAGCATCTATACAAATAGATGGTCTTAACACCAACTTATAAAGCACATTACACAGCGCGAAGAATTATTTATCATTTAATGAAAATTTTAACGGTCACATTTTAGCATAATTATTAATATTTTAATACCCCCACGAATAGCGAACCCAACGCATTAAGGGCGAAATGGGACACAAAAAAATGTTGCCATGCAAAGGAATGCAGCGGGGCTTTGCAGTGATTTAATATTGCAGCGGCGCGAATAAAAATGCAAGCATAAACATAACGCGCGACATGTGGAATCCGACGGGGGATGCCTTGTGCAACGTAGAGTTTTATGAAATTCTGTTTAGTTCACGTTACGTTGTTGAAATTTGTAATCTTTAAATTTCTTACGCGGTTATTACACATTGGAATGAAACAACTATATTGGATTTAACTATCAAGTTTAGCGTTAGACTATCGTCAGCTCAGTCATGCTGCGAATATCTCAAGTTTAGCGTTAGACTATCGTCAGCTCAGTCATGCTGCGAATATCTCAAGTTTAGCGTTAGACTATCGTCAGCTCAGTCATGCTGCGAATATGGGAATTGTATTTTTTTTTAAATCAGTAAATCAAATAAAATACGCAACACGTAAATACAACTTGTGCGCTGCTTGGTCAGTAAAAAACATTACGAACTTTAAAATATCAATCTATTAATATGTTTTTCTTGTAAAAACATAACGGATTAACAATCAATTTATCATTTTACCCTTAAAAACAGTTACCTACATTAAAATACAAACTCTTTGTTTCAATATGCACTTACAAAAGCTAATAACAACGGGTTTATAAACCTACTAAGGTACAGTAAAACCCATTACACAGAAGCTAGAAAGCCAAGGACATAATTCAAAGCTAGACCATTGCATCCAATTGTAACGCACAAGTTAGATCCGACACATAACGGAGTAATTAATACACAAGCAGCTGTAGGATTGCATTGGCATCCTGTTCGGACCAATTTCCTGGAACACGTTAAATGTCGGCAATCGAGCTGCCACGCCTACGACCGGAGCAGGGTTTTAAAACTCAATGAAGAGCTTAAAGTAAAAGAGAGTAGAGTAAAAGAGAGTAGAGTAAAAGAGAGTAGAGTAAAAGAGATTAGAGTAAAAGAGATTAAAGTAAAAGAGGTTAGGTTAATAAAATATGTAGTAGTATAAATGCGAAAGTAACTGTGGCAGACGAACGGAGGTATAGCAGTCTTTGTAATAGGGCTTTTACCCTTTGGGTACGGAATTCTAAAAAAAGATAAATAAGAATAGTTTTGCAAACACCTAATATCGTCTATTCGTAGCATATACGGCGAGCTGATTTGCCTCCGGGTTTTCTCTTAGATTCGGATGTACGCGATTAATGTCCGCTCGTTCTAACGTTAGCGAAGGCTTCTACGCGTCCACACACCACGACTTTTTGCCACTGACAAATCGAGCAGTTTCGATTACGCGACCGACGGGCTATCTTTGGTCCAAACTTAATGATAAATAGAATCTGTGTTCTAGATAATCACTTCGACTGTGACAAAACAAATAAATAACGAAGTTTTATGTCCGAGGAAGTTGTGAGGTTGTGAGAGCACCGGAGCGGAGGCTGGGCCCGTAACGAGGGGAAATTGTGCGAGGTGTGACGTCACAGACAGGGATGTGCCACGATTTATGGGGCCCCGAGACAAAGAAACGGTAAATTATCGGCAGAGATTTATCGGGACCTCTCGCCGGGAGCCAGGTGACGCTTCCGCGGCTCCTAATGCCCGCTTAATAAACGAAAACTATAAAAACCTCACCCATTCCGGCGGCGCACCATAAATAACAAAGATTAATACTCGCTTTCGTGTAAACGCGGTACAATTTACCAGCTAAGCGAAAACGTTGCTTAATGGTAAAATGTATTAATCATAGTCCATTTGAGATAGGTGTAAGTAATGTGCGTTTTCATACATCGGTATAGTTATTAATTTTCCGGCGGGCCGCGCCATTACGTGCCGCTCGTAAATAACAAGATGGCCGGCTCACATTAACATATCGGTGTTGCCAACTTACAAACTTACCTATTTTAATGTTGCCAGCTTGATATTCGGTACGTAATCACTATTACAGCGGTATTAGCATATTGGGTTGGGATCTAGAATTCTGTTTTTGAATATAAATTGAAAAGTCTGGTAAGTACACTCATTATTCTGAGTGCGGGATCGGTGAAGCGGAATTGCTTGTTTAATCAAATTTTAAATAACGCTTTATTCGTGGGCATTTTTTGTCATCATTTGTAATTGTAATATTTTGTACCTACCTAAAACGAGCGTCTGAGAAGACAATGCGTGTGTCTTTGTTATCCAGTCTCCGTATTTATTTTAACATATTTCCTTTTATTTACGTCACAGGTCCTCAAAGGAAAATACTAACCTATAGATGTACTAAAGTCGACTTCATAAATATTGATATGATAAACGCAAAACTACGAAATCGATTGTAAGAGAACGAAAAATCACGTGGTCAATTTACGTTCGCTTATGTCAATTCCATACAATTTTGCTCGCTACGTTCGTATCGATTGGCACTTTGTCTAATGGGGCAGTTTGGGAACTGTAAAGTTTTCAAATGGAACAAAATACGCGAGTCAAATCCGTTAATAGTTGTTCCATTCCAATGTCAACCGCAAAGGCATAAAAATTTTTCAAGTTTCTTAATTGCCAATTCCTATAGAATCGTAGGTCTAGTTTACACCCCGACTCTTATTCCGTGTAAAATGAGACAGAAACCTATTTTGCCTAAAATTAGGATCCCATAAGACATTTGACGCCCGCCGGAATTCAATTCCACAGAAATTGACGCTAGAATTTGATTTTCCGCGGGAGGTAACGGGGCGAGACGGGCGGGCTTAAATATTCACAAAAATCCAGAGAAACCCGTGGATTTATATCATATCTATAACTAACTTTTTTCGAGCGACGGAGTCCGCGTGGAAATCGTTTTTTTATCCATTAAAAAAGTTATCTATGTAAACCGGTTTAGGTAACGATCCGTTACAGATTTATTAGAGTTCACTGTGATAGGAGAAATCATTAGGGGCCTACGTTAGTTTGTAAAAGTCTTTATTCTCTATTATATAGCATTAGAGGCCGTTTAAGTATTACATAAGCAATATGGGAGGAGGGGAAAGAGGTGTCTAGATGATGATTACATTACTTATTTACTTTTTTACACAAATAGCAAGATAATCCATATATTGTCTGTGCTTGAAATTGAAACGCATTTTTTTTTCACAATTAATTACATACGTTTTCTTACTCACTTGTAACCGCGTGCACGATTTGATTTGACAATGTGTGTCAATAAATGTCCTCTAAATATATATATAATGAGTTAAAGTCCTCTTTAGTTAATGCTTATTATATTAATTCAAAAGGTAATAAACACCATCTATATTTAAGACCTCGTTGTATTAATATAAGTACGCAGTTACTTCAAACTTGAAATGACTCATTAATTAAGTAAATTAAACATCAAAAAGCTCAGTTACACAATTTAAATTATCGTAACTTCAGTTGAGCTAAATAGAACAAGAATTCAAGGGAAATAACGTAACAAACAACAAGAAGAAATAAATAAACTTAATTTAAAATTAAATACTTGGTTTCTGTGAAATTTTAATCTAGAACCTGTCTCTGTGTTTATAATAAAAGGTTTTAAAATAATTCGTACTTTATATAACACGTTAGAACTTAGAGGATCGGCTATAAATAGCAGTAAGTTTAAAAGCAACCGTACTAATAACTTGTACTTTACATAGTACGTAACGACTTCGTAGGTAAAATAACCTGAAAACCTACATGGCAACCGAATAGCTGAACAGTGAGCGGATAAAAAAATGTACTTTATAAAGCACATAAGGATATTCAAAGTCAAACTGTAAGTTAAAATGCCCACATGACAACCACAGAGCTTGACACTGAACGAAGGATGAAATCGGATTAAAAATAAAAGGTCGACTGGAAAGGTCAGGATGTTTTGTAAATGAATTCGTGGAAAACTTTTGTCCAAAGGGACTGTATTTTCAAATGATATTATTAGGAATGTTTTCAGTTTCGTTTAAAATACAGTTTTGTAGGCGGCTAAAATAACAAGCTACCCTTCTCTCATTATAAGGTAGTATGTCTCTCATTGGTGAAACATGACAGCTGGACCTCATTCTACAGGGCACGGATTAAAAAAACATGCAAAAGCACTTTATGAATCGATAATATTCATCATTATATGTAACTATTTATATACGTATGTATGTCATATTTATATATATCTTTTGTATTTTATATTTATGTAGTATAATGTCCTTATGGTATTGTTGGTTGTTTTTAGTAATTGTTTGCACCTGCGAATTGTAATTTTTCTGCATGACTCCAAAGTTGACTGATACAAAATGTCTTATTAAGTTCGCCTTTTATACAAATACTTCTGCTAAGTTTTTTGCAAAGCATAAATAAATAAAACTCCCAACAGTTAAAACAAACGGCCCCCGCGTCGCATTCTACCACTCACACAACCAAACTAATCGGGCAAACTTAAATTAATTCATGTAACAATTTTCATAAGGCTATCTAAATCACAAACGCGTTCGGAGGGTTCCCCGGCCTAATTTAAGTTAGATAGTTGAGGTGATTAGCCCTCCGTCGATAAGAGGTGATAAGAACACGGTACGCTTATCTGGGGTTAATGGCCTTTGCGATGGACAGAGAGATTGTGTGATTGTGTTGATATTTTGGCCTGTTGTTGATGTTTCGTTGGCATTTGTCGACTGTTACAGAATGCAAATGTTTTTTTTTCTTAAACTAGTCTCAAACTAAGCAAAACTTGTAGGTACAAAGTGTCTTTCCGCTGTCTATCTGTCTTTATATGTAGGTATTTTTATATCTTTAGAATTACGCAACGGATTTTTACATATTACGTTACAAATAATGACAAAAGTGAATTAAAAAAGGTTTATATGTATAATACAATATTATATAATAAGCAGATCTATAAATAGATTATAATGCGGTTTTTTTAATAGAGAGAATAATTCAAGAGGGTACATATTATGATATAATAATATTTTTGGACAATTCACACCAATTGATCTAGTCCCAAACTAAGCAAAGCTTGTACTATGGGTACTAGACAACGGATGAACATACATAAATACAAATATGACATCCAAGACTCAGGTACAGATGCCAGTGCTCGTCACATTGACATCTGCCCCTAACGGGAATCGAACCCGCAACCTCCGGTTTCGTAATCAGGGCCTCTGACCACTAGACCAACAGGCCGTCGTATATTATGCACTAGCTGTGCCCGCGACTTCGTCCCCGTGGAATAGTAATTCTTCATAAGGCTTCATATTTTCCCCGTTTTTTACACATTTTCCATTGTTTCTTCGCTCCTATTGGTCGCAGCGTGATGTTATATAGCCTAAAGCCTTCCTCGATAAATGGTCTATCCAACGAAACAATATTTTTTGAATTGAAAAGGCTCCTAAACGACTGGACCGATTTGAAAAAAACTTTCACTGTTGAAAAGCTACGCTATTCCCGAGTGCCATAGGCTATAAAAGGGATCCGGGCGGAGCCGAGGCGGGTCGCTAGTAATATATAAAAGCATCAGAAAACATATACTATGTTTTTGAGTAGGTGTATATTTTCCGAATGAACTCCCCCGGGGCGGGCACGGGTCAATGCGCCTGACTCGGGTGACCCGCACATGCAGTTATGCACTGGGATGCATCGCTCGTGATTGATGTTATGTAACCCGTGTTTTGGTATATAAGACGGTGATATACTATCTTATAAATATAAGACATATGTACTGGTAGGTAATAGGCAACACAGAAATTTATGTAAACGTTATAGAATTAATCTATGTTCTTCTTCTTCTTTTTATCTTCTTTCTTATATATAAATCAATTATAATGAATCGCAAAATGTGTTGGTAAGCGCATAACTCGACAACGCCTGGACCAATTTGGCCAATTTTTTTTTAAATGTTCGTTGAAGTCCAAGGATGGTTCTTACGGCGAGAAAAAATCGAATAATTGCCGGGAAAACCCTAAAAACAGCCCTTTTCTTTTTCCATACAAACGTTGTCTAACTAAAGTTACCTAATTTGAATTTCGAACGGGCAGGATGACGTCTGCCGGGACCGCTAGTTAATAATATGACTCTAAGTGAGCAAGCATACAAAAACATATGACTGTTAGCTCCCTAATAGCAGCTTTGTCCAGTCCCGCTATAAAAATCTCATTCGAATTCATACTCTCTCATTGTAATCGAACCGACCGATTCGGTAGAACGGTAGTATAGTATAGACCGGTTGGGTAGAATGGGTAGGTCCGTCGTAATTAATAAAGGAAGGTGGCGAGAGCGCGATAAGCTTGTACACTCGTAAATCAAGCGGGTAATGACGCCCGGACGTATCGTAGTAGGCGTGGATGTGGCATTACGAGTTTACATTCGGACGATGTAGTAAGTAGTATAGTGTTACGATACAGTAAGTAGTATACTGTTACGATATAGTAAGTAGTAATCTCTGATGCCTTCGCGGTTATTACACATTCGAATGAACCAACTATGTACCTGATTTTTCTTTTCTCAATCGAACATTTATGACAAAGATTATGAAGATAAAGGTGTATAGCATAAATTTTACAATAACGTGACGTCACGAGCCCCCACTCCCGAACCTTATTTTTGTATTTTTTTTTATTATTTCGGAAAAGAAAAAATACGTGTAAATTTTTTTAATAATTTAACTGTCGGACAAGATATAAGTTTTAGTGTCTATTATCTCTATGAGTGTTAGTCAGCTGAGTAAGCTACGGAAACGGGAACTGTAAACTTTTCGAAACGTCAGCATTTAATTTGTCAAATTTATTTTTTATGCCTACGCGAGTGAAATACTTTATACTAAAAACTATATGAACTCGTATATTCGAAAGAACTAAGTTAATTAGAACAGTTTGTAAAATAGGGGAAAAAAAAACTAGGAAGTGTGTTTTTTGATACGATATTTTTTCTAAAAAAAAAAATTAATTTCCCAAAAGTACCATTTTTAGCGGTTAAGCATTTTTCGCTTTCCACTGACGTTATTTCAAAACGTCACATCCATTCGCAACTGTCACCCATGTAAACTTAGGTCTTACTCGCCTCCCGTACCGCCCGGCGACCAAACACACAAACAAACAAACAAACCGCTCGGTACGCTATGAAGATATTAGACCGTTGTTTACTTAGCAGACTAGCCTCGCCTCCGGGTTCCACTTGCATTCAGCTTGACACATTGCAAACATTGCCTTTTGTTTAAGTTTATGTGGTCTTAAGTATATAAATATTGTATTTGGAACTTAAATGACGCTTTTATCTGCTAGATAATTTAATAGTAGCTAACTTGACACTTACTCGGATAATGTGAAACAGCCTCATCTATAGTTTTAATACATAATATAAACGCAGGGCCTAAACTATAAGGGTTAGAAACTTGAAATGTTGTAAAAGGGACTTTATAAGAATAAAGTAGAGAAGCAGTAAGGATTTTTGACAATTTACTCCCTAAGGGGGTAAAAAAAGGGTGCTTATTGAGCGCAGACGAAGTCGCGGAATGAAGCTAGTATGCACCTTATATTTATGAAATTCCAGCGCTAGCATTCAAAATGTATCATTATTTCGTAGCACTGCTACGAATTTTCGTAGCAATTGAGCGCTACGCACCGTAGCAGTTACAAGAACGCTCGCTACGAGATATGCTACGAGAATATTCCGATTCTGAAACGATATAGTCTTATGCTAAAGTGAAGACTATTGTCAGCTCAGTCGTGCTACGATTATGGAATCTGTAAAGGCTCCGAAACGTCAGCCAGTACAATAAAATACGCGAGTTTAATCCGTTAAAGTTGTTTCATTTCAATGTATAATAAATACGCGTCGGACTTATCCGCAGGGACCTTCTGTTCCCTTGCAACAAAATAGTCGTGTCAACACACCTCCTGACGGCCCGAGCCGAGGTGCGACCCCCACCTTGGGGGGCCCTAGGGTCGGTCAGGGCTAAAAACCCTAAACCCAACCCAAAAGACTTAAGAGTCTCCTCTCAGGAGTCTCGCCACCCGTCCGGTTTTGCAGTAAAGGCCCATTAGCTGGCCAACTGCGCTTCCAAAAGTATAATAACCGCGAAGGCATCAGAAATTATTATACTTTCTCATTTATAATATAAGTAGGTAGGTATGCACAAAAATGCATAAGGCCCACCGCACACGGTCACACGGCACGCGTCAGCGCGCGTCATAAATGCGATTAAGGTAATACGATATCTGGCCGCAGGATGTGCGCCGAGCCTTATTAATGTAATTCTATTTATTTGCAAGCGAATTTGGACTTTAACTACCAAGTGTAAGGTTTTATTTTACTTGCACGTTGTTGTTTGTATATCACATTTTGGATTTGTCGTCATTAATTTTCGTTCGCATATTAATCTGTAATAGTGTGAAGTAAAATTTTTTTTTTTTAATAATGGGAACTGTTTTTCATATTGATATGATTGGAGGGGACAGAACTCTATAATATTATCATAGACTATCGGTCCGCCCCGGCTTCGCACGGATCCCTATTTTTTCATTATTTTTTCCAAAATATTTTATAGCCTATATTACTCGTGGATAATGGAGCTTTCGAATGGTATTTAAAAGAATTTTTAAAAACGGTCCAGTTGATTTTGAGCCTATTTATTACAACTAGGGATGTTACGGATGTGGTTTATCGGAACCGAAGCCGGAACCGGAGTTTTTTTATTTGTTTTAACGGATCCGAAATCGGAATCGGAACCGGAACCGGAGCCAGAACCATAGATGGTAGAAGAGGCAGTTAAAAGAGATCTATTGAAAACCTACACACACAGTACAGTCAGTAGAAAACCGCAAATTTCAAATTTGTATGAAAGGGCGTAGGGTTTAATACCACACATAGGAAAAGGAAATTTTAATTTCACGCGCTTTTCTACCATCTTACTCGGCTGGCTAAGGTGAAATTAGTTTGGGTCAAGGAATAAAGAGAGAGTCTGGAAGTCTGGAACATAATCAACAGATATGGTGCATATATATATATATATATATATAGATATATATATATTAGCACCTCTACAGTCTACACTGCGCACCCCGGCCGCTAAGTTTCGGTTCCGATATAACATCCGATTGAAATTCATCGGAACCGAAGCCGGAGCCGGAGGTGTAAATTTAACCGAATGTTTCGGTATATCGGAGCCGAATGCGAAGGTCCGTAACATCCCTAATTACAACCAAACAAACAAAGTTTTACCTCATTACAATGTTAGTATAGATAATAATAATATTTTTTAAGATCTGTCTGCCCTGTTGTACATATTAAAATAAAAGTAAATACTAGCATGACAATTGATAATTACACACTATATTATATATATAAAGAGTTGCTATTTACTTGTCAATTTCAAACTAAATCAACTATGTACCACTATAATCTAGGACCCCAGTTTAAAAAAGTAAAAAGTCTTTCACATCCAGTATAACACTTACAACATTTTTGACAAACACCCCAATATTTTACCTCATATAAAACTAAAGGCAAGCCAAGCTAGTAGAATGAGGTCTAGCTGTCATGTACCACCAATGAGAGGCAAGCTACTGGCCTGTGATTGGTGGTACATGACAGCTGGACCTCATTCTACACTAGCGCATCTAGCGGATTTCTGACACGCGGTGGCCCACATTAACACCTTATCCCTTGTAATCTAAAGTCGCTATTCCCTCGCCAATACGGAACTAAATGTAGCAAGCAATATTACCATAACTACAGACGAATTATAAACATAAAGATGTTAAATCGGCCGTTTAATCGAGACTATCCATACAATTACCATATCAAAGTAATGAATAAACCGAGAGGCCAAGTTTTTCTTACAATGGATTAGTAATTTATGTACAGACGAGGATAAGTGTGCCACTGACAGTTAAATTGCAAAAGTTAAAGCATAAATAAAAGGTAACAATATAATAGGGGTCTTGTGGACCGCTAACAATGGAATGTTTCTGCGGCCTTCTCCGAGAAAATTCTTGGGAATTTAACATTCTGCCTTCTGTACTGATAATAAAATAACGCGAAATAGTACCTAAATGTAGGTGCGACACAATGTTTGTCAGATATCATAATTATAATCATTTCTGCTGACGCTTTATTCCAAAATCGTTGTTTTTAATCCGCTAGAAGCACGTCGTGTAGAATGAGGTCTAGCTGTCGTGTGCCACCGATGAGAGACGAGCTACTGGTCCTTGTTTTTATGAATTTGGTTTTGCTGTTATGAGCTCAACTTTCGTTAAAGTCGATTGTATCGCTGTTTATTGCGTTTTAAACTAGAATTTAGCTTATTCGTTTATGCTTCACTTTAAAGCATTGTGTGTGGCGGCCTGTCAGCACATTCCGCCACCGTCACGTAGCACTCTTCTTGTATATTATCAAATAAATAATTAATTAGCAGCACAGTACTCATAGTGTCAACATACCGGTACCATCCGTCTCGTCATGTCCCCGGAATTCGGGGGACATTTTACCCTGCCCGGCAAATTGTGTGTACTCACCGCTCTCTGAGACGGAGGAGGGCGATCTCTCCGCGGTGGACACGCCCGAGGAGGACTCGAGCGAGCTGAGCGAGTCGGCCCGGGTGGAGTGGTGCAGCGCCGTGTCCGGGAGAGAGTCGCGGGTCTGTTGGGGGCACTCACCGCTCTCTGAGACGGAGGAGGGCGATCTCTCCGCGGTGGACACGCCCGAGGAGGACTCGAGCGAGCTGAGCGAGTCCGCCCGGGTGGAGTGGTGCAGCGCCGTGTCCGGGAGAGAGTCGCGGGTCTGTTGGGGGCACTCACCGCTCTCCGAGACGGAGGAGGGCGATCTCTCCGCGGTGGACACGCCCGAGGAGGACTCGAGCGAGCTGAGCGAGTCCGCCCGGGTGGAGTGGTGCAGCGCCGTGTCCGGGAGAGAGTCGCGGGTCTGTTGGGTCACTCACCGCTCTCCGAGACGGAGGAGGGCGATCTCTCCGCGGTGGACACGCCCGAGGAGGACTCGAGCGAGCTGAGCGAGTCCGCCCGGGTGGAGTGGTGCAGCGCCGTGTCCGGGAGAGAGTCGCGGGTCTGTTGGGGGCACTCACCGCTCTCCGAGACGGAGGAGGGCGATCTCTCCGCGGTGGACACGCCCGAGGAGGACTCGAGCGAGCTGAGCGAGTCCGCCCGGGTGGAGTGGTGCAGCGCCGTGTCCGGGAGAGAGTCGCGGGTCTGTTGGGGGCACTCACCGCTCTCCGAGACGGAGGAGGGCGATCTCTCCGCGGTGGACACGCCCGAGGAGGACTCGAGCGAGCTGAGCGAGTCCGCCCGGGTGGAGTGGTGCAGCGCCGTGTCCGGGAGAGAGTCGCGGGTCTGTTGGGGGCACTCACCGCTCTCCGAGACGGAGGAGGGCGATCTCTCCGCGGTGGACACGCCCGAGGAGGACTCGAGCGAGCTGAGCGAGTCGGCCCGGGTGGAGTGGTGCAGCGCCGTGTCCGGGAGAGAGTCGCGGGTCTGTTGGGGGCACTCACCGCTCTCTGAGACGGAGGAGGGCGATCTCTCCGCGGTGGACACGCCCGAGGAGGACTCGAGCGAGCTGAGCGAGTCCGCCCGGGTGGAGTGGTGCAGCGCCGTGTCCGGGCGCGCGTCGCGTGAGGTGCTCAGCTGTGTGAGCCGCCGCCGTAGGTAGCGCTGCTCGCGCGCCAGTTGCTCCTTGTGGCCGGTGTGACGTTTTTCCCGCTCTTCTAGACTCTGGAACAAGGTTATAGTTTTATTATTGAGTTTATCTTGTAATAAGTTACGTGGCGTGATTAAACTGTTTATAAGTCGAGAACAGCTGAACCGATTTGGCTGAAAATTGGGGAGGTAACGTAGAAACACGAGACGAACATAGGATACTTTATCTCGTTCCGGTGGAAAAAATGCATGATTTTATCTCCATACCTTTCGAAGTTTATTTTTATACTAAAATTTCATCTTTCCTTAAATTACGTAAGTCTGGGGTGACTTAGATCTCAGTTAGAGTTACTTTGACATTCGGGTATTTAATAAACAAATCTCGACTCAGATCTGTCAACAATGACAGTTTTCTATGACTTTTGAGTCAAGTTATAGTACCAACTACCTATCTCTCCGTTAATACGGTCTTACGATAACAGAAAAAAGTAATCACGAGTTACTCGTAGATTAAATTTAAAATAGGTTAAATACACGCCGTTTCTAATTTACTTTCACGAAAAAAATGGGTAAAAGGGAATTGGAAGTACCTCCATTAACTACGCAAAGAAAATTAGAGTGCCCGAGTGTTAGTTTTTGTTATTACTAGCTTAAGAGCTCTGCCGTGGATTCCTTTAACATAGCGAGTTCTACGTAATATTCTTATATAAACACTGAGTTTCTAATACCAAAATGAAAAATATATTCATTCAATTTAGGCGTTTATGTTGGTCAGAATATTCGTCATTTAGATTATTGAAAATGCGACACGTATTTTTACTTTTTAAAACAATGACGAAAACATGCGCTTTAAAGTTTGGGAGTGGAACCTCATGACGTCACGTTATGGTACAATTTATTGTGACGTCACAAGCGCCCACTCCCGAACTTTTGAAGCGTTTATCTTTGTTATTATTTATCCGATTGAGAAAAGAAAAAAAACGTGTACAATCATTTTTAGTATCTAACTTGGAGAAGAAAAGAAAAAATTCATCACGCCTATTGTCCAGAAACATTTATATAATTTTACCCCCATTTAATAATAATAATATCTTTGGACAATTCACACCAATTGATCTAGCCCCAAACTAAGCATAGCTTGTACTATGGGTACTAGACCACGGATAAACATACATAAATACATATAAGACATCCAAGACTCAGGTACAGATGCCAGTGTTCATCGCACTGACATCTGCCCCTAGCCCCTAGCAGGATTCGAACCCGCAACCTCCGGTTTCGTAGTCAGGGGCTCTGACCACTACACCAACAGGCCGTCAAAATACCATTTACTGCAATATTGATGCTGACTGTATATTCCGAACATTTAATGACAGCAAAACGTCCTCCATTCAGCTTGCTCACGAACCATCATATGTCACATAAGTCGTTTTGAGCATTTTGTGCGTCCACACAAATGACATATGACCCTCGTAAATCTTGACGCTGCAGCCACTGTCTTCACTCGTGGACAAAAGGCTGCAAGCACCGCGAACGTCACATGAGTTATGCCTTTACGGAATTAGCGGGAATCTTGGTCGTTATAACGTGTGATATTTTACACTGTGGGGTGCATGGAATGGACCGTTGTGTGAGTGATTTATTGACAATGTGTGTGTTTAGGAAAATGTAAAGGTGAAACGAAATGACTTCGCTTACAAGGGATACTAAATTAATTTTTAGATATAAGTGCTAATTCATAGTGTAATATGGAGGTTTAAAAAAGTTTTTAGGAACGAATAATTTATTGAAATTTGAAAATATCGTGCAAATAAGACGGCGCGGTTCTGAAACTTATTTATATTTATTACTAGCGGTCCCGGCAGACGTCATCCTGCCCGTTCGAAATTCAAATTAGGTAACTTTAGTTAGACAACGTTTGTATGGGAAGAGAAAAGGGCTGTTTTTAGGGTTTTCCCGGCAATTATTCGATTTTTTCTCGCCGTAAGAACCATCCTTGGACTTCAACGAACATTTAAAAAAAAAATCGGCCAAATTGGTCCAGGCGTTGTCGAGTTATGCGCTTACCAACACATTTTGCGATTCATCTATACTAATATTATAAAGAGGAAAGATTTGTATTTTTGTATGTTTGTAATGAATAGGCTCCGAAACTACTGGACCGATTTCAAAAATTCTTTCACCTTTGGAAAGCTACATTATCCCCGAGTAACATAGGCTATATAATATCACGCTAGGTCTTATAGTTGCGGAGCAGTAACCGAAAATGTTTCAAAAACGGGGGAAAAGTATCGTTTCTGAGGCCTTAAAAAAATCTTAAGTCCCCCCGTGCGAAGCCGGGACGGGCCGCTAGTTATATATAAGAGAAGATAAAGAGAAGAAGAAGATAAACAGCCAGCATTATTTTTTTATGTCAAAATGTAACTTAATCTTTTTTTGTTAAAAAATATTTTAGAGTATAACTTTAGCATTATTTTACAAAACGACGGTTAGTTTCGCAAAGAAAGAACGAAATTAACCGATATGAAAATGAAAATCACAAAGCGATCTTTGTGAAAAAAAATGACCTCAAAATGAATCCGAAGATATACGATTTCCAAATACATCGTCCGCGCTTCATTGTGCAATCGATGACGCAATATCGGGTATGAAAAGGCACGAATTGATTTGGGATTTTCTGCTTTTTGCAAAAGCTGATTTATTCCAGTGAAAAGGTCGCGTTATCATTATGAAAAACGGTTATGTGCCGTCATTAAATTCTTATAATAGGAGGATTTGTGTTGACCCAACCCTTATTAAATACCTATTAAAAAAATGAATCCTTATTAAAATAGTATCATCGAATAAAATAAATAATGTAAATTAAGCACTAACTTAGCAAAACGAAATACGGACAGCCACGATGAATTTTAAACACGGAATTCCAGAGACAAGCAGAGTATCGGTTATAATTTAATTGGTTATTTCAAGTTTTCCAATCTGCATGAGAAATGCCCGGAGACTTTTTGCACTGGCAACACTGTTGATTTAACTCGTAAACTCTTCGGCCATGTTCGATTCCACAGACAATAATGCCTTCATCTCTGTTCTTAATTGAAACAGCCGTTTTGATTATTCAAACTTCGATTCCACATTTAAATCTTTATGGCTTCGGATTGTGTTTTCTTTTTAAATTGCTCTCCGTATTTCGAATGGAAGGATTTTTGCCGAGCAGAAACTCCTAATGAAGTTATATTTTTAATAGAATTCATGTCTGTATTAAATTGTAAGGAATTACAGAGAATATTTCCAAGAGCAAAATTAGTACAAATTCCAGAAACAAAAGCTCCCCCGCCAGTTCAAAGAGAACGTAATTTTATTTTAAAGTTGCGCAAAGAAACAGGCAAAGACCCGCAACCATACAGCCTTCATCTTTCTCTACTTCAAGAGAAGGCATAAATCGTAGTTTTACCCGTACCTTATTCAGGGGAATGAAATATTGCTATCGTTGGAAAATTTTCACTATTTACGCTGGATGAGTTTCGTAAACAGAAGCGGGATTTGGAAGCAACGTGGGGAATATCAAAGTTAGTATTTTCTGTTCTTGAGATAATATTTATAAGCCTTTGAGTTTTAGACACGTCATAAATATTGAGGTGGAATAAATAAATGACCAATTCGTGAAAGCCTATAACATACTTATAAAAAAAGAAATACGATACATACTGATTACAATTATTTACTCGTTATAATTACTTCTCGAATATTAACAGATACACAATCACGCGGTCATTGCTTAAAATTTATTTTATTTAATACGTTAACGTTGGCAGCTGAATTCATTTCCAAATTCAAAATCTAATTGTGTTCACATACCAAAAAGTACCTACAGATAAAGGTAAAACTACATGTAGGTAAACCATAAACAAACCGTTCCGTTCCTCAGACGAGCAAGTTAAAACAAACGCGCGTCGGAACGCGCCGACAATTCGTCGACGTGAAATGGAACGCCGTCCCACGGGGTACTAGGGATGTACCGGTTTCGGATGAATTTACCGATTTTAGGTGATGTGGTAATTTAAGGAATACTCCTTTGTTATTTAGAGGTATTTATATATAAATAGGTATGACCAGACACCTAAGAAATTAATTTTAAACCTACACTGACGTTTTAAAAACATCACAGTTCTCACTATCAGCGAATTTCTCTGTTGTGTTGTTTTGTATGATTTGAACAATAAAATGAACTTAACTCAATTTCCAATAAAATATTAAGGAACAAATGCTGTTTATCTATACTGTTACTAAATAATCTGCTAAACCCATATTTATAGCAGACTGACAAAACGACAGCCTAATAGTGAAGAGATTTTACACTTCCGTAACCATCGTTTTATATTTCCAAATTCGAACAATGATAGTTTAAATAAACCGGTAATAGGTACATCACTAATGTATGAAACTCAGAACAGACTTCACGTATGATGCCTCCTAATTGAGTGTAAAGTAGACGCGGTGTTATTAAACCGAACTTCCTCCTCGCGTCAGTCGCCTTAGGCCTTGAAACTTATAAGCTAGACAATCGAGTGTAAAACTTGTTTTATCTGTGGGAAAATATAGATTATAAAGGACTTGAATACAGGCCATAGAGAATTAGGAAAAAGAGAAGCGGATCGTCTTTAATGATGTTTTCGAACAATGTTTATTGTCTAAATTACTAATTAAGTGAAAAGTTATATTTCTTTTGAGTTAATAAAATATCTTTACTCAGAATCTAGGCCATAAACATATAAAATGAAGCGGATTATGAAGATGAGATTTTTAGTCTATGAAAGTAGAAGCATGACGTTGTTTAAGGAAAATTAAAGTGGTCTTGAGAACGCTACAAAATCCGATTTTGTTTGTCTATACTAATATAATAAAGACGAAACGTTTGTTTGTTTGGATTGAATAGGCTCCAAAATAGCTGGACCGATTTGAAAAATTTTTTCACTGTTGGGAAGTTACACTATTACTGAGTGACATAGGCTATATTTTGAAAAAAAAAGGGCCGTGCGAAGCTGGGACGGACCGCTAGTTGTGATATATTTTTGCAAAAATAAACAATCGAAGTTCTTGGCTGTATACATCCAACCATATTCCAACATCCAGTAAAACACAAAACCAGCAAAATTTAATGAACTAGTAAATCGCTGGAAAATCGTTATCTCGGCTCGCATTTCCGGCAGGTACGTATATAATAACGCTTTCTCACCTCATTAAATTAAGTCGGTTTATTCTTTGGCCCTCGCTATAAGCCTATTAATATGCAGGACTAATTAAAAGGCATGGCACCGAACGGCACAACGTCGCGGCCACTTTTCATTTTGTTTAAATGGAAGAGCACGGAAGAGTGTGGAAGAGCACGGAAGAGCGCGGAAGAGCGCGGAAGAGCACGGAAGAGCACGGAATCGCGAGTTGCGGAGACTTCAATGGCGGGACGTGGAAAAAGAATTTCGTGCAAATTAGCATCGTGTCATTACTCGACGATTTTAGGGTTACCCAAAAGGCAAAACGGGACCTAATGTATTAGTGTGGGTACGCTGTCCGTCCGTCTGTAATAAGGTATCTTATGAACTGTGATAGTATTTTCTGTTCTTGAGATAATATTTATAAGCCTTTGAGTTTTAGACACGTCATAAATATTGAGGTAAATATATGACCAATTCGTGAAAGCCTATAACATACTTATATTAGTGATATAACTTAAAAAAGAAATACGATACATACTTATTACAATTATTTGCTAGTTATAATTACTTTTCGAATATAAACAGATACACAATCATGCGGTCATTGCTTAAAATTTATATTATTTAATACGTGATAGTTAGTGATAATTTTATCACAGATGAATTTTATTCCGACGAATTAAGAATCTCCTCCTTTTTTCGAAGTAGGTTAGTTAATAACGTGATTACTTTGGCCGTTTTTTATATATAACTAGCTATCTGCCCCGGATTCGTACGGGTGCAATGCTGATACTAATTATCAGTGTTTCTGTTACATATTATACATGCATTACACATATAAAACTTATCTTGAATCACTTTATTAAAAAAAAATTGCATCAAAATCCGTTGCGTTACTTTAATAGACAACAGACAGAAAGAGAGGTGACTCTGTTATATACCATGTAGTTATTCTACGGGACCCTTCGCGCTCGAATCGGGACTCGCACTTGGCAATTTTTTTTTGTTTTAAATATGTAACTTTATGAAACGCCGTTTGCGAAAAGTTTTTTTGCGTTCTCGCCGGCGCAGATTAATATTTCCGCAGCTCGGTGGGAACTGGAAATGTGGGATGCCATTACTCTTAAAATATATATTTTTCTCGCTTAACAGAATAAATTCAAGGAGATGAGAACAGACGCTCGACGAGATAAACAACTCGTTTCTTCCTATGTATATTTATTAGGAGAAAATGTGAGATATTGCCTTCTTTGATACGTTACTTGTTTGAAATGCGTTGGAAATAGTAGAAAAATGATAAATAATCCACGTCATTTGTTGTACTATGTTAAATCTAAACATATTATTTATATATACAAAATTTAAAACCTATCAGTTTAAATAAGTACCTAATATAGCTTGTTGGAAAACAGTAATAATGAATTTCACTCGCGTATTTTGTTTTGTTTGCTGAAGTTTCAAAACCTCTACAGTTTCCATGTTCGCAGCCAACTGAGTTCACGATAGGCTAATACAGTGAAATACTTATTCAAGGGGGCTCCATAGAACATGATTTTTTTTGCCGTTTTTATAAATAATACCTATCTTTTCTCCTGTATATTTTTTTGTTTATATAAAATAGATACGCTAATGAGTTTTTACCAACCCCACAAATAATACCTACATTTTATTAATTTAACAAAACATCGCCGTTTATTCAATTAAACATAGTATTCCGTCGCGGCTCATAATTCTTATTTACGTCCACATTTACGATATAGCACAACAACGTTTAATTCATCAGAGACGCCATTAACTTCATGGCCCATAAACGACCTTATAATTCTAGGCTATCTATCAGAGAAACAGAAATAAATCAGCGTATCGATATCGATATAACGGATAAGGGATGTGCCACACGGTGGCTTGTGGCGATAATGTAGCGATGCGATATCGCGACGGTATCGCTAGTGTGTCGCTACTATCGCATTCGCATACTGAGTCCATAAATCAAATCAAAACTAGTCTTTTCTTCAAAGTAAATTTATACAATTTGCAGATTCGTTGTAACGTAAGGAATCATTTTTAACTAGCCCCGATACCATGCTTTCGAGCGACTATATGTCACAATCGAGATAAAGTATCGTCGCAACATGAATCATGACTGCACCGCTACAAAATGTGTGTGACTGTAAAATGCATTCAGCGTCGCGATCAATACACATAATAGGGTTTTTATACTATCAATGGATTCTGATGACCATATCGCTATAATCGCGATACTGTATCGTACAGATGTAACATGACTGCATCGCTACAAAAAGCTTGAGACTGTAAAACGTGCGAATGTAACATCGCGATCCATACACAATATTAGGATTTCAGACCAAACGCCGATGGATTCTAATAAACTGATGTAGTTGTAATAATCGCGATACATTATCGTTGACAGTATCAAAAGCTAAGCTATAATGCCCGTGTGGAATATCCCTAACAGGCGCGGGTGCGGAAAACATAATAAATATCTCCAAAAACAATGAACGGTTGTTATATGTGATTATTGCGGACCTCCCTTTTGTTTCATCTTCGTACATAATATATATTATGTGCAGATCAATCAGGGTATCAATTACATTGGATCGTATCGAGAATGTTTTCAGTATAGACTATAGAGCACTTGGTAGCATTGTGTACGGTTAAAATAATATCAATTGTTTATTTTACAAAATGGAATAACAATATTGGTGTTGCGAGTTAGTTGACAAGTTGTGACACTTTACTCTCGATGTAAAATAGTGTGCTGGAGACTACTGTAATTAAAACAATTTAATAGTTATTATGACACAGGTTTTAAGTAAATTATAGTAATACGATCCTTATGTAAATGAGATAAAGATATAGACAAGATTTCGTCTTTCTTGTGTTTTTTTTGCAAAATTCTTCACTGAACTGAATCTTTGCTGAACTTCCACAAATATTTCAAAACTTAATTTAGCAATATCGATCCAGCCGTTCTGCAGTTTTAGCGAGACAAAAGAACAGCTATTTATTTTCATATAATATATAGACAATGTTCCCGTGTATAATTATATACAGGATTATATACGAGTACATTAAAATAGGAACATGTTACAGTTTACCAACACTCAAAAAAAAGCATCATAAGTATAAGTTTCTAGAAGATAATTCAATAATAATACAATTAACTACAACATTAACGCAAAAGTAAGGAATCCCAGCGATTCCGGCCCCTATATAAATAAAGGGAGGGTCACCTTAATGGCCGGAATTGTAACAGGAAAACCGAAAAGCGATAAGACTGTTCTCCATCAGAAACTAGCGATACAATTATCGAATAGTTCTGGCTCCATCAGAAACTAGCGATACATTATCGAATAGTTGGCCGAAGATAAACAAAATGCAACAACAAATAGGTTAATCATTTCTGATGCCTTCGCGGTTATTACACATTGGATTGAAACAACTATAAACGGACTTAACTCGCGTATTTTATTTTATTGGCTGACGTTTCGAAAACTTTAATTTCCATAATCGTAGCACGAGCTGACGATAGTCTAACGCTATAGTTATTTATACAAGTATGAATATTACACAAATAAAACGCCCCTGTTTGTTTTATTTGTATAGTACAATAGTTAATTAATGCGTAGAATGAAACGTAAATTCCTACTAATCCCTACTAATATTATAAATGCGAAAGTAACTCTGTCTGTCTGTTACGCTTTCAGGCTAAAACTACTGAACCGATTTTAATGAAATTTGGTACAAAGAAAGACTGGATGGAGCCTGACAAAAAAGGAGGAGTTCCACGCGGACGAAGTCGCGGGCAGAAGTAATATTTCATATTTTAGAGTGATTAAATTTTGTAATTTAAAAACTAAGGTAGCATGCATACCACTATAGCGTTAAACTATCGTCATCTCAGTCGTGCTACGATTATAGAAATTGTAAAGTTTTCTAAACGTCAGCCAATAAAACAAAATACGCGAGTTAAATCCGTTTACAGTTGTTTCGTTCCAACAAATAAATTGGCGCAGAAACTGTCACCGGCACCTTACGAGTTGAAATTCATTTTTGGTACGAGTACGGACAAAATACGGAAATACACAAGTTTTGCACATGACGCGCTGTGACGAGGGACGGGTTGGATACAGACGGATAAATACCCCGAGCGGTGGTCAAAATAAAATAGCCAAAGTACATAAAATTAGTGACTTACTGAAGTTTCGGTTTCGGCCGGTTTTGGCCGAATAAATAATGTTAGGTATCGGTTTCGGCAATGAACAGGCCGAAACAACGCACACCATACAGTGTTCTTAATCTGCTAGATGCGCTAGTATAGAATAAAGTCCAGCTGTTATGTTTCACCAATCACTTCATTGCTGGAACATGACAGCTAGATCTCATTTTACACTAGCGCCTATAGCGGTCTATTACACAGTTTCACAAGTTTTCATTAAAATTTTATACTGACATTGAGTTTTTGTTTAAGGAGCATTATAGGTAGTTAGGTACATACATTTTTATAAGAAAAAATGTACATAAAAAACAGATATATATATATATCAATAATACCAGTTATAAGTTACAGTTTCGACCGCAACAAAAACTGCAATTCAGTTTCGGCCAAAACATTTCGGTCGGAAACTGCACGAAACATACATTTACGAGCACACTTTAATATTCCTAAAATGCTTGACAGATAACAAAGTTATTCGCAAATGAAATTGAAGCAAGGATATTTTCAGCTTTAAATTATGTCTCACACGTTGCCTATAGGTGTCAGAGAATATTAAATTCCGTACGGCGACATACAATATTTACGAAAAAAACACGTCAAGCGTTATCATAAATTATGTAGGGGCTTATACAAGTGTAACACGGACGAAAACAAAACAATATTTACGTGGAAGCGTATTTTCATATTTTAATTAATTACCGCCGTATTCCAGGTAACGAGAATGTAAAAAATACACTGTTAGAGAAACTTTGCTCCCCTGTAAATAATCGCTGCTTTTATAGTCATGACAGAACGAAAGACTTGGGGCCTAGACAAGGTGCCAACGTTCAACGTTAACGTTACGCGAAACGACCAAAATGTATGGGATTTGACATCCGCGAACGTTTGTGACGTGCGTGACAGTCGTTCGCGGATGTCAAGTCCTATACATTTAGGTAGCAACGTTGGCGCCTTGTCCATTTGAGATTCTAAATCCGTCACAATACGATTTGAATTTACGCGGTGACTTATTGCGAGTTGGGTCGTTGTTCTTTTAAAGTAGTGAAATAATAGTCGAAGCAAAATCTCGAGTTCTAATACTGGTGACTATGAAATTGAATTGTGCACTTTTTTCCGATATGTTTCTTACCCAATATTCTAATTATCATTTTAAGAATAGTTTTAGCGTAATTTTAATAAACATTTATTAAAAGTGTAAATATTATACTAAGCTGCTACTATAGGTACATATAGGTGTTAGGTTTAGTAGTTACTCAGAACCTTAACTACAAAACCGGACGATAAAAATATAACTCACTAGCTGTTCGCCTCGGCTTCGCACGGATCCCAATTTTTTTTCAAAATATTATATTGCCTATGTCACTCAGGGTGAACGTAGCTTCCCAACAGTGGAAGAATTTTTAAAATCGTCCAGCCGTTTTGTAGCCTATTATTGAATAGGATATATAGGAACCAAACAAACCTTTCCTCTTTATAATACTAGCTTCTGCCCGCGACTTCGTCTGCGCACGATGAGTACTTCACACAATATTGTTATAAAATATAGCCTATATGTTATTCTGATGTATAAGCTATATTGTGGTAAAGTTTCATTCAAATCCATTCAGTAGTTTTTACGTGAAAGAGTAACAAACATCCATACATCCATACATCCATACTTACAAACTTTCGCCTTTATAATAGTAGTAGGATTAGTATAGAAAAGTCATACCACCTCTAACGTATTACAAGATCCACATGACTCGGTAAGGGTTAGTTCCATCGCGTCATTTTTTTGTGGCGGAAAATTTAATAAGCGGGGTAAATTTGAATGGAATGAATGTGCCCCGGGGGCATTCGTTTCGGCACGGAGAGCCGTAAGCGGAGTGCCGTAATTACGCCAACCGACACCTACCGGGAACTGTATCGACCGCGTCGCGAGTTCGACTGCGTTAAAACACTTATAAACCTGGAGATGAACTATTTCTCACACATTGGAATGAAACAACTGTAAGGTTATATTGGACTAGCGGCCCCGGCAGACGTCCTGCCCGTGCGATTGTTTCGTCAAAGATCTGTCTTCTGTCACTTCTTCATAAGGCTTCATATTTTCCCCGTTTTTTATACATTTTCCACTGTTTCTTCGCCCCTATTGGTCGCAGCGTGATGTTATATAGCCTAAAGCCTTCCTCGATAAATGGTCTATCCAACAAAAAAAGAATTTTTGAATTCGAACTAGTAGTTCCTGAGATTAGCGCGTTCAAATAAACAAACAAACTCTTCAGCTTTATAATATTAGATTTGAAACAAAAAACACATTATGCACGGTAACATCATGGTCGACTGTCAGAAACGTCAGGAATCTTAGGGGATAAGAGGATGGTCGGTTGAACAGTGTGGCTAAAGAGAGGTAATGGTTGGGAGATGTTAATAATTGAGGCATAATAAACGTTGTAATTGATTGGATGGTTAAATATAGTTTTTAAAAAGTACATATCGTGTTGGTGATTCCCAAGATACACAACTATAGACGGATTTAACTCGAGTAATTTATTTTTCCGTCCTCCGGCCAGAAAGCGCCAACTTTGTGGCCGCTGCGCTAAATGAAATTGCCGCTTTCTGACTTCGTCGAACAGAAAAATAGTATACTGACCTCGGCCAGTAAAATAAAAAAGCCTCAGATCACATTTTTGTCAACCTCGGCTTCGCCTCGGACGACAATTACATGTGATCTGAGACATTTTTTATTTTACTGGCCTCGGTGCGTAATGTACTATTATTGAGACACGTTTCGGAACTTAAGATAGTAAGATTTCATAATCGTAGCACAACTGAGCTGACAATAGTCTTATGCTAAAACTTGTACTAACTTATGTCTTACAACTTATACTAACATGCTTTGTCTTTGTAATGTCGTAAATCCCGAGTAAACTTAACAGACAAAGACGTAAGTACATTTCAGAATCGTCGGTTGTTAATGCATTTCTTAACTGGTTGAATCTTCATAATTTCTGATGCCTTCGCGGTTATTACACATTGGAATGAAACAACTATTAACGGATTTAACTCGCGTATTACTTACAACTACGACTTTAGCGTTAGACTATTGTCAGCTCAGTCGTGCTACGATTATGGAAACTGTAAAGAATCCGAAACGTCAGGTAATAAAATAAAATAAAAATACGCGAGTTAAATCCGTTAACAGTTGTTTCATTCCAATGGTTGAATCTTCGTTTGAGACGCCGTTGTTATCGTCTCTACCATGAGATAATTTCATTTAAGTTATTTTTTCTAATAGATTATTTTCCTAAATATAGTCTGGAGACGAATAGGCTTTTCAAACGTACCAACAGTAAGCAGGGACTTTGATAGAATCGGTATCATCGTATGCCACAACGTGACGTCACAAGCCCCCACTCTCAAACTTTAGAAGCGCTTATCTTCGTCATTTATTGTTCGATTGAGAAAAGAAAAAATACGTGTCTAATATTTTTTTGTAATTCACTCGATGGACAAAGAAAAATAGTCATGCCTTTAATTAAATAACACTAAGACTTAATAGTTTTTGATGCCTTCGCGGTTATTATACATTGGAATTAACTCCCGTATTTTATATTATTACTTTAGCATAAGACTATTGTCAGCTAAGTCGTGCTACGATTATGGAATCTATAAAGGCTCCGAAACGTCAGCCAATAAAATAAAATACGCGAGTTAAATCTCTTTAAAGTTGTTTCATTCCAACTAAGACTTACAAGTGAAAATGTTTTAACCCACTTACCTACAATTATACTTAGGCAGTCCAATGCCCCCAAAATATAATAACGCCTAACAGAAGCGTAAGCGGGGTAGGCAGCTATTGGCCCATAAATTACACACACCGAGATTTATAATTTCCTGTTATAGGGAACTCGAGGTGGAAATGATATTCCCCTCTCCCTCATATTTAATAAGAGAGAGGGAGTGGAAGCATCGGCCCGACTCTTGTAGTATGTAATCGAAAGGGCGGTAAGCTTAATACTCGTATTATGGGGTAAATCACTTTAAGGTTTGCGGTGTTTGTATGTAGTAGTGTGTCGCCACGTGTTTAATTTTAGTGTGTGTTAAAATTTAGATTAAGTCAAAGCACATAGATAAAGTAATGCTTTTTTTTTTCAGTAAAGGCAGTGTCACACGTTAAAGGAAGAGGTCTGTGGCCATAGAGATCTGTCTTAACTATTTAAAATTGGGGTTGATTCTGTATTTGCTGTCAAAGTTTAGAAACAAACTGTTCGAACTTGTACCTAACTGTATTGTGCAAAGTCTTAATTTTTTTTTTAATTTATTACAAAGCTAAACGTTCTATCTAAATAACTAGACTATTATAATAAATAGGAAATTTTTCACTGTTGCGAAGCTACACTATTCCCGAGTAAGATCCCTACTAATATTATAAATGCGAAAGTAACTATGTTTGTCTGTTACGCTTTCCCGCTAAAAGTACTGGACCGATTTAAATGAATTTTGGTACAAAGAAAGTCTGGAGCCTGAGAAAGGACATAGGCTACTTTTTAACCGACTGCAAAAAAGGAGAAGTTCCACGCGGACGAAGTCGCGGGCAGAAGCTAGTAGGCTATATTTAAAAAAAAGAAATAGAGATCCGTACGAAGCCGGTAGTCTATCTATCTATCTATAGGTTAGGATGACTTAATGACTGACATAACAACGCAAGATCCAACCAACAATGGTTAGAAACTTGTCATTTTTCTTTCCTATTATACCGCAGGGGAGCACTAAGAAAGGATTTTTGATATTCCACCCACAAGGTGAAACGGTTCCTTTTATAACGCAGGGAAGCACTAAGCACGAATTTACCCATAATGGGTTAAAACGGCAGTGCTTATCGCGCAGACGAACCCGCGGGCAGAAGCTAGTCGCGCAATAAATCCAAGTTGGAGATTTATAATTTCCGTCGTTGGTAGTTCGCTAATCGGTAAACTTAAATGGCTTTGGATTATTACGCGAGAGGGTGCGGTGTTTACTTGCTCGGAATAAAACGGGGAATTCGGTGTTAGACTATCATAACGGGAACTGTAAAGTTTTCGAAACGTCAGTGTAAATATGCGAGTTGAATCCGTTATACTTGTATCACTTTTAAATAGGGGAATTCTCGCGTATCGTGATTTTATGCACACAACCCGCAGTTAAAACTTATATCAAACTTAATGCCTTCACGTCACTAACACTAACATTTTCTGATGCCTTCACGGTTATTAGAATACTAGCGGCCCCGGCAGACGTCGTCCTGCCCGTCTGATTGTTTCGTCAAAGATCTGTCAAAGTCTTCTAACTGTCACTTAATGAATAGTAATTCTTCATAAGGCTTCATATTTTCCCCGTTTTTTACACATTTTCCACTGTTTCTTCGCTCCTATTGGTCGCAGCGTGATGTTATATAGCCTAAAGCCTTCCTCGATAAATGGTCTATCCAACAAAAAAAGAATTTTTGAATTCGAACCAGTAGTTCCTGAGATTAGCGCGTTCAAACAAACAAACAAACAAACTCTTCAGCTTTATAATATTAGTATAGATTGTAATGAAACACCTATAGATGGATTTAACTCGCGTATTTTATTTTTGTTGGCTGACGTTTCGGAACCCATACAGATTCCATAATCGTAGCACGACTGAGCTGACAATAGTCTTATGCTAAAGTCAGCCAATAAAATAAAAGACGCGAGTTAAATCCGTCTATGGTTGTTTCATTCCATTGTGATTAGGACTTTATTATTTAAATCTGTACATTAAAGGCTGGAACCATCCAGATTTAAAAGCAAACTCCCAAACCACGACAGAATTCTAATCTAATAAAAAATACATAACACGTACGAAGTCTATCATCCAATATGAAATGAAAACCAATTATATTTCATATTCTGAATTATTGCGTTTCAGAATTTGAAATATTCTATTTTCGAATATCAAAGCCGCCGATAATTTCATTGGACACTGACAGCGGTTATTGTCGTTTCAACGTGAACGTGGCTGTTGGCGTTCAAATTCCATGTTCCGTTGTCAATTTAAAAAAAAAAAGTTGTCTATGATACTCCTTCGCTGTAATAGGCAAATGGAATTCTTAATTTGAATATGCCTTGCGGCCAATGTTCAAATGTTCCAATTAGTACAAGTAAGCTATTTGCTGTTTCTCTTGTAGATAAAAAGTTCGCTTAATCTCCGTGTAGAATCATCAACGATAAAAATTCAATCGTGTAGGTACCTACTTCTTTATGAAATATTATTATAAATAGATAAATTCAATATCACGTATTTATGTATTTTTTTTCGGTCAGCCATATTGGACGGCCTAGATTGACCGCACAATATGCCAACATGGCGTCTAGGCTATTAAAATGTTAATGCCTATAAATCTGCTAGACACGCGTCGTGTAGAATGAGGTCTAACTGTCATGACAAATAATAACAAACAAATAAGAACATAATATTTAAAGGAATAGGAATAATATTGCCATTACAATTTTCCTTAACGTACTAATATCGTCACACGATTTTCCCATAAAGGCGCCAGCACACGTGCAAACCACGTTGCAACCGTCGGCATCGTAATTAGCTCCCCAAACTTATGATTTCGTGTGTAGGGACAACTTCGTCTGCGATTAGAATGCTAAAGGGTACATTTTCATTTCCCTTCCGTGATGTTGGCGGAACTGGGCCCGCGGTGTGTTTCATGTCATTTGAAATTGTGATTTGGAATCGTTGAAATTTATGATGCTTTTTTAATGGCTTTGATGTTTGTTTATTCTGCCGAACTTTAGGTAAACACTATATTATAAACCTATATCCTTTAATAAAACGATAAAGGGAACCCTTCACAAAACAACAATTAAGGACTTAAACCAATTTCTCTTACGGAAAATAACAACATTATAGATGTATACTGAGATATACTAAAAGCACTAGGGGTAATTTCAAAATTATATGTTCTTATATAATTTATTTATAAGCAAAAATAAAAAAGATGGATAAGTTAATATAATTATCTTAAATTTTGAATTTATTTTATGACTACAAAAATTGGAAAGAAACAACTATTCATGGTTTTACCTCGCGTATTTTTATTTCATTTCATTTGTTGACGTTTCGGATTCTTTACAGTTTCCATAGTCGTAGTACGACTGAACTGATAATAGTCTAACGCTAAAGTCATTCCAATGTGTAATAACCGCGAAGGCATCAGAAATTATTATGACTACGAAAATGTTTCGTCCTTTTTTTACAAGGTATTCGACTCCACGTCCAACATCCGTTTCCACGTTCCATTTCATTTATATTTCCATCCTTTTATATTTTGCACTTCTTCGGCCGAAGCAAAAACATTTTTCCTGCGCTAATTAGGGTTGCCACTTGATATTTATTGCCAACCAAAGGTCGAGACCTTACCGTACGTTACCACCAACTTAACTTTGCCGTCGGGGGCGACGCTCCTGTCAAAGATTAGTAGGAATTTTATATGAAAAGATGTTAGTTCAAGATTTCGCTAACAGCAAGGGTAAATTTGTTTTTCGTTCAGGAGAAATCCAAACCACGCCTTTGCGTAGTACCGAAGACTGCTCTGGTTAATTATCGCTGTGATTAAATGCCAACCCTAGCCCTATTTATAAGAAACTCTCCTTTTACGAAAATGGTGTATTTACTTAAGGTTTTGATGAAATAGATTAGGCATTAAATTCAAAGTGAAAGGACTGCTAGAAAAAACATGTTAACTGTCAAAGTGAATACAAAAAAAAAATCGGTATATCGGTATAAAGATAGCAGTAAGGGCAAGATATGCGGAGTTTTAAAATAAAATTAAAATATACCTTACACACCGTTTTAGTAAAAAAGGCAAGATCAACTTCAAAGTTATCTAAAAAAGTGCAAAAAATGAGGGTAGAATGAGTCGACGAAAGCCCGCGTATTATATAAAACAACACATTATAAGTCGTACACAGTACACTAATCGGTGGTTCCTTCGTCTACAGTTTATTTTGAGAATTCGGCTAAAAAATAAGTTTAAACATAAAGACAAATGAGAGTATTCCAAAGAGGTCAATATCACTAAAAAGAGAATTAAATTATTTTTGTTTTTAGTACTTAGTTGTTTGCAACTACGAACTGTATTTACTCTGTATGACTAAGGTTGACTAGTAGAGAATGCCTCAAATAAGTCCGCCTTTTGTACACTTACTTCTGTTTAGTTTTGTACAATAAAGCACAAGTAAATAGAATGCGATAAAAGGCCATGCTTGCGCGTCGTGTAGAATGAGGTCCAGGTGCCATGTTCCACCAATCACAGGCCAGCTTGTCTCTCATTGGTGGAACATGACCGCTGGACCTCATTCTATACGACGTGCATCTTATTAATATATTTCGTACTATATTTAATAGCAGTTTATTACATCGCACACCTAGATCTAAAGGAGCTCAAAAAAGTATGTTTTTCAGGAAAGGCAAACTGATTATTACGTCCATATGCACTGAAATTGAGATGCTAGCTTATTTTTTTTTTCATTTTTTTGTATTTTTTTTTTTTTTTTTTTATTTAAGTAGGTAGGTTTTGCTGTAAGGAATTCGATGGTGTGCATAACTAGAACCTCAGGTTTTTGAGTTAGCTCTCTTTAGGTCTAGGTGTGCTATATAAAGTTAATTTTTTACTTGTCTTGGTTTATTCCTGTGATTTTCCCATGATATCCTTACTGTAGATTATTTGATCTGTGTCTCTTTGAAACTTTTTCCATCAAGCTTTTAAAAACGGACTACGAAAAGGCTAGGCCTTGACTAAATTCAGATTCAATTAAGTACTTTTCCAACTAGAGTACAGATTAGTTTATAATAATGAAAATAACTGAGTTCATCAGAAATTATTTATACACACTTTTCTGCATTTAACTTTTTAATTATAACCATTTTCCATCTCCAAAATGTTCTAACTTAATACTTAACTCTATAACACTTACGTCGTCCAATTATCTATGCAAAATAAAGAACGTTCGCAAACCTCAACAAAATGATATAATTACAAGGAAGCAACGAAACATTTGCAATATTAATATTAAGGTTCAAGGTCTACTGAGGCTCACCCAATACCAATTATTTTACACTTTGCTTGCGCCTACACACAAATTTAATTATTGTCAAGCTTACAAAGGGTTGCCAACATAAGAGTTTGAAAGAATGCTTTGGTTTTTGTCGGTGGTTTTGGAACGCACTTCACATTATATTGTGTCTGTGGTCCGCTTTGACGTTATATTAACTCTAATCGCAAATATATTTTCTGATTAAATTTTACGTAATTAACTTCTGTGATAAGTAAGATATTTTGTTCTGTAATAAACTTAACGGTAAGAATAAATTTCAGCAATTTCATGTTTGTGGAGCTTAATAAATTAAAATTTGATGTAGGTATGTTTTGTTCCAACACGATGAATACTCATATTAAAGACTTTGGAATATATATACCTTTAGTAGAAAAAAATTACAACTCTATACGTAACCACATGATTTAAGACTTAAATGAAGTAACAAAATATTTCAAGATAGCACACTTTTCTAGTATTCATATTTCAGTACATATTACTGGCAACCCTACAGCAAAAGTAATTAAATGTTGCGAGGCTTCAACAATAATTACACCTAGTATCAGTTCCCATATTAATGGCATAATGGGCATCATTAACCAGTGCCTTGGTCCCGGAGGTATCGTACACGTTACTATGACGGTTAGAAATTTTCTTTATGGTCGAATTTTGTAACCGGTTAGTTGGTACCCCTTAAGAAGTTTGAATTTAGGAATGGGAATTTAAATAAGGAACCATCTTTATAGACACGTTGTTATAAATTGAATAGTTTTTTCGTGCTCGAAAATTAATTGATATAGTTTTTAAAAGTTTAATACAAATTTAACAGCATTGGAATGAAACAATTCTAACGGATTTAAGTCGCGTATTTCATTTTATTTGCTAACGATAGACTAACTTTAGCGTTACACTATTGTCAGCTCAGTCGTGCTACGGTTTAAGAAATGTCAGCAAATATAAAAAAATACGCGAGTGAAATCCGTTATAATTGTTTCATTTCAACGTAATACGTTTTTAAATCCTATAGGTATTTGTTATGATTAGAATCAATATTATAGCGAAATATGCTTGATAAATAGTTTTCTACACTAATATTATAAAGAGGAAAGGTTTGTTTGTTTGGATTTAATAGGCTCCAGAATGGTAGGACCGATTTCAAAAATTATTTCTCTGTTGGGAAGCTACACTATTCCCGAGTGACATAGGCTATAAAAAAAGATGACGTGCGAAGCCGGGGCGGACAGCTAGTTTAAATATAAAGGCATATTAAAAACTATTTGGTCCCCAGTATAGTTTCTAATCTCTATTAATATATTGAACTGAACCGATTTACATAGTTTTAAAGTTTTATACGTGACGGGAAATATTCATATCATTCAACATATATTAATCCAATGAACACTGAAGGATATGTTGAAGGGCGTATTTAACAGAGTAGATATAGTTTAGGTTAGAATTTCTCATCAACTGTACTAGCGAATTTCATACCGCGTTTTTTGGAAAAATATTTTTTTATGTTTTTTTTTAATAGTTTCTGTCCGCGACTTCGCCTGCGATAAGGGCACCCCATATCGACGAAGTGGATCACAAAGAAAGGATTTTTGAAAATCCACCAATTTTTAAAAAACCTTTTTCAGTTCTTTAACCAAGTCCTTTTTTTCTTTTTCCCCAACGGTATAAAAGAAATAAAATACGCGAGTTAAATCCGTTACAATTGTTTCATTATAAAAATATCAAACTATAATAAAAATCAAATGCCTCCACGGTTATTACACATTGGAATGAAACAACTATAAACGAATTTAACTCCCGTAGTTTACTTGACTTTAGCGTTAGACTATTGTCAGCTCAGTCATGCCACGATTATGGTAACTGTAAACAATACGATAAGTCAGCAATTAAAATAAAATACGCGAATTAAATCCGTTCATAGTTGTTACATTTCAATATGAAAAAAATGCAAGTAGCATACCCAACACTTACTGGTTGGTATGTTGTGAAAAGGTTCCAGTAATTAAACATATATAATATTCAATCGACATGACAAGTGTTTTTACATATTGCAACGTAGCATGCGACCCAACGCCTCGTGTCATACATATATTATATGTTTTCACTCGACTGTGTTAATTTAACTGGACGATAAAAATCTAGCTAATAATATGTAATCACGAGGTGTTTCATGGTATTTCTAGAATATAAACTAAAAGGGTTAGGAATTTTAAATTTTGTACGAACGTTTTCTAGGACCATTAAAAAAAAAAATTGTTGTTATAGTGAATAAACATTTCTGTGCCAAGAGCGAGTATACTTAGCACCACGCACACTTAGCTCGGTCGTGCTACGAATACGGGAACTGTAAAGCTTTCGAATCGTCAGCAAATAAAATGAAAAACGCATGTTAAAACAGATAATTGTTTTCATTCCAATGTATAATAACCGCGAAGGCATAAGAAATTATTAGCATTAAAAAATGTTTTTGAAAATTCTACTCCTATATGGGTAAAAAGGGGGGTTGTACGCAGAAACTAGTGTAAGTATATATGTTTATACGTTTTCTAGTAGGTACAAGCTTTACTTAGTTTATGACTAGATAGGTAAAATTGGTCGCAAGTCTCCTAAGATAATTATTTTAAACTAGCTTCTGCCCGCGACTTCGTCCGCGTGGAACTCCTCCTTTTTTGCAGTCGGTTAAAAAGTAGCCTATGTCCTTTCTCAGGCTCCAGACTTTCTTTGCACCAAATTTCATTTAAATCGGTCCAGTAGTTTTAGCGTGAAAGCGTAACAGACAGACAGACAGACAGACAGACAGACAGACAGACTTACTTTCGCATTTATAATATTAGTAAGTAAGTAAGTAAGTATGGATAGTCTAACTATTCGTTTCGTCCTTCTTTCTTTTAAACGCTGTATTTATCTGTAAGAAAAATGACAAACACAAGTAGATATACATCGTTAAAAAGGTCGTAAACGCCAAAGGAAGATCTTTAACTCGATAAAAATCAAAACAGCTCCAAAATCCGGATTTAAACACATTTAGGTCACTTCGCGCCGTTCAATCTTCCCGCTCCGGACAATACCGTCTTATTTATTTCCCCGGACATTGACGGATCGGGACGGCCGCCCCGGACAAATGTGCCCGATTGCCCGGACACGACAAAACTACGTATGACAGTGTGCCGTAATCGTATGTCGTAACCGGAATGTTTTATAAGTGTACCTATTTTGTTACGACGGGTCGATGACCCCTAGTGTATTAATGCTTGGCATTTTTCTTTGTTTTTGCTCTTATATTAATATGAATTCTTGTATGTATATACGTCGCAGCCGGGTCGTATAATACGTCCTATTACATTACAGCCGTTTTGTAAAACGGCGGTTTAACGATTAGCCGGATTGTCATCTTTGATTGCGACCTTTAATTAGAAAAATGGTCCTTGATCAGCGATTTAAAGTCATCAGGCGCGTGCAGTGAAAATATATGGAGTAGGCACCCTGCCTACCCTATATACGAACTCGGACACGCCTGTTAGGAGCTTACGTCTACATAACACGGTTTAAAATGTTAGCTTTTGTAAAATATATGTGGGATTTTATGAAAATAGTTAATATTATACAAAAAGATGTAACAACATCAACTGACGACCTATATACAATTCATTATTAAAAATGGCCGCCATAATATATCCTTAACGCCTTTGACTTCTGAATAAAGAATCAAGTATATCTATCTCCCTTTAACTGATTTCAAATGACAAGGACGTAAGCTTCGTTGACAATAGAGTGAAGCACCAAAATTTGCGCAAGTTGTCAAAATGCAAGATGGCCGCCGGAAGGCTAGCCGGAAGCGTCGGCCGGATGGGGAGCCCTGGCGCTTTGTTTACGGACCCGCAGCCCTAGAGCCTGCTAGTGACAAGACTTGCCTAATTATAACTGCTTGAATAGAAAAGTGACCCAAAACAAAATATGCCACTCTTTGGAATTAAATAACTGGAACAGATTTAATCCGCGTATTTTTATTCATTAGCTGGTTGATTATTACAGGTAACGTTAAAAAATACCAACGAAAAAGTCTATTTTGTCTATGTTCTATTATTTGTCTATGGCCACTACTAGCGGCCATCTTTTTCTTTCTCTTCTCCTGTGACGCTTGTAATAAACCGACTCAAAATAATCATCTGGTGGTTTAATTGCTACATTGATGCCGAAACTCGCGACGTTGCGTCACAGGAAAAGAGAAAGATGGCGCCTAGTTGTGGCCATAGATAAAATAGAACATAGACAAAATAGACTTATTCGTTATGTTAATTCTTAACATATACCGTAACAATTTTATGTACGCGCAATATCATTCTATATTAAGTATAGGTACACTCATCCGTGGATGACACGATGTCTCGCGCAAAACGAACGAGCTAAGGGTCGTATTGTACTCGACTGTGCCGCCCCCACTGTACGCTTTACATTACGACCGGCTTAATGTAATTTATATAGTAATTCTTATTTCTTAACTGTTGTCATAAATACGGCAGTGGGTGTGTCTGTCCTAGTGTTGTTGAGGATGGAGATTTTTTGACATCGGATGCAGACTTAAATGCGGATGTCAGAATATCATCATAAAAATCAGCGAATTCAAAAATATTTAAAAAGCTTTTATTTAACTTGCAGTGTAAGTTATATAAGTATGTAAGTATATACGGTTGAAATCTGGAAACTCAAATTCTAAAGGAGATAACTTTAACCGATTGAGCTGAAATTTTGTACACATAAGTCATGTTCAGTTTGAATTACAATGTTATGTGACGTCATTATAAAACAAAATTCAGGGGGGCACAAGAGGGCCCATCGCTCCGACAATGGTGGATACGCCCTCATGCCACTAAGCCTTTCCTGTGCTGACTTGTTCTACATCTTCATCCGCATTAGTATTCATTTCTGCGGATGTGCGAATATTTGCAACATCCCTACTCTATTAATGTGAAGGTTTTGTGTAGACACAAATACTTTACTGCTTCCTTATTAGTTATATTGTTAGTTTTTTGCTACGTAGTTATTCTGTAAGTATGGATAAATAAATTTGATGTTTCAAGGAGAACATAAGACGCGAAAGAAAACTGCGCCCTTAGCAAACACTACTCCGGAACTGTAAGAATCTGTCTCATTTTAACAAGGTGTACGTGAAAGGGACGTATAAGCGCTGTTTTAAAATAAAGTTGTGTATAATTGCAAGTTTTAGAGGCACAGTTGTTTAAAGATACACCAGAGTATATAAACTACACATAGATAGTGAAAGTTCGATCGGTCAGTAGTATTTGAAACCACGTGGCGTATATGCCTAATGTTTAAGGGCGTATCTTAGAGCGTTAAAAACGTCGTCATTGTGCACTCTAGCTATATTACTAGCTGACATAGCAAACTTGGTGCTGCATTTTTACAGATTTTTTATTAAAAACATATATTTTGGCTGGAATAAAGAAAAAATTGTAAGGCTTAAATTTTAGAGCATTTTCCTACGAAAACAAAAAAAAATACCAAAATCTTTGAAGTAAACCACCCTTAACATTTAGGGCTAAAAATAGATGTTGGTCGGTTCTCGGAACTAACCGATACGAACGCAACATTTCCTAAAAATCAGTCCAGCCATTTCGGAGAAGTTGGGAAACAATCATCGCGATACGAGAAATTTATATATTAAAAGTATCAATTGAAACAGTATTTTTGTACCAGTACCAGTAGATAATTTCGCTTCAGTATTATTTTATCGATTCTGTTCTTAAATAAAGTATGAGACGACGTAGACGTCAGCCAATTCCGCTTCTATGTAATCCTTTCTTCCAAACGTAAATATAATAATCGATCAAACGTACAAGTCTAACAAATAGTAGCCGACATCTCATTTTCACACCGTTAACCTCGGTGTATTCACAGTAGTCTCATTCCACGCCATACGAGCAGAGAGGGCTTAAGTCACATAACATTTATGGAAGTTACGTCTTTATGTAACGGAGGACGGATGGTCGTAAGTCACACACAAGTTATAAGGGATTTACGTCATTTTGTTCCTGACGGCGGAAGGACGTAAGTCGCATACGAGCTATATAGTTGCGTCCTTTGTTACGGATGGCAAAAGGACGTAAAAGCGCGTCCGTTAGTTAGGTCGTAAGTCCCATACAAGTTATGTAGGAGTTGGGTCCTTTTGTTACGGACGGTGCGATATCTCGCCACGTCCGGCTGTCCGGCTGTCCGGCCATCGGTCATGCACGCCTGTGAACAGGGTGTAACCTACCGGAATCACGTTGTTTATTACTCTCGTCTCTCTGGTGATGTCTTTTCTAAAGTTAAATTGTCCTTTTAGGGTTATATTTTGTGTAGAGATCTGTATTTTTATAAATAACTAGCTTCTGTCTGCCAGGCGCGTGCAGTGCGGGGATCGTAAGTATGGTGCCAGGGTAGGCACTTCATACATTACTGACATTGTGCCTATATGGAATGCACGCCCTTGCTGTCTGCGACTTCGTCTGCGCACGATGAGTACTTTACACAATATTGTTATAAATATTCTTACTAATATTATAAATGCGAAAGTAACTCTGTCTGTTACGCTTTCACGCTAAAACTACTGGACCGATTTAAATGAAATTTGGAACAAAGAAAGTCTGGAGCCTGAGAAAGAACATAGGCTACTTTTTAACCTACTGTAAAAAAGGAAGAGTACCACGCGGACAAAGTCGCGGGCAGAAGCTAGTAACCTATATGTTATTCTGAAGTATAGGGTATATTACTGTAAAGTTTAATCAAATTCTATTCAGTAGTTTTTGCGTAAAAGAGTAACAAACATACATCCAGACTATTCCAGACATCCATACATTCATACCAACTTTCGCCTTTATAATATTAGTATTACACTAAATTATCTTTTCGTCCAATTATATATATTAAATGAAACTTAAGAGTAATGGGGGTAGACAAGGTGCCAACGTTCAACGTTAACGTTAAACGAAACGACCAAAATGTATGGGATTTGACATCCGCGAACGTTTGTGACGTACGTGACAGTCGATCGCGGATGTCAATTCCCATACATTTTGGTGCCAACGTTCAGCGTTAACGTTGAACGTTGGCACCTTGTCTAGGCCCCCTGATCAATCAATTAAAATGACGTAATAATATTTTCTTACAATTCCGACATTACTTTTTCCTCTTTGTCTAAAATCCCGCCATCGAACGCGGGTTGAATTCCTTTTTTGAATTCTGACATTACTTTAATTTTTTTTACAATTTACTCGACTAAGATAACATCAAACATCCATCGCGAGTGAATGAAAATATTTTCAAAAGGCATTATGTCAATAATAAATTCTTACCTTTATAAATCTTTTTGCTTTCGTTAATAATCCTAATGTTGTGTGTCGTGATGCCTCCGGCCCTAATGGTACTAGGTCCTTCAGTTTTTCCAAACACGTTCTGAGGTGCGCTCTCCTGCAACAAACGAAAACGATACATGAATAACAACACTTGCTTCTGCCCGCGACTTCGTCCGCGTGGAACTAACTTTTTGCCGTCGGTTAAAAAGTAGCCTATATCCTTTCTTAGGCTCTAGACTTTCTTTGTATATTGTATATATTTTTAGTTCAATATAATTAGTTTTTAAAACACAATAAAATAATAATTTCTGATGCCTTTGCGGTTAGACTATCGTCAGCTTAGTTGTGCTACGAATATGGGAACTGTAAAGTTAACAATACGTACAGCAAATAAAATAAAATAGGCGAGTTAAGTCCATTATATTTGATTCATTTGTCAATAAAATTTGGCCGCCATTTTGTTTTGCATGACTCTGCTCCCTTTTAGTCAGTGAAATTTGGTACACAAATAGTCTAGACCCTGAGAAAGAATATAGGCTACATAAAAAAGGGTTGTAAGCGGTTAAAAGGGGGATGAAATGTAATTACATATTCCACGCGGACGGAGTCTCGTGCAAAAGCTAGTCTATACTTCTGTAGTAATATTATAAAGAGGGAAACTTTGTTTGGTTGTAATGAATAGGCTCAAAAACTACAGGACCGTTTTTAAAAAAAACTTTCACTGGTGGGAAGTTACACAATACCCGAGTGACATAAGCTATAAAAAAAAAGATGATCCGTGAGAAGCCGGGACGGACAGCTAGTAAAAGATAAGTACCTAAGACAACAGACAGTGTATTAAAGTAACCTCACTCGTAATACCTCATAACGCACAATAATGTCGTAATAGGTATTACCGCGGTGTTGTGTTACGTAGGCGCATTAAACGTATAATTGGGGCAGTGGAACCAATTATTTCAAGTTACTGCGATTCTCACGTTTCAGAACTGATAGGACTTCGCCGCAATCCGGCGTATACCACTACTATTTGTTATTCAATTATAGCATTTAATCTAACAAATCACTATGTACATAGTATAAAACAGTGTCGCTTTTTTTGTGCCTATATTGCTATGTAAAGTACGCTTAAAGAAGTCTGCCCACTACACCGTATCATACCATGACCGTGCTATGAACGTATCAAGCACGGAAGGTAATACGTAAGGCGGTACGAGTCGGTGACGGAACGGTTTAGTGGACATAGTATCATGCTTTTCTATACAATGAATATTTTTTTGCCTGACACGTTCATAGCACAGTCATGGTATGATACGGTGTTGTGGGTAGACTCCTTAAATCTTTAAAACTACGCAACGGATTTTGATGCGGTTCTTTTTAAAAGATAGAGTGATTCAACAGGAAGGTTTGAAGTGAAGCCTGGGCGGGACGCTAGTTATTTATTAGTAGAAGTTATTTTCCACGTCACATGGATTTACTAGCGCTTCGGAAAGAACATTATTTCTGAGAAGAAATGCGGCAAATAAACTCAGCATTTTTTTTTTTCTTAAATTGTTATCTATACCTGCAGACGAGATTTAACGTAGAATAATTTATCAATTCTGTTTTAGAATAATTAAAATATTATTTATTCTCCATTTTGAATATATAATGTTGATTTATATATTATGCTTTACGACGCTAAGAAGTTGAGGTTTAAACGTTATGACATTTAATAATTGAATTATAAGATTCTTACTAGCTTACCTATAATTAACTTCACAAAATCACGGAATCTTTTTATGACAGAAAACTCACTTGCAATTCGGTTTAAAAATACACGAATTCGATTCGAGAACTGATCGTAGGGTCGTAATAAGCTTTATTAGTATTAAAACGACACGGGAGCAGTTTTGACAAGCTTATGTACACTCCAATGGGGGCCGTTGAGACATTATTCCACTGCGTATCGTGTAGAATGAGTGTTGCCAACCAATTACTATTTTTTCGTAAATTTATATATTTCTAACATTTTAAATCTGACAAGTTATATATCTACCTACTTAGCTATATTCTACCTACTACTATAGCTTGAATGTTTAAATATTATTATACTTGATGACTAAAAGAAAAAAAAACAGACTCAATATTTTTTTCCAAATTGCTAATAATACATTTAAATGAAACAATCATTAACGGATTTAACTAGCATATTTTTCATTGGAATCAAACAACTATTAACGGATTTAACTCGCGTATTTTTATTACTTTAGCGTTAGACTATTGTAAGCTCAGTCGTGCTACGATTATGGAAACTGTAAAGAATCCGAAACGTCAGCTAATAAAATAAAATAAAAATACGCGAGTTAAATCCGTTAATAGTTGTTTCATTCCAATGTGTAATAACCGCGAAGGCATCAGAAATTATTAACATATTTTTATTTTATTTTATTTGCTTTCCAATGTGTAATAACCGCGAAGTCATTAGAAATTATTTTGCTAATATTAGTTTTAATATAGTTGTTATCTATTTTTTTTACTTTTGACGATCTCATTATGAGTGCATATAACATGACAAGCAAAAAATAATGAGAAACAAATGAATCCGAATCTATAATAGTAAAAATATGCTCGTGCGGTTTAAACCTTACATACTACCCGTGCCGTAATCAACACAACTCTCAGTTTGTCTTGCTAATAATACAATAACTCAAATTCAGAGTAACATGTGGAGTCTAAATTATAACTAGACCTTAGACCCCGCCCCATTAATAATATACTAACAATTAGTGACGTAACTCGTTTTTGAACCGCAATCCGAGATTATAATTTGTTTTAACAGTACCGGTGCTGTAATAGCCCAATATTTCGCACAGTAGCCCCTAATTAAGCTCAAATTTTTATAGAACACTTAGTACCTAATAATTATATTACAAAAACACTTGAAATTAATAGGTAGGTATATTCAATTTTAAGTACTTATAATTTTGCTGTTAATTATTATTTAATCTTATTGTTCTTTGTTTTTGTTTTTGACGATCTCAATATGAGTACATGTAATTTGACATACTAATGTAATTATATTGTATAAATTTTGGAAAATAAATGAATCTAATCTAATCTAATCTATGGATTTTTGTATAAAAACTAGCCAAGTGCTAGTCAGACTCAAGTAGGTACGAATGGTTCCGTATCATTATAATTATATAGCTCCCATTATATATTTTTTAGTGTTTGTAAAAAAAATCCAACTGGCTAACTGTCACGGTTCATGAGTAGGTACAGTCTGGTGATAGACGGACGGACGTATAGCGAAGTATCATTAATATGGCTCCGTTTTACGCTTTGGGTACGGAACCCTAAAAAAAAGTTCACACCAGCACTTATAGAAATAGTCCCTGTTTCATTTTGTGACTTTTCAAAAAGACACACATACAATTTCGAAAGCGAAAAATCCTAAATGCCGATTTTTCGAAATAGCAATAGACTAACATCCCTAGTTCCCACAGACTGCGAACATTTCAAATCCAAACAGCTGTACAGATTTGACGGCGTTTACGTCGTTACGGCATTACAAACTTAACGGAACAAAAGACGTATCTCACACACACGTAATGGTCGTTAAGACGTTTGCTAGTTGAGATATTGCTTTGAACATTTCAGTTACAAACAGCGTAACTGTATATCAATGTATTGTGGCTTACGACGTTATATAAAGAAGCAAGTGCTATGTGGGTTTAATATGAAAATTATGTATTTGCGTAAGAACTAAAGTAGATTCTTGAACTTTTGAATAAGAAATGAAGTAAGTGAAAATTAAAAAAGAATGAAGACATGTACCTACTTTAGAAGTCTGTAACTTGATAATGTTTTAATACTGTCATAATTTTTAAACAGTATTTTTAAAATATTTGTTTTATAGTAATGGTATATTTAAGATTAAGATTGTATTTCATATTTGTGTACTTGTTTTTCTCGTTATTTTTCATCCTGGTATGGACAACAGATGGACAAAACGAGTCACCAAATGGAAGGGCCCTAGTGGTAAGAGAAGGCCAGGAAAACCAAAAGACCGCTGGGCTGACGACATCCAGGAAATCGCCGGGAAAGATTGGGTACAGACGGCAAGAAATAGAAAACTATGGAGACAGTTGGAGGAGGCCTATACCGGACTATACCCGAGAAGGGGCCATGTCTTAAATGTTTATTATTTTTTTTAATCTTTATGTAACTTTTTTATTTGTATATTGAGTCATGGAAATAAAGGCTTATAATAATATAATAATAATAATATTTAAGATGCGAATGGCAACATTCGCGCTGATCTGTGATTGGCTGTTATAATTATATTGTGAGCAATGGCGGACGAGCGAGAGTGGCCAATCAGCGTTGAGCTCTAGCTGTCATGGCAGAAGATGCGGGAACGGAATAAAAGCTGTTATTTGTACAAATAATGTGAATTTATTTATTAGTTATGTTTCTATTGAGGTTAACGATAAATAAATATGATGCTTTTATTGATAAGCAGTTTAGTACATAATTTATTAATAAATCTTGAAAGTTTATTTTATTTTGTAAGTTGTGATTCTCTAGAACAAAATACAACATTGGAATGAAACAACTGTAGACGGACGATTTAACTCGCGTATTTTATTTTATTGGCTGACGTTTCAAAACCTTTACCGATTCCATAATCGTAGCACGACTGAGCTTATGCTAAAGTGTTTAATACAGTGGTGCAAAGTACCTTATTTACTAAATTACAAAATTTAAGTGCTACCCTGTTCTGTATTTTACATCTGGAATCTGTAAAGATTCCGAAAGGTTAGCCAGTAAAATAAAATACGCGAGTTAAATCCGTCTATAGTTGTTTCATTCCAATGTAATAACCGCGAAGGCATCAGAAATTATCCCTACTATAAATTATTAATATTATAAATGCGAAAATAACTCTGTCTGTCTGTTACGCTTTCACGCTAAAGCTACTGGACCGATTTAAATGAAAGTTGGTACAAAGAAAGTCTGGAGCCTTAAAAAGGACATAGGCTACTTTTTAACCAACTGCAAAAAAGGAGGAGTTCCACGCGAACGAAGTCGCGGGCAGAAGCTAGTTACGAAATAAATAAGTCAGTTGTGTTTGGAGTTTAATTCATGTAAGCTATTTGTTGGGTATTCTCTATCTTGAAAAGTAACAGATCCCAGGCGTGTTAGCATAATTACTTTGCCCATATAATATTCCGAATTATAGTTTTCCCAGAACGCCGACGATAAGAGAAATTGTTAATTTACTGTAGTACTTTTTCCCGGAATTACGAGATATCGTCTGGTAAAAGCAACTTAATAACCATACTGGGACTTACTTCGGAATTAACTTTTACGAATTTTAGTAACTGGGAAATAAATTTTGTTGAAGAGTTCAGTTGGTGTAATGATATTAAAAAATATTAGAATTTAGACTTTCTATAAATCTATATACTAATATTATAAAGCTGAAGAGTTTGTTTGTTTGTTTGTTTGTTTGTTTGAACGCGCTAATCTCAGGAACTACTGGTTCGAATTCAAAAAATATTTTTTTGTTGGATAGACCATTTATCGAGGAAGGCTTTAGGCTATATAACATCACGCTGCGACCAATAGGAGCGAAGAAACAGTGGAAAATGTGTAAAAAACGGGGAAAATATGGAGCCTTATGAAGAAGTGACAGAAGACTTTGACAGATCTTTGACGAAACAATCGAACGGGCAGGACGACGTCTGCCGGGGCCGCTAGTATCTAATAATTTCTGATGCCTACGCAGTTATAACATATTGGAATGAAAGAGCTGTAACGGAATCAGGTATCTCAAAAAGGCAAGACAGCAGCGCTACATTAATCATTCGATTTGACAGTTGCTATCATTGAGATGGTACTACGTCAATATTTTTGTAAAGTTTTCTAATTATAGACAACATTACGTTTAGCTGTCACTTGCGTTTTGTTACCACGTTTTATGTAAGGTTCCATGGGAATGAGATAAAAAGTCGTATACGTCCTTCTCCTTGTTCTAAGGAAGTTCAGCCGATATTGAGTTATAAATTATGATTATTAAGATATGAGTTTCTAAAACGACATTATTTTATAGACAAATAATTGGCAACAATATACCTACGTAGGTATTATAAGGTAATTGAAAAAAAAAGAAAGCTTATATTTTCCGCAATAAAAAGTAATCTTCACTCAGGAAAAGTGAATAACATTTATGAAGGACCTCGGGCAATTACATCACCAATATTTATTGTATCTACAAACTTAAAAAACACAAAACAAAATATTATCTTTATATAAAAAAATAATGTTAGTCTGTATAACTTTTGATCGACTGGACCAAATTTGATAATTCTTATTTTTTTGTGATTGTTATGATAAGGAGAAGATTGGTATGGAACAGTGGTTCTTACCTTTTTAGATCCGTTACCCTTATGACCTAACTAGGGTCACTGATTTTACCCTTCCAACGACGAGCTCGCGCGCTAGTCGGCGCTACGCTGTGCTCAGACTTGTCACTTTGAAATTGAACGTTTGAGACAACTACCAGCTGATTATTACCCTTGCGAAATACAAGTTCTAATCCCGCGGAGGTAATTACACCCAGGGTAAGAACCCCGGATAGGTATAGAAGAAATTAAAAGTTTTTGGAAAAAAAATATGGCAGCTAGTTTTAGATAAAACAATGAGTACGTACCAACAGTTTTATCGCTACACGAAAAAACGCCACAAGCACAAAAGCGTATCAACGACAAAAACGTCAAAAAAGCTTACATGAAAAATGAGTTTCGAATAAAGTACGAAAAATAAATTTCATGTTGATATTAATCTGACGGAACGGTTTCCATGGCAATCCGCGGGATGTGTGGAAAGCAATTAAAACTTGCTAGATTAGTTATTTTCAAATAAAATTGTGTTGTGCACAGTTCGGTAGTTAAAAGGATTGATGTACTAAATCGATACGTGCCTCCAAAAAAGTGGCAAAGGTTGATAGCTGGAGAATTAAATCGGTATTTAAATAAGTTATTTTCAACTTTTTTATGTTTCATGTAATTTCAAACTGAATACGTTTGGCTAACTTTGTTAAGTATAGTTTTCAATAAGTAAAATTTATCAGTGGAAACTTTGTTGACTAATGTAGTGTTCTTAGTTTTTATTCATAAGTTAGATGTTTTTCTGTTTGTTTCCCTTAATAAAGAAAAATAAAAATAAAAAATAATAATGAATAGGTACAAATAAGAACCAAATATAGTGTTTCGCATTTTTATTTGCTTCTGCCCACGACTTTGTCTGCGTACGATAAACACCCCAATTTTATCCCATTAGGAAGAAAATTCAAAAAAAAATATTAGGTACCTAAGTTTTTTTTTCTCTATTGAACAATAAATGACAAAGATAAGCACGTCATAATTGTTCAATTGAGAAGAAAAAAACGTGTCCAATAAAATAACCTTTATAACTGACGAAATAAATGAAATTTCGTTTTCCCAGTTTACACTCGTCATCTCTATAACCCATTCTTTAAAATAGTTAATTAATAAACTAATTTATAATTACAATGGCACTGTAGCATTGTAAGTCAATTTGCAGGCTCCCACCCACCGGATATTGAACTCTCGAACTACCAACTGCAATAATTCTACCTACATGCACACTAATATTATTATTACGGAAATTAGCAGTCTGTCTATCAGTGTTAATTGTCTGAATTATTCAAGCAACTAGGATCTTAGATATTATTTTGAAATACTTAACAAACAGTATAATAATTATGAAGACTGTTACTCCTAACATACGTTCCATAAGATTAGTATAGTTTATTTCTCATTAATCTTATAATATAACTAACTTCTGCCTGCGACTTTATCTAGGCACGATACGCAAATTATTGTCAAATTACATATACTTACAATGAACTCGTCAAAACAAAGAACAATTAGATTTAATAATAAATAACATAAGACAAACTACATAACAATACAGTAAAAACAAATTACAACATCCCTACTAATATTATAAATGCGAAAGTAACTCTGTCTGTATGTCTGTCTGTTACGCTTTCACGCTAAAACTACTGGACCGATTTAAATGAAATATGGTACAAAGAAAGTTTGGAGTCTGAGAAAGGACATAGGCTACTTTTTAACCGACTGCAAAAAAGGAGGAGTTCCACGCGGACGAAGTCGCGGGCAGAAGCTAGTTATCAATAAATAAATCATAATCACTAACAAAATAAAACCCGTTAACTATAGTTACATAAGAATTAAGTCCAACGTATATTTCTACTTGTCTACACCCATAAGTTTTTTTATTTTCGAGGTTAAATTCCACACTAACCTAGAGTTACTCGTAAAAGAAACAACGCCTACTCTTATGTACTCACTAGCTGTGCCCGCGACTTCGTCCGCGTGGAATAGTTATTCTTCACATAGGCTTCATATTTTCATCGTTTTTTACACATTTTCCACTGTTTCTTCGCTCCTATTGATCGCAGCGTGATGTTATATAATATAAGCCTAAAGCCCTCCTTGATAAATGGTCTATCCAACAAAAAAATATTTTTTTTTAATTCGAACCAGTAATTTCTGAGATTAGCGCGTTGAAACAAACAAACAAACTCTTCAGCTTTATAATATTAGTATAGATAACATAAATTGATCACTTCAATTCTAAGCCTCCCGTACGTAATAAACACAGAGTATATCCCAGTTTGTGGTTCATATTTACCCTGGAGCTTGTTCTATTGAGACAAAAGTGAGCTTTATACATTTTACAATTCAGTGAAATTGGTTTAGCGCCGCCGCGGCCCGTAAATATGAGCCGGAATTAATTCTCATGATAAATTTCCAAGCCTACAGACTTCAAGTTGAAGGCGAGAGATGGATATACATACTGTCAGCTGTAGTTTACTGATAGAAAAGTACTATCTACTAGGCGCAAAAAGTGTGCTATCGTAATCTACCTATTATATAAAAGATTATAAAGAGGAAAGATTTGTACCTATTTTTGTATGTTTGTAATGAATAGGCTCAAAAACTACTGTTCACCCTGACTAACATAGGCTATAGAATATTTTGAAAAAAATAGGGATCCGTGCGAAGCCGGGGCGAACCGCTAGTCTATTATATAAAAGAAAGTCGTGTTAGTTACTCCATTTATAACTCAAGAACGGCTGAACCGATTTCGAAAAAAGGAAAAGGACATAGAATACTTTTTATCACGTTCCAGTAAAATAAAATATTAAGCTCATTTGTTAAAAATAGTATAACAAAACGCAACAATGACAGCTGTCAAATTAATCGATTAATGCAGCGCTTCTTTGCCGGGCGGGACAAAGTCTGCCGGGACCGCTATATGAAGAGAAAATATATATATATATATATATATATATATATATATATATATATATATCAGATTACGTTATTATATAGACCAACATGTCTAGCCTTGAACACAGTAATACAACAATAAATTAAAGTAATAATAATAATCTTTATAATCATAAAAAATCACAATTAATCGAAGTCTCTGACTTCTTTCGTAGATAAAAACCTATACGGTTCTAATTATGAAAGTTGTCAATTAGCAGCTGTGTTCAGAATAACATATAGGCTATCTATACTAATATTATAAAGAGGAAAGGTTTGTTTGTTTGGATTGAATAGGCTCCAAAACGACTAGTCCGATTTGAAATATTCTTTCACTGTTGGAAAGCTACACTATTCCCGAGTGACATAGGCTTTAAAAAAAAGGGATCCGTGCGAACCCGGGCGGACAGCTAGTTGTTTATATAGTCAGTGTTGAAGCCCCGCTCTCTCTTGTGTATTTCGGCAACAGCTCGTCTGCTTATTCGCCGGGGGAAATAATGAAATATTATTCCAAAGTGAAGGGCCTTGATTAAACATTAATATTACGATGCACCTTATAATAACTCACTGCCAGCCATTTGCCGTTTTGTATGCATTTAAATTAATCCAAATTGAAATATCAGACAGTCATATTTGCAGCATAACCTTATCAATTAAGTTAATTATTAAGAAAAATATATTTTATGTCCACATTTTTAAACATCCTGACGCTAATTTTTGTATTGTAGCAACATTGTAGCTTTTTGTGACCACGTCCTATAGAATATAATATAATTAGGTAGTTACGTTATCTATTTATGGACATGCATTTTTTGTCAAAAAAACATTATCGCATCAATATTCGGGAACGGGAGGTCATGATGTCACTTCATGGTAAAAAGTTTCACCACGTTTTTGTGACGTCACATTGATTGACAAAAGAAAAAAAATACGTCTCCAATGACGATTGCAAAGTTTACCGTTACAACATACAATTGAATATGGTTTGAAGTAAAATTCTAAGGCTATCCATTCGGATCTATTATAAACGCCTAAAAACTGCACAAACACAGGACGAGTAACCAGGACGAGAATTCTGTATTTGAGAACTCTGTTTTTTTTTTCATCGCTGGAAAATGCATTACGCATAGCGAGCCCGGGGGAGCATCGGGTGGTTATGTGGGACTCCTGAGATGATACCCAGACTACCCACTAAAATCCAGCGTCTACCCTCACCGTCGTTTTGAGACACCACAGGATAACTTACGCGTTCGACTGTGTGGTTAGAACTTAAGTCATACGCCAATGCAACCCATCAACGTGCTATGAACAGTCCAAACACAAAGACCTAAAAACCCTACCGTTCGTTCACGGGACATAACCCCGGGATAGTTCACTCGCGTTATCAGCCGTCTCCATTTTACGACCTCATAAATTACGTAGGCGCGCGTAAAATCCGCGCTTTTCCTGAGACCCTTTTTCACAGTGCCCTAGGGTGTCTCGGGTATGCTACTTGCCACTTTTCAAAAAAATAAAATTTAAAATTATACTCACGAAACGACGTTTCGAAACCTTTACAGTTCCCATATTCGTAGCACGACGCGTAGTTGGCGATTGTCTAACGCTAGAGTTACGCCAAGGCAATAAAGTAAGTTAATATTTGTTTCATTCTATTGTGTAATAACCGCGAAGGCATCACAAATTATTATTCTTACAATGTCCAATTATGTATCAAGTAAGCTACATTCAGATACAAACATAAATGTTAGAATATCTTCAGTTATCACTATCAAGTACTATTAAGTCTTTTGATTTATCTTCTAGATGAAACGCTAATGCGTCGCGTCACTAGGAACTGTAAACTTTCCAAACGCCTGCAAATAAAATAAAATACGCGAGTTGAATCCGTTGTTTCATTCCAATGTGTAATATCAATTGCTGGTAACCGATGGATGAGAGAGGCTCGTGACCGGTCGATGTGGTCGTTGGGGGAGACCTATGTCCAGCAGTGGACGTCTTTTGGTTGATGTGATGATGAGGATGAATGTGACATACCGCAATGGCGTCAGAAATCCCTACTAATATTATAAATGCGAAAGTAACTCTGTCTGTCTGTCTGTCTGTTACGCTTTCACGCTAAAACTACTGGACCGATTTTAATGAAATTTGGTACAAAGAAAGTCTGGAGCCTGAGAAAGAACATAGGCTACTTTTTAACCAACTGCAAAAAAGGAGGAGTTCTACGCGGACGAAGTCGCGGGTAGAAGCTATCCTTACTAATATTATAAATGCGAAAGTAACTCTGTCTGTCTGTCTGTCTGTCTGTTACGCTTTCACGCTAAAACTACTGGACCGATTTAAATGAAATTTGGTACAAAGAAAGTTTGGAGCCTGAGAAAGGACATAGGCTACTTTTTAACCAACTGCAAAAAAGGAGGAGTTCTACGCGGACGAAGTCGCGGGTAGAAGCTATCATTTATATTCTAGATGTTTTTCTACAAGAAATCATATAAATAATACTCGGTAACGGTAAAACAGGGCGTGAGAATTCAACATTTACCCGGAGACCGTACAAAAGGCCCTTGGAGTGGGTAAACTCGTAAAAGTGTCGTTAAACCAAAATTGGGCGTACTTGTATGATAATACTGCGGACAATCGATGTAATTAAGCAACCGTTATACAACTTAACAAAATAGATTTATGGCTCATTACTTTTGACACAATTGTAGAAAAAAGACGCAAGTGACACAAGACTTATATCGGATTTATGACTTTTCGCGTCTGGTGCTTCGTACTAAACTCTTAAACCCAACCTAAAGGCTTGAAAGCCTCTCAGGAGGCTCGCCACCCGTCCGGTTTAGCAGTAAAGGCCTATTAGCTGGCCAACTGCGCTTCAGTGTTTAGTTCGAAAAATGTGACTACGATTATATTTTATACTAGTGGCCCCGGCAGACGTCGTCCTGCCCGTCCGATTGTTTCGTCAAAGATCTATCAAAGTCTTCTGTCACTTCTTCATAAGGCTTCATATTTTCCCCGTTTTTTACACATTTTCCACTGTTTCTTCGCTCCTATTGGTCGCAGCGTGATGTTATATAGCCTAAAGCCTTCCTCGATAAATGGTCTATCCAACAAAAAAATATTTTTTGAATTCGAACCAGTAGTTCCTGAGATTAGCGCGTTCAAACAAACAAACAAACAAACTCTTCAGCTTTATAATATTAGTATAGATAATAATTTTTGAAGCCTTCGCGGTTATTATAGGTACATTACAATAAAACAACTTTTAAGTGTTATGCTAAGGACTTCAGCATAAGACTATTGTCAGCTCAGTCGTGCTACGATTATGGAATCGGTAAAGAATCCGAAACGTCAGCCAATAAAATAGAATACGCGAGTTAAATCCGTTTAAAGTTGTTTTATTCCAACTAAAGATACACATAAAAACAACATAGGTACCTACGTAAGTTACTATGATATCTATACGACTATGACGGCCTGTTGGTTTAGTGGTCAGGGGCCCTGACTACGAAACCGGAGGTTGCGGGTTCGAATCCCGCCAGGGGCAGATGTCAATGTGATGAGCACTGGCATCTGTACCTGAGTCTTCCTGATGTCTTATATGTATTTATGTATATTTATCCGTTGTCTAGTACCCATAACACAAGCTTTGCTTAAAATGGGACTAGATAATTGGTGTAAATTGTCCAAAGATATTTATATTTATTTACATAAAAACAACATAGGTACCTACCTACGTAAGTTACTATGATGCCTATACGAGTATGTTATTGTATCAGAAAGTGCTTTCTCAACCTGTGCTTAAACGCCAGTTTACTCGGAGCCTGGCTGATGGATTTTCCTTCTCCCCCCTCCCCCCTATCCCGGGCAGTTGGGAGACAAATGAAGCATTACTATTACTGATGTACTGGAGACAGGTCAACAAACTGCGGACAGTGGTCGGTAATCAGAATCAAATAGGTTGGCGGTCAAAAAGTCTATAAAAAGATGTGTTTTTTTGAGTAAGAGTAGAATACGAAGAAAAGAAAGCTTGGTTTAAGAGAAAGTGTTTTTTTTAAATAAAAAAAAGTTTTTTTTTTCATTTAGGGTTTTAGTAGACATAATACGTGCATAATATGCTTTTCTTTTTGGTATTTTTCGGTTTGTCTTAATGGAGAAAGCATTTTTTTAAAGTACCTATATCTCGTAAAAGATATCTTTCCTATCCATAGATCTAAAACAAAACAAGTATATCAATTTGTACGTATGATAAAAATTTACCAGTTAATTTTTTGTCCAAAAAATCCGAAACGATTCTTAACCACTGTGCGACGGCAAAGTCGCGTACCTACTAAAATATCTAATAATACTTTACTGCTTGTGTTTTTTATTTCCCTCGCAAATTGACCTTTTAAGAATATTGACGTATGTCGGAAAATGTTACTTTATTAGTGTTTGTTTGTTTCGCTTCTATTTTGTTGATTGCTTTTGTTATGATGTCAAAGTCTAATAACTGTATGAAGTACATTTTTATTGCATTTACTACCTTCACGAGATTATATTTATTTTGTATATAAGTATATATAAGTCCATAAACGAGATTTTGAAAACGGAAAAACCATTTTGATAAAATGTAAGAGATAGATTGGTTGAGGAATCGATTTACCTAGGTCTTGATTAGACCACTTGATTAGGACATTTTATATACTTAACACAATAAACTTTACTTCATTGTTTAAAATTACTCGACGACAAAGAAATGTCATAATGATACTTTTATAAATTTCTAATAGGTAATAGCTTTTTTTTGAATGAATGCATATAATATGACATTACACTGTTTAATTAAAATGTATAAAATAATGACAAACAAATTAATCTAATCTTATCTAATAGATAGTTAAATCGGAAATCACAATAAAAATATCTTAGTCCTCGACGGAATTTGAACTTACGACCTCACGAGCACTAGTCTGCCATACCACTAGGTAAATAAAATAAACTGATAATTTCTGATGCCTTCGCGGTTATTACACATTGGAATGAAACAACTATTAACGGATTTAGCTCGCGTATTTTTATTTTATTTTATTTGCTGACGTTACGGATTCTTTACAGTTTCCATAATCGTAGCACGACTGAGCTGACAATAGTCTAACGCTAAAGTAAAACGTCAGCAAATAAAATAAAAATACGCGAGCTAAATCCGTTAATAGTTGTTTCATTCCAATGTAAAATAAACTGCTTTTTGTCCGCTATCGCAGCGTCTCGACCCACAGTGTGCACTGTGGCAGTAATAGGTGTTTTACTCTTGTATCGTACAATGTTAATAGGTAATAACCCATGACCGTGCGGTAACGACGCCTGTGCGCGGTGATAAAAACACTGGCCAAGCGCGTGTCGGGCGTGGGGGGGCGCAATATTTATTACAAACATGTGTATACGAAAAAACTGTATGATAAAAGTAATATAAGATTGTAATGTCGCGCTGTTTGTTGCCTCCTCCGAAACGGCTGGACCGATTTTTATGAGACTTTGTGTTAGTATAGAGTAGGTCTGAGAATCGGTCAGTATCGATTTTTTACTGTGAAATGTTAAGGGTAGTTCACACTAATTTTTTAATTGTTTGGCCAGAAAATAAAATGTTTTCAAAAAACTACTAGGCACAAGTAGGCACAAGCTCCTCTAGAAAAATTCGACCACGCTGATCCAGTGCAGGATGGTGGATTACACACAAATCACACCGTATTTTCCATCACAAAATTATCTCTTCTCCAAAGAGTCATATATAAGCTTAGAATAAAAACATAAAAAAATCCTAATCTCTTAACTTACCAATGACAGTTATATTAACGGCCTATAATAAAAGCAAGTTAGTCGATAAACAGACAGTTTGTGGTCTGCGGGGAGCAAATAACTTTTTACACAGGTTAACTTTTACCTCTAATAGTATTTTTTTCTCTTTGATTTGTGAAAATAACTGTGAAAGTTTTTATAGCTTGGCGACTTAGGTAGTAATAACGTAATACATATTTCTCGTGTGTTTGTGGTCGCTTTGACATTAACCGATTTTGAAAAAAAAAATGTATGCTTTTGGCGGTGACAACATCCGCGAAATGTATGTGTTATTTTTTTTTTTATTAAATTTAATTGTGATTTTAAACATGTAGTACCAAATAGGTACATACGAGTAATAAAATGATTCTTGACAGTTGCAATCCTGTTTTTTGTATGTACCTTTGAGGGCACATATACTAAAAACATTCAAAAATATATTATTAAATATACAAACCTATGGGACAATAATTTTGTCCTTAACTGTGTACTATTATGATCTTTTTTCTTCATTCAAATCTATACTTAATATTATAAAGCTGAAGAGTTTGTTTGTTTGTTTGAACGCGCTAATCTCAGGAACTACTGGTTCGAATTCAAAAATTATTTTTTTGTTGGATAGACATTTATCGAGGAAGGCTTTAGGCTATATAACATCACGCTGCGACCAATAGCAGCTAAGAAACAGTGGAAAATGTGTAAAAAGCGGGGAAAATATGAAGCCTTACGAATAATTACTATTCCACGGGGACGAAGTCGCGTGCACAGCTAGTTTAGTATAAAGTTTGAATATCCAAGTAAGTCTGATATAAGTTAATTGATGCTATAGTAAATTCTCATGCCTTCGCGGTTATTACACATTAGAATCAACACAACTATAAAGGATGATTAAACTCGCGTATTTTATCTCAATTGCTGACGTTTCGATAGCTATATAGTTCCCATATTCGTAACACGACTGAGTTGACCATAGTCACTTTAGCGTTATCGTCATCTCAGTCATTATAAACTCATTACCTCACCGTTTACAAAGCACTTTACGCAACTATAAAAATCGTAGCACCGCGTAGCATCCGTAGACGAGCTACGGCGTAGCACCTCTACGCCGCGCTACGAACCGGTCCCAATCGCAATAAAAAGGTGACAAATCGTAATTCAACGCACGCAAACTTAACGTTCATTTTATCGAGCGATCCTTATCTATCGATATAAACACGTGCCGGTTTTATAGCGATGTACCGGTTTATCGACCGATACCGGTTTTCTCACCGATTTTATTTCCGATATAAAGGATCGAGAACCGTTTTTTAGAGCTGACTGGGAAGCGTAATTTTTACATCTGCCGCCGATAATAAAATGAGATGTGTTATTGGGCGCACAAAAGTGTGTACACTTACAAATAAACTAGCTGTGCCCGCGACTTCGTCCGCGTGGAATAGTTATTCTTCATACAGGCTTCATTTTTCCCCCGTTTTTTTACACATTTTCCATTGTTTCTTCGCTCCTATTGGTCGCAGCGTGATGTTATATAGCCTAAAGCCTTCGTCGATAAATGGTCTATCCAACAAAAAAAGAATTTTTGAATTCGAACCAGTAGTTCCTGAGGTTAGCGCGTTCAAACAAACAAACTCACTCTTCAGCTTTATAATAATAGTATAGATTTGAATGAAGAAAAAAGATCATAATAATACACAGTTAAGGTCATAATTATTGTCGCACAGGTTTGTATATTTAATAATATATTTTTGAATGTTTTTAGTATATGTGCCCTCAAAGGTATATACAAAAAACAGGATTGCATGATATATTTGATAATTTGTAATGCCTTCGCGATTATTACGTCGTGCAAAAGCTACCCCATTTTAGAATTTATAATGTAAGTTAAGTAAGCTTAGTCGGATGCCAATATGGGAATTGTAAAGTTTTGGAAACGTCAGCAAATACATATTTTTTTAAATATTATATAGCCCATATCACTTAGGAATAGTGTAGCTTCCCAACAGTGAAAGGATTTTCAAATCGGTCCAGTCCATTTTAGCCTATCTATACTAATATACTTACTAATACTAATAATATTATAAAGAGGATCGGTTTGTTTGTTTGTTTGTTTGGATTGAATAGACTCCAAAACGGCTAGACTGATTTCCGAAAAATTCTTTCACTGTTGGAAAGCTACACTATTCACGAGTAACATAAGGCTATATTACATTGAAAAAAAAAAGAAAAACAGGAATCCGTGCGAAGCCAGGGCAAACCGCTAGTAAATTATGTTATTATAGGTGCTCACCTCATTGACAACAAGCAATCAATCAATACAGATATCAAGTTGACACTGAAAAATTGTTTCTCTTCAGGTGAGAAGCGAAAAGTTACGTAATGTATAAACTTTCGCTATTGTTGGGGGAACAAAATCGAAACGTCAGTATATAATTATTTTTATTTTTATTTATTTTAAAACTTGTAATATTTCCGTACGCGGCATAATAGGTACACGTTCAACACACTTTATTTTTTACTAGCGGACCGCCCGGCTTCGCCCGGATCCCCTAATTTTTTCTTTTTTTTTTTCCAAAATATTTTATAGCCTATGTCACTCGGGAATAGTGTAGCTGACAATAGTCTTATGCTAAAGTGAAGTTTAGCATCAGTTTAGGTCAGCTCAGTCGTGCTACGATTATGGAATCTGTAAGGGCTTCGAAACGTCAGCCAACAAAAATAAAATACGCGAGTTAAATCCGCTTAAAGTTGTTTTATTTTATTCCAATGTATAATAACCGCGAAGGCATCAGATATTATTACAATTCTCGTATTTATTTTAACGGTAGGAAAATGCATATAAAGTACAGTCGCAATGAAAAAGCTATTAACCATAGAGGTTTATGTAAAATATTCACCTAATAGAGAATGCATGGGTTTTTTCTCCACCGTCGTGTACACACACACGCACACACGCACACACACACACACTAGCGTGTACTGGTCAGACGCAATTTGTATGCTAAACATATCGCATGCATCAACACTAGGGTTGCCACTAACTTGTTATAAAAAAATAAAAATATGACGATAATAGGTACAGACACGTAAGTTGCACAATAATGGCAAGGTTTTTTTATTAGAGAAAAATTAACATAATGTAATATTTTTTATATGTATCATTCCAATTTTCATAATGTATTAAAATTATCTTTACTATCATTTTTTGCTCCTAAAAACGATACTTGTACAATAAGTAGGTACTTAATGGATAAAAAATAATAATAAAAAAATCTTTCATGTTTAAAAATATTTAACGAATAAAAGAAAAAAAGAATCTTTTTTCTTTTATTGTGTTCTCTGTTTTTTTATACTTTTAACGATCCCACTATCAGCGCATACAATATGACAAGGACAATGCAATTATAATGTACAAAATAATGAGCAATAATTAATTAATATGAATCTGAATCTAAAAATACCAAATACATACACATCACACTGACATATGCCCCTAGCAGGATACGAACCCGCAACCTCCGGTTTCGTTGTCAGACCAATAGACCATCAAGCCGTATCACTACATAGTATAAAACAAAGTCACTTTTTCTGTCCCTATATCCCTATGTACGCTTAAATCTTTAAAACTACGCAACGGATTTTGATGCGGTTTTTTTTAATAGATAGAGTGATTCAAGAGGAAGGTTTATAACACCCGTACGTGAAGCCGGGGCGGGTCGCTAATTAAACATTAAAAAAAATACATATAAACACAACAAAAGTATTGGCAACCCTAGCTGGTGTCACCTTTTCCAATATATACCCTCGGTTGGAACTTCATTCTATTACGCATGTGATATTTATTTAAGGAGGGAAATGTATCAACTTGTATATGTACATACTAACAGTCTGTATCTTTATATGTTTGTTTGTTTATGAACGTCACATATTTGTATGTATCTGAGAATAGGGTGTATCTATAAGGGTTTAAAAACACTGTCATTGTCTCACACTAGTATTTATTATATATTATACTAGCTTCTGCCCGCGACTTCGTCCGCGTGGAACTTCACAGTCGGTTAAAAAGTAGCCTTTCTCAGGCTCCAGACTTTCTTTGTACCAAATTTCATTTAAATCGGTCCAGTAGTTTTAGCGTGAAAGCGTAACAGACAGACAGACAGACAGAGTTACTTTCGCATTTATAATATTAGTAGGGATTTTAGAAAAAAAAAAAACAATAAGTAAAAATTTAACTTTAAGGAAACTATCTCCTGGTACTGGTACAAAATACTATTTCATTTTATCTCCATCTACACTAATATTATAAAGAGGAAAGGTTTGTTTATTTGTTTGTATTGAATATGCTCCAAAACGGCTAGACCGATTTGAAAAATTCTTTCACTGCACTGTTGGGAAGCTACACTATTCCCGAGTGATATGCTATAGAAAATTTTGAAAAAAAAATAGGAATCCATGTGAAGCCGGGGCGGACCGCTAGTTCTTAATAATTTTATATGCAATTATAGATATAGTTTGAGACAAAGATGGCGCCTCAAACGTATTCTTAATACTTAAACAACTACGTGTTACAGTTCTTATAAACATTTTTAAATTGAATCTAGTATTATTTCTGCGTTGGATCCTTTAGCGAGACACTTCTAGATAACGGACGCTGATAAGATTTCCCAGCATCCACTATCGTTAATGTTACGTTGCTAAGCAACACATTTCTAGACTCGTTTGTTTTTACGAGCAGAAAAACAAGGTTTCAGAACGTTTTAGCTCTTTTAAAAATATAATGCAAAAAGTAACATAAGTGCAACTTAATTAAACCACGCTTATATCTGGTTTGGAAAAGATTTTGAAAAAAAACACACATTGTAGTACAGTGGTTTACGCCCTTTTTCCAACTGACGAAAAAAAACGGAGGAGGTTCTCAAGTCGACGCGTATATTTATAAAATGAAGAAATCACGTGACAATAATGCGTTGATTTTAAAAGTGTTTAATAATTTTTTTATTTGATTTATTAAGTACTAGCTTCTGCCCGCGACTTCGTACGCGTGGAACTCCTCCTTTTTTTGCAGTCGGTTAAAAAGTAGCCTATGTCCTTTCTCAGGCTCCAGACTTTCTTTGTACCAAATTTCATTTAAATCGGACCAGTAGTTTTAGCGTGAAAGCGTAACAGACAGATAGACAGAGTTACTTTCGCATTTATAATATTAGTAAGGATTTTGTAGGTACTTAAGTAATAGAATTAAAAAAATTAAGGGGAGTTGAAAATACGAGGCACAGTTACATAATTATAGATCTGGTTACATATAGATCTGTTTGAAATAAAATAAAACAATATTAAAACAATCATAATATATATACAGCTTACTTTATATCTATGTACTATATAATATAGACTAACAAGTTTGAAATGACCAACTACAATGTTTTACACATACGCAAACTTAGAAAAAACACATATATATACGTATGTTCTGCACATACTCACACATAGACAAAACAAACATTTGACAGCCCAAGGGAAAGAGTGGGGGGAGGCAAGATGGCCGACAGTAACTTTGCATACAGATAGCATCGGGCCGCCGTGAAGGGAGAACGTCCGAAATGTTTTTGAATACCTATTAGGTTGAGGTTAATGACCTGGAAATTTTTCGAATTTGGAAGTAGTTAAATAGTAATATTTTGCCACCTTTTTTTTCCCTTTAGGTGATAAACTGTCTGAACCGTCCATTATAAAAAATAAATTTAGCAAAAATAATTAAAAATAAAATATGGAAGTCCATTTAAATAACCGATAATTGTTCATAATAGTAAAATATATGTAAATATCATCAAAATACGAGCACAATGTTATTGAAAACTTTCATAAATATTTTTGTAATCGTTAAGACATAATTCGTAAAAAAAAATATGTACTTATATATCTATTAATGTAAACATTAAAAATTTAAGAGAAAACCGTATTGTTTCTGTCTAGTATCCTCTTACAATCTAGAATTCACTCTAGACCTAGTGTTAAGAATTGAGAAACACTTTTAAAAACCACTTTTTATTAGCCAAAAAAATAGGTACGTTGTCGTCCGTACGTCGTCGATCTCAATTGTCCCGGTCTCATGTCAAGTCTAGATTCCACGGTCGCGGTGGCCAGTCCGTTGTCAGTCGGCCGCGTCAACAAAGGAGGTTAAACGCCACGACATTCCCACCTCCAGTATTGGAGTCCACCAATACTCAAAATGGGGAGTGGCGTCCGTCCGTCTCAGTCAGGTCCTGTCAGTCCTCCCTAGCCCGTCAAGTCTGACCGGGTCCGTCAAGGTCAGAGTCGGTCGAGTCAGTCATGTCTCGGGGTCACGTCAGGTCTACACGGTGTTGTCACTGTCCGTGTCCCGTCCTTACGTCAGCCAGCCAAGCAGCTTTCACCGCGTAGCGCCCGTTCAGGATACAGGTCCTCTTCCGCAGATTGTACAGCACCTGCACCCTGCCCGTACGCGCCACGTCAGTGGGCCGCAGCTTGGCAGGCTTGCTCTCCACGCCCTCCTGGTCTAGAGCGACCTCCCTGTGGTCCACAGGCCACAATCTCTCCGGAAGACGCAGAGTGTCTGGACCTGTCATCACCTTCTGCTTGTCTTCTCGTCTCGTCCTGTCATTAGTCGCAAAAGAAGGCTTCATCGCATCGTTAAAGTCTTCACACGCACGCAAGTGCAACCCAGCCGCGTCACAGGGCCTCGTCGCTGTCGTCTTGCTGTGCACGATGAACTCTAGGGATAGTCTCGTCCCGAAGCCTCCTGTCAATAAGGAACTCCTCACGGCGTCATTGATGTCTTCACGCGCACGCAAGTGCGACACAGCCGCGTCCCGGGGCCTCGTCGCTGTCGTCTTGGGTGCGTCGTGATTTCGTCGGTCAAAACGTCGTGTCACGATGTCAAAATCGTCATGTCCTAGTCCGTCCAAGTCGTCAGTAACAAAATCATTTAACAAATCATATTTACAGGTCATTTCATGTCTAAAACTACATCTATATACAGATAAACATACATTATTTACAGTCTTAATGTCATTAATAGTATAAACACACTTCACGCCGCCAGAAAGGGAAGCTTGTTGCGACGCGACAGCCGTAGACTTAATCGAAGCCACGGACGAACAAACTCCACGCCAGTCGGAGGCAGCGCCCTCGGCGTCAATACGACGCGCCAAGGACTCGTCAGTTCGGCTTACGGCGGCACCTTCGTCGAGCAGCGCCGGCGTCTCCGTTTCAATGTAGGTCTCGATGTTGTCTTTGTCTTCGCCAGATTTGTTTATTACCCTCCCCACACCACAGGCAGTGTCGGCTGTACATGGGTCGTGGCGGGTCGGCGTCTGGTGTGCGTCGGGTCGCGCCGCTACAGATGCGCGATGAACTGCGGCTGCGGTCGTCTTCAATAGCTCCGCGTCATCCATCGCGTCTATAGCGGCGATCCGCAAACGCAGCTTTTCAGCCATAAGCTTGCGTTTGATTTCTAATTCTATTTGCGCCATCTCCTCGCTTACCGCTAGCTGCACCTCTAAAGTCCGCTGTCGGCGGATTGTCCCAATAGCGGTAGCGGGCGGTGTCAGCGAGGGCGCGCGGCTGTTCCGGGCGGTCAGCGGGGCGCTCGGCAGGTCGGCGAGGGCGGCGGCCGGCGTGTCGGCCTCGGCCACCGCTCTATTCGAGCGGCTACGTGTCTCCATTTGCTAGTTCATCCGGCTCGAAGGACCACTTGTTAATAATTGAGAAACACTTTTAAAAACCACTTTTTATTAGCCAAAAAAATAGGTACGTTGTCGTCCGTACGTCGTCGATCTCAATTGTCCCGGTCTCATGTCAAGTCTAGATTCCACGGTCGCGGTGGCCAGTCCGTTGTCAGTCGGCCGCGTCAACAAAGGAGGTTAAACGCCACGACACCTAGACTTAAATAATAGAAGCAGTTTTACATATTTAGTGCTTATTTGGGACCTAGACTAGACCTTAGCTAACAAAATAGCATTTTCGGAACAACGTTTTCAATGCTGGATTCCGACTTTAATAAAATACTGTTTCATTTATTTTAAATTATTTCGGAGTAACTATTTAAGTATGTTATTTTTTTTAAAAACCTATATATATTACATCTTACTATTATTATAAATGCAAAAGTTGGATGTATGTGTGAATGTAAATTACTTATTCAAGCTAAAACTAGTGAATTAATTTTAATGAAACTTTATATTAATAAAACATAGGCGGGAACGCAGTAAGTAATCTTGCGCAGACAAAGTGACGGGCAGAGGCTTGTCTAAGTTTGTTTTTTAACTGACTTCAAAATATCACGCTAATGCTATCAGATTTCACCTCATAGTGACGTTCGTGGCCTTATTCAATTGATTTATCGAAATCAGTTTTGTAGTTTAGTACCTACATACTTACATACAAACATAATGTATGTGGGTTAAAAAAACTCAAAAAGTACCTATAACTTTTCAAATTAAGAATTTTAGTTAAAAAATACTTTTTAAACACGAAAATAGAAACTAAAATGGAGTAAACACATTTCCTAATACAGGGTGATGCATGTTCATGCAAATGACGTCACCGATGACGTCACACGTTTAAAAATACAACACCCTGTGGCTCGGCGTTACTCTTCCTATGCATAATACATTTGCGATGTGTTGGCAGCGTTTTAACCGACTTACAACGAAAAGGAGGTTCTCGATTTTGGTAGTACATTGTTTATCTCTACGATAAAACACCGTCTTAAAAATGGGTATTTTTTTAAATATTTGGAATTTTAATTATATGTTTATGTATTGGAATGAAACAACTATTAACGCGAGTTAAATCCGTTAATAGTTGTTTCATTCCAATGTGTAATAACCGCGAAGGCATCAGAAATTATTATATTTTTATGTGTTAGAAAAGTAGTAAATATTCTATGCAACACAGGAAAAAACTATCTTTCGAGATCTTTTTATGAATTATTAAACAATTCTTCTCTCTTCGTATTATTTATTTTTATTTTGGTACAGACATAAAATGAACCTTAAAGCAAAAGGCTATTTTTCTAGTAATAGTAAAATAGACGGAACTATGAATTAACATATTCATAGAATTAGAAACTAACTTAAACACAACTAAAACGAGAACCTCCCGTATCCCACCGCAGTCGGTTAAAAATACCAACAAACAATCGACTGAACAGTATTCGAGCAAACTTTGCGTTCGGTACGTGAATAGGCATAATTATGGCGTTCAGAGTTAAACTTCGGCTATTAACCAACAAGTTTCTCCTTACAGCCTTGATTTACAATCTACCCACTCGTTTTACCTTTAAACTGTTGCATTAAATTTGTCACGTACTTTTAAAGATACGTGTTTTGAAAATCCAAAATGTAAAATTTGGTCGGTTTGGTTTTATGTTGTGTGCATATAAGGTAGGCCTGAGAATCGGCTTACGGTGCGTCACATGCTAGAGGAATGCGTGGTATGGGCCCCACAAAGGCTAGAATTGGCTAGAGTGGTAGGCGGGGACCTGTCATTGCATAGCATCGTCAATGCTATGCTATCCAATGACAGGTGCTGGAGTGCGATGTCTGAATTCTGCGAAAGCGTTATTGCTGAAAAGGAGGCGGCAGAGAATTAAGCGCATCTGCTGATCCCATCCGACGAAAGAGAATGGGCCGAAGAAGACAAACGCGCTAGCGCATCAAATTCTAACTTTACCGTAATTGAAGTGCCATTCGTATGAGGGGTCGGGGGTCCCTTCATCCGCAAGAGGCCTACTAGACGGAGGGTGCCACTTCATCTGGGCACCCATAATGTCTGACGGCCTGTACATACAGGCTATCCGTCGGGACACCACAGTCGAATGCGCAAGTTATCCTGTGGTGTCCCATACTGACGGTGAGGGTAGACGCTGGTTTTTAGTGGGTAGTCTGGGTATCATCTCAGGAGTCCCACACAACCACCCGACGCTCCCCCGGGCTAGGGTGGTATGCGTAACGCATTTTCCAGAGATAAAAATAAAGGCCTGAGAATCGGCTAACATCTATTTTTCATTACCCTATGTTAAGGGAGGGTCTACCCAAAGGTTTTTTTTTTGGTAAAAATTCGGCAGTGAAAAACATATGCCCTATATTTTCACACTATTAACAATTTCTGATGCCTTCGCTGTTATTATACATTAGGATACAACAACTTTAAACGGATTTAACTCGCGTATTTTTATTATTGGCTGACGTTTCAGAGCCTTCAGTCGTGCTACGGTTATGGAATCTGTAAAGGCACCGAAACGTCAGCCAATAAAATAAAATACGCGAGTTAAATCCGTCAGTCACGTACGTCACAAACGTTCGCGGATGTCAAATCCCATACATTTCGGTCGTTTCGTTTGACGTTAACGTTGAACGTTGGCACCTTGGGGGCTAGACAAGTGCCCAACGTTCAACGTTAACGTTAAACGTTAGCACCAAAATGTATGGGATTTGACATTTGTGACGTACGTGACAGTCGTTCGCGGATGTCAAATCCCATACATTTTGGTGGTTTCGTTTGACGTTAACGTTGAACGTTGGCACCTTGTCTACGCCCCAAGATTCTTTTAAGTTAAAATCTTACCGGACACTTACTTCAACATCGCAAAACGGGTTCTCTAAAATTCCCAAGCGTTCAATTGGAAACCTTCCCGAAGACAATAAATAAAGATTAATCTCTCTTGAAATTTAAATCGAACATAGACCGGCCGCCGCAGCCCCCGGGGGCCACTGCGGAGCCCCCGGGGCCCGGTTCGGAGCCCTAATGACGGTAATGAACGGCTAACGAGGTATCTTCCAGGCATAACATCACGTCCGGATGTTCAATATAATAACATTTTGAATATTAGAGGTTCTACGGTGGATGTCGCCCCGGGGTCGTTATAAATTTGATGACTGTATATATAAATACTAGCTTCTGCCCGCGACTTCGTCCGCGTGGAACTCTTTTTTTGAAGTCGGTTAAAAAGTAGCCTATGTCCTTTCTCAGGCTCCAGACATTATTTGTATCAAATTTCAATTAAATCGGTCCAGTAGTTTTAGCGTGAAAGCGTAACAGACAGACAGACAGACAGAGTTACTTTCGCATTTATAATATTAGTAGGGATTTATCGTTTCGTTTGAAATCCATTACATAAATATACTGTTTGAACCTTTTGGAATAAAATAACTTTAATAAATTTAACTCGCATATTTTATTTTTATTTTACACTTTAGTTAGCATAAGACTACTGTACTGTTAGCTGTCAGCAATTTGTCAGCCAATAAAAATAAAATACGCGAGTTAAATTCGTTTAAAGTTGTTTCATTCTAAAACATCAAAACGTCAGCAATCAATTAATATACATATTTAAAACACTTGTTCTATTCCAAATGCTTTATATATATTCCTCGGCAAAACTAGCAGGATACCGATGTTTGCCTTTTTTATTAGTCGCAATTGCGAGTCGAGCTTTGGGCGGGCGGAAGCGCGCCGGGGCGCCGGAAATGAGCTTTCGACATCCGCTCGCTTGTCCGAATCAATCGCTCGCAATGTGAGCGTGTGAGCGTGTTAGCCAAGTATGCAGGCTAGCTCAGTATGAGCTAAATTTAATCATGGGTTTCACTTTAGTTCTCTTAAGGGATGAAGACAACGTTATTGTTTACTTCGTTAAATTGTTCGCAATGTAAGGGTTCGAATCCCACTGGGGGTCTAAGATTTTTCTACTCATGTCTTTGTACAAAAATATCATTATAATGTAAGCGTGTTAGCCAAGTCGGACAGCTAGCTCACTATAAGCTAAGCTAGTGCATAATGATTATATTTTTATACAAAGCCAAGAGTAGAAAAATGTTAGACCCCTAGTAGGATTCGAACCCACGCCTACAAAAATATATCACTTTAAAAACTAATGGTATTGATCCAAGAATATCAATCGATTGATAGATCGTAGTTAATACTGAGCTAATGTAGTAATCGGTTAAAATTTATGATATTATATTATTCACATTCACAGGAGTATCAATTAAAACATAATATTATCGGACGAATCAATGAAAATATCATAACGAATCGCTCAACAATGTAAGCGATTCACGCTTACATTGTTGAGCGATTCGTTGAACGTGTAAGCGTGATAGCCTAGTAGCTAGCTGAATTTAAGCGAAGTTTTGTAATTTCAATCAAGAGTTAAGAGCGAGTAGATTACAAACAATAGAATAAAATGTAATAAAGGAGTGCACTCGACGTAGGAATTAATTAAACGGCTCATTTGTCTGAAGTCAACATTTCTTGTTTCTGAAACTAGTCTTTGTTGGATATTAATTGTACATTTTTCCATTAACTTCTGTTGGAAATTGTAACAATGAGATTTCTATTTGATTAATCGTGTTGTATTGTTGATTATGTTATAAACTTTCAAACAATAATTGATATTAATTATAACAGTTTTAATTTTATTTGTTATGTGTTTGTTTATTTTATATTGTAAAATTTTTGACGATCTCACTATGAGTGCATATAATATGACATAATTTGTAATTATAATGTATGTAATAATGAGAAATAAATAAATCTAATCTAATCTCATCTATTTACTAATAAAAGTGAGATGTGACCCCAGATTTACGTGAAGATGTTTTTTTAGGATTGGTAGTATAAAATAATATTAGAAAGGAATGGATACTGAATAAAAAAATGTTGTATTTTTTTTTTCACGGAAACGGAATACAAAATATCCCCGTATGTCCGTTTTCTAGTTCAAAATCTACCCGCTGATTTTTAGCCAAATCGGTACAGCGGTTCTTGAGTTATAAATAGTTTAACTAAAAATGACTGACAGGCGTCTAGATGGCGAAAGTCTATAAATTGTTATTATCGAATCGAATATAAAACCTGTCGAAATTTAATTTAAATATAATATAATAAGTCACATTTTTGAACAAAATATTTATAAAAATATATTCTTACTTTATTAAAGTATAAGGAATTCTATATTCTAAATCAACATTAAACGGGTTCATATATTTTCCATTTTGAAAATTCATTTTATTTTCCTAGATTAAACCTTCCTCTTTGACGTTCTAAGTAAAAATAGGAAAATATCATAAATAGAAATAGGTGCAAAGGAATAATATAATTCCGAGAAATTTAATGCAATTAGATTGCTTGTTCCCTTTTATGTTCCGGACTAGGATTTCCGTTTGATTCCTCAAAGCGAGAATTTCCGGGAAATTTGTCGGAAAATTGCACTTAAAGCCGGGAGCTATATAAATCACTAGCTTCTGCCCGCGACTTCGTCCGCGTGGAACTCCTCCTTTTTTGCAGTCGGTTAAAAAGTAGCCTATGTCCTTTCTCAGGCTCTACACTTTCTTCTTACCAAATTTCATCTAAATCGGTCCAGTAGTTTTAGCGTGAAAGCGTAACAGACAGACAGACAGAGTTACTTTCGCATTTATAATATTAGTATGGATTTAGAAAATGCGAGTAGTTTATATTCTGGTAAAACTACTGTAAGCGGTACTAGACAACGGATGAAGGACAGTCCCGGAGCACGGCGAAAAACGGTCGTTGCCCTTTTTCTATATATAGTTGGTAATAAACCTGCTTACATAATACATGAACGACCCCCAGATGACGCAGTGTGGTTAGGCTTCTTATAAAGTTCAATGACTCTGTGAAAATCGTTGAAAACCGCTGTGGATGCAAGCGACGTCGGGATATTAAACATATATTCATATTAAAAAAATTACACATATTATTATATAATATTACTTGCAATATCAGACAATATTTTGCAGCAAGCAATACGGCGGCAAGACAAACGCGTTTTAATTTAAGTGCTACGAAATTACCGCTACGTGCTACACGCTACGGGTCTACGGCGTAGCGCTTCTACGACACAAATTTAAAATAACTATTTCAATAAAATTTTCATTTATATTTTGTACAAAGCGCATACGTGGCGATATTGAGTTTTAAATTTGAAAAGGTTTTATGTTTGACTAGCGGCCCCGGCAGACGTCGTCCTGCCCGTCCCATTGTTTCGTCAAAGGTCTATCAAAGTCTTGTCACTTACCGTCAATCACTTTGTATATAGGAGTATAGAAAGATGTTTATTTTACACTTTTTCAAGATGTTTTTTAAATTTTCTCTACTTACAAACATTCCCTGGACTTCCACGAATAATTCAAGACCAAAATTAGCCAAATTGGTTCGTGCGTTCTGTAGTTATAGCGTCAGGAAGGAAAACCTGACTTATTTTTATATAATAGATTACAAAAATAGATGGTACTTATGACTGTTTGCTTCTTTCATGTTGGAACTAAACAACTATAAACGGGTATAAATCGCGAGTTTTATAACACTGGCTGACGTTTAAAATTCTTTACAGTTTCCATATTCGTAACACGACTGAGCTGAAGACAGTCTTACGCTAAAGTACATAACTTCATTCATATTACTAGCAAGTTGATAGTTATACTTCTATACTAATATTATAAAGAGGTAAAGTTTGCTCGGATTGAATATGCTTTAAAACTACTGAACCGATTTGATAAATTCTTTCACTGTTGGAAAGCTACACTATTCCCGAGTAACATAGACTATATCATATTTTGAAAAAAAAAATAGGGATCCTTGCGAAGCCGGGACGAACCGCTAGTAGTAATACATAGACTCTAGGCCTCTCTCAGGTCTATAAGACTGTTTGTTTCCGAACAGCGCTGTAATAAAATTCAAGATGGCTGCGACCGCGTTTTTCTAAAACAAAGGCACAGATTACATCCATCCAGCCAGAATCTCATGCGCCCTTTATATTATTTCCAATAATAAAATAAATCCCAGTTGTTATTATAGTCGTCCATTACTAGTTCCATTGATCTTTGTTACACATCACTGGATAGGCTGGGGGGGGGGGAGCATCAATAATATTTTTCACGAAAACCTTTGCGAAGGTAAATACGGTTCGCTGCCGGCGGATTGTGCACATCTCTCTTTATTGTGATTGACATATGATAAAAGTTTCCGCCAGGACTTGCGACGAGGAGGTAAGAAAAGATGGAATTAAGAAATTGTGCTAGAAATAGATGGAATAAAGAAATTGTGCTACGAATAGATGGAATTAGGAAATTGTGCTACGAATAGATGGAATTAGGAAATTGTGCTACGAATAGATGGAATTAGGAAATTGTGCTACGAATAGATGGAATTAGGAAATTGTGCTACGAATAGATGGAATTAAGAAATTGCGCTACAAATAGATAGAATTAAGAAATTGTGCTACAAATAGATAGAATTAAGAAATTGTGCTACGAATAGATGGAATTAGGAAATTGTGCTACGAATAGATGGAATTAAGATTGTGCTACGATAGATGAATTTAAGAAATTGTGCTACGAATAGATGAATTTAGGAAATTGTGCTACAAATAGATGGAATTAGGAAATTGTGCTACGAATAGATGGAATTAAGAAATTGTGCTACAAATAGACTGAAATTTGAAAAATGCTACAAATAGACCAAAAATTAACAACAGTTAATAATAGAAAATTGTGCTGCGAATTAACAAAATTAAGTAATTGTACAATATTTAGAGAGTGTGCTAAGAAAAGATAAAACTAAATAAACTGTGCTACAAATAGACATTGCGGATAAGTAATTTAAAACAAATCATAGTCTTATTAAGACGCAATGTTTAAAAAAAAACACATATGTCAAAAAATGTCACATCGACATATCCTTCCCTTATTCTTAATTCCAAGGCGCGAACTCTCACAGTAGACGCGGTGTCAGACAAAATGGCGACTGTCAACTGTCACTTTCTATACCCCGTTACGTTTACAAGGTGCCCTTTGTTTTTGTGTAACATGTCGGCGGGCGGCCATCTTGTGACGTCACTGACAGCTCCCGATCTCTCCAATTTGGTTAATGGCGTTGTCAAAAATAAAAGATGAATTCCTTTTTAACAATCCGCACGAGATTTTAGGAGGTTTTTTTTTATTTTTTCATTCTTACCGAAGAATGGTGTTAGTGTGTTTACCTGAAAACAAAGTAAAGATACTCATTAGTGAGTGAATTTAACATAAATACAAAATACAGATTAAAAAACAAGATGGCGGGGCGTCGTAACTATTTCTTAATTAACATAGTATTAAAAACTATAAGACTTTTAAAGACTATAAAAAATATGCAAACTTTTTTTTACATTTAATTATAACGATACTTTTGTTACGGCACCAGTTAGGTCGAACGGTGACCTCGTCTTTTATACCTAAGCATCTTTATCTACAACAACGTGTGTGTTCGTAACCACTTGTCCGATTTCAAACTCAAAAACTAAAAAAGGTCATCAACTCACATACCAAATTTCATGAGGATTAACAAAACTCAAGTTATCATCGAACCGATATGAAATTTAAAACCTAGGTATCGTTTTATCAATTAATATAATATACGCGGTGTGGCAGTCCGCTAGTCTACACTAATATTGTAATGAGGAAAGATTTGTACCTATTTTTGTGTATTTGTATGTTTGTAATGAATAGGCTCAAAAACTACTGGACCGATTTTAATAATTCTTTCACTGTTGGGAAGCTACGTTCACCCTGACTAACATAGGCTATAGAATATTTTGAAAAAAATAGGGATCCGTGCGAAGCCGGGGCGAACCGCTAGTATATTATAAAGATGTATTAAAAGACACCTGTGTTTAAAACTTTTCTCATCTCAGAATGTCTTATCATATATTTCAAACATACAAACGTCCCCAGAAGCACATTCATTACAAAAGCGAAGTCAGTGATCGCATTGCTTTATTTTCTTATAGAGATGGTTTTAGCAAGGGCGAGCATTTCATATAGGCACAGTTTGGCTTATGTATGGAGTGCCTACCCTGGCCACGTACTTTCGCTCGCCCTACTGCACATGCCTGAGTTAAAAAAATACGCGAGTTAAATTCGTTGTTTTATTCCAATGTGCGAACGCATCAGAAATGAACAGTTTTTACCCATTTTTGTAAATAAAATATCCACTTTAGCATTAAACTATCGTCAGCTCGTGGTACGATTATAGAAACTGTCAAGTTTCCGAAACGTCAGCCAAATCAAAGATATTTATTTCAATTTTCCGTGTGTTTTAAATCAACAGTTTGACAATCTCAAATCCTTTCAGCCATCTTGAAATATTAAGTGCGTACGTTAAACACAGCCAGCGGTTATACAGGGTGTTCCCACATTCAATTCCGTCCCTACGTCGGCGGCGCGAAGTAATTTAATTTGTCGAAACCACCCTGTGTTATTGTTTATATAGGAATCCGAGCCACAGAGCGTTTGGTACAAGTTGGGGCAGTGCTCATATATGTAAATAAATGAAAGCTAATACAGTAACTAATAATTTCTGATGCCTTCGCGGTTATAATAAATTAGAATGAAACAACTTTACTTTAGCATAAGACTATTGTCAACTCAATCGTGCTACGATTATGGAATCTGTAAAGGCACCGAAAAGTCAGCCAATAAAATAAAATACGCGAGTTAAATCCGACTATAGTTGTTTCATTTAGTGTAATAACCGCGAAGGCGTCAGAAATTATTAAAAAATATTGTTATTATTATAACTTAAGAGGATTGTGAACCTGTTAATTTTCATACAAAAGGCGATAACGTTTTACACCCAGTAAATATAGTTAGATTTTTATAATTTCTATTTATTTATTTTTTAGCAATATTTCTTAAAAATCAAAACGTACAGACGTAGTTTCTCATTATATCTACAACATATCCAAAAATTATAAAAATCTAACTATATTTACTGGGTGTAAAACGTTATCGCCTTTTGTATGAAAATTAACAGGTTCACAATCCTCTTAAAAAAAGTTATTTTTTTGTAGGAGGCGAAAAGCTGATAAATATTTCCATATGGATGCAGGAGTTTTCTGTATGCATTTATGCTTTTTATATGAAGCTGGAAGAGTTAGCCTAGATCTGTTTTATTGGTAGGTTTAATTGTAAAGAATTAGATAGTGTGCGTAACTCAAACCTTCAGGTTTTTGAGTTACCTCCCTTTAGATCCTAGCTTCATAACCTGGGGGTAATAACCTCCGCGGTGGTAAAACTTGTATTTCGCGTTAACAATCAGCTGGTAGTTGTCTCGAACGCCGAATTTCAACGTGACAAGTCTGAACACAGCGCCGACTAGCGCGCGAGTTCGTCGTTGGGAGGGTGAAATCAGTGACCCTAGTTAGGTCATAAGGGCAACGGACCTAGAAAGGTTAATGACCACTGCTTTAGATCTAGGTATGTGGTATATTCCTTCAATATGCAGTCAGGTGTGGTTAAAACCCATCTCTTCACAATTTGGCGTGCAGTATCGATTTGCAATTAGTGACGTTGCGAGTGCAAGGAGTGACGTGCATTAATTATGATTGCATTTTTGGTTACTTGTATTGTTTGCTTTTTTTTTAAACATATGTAGGATTTTAAGAAAAATAATTTCTTATGCCTTCGCGGTTATTACACATTGGAATAAAACAATTATAAAGAATTTAATTCGCGTGTTTCATTTTATTTTGCTGACTTTTCGAAAACTTTGAAGTTCCCTTATTAGTTGCATTACTGAGCTGACGACAATCTACTTTATTGTTAGATTAATTTCTAAGTTAAACAAAAAAGAATTACGTATTGTTTCTCCTTAAATTTTCACGATTATTACAAATCTACATATATATATGTAGATTTATAATAAAAAAAATGTTTGCCTAAGGATAAAGTTATTTTTATCTAAAAGCAACGTTCAGTTTATAAATATTAACAGAATTATTTTCTAAGAGTTTACTTTTTATATTGTTTTGTAGAAACCTACGCGTTTCCTTTTTAATTGGCATCGGCTAATTGGCAGATAAAATCTCGCAGGTTTTATTTTCGATAACATTACTAGTATAATATAATTAATTATATAGCTAATAAAAGACAAAAATAATCATCGAAAATACACAAACATAATTTTCGATATTTATAAATATGTCGATCGAAGCCGCTATTCGGGAGTGAAGAGTCATATGGATCTTGTGTGACTGTTTTCACCTTTGAAATCATATTATAACTAGGACGGTAGTAATACGAATCAAAATCATCAAAGTTTTTAAATAATATGACTGTTTATTCCTGAATAGAGACCCTGGGTACTTTTAGTAGGTATTCAGGTACATATGAAATTCAATACAAATATACCTATTTTATTTTAATAGACACATTAAGGTAAACTTTTAAATAAAAACAATACAACCTATCAAACTGGTTTTTGAAGGCAGACGGGTACTTTATCACAATAAAGAGTTTACATACATACCAACATATATTCCACTTATTCTTTAAGACTTCTTGGCTAAAACATTGCAGCAATGTTTTCCTTCGAACTATACCTACACAAATACAAACATACTCGGTTCCACTTCCAATTATCGAACAAAACCTATCATCCAACTTTCAACCTTATCGTCGAAACTTAAAGTCCAAATTCCAAAGTCTTCGAAACCAGTGTTGCCAGCTGAACGTGCCATAGACTTATATATATTTATAGGTGGCAATGTTTTTCGAGATCGCACTCTGGAGTAACATTCGTCGCTCGGTCGTTACGGACCGACCGACAATTTGTTATAGATGTACAGTTGCTTTATCTGTGCTAAAAGAGTCAATGGAGATATAAAGATTTATATAGCAGAGAACCGTGTGTTTATCTGTGGTGGAGCTGCACTGACAGTTGGTATATTGAAGTACCTAGTTTTTTTTATAGAAAAAGTGACGTTATAATTATAAATCGAATGTAAAAAAAAACTATAAATGGTTAAATTTTGGAATGGCAGCTTAGTTTTTGCTACATCAACGAAACAACTTTATTTAAAAAACTAGCTTCTGGGCACGACTTTGTCTGTGAATGATAAGCAAGTTTACCCCCTTAGGGGGTAAACTTTTTAAATTATTTCTTAGTGATGCCCTGCATTAAAAAAAAGGAACTATGTGAAAAATTTCAAATTTCTAACCCTTTTAGTTTAGGCCCAGCCTTGATATGTCAGTCATTCAGCTTCACAGTTTATATACATATCTATAAAAGTTAAAATTATTTATTTGATACAGATAAGGAATATTTCAATTTTCGTTATGTCATTCTTGACAGTAAAACACATACCTACAGGAATTTCTCTTCTTAATATTAATATATAATTCTTAAGTTAACAAATTAAACTAGACTCTGTACCTTTTCAGTACTTATAAATCGTAATACATACGATTGAGACAAAACCGAAGTATCGCAGAGGTAATATTTCACTCTAAAGAAATAAGTATTTCTATCTGTCCATTATAGACATTTAAATCCGTAGTCGCTGAGTTGTCTGCAGTCTAGTCCTGGATTAAGTCGCATTAATCAAGGTGCGCTATGCACCAGCTGGTAGGGCTGCGGCCATCTTGTTTAGTGCCGCCATCTTGCATTTTATATAACACGTGAGTGTTGCCAGTGAAGAAATTATTGTTGTGTATGACAGATGAAAAATTATATTTAGAAGTATTTATGGTGTTTATTTTTATTCAAGATTTTTATTTTTAATGGTAAATTTTAGTTTGAAGTTTATTTCGGTGTAATAAAATATGTATAATAATGTATTTTATTTACAATGTTTTGATTTTTGACGGCCTGTTGGTCTAGTGGTCAGAGGCCCTGACTACGAAACCGGAGGTTGCGGGTTCGATTCCCGCGAGGGGCAGATGTCAATGTGATGAGCACTGGCATCTGTACCTGAGTCTTGGATGTCTTATATGTATTTATGTATATTTATCCGTTGTCTAGTACCCATAACACAAGCTTTACTTAAAATGGGACTAGATAATTGGTGTGAATTGTCCAAAGATATTTATTTTATTTATTTATTTATTTAATTTCAGTTTATGTCTTTGTCACAAACATGTAAAGAGTTTTTCTAGTCTTGGACAATTATCCCAAACTTTGCAAAGATTTTGCTTTGAGTACTACACAACGAACAAACATACATAAACACATATAATAAAATATAACATCCAAGATTCAGGTACAAATGGGGCTTAGACCGCTAGACAAAAAGATCTTTAATTCACAGTCATAGTGGCAACCCTATTTTCTATATCGAACGAGAAACCATTTCATTATTCCGAAAAGAAAAAAGCAAAATCTGAAATCTAGTTAAGACAGTTAATGAATACACCTATAGATTTGAATGTATTTTGATTAATGAATGAAGCTTAATATGAATTAATAAGTACAATGATTTTTTATAATATTTTTTGATGATTTCGCGGTTATTACACATTGGAATGAAACAATTTCCTATAAAGGATTTAACTCGCTTGTTTTGTTATATTTTCTGACGTTTCAAAATGTTTTGTGTTGTCTTTTCTGTATTTTTATATATATATATAAAAGGAGAATCTGGTATAATGACTGACATAATTATCAACGCAGGGCCTAGACTATAAGGTTATAATCATTATAAAATTTCATGTTCTAAGAAAGGATTTTTGGGAATTCACCCCCTGAGGGGGTAAAACGGACAGACATAGACGAAGTCGGAAAGTTATTTTTATCATAAAAGAAAACCTGACGTTGAATAAGTACATTTAAGTTTTTTTTTCCTACCAGAGAAAATGTTACATTTCATTAAACAAAATATTAACATTTTTTCCTGATGAGTCAGACATTAGCGTTTATAGCATTCAGCCTGAAGTACTTCACAGGTGACTGACACTGAATGAATGAATGAACGAGTGAATGAACGAATAAATGACCGAGTGAATGGTTTAATACTTATTTAGCTCACAGTTCAGGCATAATAATGTTCTTAGCATTTGCCCTTTTGTTTATTTTTTGTATTTCTTTGTTAAATTTTAAATTTAGATGGTTTTGCTAGCATTAATTAAAGTAAAAGTGTTTAGACTGGGAATGAGTAAATATGAAAATAAACTTGTTAATTAAGACATGACTAAAAATACCTTTCAGCTTGATACCTCAACGCTTGAGAAAAAAGGTCTCAGCAGATAGACAGACGGACGACAAAATGATTCTAAAAAGGTTCCGTTTCTTCTTTCTCGGAAACGAAACCCTAAAACGTACCTAAAAAACGATACATCATAGAGCAGCACAGATTAAAAACACACAGTTTATTCACTAAACGTCGTCGCATAAACAAGATAGACTTTTTAGTCAGTTAATATTTTACGAAAAAAAAAGAAAAACACACACACCGCCTTTACCAATGCACACACGGGAAAAGCTCCGCTGCGATTCCAAGTGAGCGTATAAGATTTTTTTTTATGTATTATTTTTAAATGCATCTGGCATAAAGAGAGCACAGATAACATAGGATACGGTCCGAGCGCCATTTGCATACAGCCTTCCATTAGAGCGCGTCCGCCATTAATAGAAAAAACAAACGTTCCAAATTTAAACTCTTAATGTGAATTTAAAGGCGTTTTTTGTGGTTAAAATTACAAATGTTCGCTGTTGTATATAATTATATATATCGCATATGCAACACAATTAGCAAGAGTTCTATATAACCTGTACAAGAGCTAACACTAACATCCTTATGCAGCCTTTGTACAGCTTATATACAACTTAAGGTTTCTGTTTAGGGTTCTGTGCTCAAAGGTTGTGAGTACAGAACCTGATAACTGAGACTCCGCTGTCCATCCGTCCATCTTTCACCAGACTGTATCTCAAAAACCGTGATATTCGCCAATTGATTTCTTTACAGATGTCTGCTTACCTTTATAACAAAAATATAGAATAAAATATGTCAAAGTTTAATTTCATCGCAATGTAGTTTTTGCTTGAAAGAATAACAAACATACAGACTCACAAACTTTCGCCTTTATAATATTAGTGTGACAAGTTTCTGCCCGCGACTTTGTCTGAGCACCCTTTAGGTTTTAAAGCGCATGCGGTCATTATTTTTAACACCACGGCACTAAAGATAGCGCAAGCGACCGATAAAAAACTGGCCAGAAAGAGAATTAGCGGGAATTAGAAAAACGCGGCGCATTTTAAATTCGGAATCAGACGTTCCGAATATAAAGACGTTTTTCTGTACTTAAATAAAAACGGGTTTGTTTAAAAAATAAGGGAATTTAAATACTTTTATTCACTGAAACTTTAGTGGTGATTTGATAAGCCATTATTGTCGTCTCTAGCTATATATATAATGGTTGTAAATAATATTAAGTAGGTATCAATTGAAACAGCATTTGTAGGTACTTGTACCAGGAGACAATAGGCATTTTTTTTATTTGTTCATCAAGTAGATTATCAAAAAATATTGGACACTTTTTCTTTTCACAATCGAACAAAACATTACTTAGATGAGCTCTTGAGCTTCGTGACGTCACGATCCCCCACTCCCGCGCTTTAGGAATCAGAAATGACTCCATCTTAAAAAATAATTTCTGATGCCTTCGCGGTTTCATCGCAATGTAGTTTTCCAATGTCCATCTTAAAAAGTTCAAATTTGTGCAATAACGATAACAATAGAGAAGTTGGAAACAAACAAACAAGTATTTTTAAACAAATCAAACAAGTATTTTTAAACAAATAACAACGCTCTTGGAGCTCTCGACCCGGCATCGAACCCGCTAACAGCCACTCACTAGTAATGACTGCTGAGATTTCAGAAATGGAAACACTAATGTTTATTTTCACTTAATAATTTCTGATGCCTTCGCGGTTATTACACATTGGAATGAAACAACTTTAACGGATTTAACTCGCTTATTTCATTTTATTGGCTGACGTTTCGGAGCTTTTACAGATTCCATAATCGTAACACGACTGAGCTGACAACAGTCTAACGCTAAAGTCCAGCGAGCCTATTATGAACTGTCGACAACATGTTATCGACAAGCAAAAGGTTCGTCGTTACGATATTATTTTGTTATCGACATGTAGAAATAAGAGACGACATCGACATGACAAGATTTCTCGTTGTCGACAACGTTGATTTTTGACAGATCATCGCGAGAATAAGACGATATCGACATGACGAGATGTCGACTCGACAATTCATCATAGCCTCGAAGTAGTTGGTTTGTTTAGTGAAATTCTCCTAACGTAGTTAAATAAAACGCGGACAAAGTCGCAAGCAGAAGCTAGTAATCCTATATTTATATACGAGTGAGCGTGTTTTAACCTAGTATTAACCTAGGTATGCGAGTAGAGTGAACGTCCCTATAAAATACTTCAAACCAAATTAGTTCGCCAGTTTACTGCACCTCGGGGCACTAAAAGTTAATTAGAACGGAAAACCTAACCTTGCTACATACGTCGAATAGTGTTAATAAGAGACTAGTTTAAAAAAAAACGAGGTCATATTATAAAGGTTCTAGTTCTAATTCTTTCTAACTCTAACTTAGGTATACTTTAAGCCCTGCGTTGCTCTGTTTGTCATTAAGTCAGCTTCTGCTTTTATATACATACTAGCTTTCCGCCCCGGCTTCGCACGGATCATCTTTTTTTATAGCCTATGTCACTCGGGAATAGTGTAGCTTCCCAACAGTGTATTTTTGAAATCGGTCCAGTCGTTCTGGATCCTATTCGATCTAAACAAAGAAACTTTTCCTCTTTATAATATTAGTATAGACAAGAAGATTTGTACTGGATTTCGCGGTTATTAATAATCATTGGAATGAAACAACTGTACACGGATTATTTCGTGTATTTTATTTTATTGGCTGACGTTTCGGAAACTTTACAGATTCCATAATCGTAGCACGAATCAAACGTCAGCCAATAAAATAAAATACGCGAGTTAAATCCGTCTACAGTTGTTTCGTTCCAGTAGCTACCTCTACTACAGTTTTTAAATTTTACCTCTTTTCATATTTTTTTTTTATTTTGGTAAAAAACTATCCCTTAATAATTCTGATGCCTCGCGGTTATTACACATTGGAATGAAACAACTATTAACGGATTTAACTCGCGTATTTTTATTTTATTTTATTAGCTCACGTTTCGGATTCTTTACAGTTTCCATAATCGTAGCACGACTGAGCTGACAATAGTCTAACGCTAAAGCTACTTTAGCGTTACTTAATAGTTGTTTCATTCCAAAACTATCCCTTATTTATTCCGCGTTCACGCAATAGATGAACGAGGATGAATATCTATAAATATCAATTTTCCTTTACAGAATTTCACGATAGAATTACCAGGCAGTATGGGAAAGGTCAGTCACTAAAATAGATCATGGAAGGATCAAAGTTACGTGAACACACTGCGGATTACAGGTATTTTATAAATACCTAGCTGTCCGCCCGGCTTCGCACGGATCCCTTTTTTTATAGACTATGTCACTCGGGAATAGTGTAGCTTCCCAACAGTGAAAGAATTTTTCAAATCGGTCCAGTCGTTTTGGAGCCTACTCAAAAAAAAAATGATCCGTGTGAAGCCGGGGCAGACAGCTTGTATATAATATTGTTTTAACCATTAGATATTTAAATGACGCTAATAAAAAACGTGAGTTAGATCCGTTATAGCTGTTTCATTGTAATAACCGCGCAATGACCGAGAAATCATCAGATATACAACATTCCAAATTATTAAAAGAGATGTACCTACCCACCCAAATCTCTGTTCGGTTATTTTTTAAGCAATCCTAATACACAGATGGTAAAACAAAAAAAACAGAATCAAAATCGGTTCATGCGTTAGGGAGCTATGATGCCACAGACAGACACACACACACACACACACACAGCAGACAGACAGACAGACACGTCAAACTTATAACACCCCGTCCTTTTGCGTCGGGGGGTTAATAAAATAGTCTACGTGTAGTCAGTCGATAAAAACAATCAACAATTAAACAACAGCGACAACTGAGGTAACAATATTTATAATAGTCAAATTATCCAACCCTTCTGTGTAATTTTCCGGTATGTCAGGGAAATGTATGCGATTAAAATCTATTTGCGGTTGAATAGTTAATTCGAGGTAATCGCCCGTCTGTCCTCAGCCGGCTATGCACGCGGCGTGCGAATCGCCACGTGTGCGGCCGGCCTAACTACCCGTAGGGTTGCCAGGTTGTACAGGACCTGCTTGTAGGGTTGCCAGTTTATAACTGCTCGTGGGGTTGCCAGGTTAATGATTTTAGCGTTTAACTCCAGAGAGTACTCGTATATTTTTGGGAATAAGAATGACGACTGGGTAAAGGAAACTAAATTGTATTTAGTTTAGTCACTTAGATTATTAAATATCTTTCGATACATATTTTTTTTTTGCAAACAATTAAGCAATAAAAGATTATGTCATAACGTGACGTCACAAGCCTCCACTTCTGAACTTTTGAAGCGAATATCTTTGTCGATTATTATTCTATTTAGAAAAAAAAATACGTGTCCAATATTTTTTTTAAATATAATTGACGAACTAAATGGAATTTTGTTTCTTTACCCGGTAGTAATTACTGTTATATTCAATTACAGTCATATTATATGCTCATAGTAAGATACCAACTCAAAGAAATATAAAACAAGGAACACATGGCATCAAAACAATTATTGCAAATTTTAATAAAATACTTTTTTCTTTGTCATCAAGTAATGTCAGATAGTTACAAAATCGTTAATAAATCAGTATCGTAAATAAATTGTAAAAAAAAACTAATGACAACCCTACGAATAAAATCCCCGACTGTCACACAGTAAAGTATCATACACTTGTAATTTAGGCATTCCTTTATAATTAGTATGCGCCAGAAACAAATGCACGCGAAACCCACTCCTACACACACAGCCGTAGAAACTTTAATAGCCTGCAGTGCAAAGGTACTTGAGTTATAGAGTTATAAGTGGTGCTTGGAAACTTTCTGAATATCTAGGACTGAAGATGTTCAGTCAATTTGGAGGCTTCTAAGGATCTTTGTTCGAAGTTGGAGCATTGTCTAGGCACCGTATGAGGCTAGTTATCTAGACTGGTTGATGGGGAATAATAGGGAATGTATATCTTGAAGCGGTATTGTAAGTTACTCGGCGTAACTTATCGCTTGTATCGTTAAGATACTTATGATACAGTTGCGCCTCGCTTAGTTGTTTTACGGGTTGGGTTACCTTTATATTAATTTATCTTTATAAGCTGTGATAGGAGTGCTTTGTTAAAATTATTTACTTAATTATTGCACTCATTTCTTTCAATAAATCTTAGCTTACTTATTTTAGCGTTAAACTATCGTCAGCTCAGTCGTGCTACAAATATGGGAACTGTTAAGTTTTCTAAACGTCAGCAATTAAGATAAAATACGCTAGTTAAATAGGTAGGCTGTAGGGTAAAGGTAAACAGAGACCACTGCCTTTTAATACCTAAATATAACACTGTTATAAAATAATATGGTCTTTATGTTAATACATTTTTACCTACCGTTTATTTACCTAATTAATATTTACACGAGTATACCCAAGTATACACAAATACCCGGTAAGTAAAAAGGTATTTACCCAATTTACCTTCGTATACCTTTCGACTAACTAACCTCATTAAAGTCTTCAACACTCATTAATTCCATACATTGTTCATTAAACCAACTTCTAATACTATTTATATTGCCCGCTTACGTTGCATGTTAAAACAGGTTAAACCTTTTAGCTAATTAAGACGCTATTGAAGACTTAGGGGTAAGACCTAGCTCAAAGCTTATTAGAATAATGGGTACACTATATAGTTAATCAATATTTATTACCTACTAGCTGTCCGCCCTGGCTTCGCACGGATCCCTATTAATCGCAATAAAAGGTAGCCTATGACCTTTCTCAGGGTCTAAAGATTGTCTGTGCTAAATTTCATCAAAATCGGTTGAGAGGTTTAAGCGGGAAAGCGTAACAGACAGACAGAGTTACTTTCGCATTTATAATATTAGTAGGGAAGTAGGGACTAGTGATCCCGGCAGACGTCTCGTTCGTTCGATTGTTTCGACAAACTGTCGAAGTCTTCTGTCACATACAGTCGCTTTTCCGCCCCGGCTTCGCACGGATCCCTACTTTTAAAAAAAATGTAATATAGCCTATGTCACTATGGAATAGTGTAGCTTCCCAACAGCGAAAGAATTTTCCAAATCGTTCCAGTCGTTTTAGAGCCTATTCAATACAAACAAACAAACCTTTCCTCTTTCTTATATTAGTGTAGACTTACTGTTTGACAACTTATATACAGTCTGATTATTTTTCTCAAACCGCTGACTTTTTACTACATATTTGATGGATACGCAGCATTATTCCGTACAACCGTTTTCGGCAGTTGGTTTTACTCAGTGTGCGCTATTAAATCACTTAAGCACGTCACCCGGCACCGCCTATTGTACTCGTAAAATACGTAATAAACCCGGATTGTAAGCGGTGGGACCCTTGACCTTAAGGGACATTCTACACGGCGACTTCTAACAGCGATATAGTTTCGATACAATCGCGATAACGCCGCGAGAAATTCGTTAGTTGCTATGCCTTTTGAAATAGGATAACAATGTAACGTTGGTATAGTAATAACTTACACTAGAACACAAATTAAACAATGAATTAAGATGTGAAAGAAATATGACTTGTACGTGCTTATGCTAATATATGGTTGTCTAAATTACAATAAAAAACAAGATAATATGAAAGCAATTAAACTCAGTCATGTTACGTTATATAATGCAGCTAGTCAAAATTGTATTAATAATATAAAAAAGCGAATCAGCAGTACTGTATCGATGCTAGCGATACGTTCGCGCTACTGTATCGATACATTCGCGCTAGTTTACCGATGTTGCGATACAGTCGCGCTAATTTATCGATGCTAACGATATATTCTCGTTACTGTATCGATCCAGTCGCGCTGCTGTATCGCTACGAAATGTCACCGCGTGCCGTTACCCTAAGGCAATTAACGAAATCCGTAAATTAAAAGAAGTGAAAGTACTTTTTTATAGACGTCCTTACGACTCGACGCCGGAGACGCATGCGATCGTCTTTTCAACTTGAAAAATTTGCATTTGATTAATTTTGTTTTTTTACTGCCTTCGCCCGAGGAATGCCCTTTGGGGCTGCGATAACAGAATTTCAGTTTGCAGAAATTATTTTAAATATGTTTATTGGAAGTATTTAATCAAGCAGAAAGGCGTGTAGTAAATAGGGGCAGATGTCGGTGTGATGAACATTGGCATCTGTACCTGAGTCTTGGATGTCTTATATGTGATATTAACTACGATCTATAATCGAAATTCGATTGATATTCTTGGTTCAATACCATTAGCTTTTAATTATAATGATATTTTTTTTGTACAAAGATAAGAGTAGAAATTTTTTTAGACCTCCATTGGTATTCGAACCCACGCCTATGCCTTTACTAGCGGCAGCGTGCTGAACCAATACACCATATGATACCACAAAAAAAATCATTATAGTCTTATATGTTTATCCGTTGTCTAGTACCCATAGTACAAGCTTTCCTTAGTTTACGACTAGATTAATTGGTGTAAATAAAAAGTAAAAAAATCTTCAGTATATTCTTTAGCGGTGCAGAGGTCAGATTTCCACGGTCGATTGCAGCTAGACTGATGCCCGGATCGCGTTTCCTTCATTATGCATGCCTCGCCTGCAACTTTGATTAAAAACAGAAAAAAAAAAACACGGTATGCACATTGCATTTATTCGCATTAACGTATTTATTAAACGGCGTCACGGAACTTTGTACGGGTTTACATGATTTTTATGAAGTTTGTAATGTTATGTTTGTTAAGAGCGTATTTCGAAGTCGTTGTAATTTATGTTGTTTAATATTTGCATATTACTTTAATAAGGTATTACATAATAAAGTACCTAATTATGACGTTTTTTTCTCACCTGTAGTAGTTATATATTGACGTATAAAACATATACATATGTGTTAGTAATCTAACACGATCTATGCGAAGGCACAGAAATTATAATACAGATATGATTAGAACAAAATTTATCTATACTAATATAATAAAGAGGAAAGGTTTGTTTGTTTGTATTGAATAGGCTCCAAAACGACTGGACCAGCGGACCGCTAGTATGTAATAAAAAGTAAGCGGTTTCTAAAACAAAAAGCTGACTTAATGACTATGAAGTCTTGAAACTATAAATAATATTAATTACGTAACGTAGGGGAGCACTAATTATTTTTAAAAATTCAACCCTAAGGGGGGCAAAATTGGGGTGCTTATCATGCGCAGACAAAGTGACTGACTATATATATATATTCGTTTATTCAATATCGAAATATTCGTGACTAAGATTCTTTATCAAAAAATGCGATGACATGGGAATGAAGTTTTAGTGCAGATGCATTTAAGTGCAACCCGGACAAAGCGGTGCAAGGCGGTGCAGTGTGCAGCGGGAAATGCACCCGAATGCACCGGGGGACCGTTTCGTAGACTCCTTGTTTTTTATGTCACCCCTTCACTTTAGAAAGTTTCAATTTGATATGATGAAAAAAATTACGTTCAGTGAAAATTTTTTGGTCACTTCTGTGAAGTAATTTCAAAGACTACGTATACTTGAGAGAACATAATAAAATAGTTTATACATATAACAGATAACAAAATTTTAAATAAGAATAAAATATTGCCTGATAAAATGTTTCAAATTAACTCACTGATTTTTTCCGATGTGTTAAAGATTGATAATCTTACCTGCAATAAAAAAAAAACAGATCAGTAATAAGTCGTACGAAAGCATACAAAGTTACAGTAAAATTTCTGATTTCAATTTATTTTAATAGATGTAGGTACATAAAACAATTAAATAAATAATTCCCTAAAGTCTGAAAACTATAAGTCCGATTTATTATTAACTTTTAAATTAAAGTTAATAATAAATGATAATATGCTACTAATTTGACAATTTAAATGATAGACTATTTTATTCCTTTTTTACAATCATAGACACGACATTAACTAAACGTAGTCCTATATCTATACTAATATTATAAAGCTGAGAGTTTGTTTGTTTGAACGCGCTAATCTCAAAAACTACTGGTTCGAATTGAAAAATTCTTTTTTTGTTGGATAGACCATTGATCGAGGAAGGCTTTAGGCTATACAACATCACGCTGCGACTAATAGGAGCAAAGAAACAGTGGAAAATGTGTAAAAAACGGGGAAAATATGAAGCCTATTTGAAGAATAACTATTCCACTCGGACGAGGTCGCGGGCACAGCTAGTAAAGTATATACCTCTTTTAAAAGCAAACGCACAGCCTGTCATTACTTTAAACAACCTTTTTAAATAATGCTAAACGCAGCCAGCCCGTGTATCCCACTCTTTAATTTCGTTTTACACTACGTGACGCAGTTCAAAGCAAGGCAGGTGGGGGGTTAAATTCCTTGGAACAAATTAAAAGGCGTATTCAAATCGACACCTGATTGGTGGAAATTGTCAAATTAAACGTTCACAATCAAGGGACCAATTAATAATCAGAATAATGAGAAGAGACTAGAAACTATACAATCTGCTTTTATCGTGACATTTATCCACAACATTTTGCTAGACCGATTTGTAAAAATAAATGTTTTTTTTGTCGTGCTACGATTATGGAATCTGTAAAGGCTCCGAAAAGTAAGCCAATAAAATAAAACATGCGAGTTGAATCCGTCTATTGTTCATTCCAATGTGTAATAACAGCGGAGGCATCAGAAATTACAACTATAATGGATTTAACTCGCGTATATCACACAATATATATAGTTATTTATATTACATTTTATTTACTGACTATTCAAAAACTTATAAATAAATAAATAAATATCTTTGGACAATTCACACCAATTATCTAGTCCCATTTTAAGCAAAGCTTGTGTTATGGGTACTAGACAACGGATAAATATACATAAATACATATAAGACATCCAAGACTCAGGTATAGATGCCAGTGCTCATCACATTGACATCTGCCCCTAGCGGGATTCGAACCCGCAACCTCCGGTTTCGTAGTCAGGGCCTCAGACCACTAGACCAACAGGCCGTCAAAACTTATAATCTTGAAATTATAAATTGTAATAAGTACATGTTTTGAAAACATAATACCTAATTGAGTTTCTTGCCGTTTCTTCTCAAGTGAGGCTTTATCGGATAAGGTATCTTCTTCTTCTGACCTTCATAAGAGCTTGTAAAAGCCTAAGCTGAATAAATATATTTTTGATTTTGATCTAGCAGAGTGCCAATTCTGCGCAGACGAAGTCGCGGGCAAAAGTAACTTTTAAATATACCAAAGCGACGTCATTAAAACCCCAATCAATATTGACATATCGAATAATGAAAATCGTAATGAAACATTGCGTATAGCAATCATTTATAAATGGTCGATTTATTTCGTCTCCATTTATCCACGTCCCATATACAAGGGGACGAGAGTTATGGGTTGTTCAAATAAATATTAAATATTGGAAAATGATATTTTACTTTTACATGGAATCGGGCGCGATATGTCAACTCAAAAAATACTGGTTCAAATTGTACCATAACGTGACGTCACAGGCCCCCACTCTTGAACTATTAAAGCGCTTATCTTTGTCATTGTTCGATTGAGAAAAGAAAAAAATACATGTCCAATCATTCTTGGTAACGTATTTGATGGACAAAGAAATAATAGTCGTCATACATTAGCATCAAAAGCATTTTCAGGCGAGAGAAACCGCGGGACACGATTAGTTAATAATCTATACTAATCTATACTAATATTATAAAGCTGAAGAGTTCGTTTGTTTGAACGCGCTAATCTCAGGAACTACTGGTTCGAATTGAAAAAATCTTTTTTTGTTGGATAGATCATTTATCGAGGAAGGCTTTATATAACATCACGCTGCGACAAATAGGAGCGAAGAAACAGTGGAAAATGTGTAAAAAACGGGGAAAATAACTATTCCACGCGGACGAAGTCGCTGGCAGAAGCTAGTGCTTAATAATTTCGATGCCTTCGCGGTTATTACACATTGGAATGACACAACTATAAACGCAAACTCGCGTATTTTATTTTATTAACTGACGCTTCAAAAACTTCACAATTCCCATATTCGTTGCACGACTGAGCTGACGATAGTCTAAGGCTAAATAATAATGGGTACTTATTCTTTATCTGTGCAAAGTCGTTCGAGTCAACATGTCGAGTGGTTTTATCATGAGTCGAGTGTGGAACGAATAGGGTTGTCACTAACCACAAAATTAATACTTGTTTTTTTGGTTGTAAATACATAATTAACATGAGTAGTGTAAAGAATATTATAAAATAGATAAGATTATTTTATAGAATATCATAATGTATGGAAAACATAGTGCTACGGCGTAGCACTACGTAGCGCTACGTTTAGTTCGTAGCCGTAGCTTGCTGTTTATGGAATCATGAATGTTTCGCAATTAAGATGTTTTATTTGATTTTACTTTCCGTACTTAACAATTATATACATATATATATATATATTTAATTAATACACACACACACACACATATATATATATATATATATATATATATATGTGTGTGTGTGTGTGTGTGTGTGTATTAATTAAAAAACAAGAAACAAACAAGTGACTTCAAACAATTATATAAGTATATAATAGGTAATTACTGGTGCTTTAGCAGTTATTCGAACAAGTTGTATAAAAAGCTAAAAACAAATAAACTATATTTTATCAATAATTATAATTACTTTTACACTAATCATCTACCTACTAAATTATTAATACAATTATAATTTTTGATACAGCCAAAATACTATCGACAACCCTATCTCGGGGTCCAATTAAGCAAGCACTCGACATCCCCGCTAATGACCCGCGTGCGATAGCTCGAATCACTAGCTTTTGTAATACACCCCCGCGTGTTTAAGACAACACGGAGTCTATTCATAGTTAATACTTAGCTGATGCTTGCATACAAACTAAACAAAGTGCATACAATTTGTGTCTTTGAAAATCTTTAGAAGAATGAATGGGTTAAATGAACCCATTTCTTTATAAGGATTTAAAACGACTTAAAAAAAGAATTCTTACGAAACCTTGGAACAGAAAGAAAGAAAGAAAAGAAATTTATTTCGCAAATATTAATCCCATATTATTCAGCTCAGTCAGCTATGATAAGAGAGCTGTAATGCTTTCAAAACGCCAAAACAAAACTAATCTTATTAATTAAGTACCTATCATTACAATGTTGTTCATTCCAATAACCGCGATATTATCAGAAATTATTATAATAATATAATAAACTTACAACATTCTATACGTCCTAATCACGTGACTGCGTTCTAGTAATGTGACTTAGTGCTTTAAGTGAGTACTAATGAACCTAGACATCAAGCTATGCCTAACGAACCGAAGCGACAACACAGCAAAGCTAAAATAACTAATTAGCTGTACTGAAAGCTATTTCGGCAATTGGATAGTAAATAATTATATTAAATGTGAGAACATTTTGAAATTAATCTATACTAATATTATAAAGCAGAAGAGTTTGTTTGTTTGAACGCGCTAATCTCAGGAACTACTGGTTCGAATTCAAAAAATATTTTTTTGTTTATCGAGGAAGGCTTTAGGCTATATAACATCACGCTGCGACCAATAGGAGCGAAGAAACAGTGAAAAATGTGTAAATAACGGGGAAAGTATGAAGCCTTATGAAGAAGTGACAGTTATAAGACTTTGACAGATCTTTGACGAAACAATCGGACGGACAGGACGACGTCTGCCGGGGCCGCTAGTGATTAATATACGAGTAACTGTGACCGATTTAATACATAAGATATATATAATATATTATTACTTATATATTTATTTGGACATTTCAGACTAATTTGCATGACCACTATTGTTTTTCTTTGTCCGTCAATTGGATTAAAAAAATATATAATTACAAATATCGTGACGTCACGATCCCCCACTCTCGAATCTTGGAATCACTAATCTTTATCATTTTTTGTCGAAAGATTCGAACCTACAACCTCCGGTTTCGAAGTCAGTCTTTGCAATTATATCGTCAATAACATCAGAATAACACATATAGGTATACTAAATTATAAATACTAAATAATAATTCATAAATACTAAATTTTCCAAATATGCACCTGCAACGGCGTACTTTGCAAAAATCAAGACCTACATTATTATATGTATACCTATCCTTACTAATATTATAAATGCGAAAGTAATTCTGTCTGTTTGTCTGTCTGTTTGTCTGTTACGCTTTCACGCTAAAACTACTGGACCGATTTAAATGAAATTTGGTACAAAGTAAGTCTGGAGCCTGAGAAGTCGATTAAAAAGTAGCCTATATCCTATAGGCTACTTTTTAATCGACTGCATTAAAGGAGGAGTTCCACGCGGACAGAGTCGCGGGCAGAAGCTAGTATTCTATAAATTACTAATTACAATAATGTAGGTTATACATCGAAATAACCTAAAGGCTATATTATGCAACTATATTGTGTAAAGTAGGTACTCGCGCGCAAATCAAATCAATTCAACATTTTTTTTACTGTAATTTGAATAATTTCGTTTTATTTCGTCCATTGCCCTAATGCTTCCCATTCACTGTTAGCGCAACGATAATGGGGGAAAAAATAATGAAAAGTGCGCCTTAGTTAAGTGAATAAAAAAATATCAAAAGAAGGAAGGCTTCGGGGGGAGATAACATAAAAATTCACGATTATGATACTTTACGATATCTTTGTTTATTTTGTACTCGAAAATGGATTCTAAGTAAATTTGTTTTCACGTGTCGTTAGTTCTAACAAGACAACGTTCATTTTCAACGAACTCTCGTTTCTGAGGATTTTTTAATACAATGTAAATAAATAACACCGTTTATATCTCAAGGAAGTATCGTTTCTAAGGTTTTTTTAATACAATGTAAACATGGATCTATCTCGATTCTAAATTGACCTTTGTATCATACCTCTTCCAATACGAAATTTGCAAAACGAAGTCATTTTTTTTTCTTAAATGATCAAGCAATTTCTGATGCCTGCGCGGTTATTACACATTGAAACAAAACAATTATAACTTTAGTGTTAAACTATAGTCAGCTTAGTCGACTACGAATATGGGAACTGAAAAGATTCAGTACTTCGTCTGCGCATGATAAGCATTACCCCCTTAAAGTACGAATTTTCAAAAAACCTTTCTTGGGAGCACTAAACATAAGCACTACGTTATAAAAGGAACCTCTGTGCAAAATTTCAAGTTTCCAACCCTTATATTTTTTTGATTTACCAGTCACTAGCGGTCCGCCCCGGCTTCGCACGTATCGCTATTTTTTTTTTAAATATTTTATAGCCTCTATATTACTCGTGGATAAAGTAGCTTTCGAATGATGAAATAATTTTTAAAAACGGTCCAGTAGTTTTTGAGCCTATTCATTACAACCAAACAAACAAAGTTTTCCTCTTTATAATATTAGTATAGATTGCGTTAGCTTCTCCTCTTATATACTTGTATTAGCGACCCGGCTTCACATGGGTGCTATAAACCTTCCTCTTGAAACACTTCATCTATTAAAAAAACCGCATCAAAATCCGTTGCGTAGTTTTAAAGATTTAAGCGTACATAGGGATATAGGGACGGAAAAAGCGACTTTGTTTTATACTATGTAGGTAGTGATATATGTTTGCATACATATAACATTACTTTACTATCGTCAGTACAACATCAACGGTTTTAAATCACATAAATAACTGTCGAGCCTGCTGAAAGCAATAAAGAAAAGGTCGGCAAAGTGACATTTTGCGACCTTTGCCTACGAAGCGGTTCGGGCATGTGGGCGCCATAAATTATCAACTATAGCTTAATATAGGCATTAATGGCTGAAGGCTTCATAGCTTGTTTTGGAAAATCGTTGACGTAACAAAAAGAAATATGGAGATAGACTCTAATGTAGGTACTTTATAGCGCATTTTAAAAATTTGGGGTTGTAGGTATGTATTTTTCAATGCTGAAAAAAAATAAAAACAAAAGATTTTGTCCAAAAAAAAAAAAATTTGGTGTGTTTTAGCTGATTCTCAAACCTATCCGATATGCACAGAAAATTTCGTAAAAAAAATTATAAGCATATATAGATAAATATGCTCACTAATGCTCACCCATGACCAATAACTGCTCGACAATGACAATGCTCGTGTTCCTAGCAGGATTCGAACCCACAACCTCCGTTTTCGTAGGTTCCTCTGTCCTTCGTATCGTACTATAGGTACCTACCGGTTTTTAAAAGTTAAAAAAATTGCAAAATGTTAAATCACACTGAGTCAGCTCAGTCGTGCTACGATTACGGTAATTGTAAAAATTTCAAAACTCCTGAATATAAGGGATTTATCCTATATAACTATTCCATTCCAAATTCATTACTCATTCGTTTACGTCCTATATCTATCCGTAATAAATCCATGACGACCATCAGCCGTACTTGGCACGCGTCAAGAGCGACCCCCCAATTCACTTTGCAATGTCAAACAAAACCAAACCTACCCCCGTACGACACACACTTGGCCACGCCGCTTACATTGCACCCTAGATAGGGAATTTATGTTTACATAACCCAAGGTATATAAGTTGTATTAGAACGCTTATACAACCTTTATACAGCTTATATACTATACTGGCAAGCCGCCCCGGCTTCGCCCGGATCAATTTTTTTTTATAGCCTATGTCACTTGAGAATAGTGGTAGCTTTACAACAGTGAAAGAATTTTTCAAATCGGTTCAGTCGTTTAGGAGCCTATTGAATCCAAACAAACAAACTTTTCCTCTTTATTATATTAGTATAGATTATTTATTTATATTTTGACGATCTCAATGTGAGTGAATATAATTTGACATAATAATGTATTTTTTTATAATGTAATGATGTAGGTAATTTATTCATATTATTTATTTTAAAGATCTCAATATGAGTGCATATAATTTGACATAATAGTGCAATTATACTGTATGAATCTTGAAAAATAAATAAATCTAATGTAATCGAGTAAGAAAACACTAGCTCACTAAATATTTCCGGCAGATGAAACAAAGGAGGTGTGTGTGGTGTGTGTGTGTGTGTGTGTGTGTGTGTGTGTGTGTGTGTGTGTGTGTGTGTGTGTGTGTGTGTGTGTGTGTGTGTGTGTGTGTGTGTGTGTGTGTGTGTGTGTGTGTGTGTGTGTGTGTGTGTGTGTGTGCGCGCGCGCGATGAGTATATTTATATCAGTGGCAACCTCCCGAACGCATATTTTTTTATTTACAGTCGACAGTGTTATCTATGATTGATGGAAACCGGTTTCACCCGTTTAATACACATCCAGCTAGTGTGTACTCCAATAAAAACACGCCAAGACACTATAAACACTGTGTGCAGTGCAAATCTGTGTGTTCAAATGGGTCCGGTCGGCAAACAGCGCCGTTTGTTCTGCTCTTGAACGTCTTTGTGCAACGCTGGGGCGGCCATCGTTGTTATATAGGGTTAGGAGGGATTTCGGATTAAGACACAATGATCTGGGTTTACCTTGGATTATTCACGTTTGACAGGTGACAAGTGAAATAGAATAGTCATTTGTTGAGTCACTCTATTTGTAGTCGAACATCTTTGTTTAAATAAATTGATACTTTAGTAAAATTATTTCTGAATCCGGAATGAAACCATAGCCTAACGCAATAGTCCTACTACTGAGTAGGTACTCTAGCGTTAGACTATCGTCAGCTCATTCGTGCGAATAAGGGCACTGTAAAGTTTCCGAAACGTCAGCAAATAAAATACGCGCGTTCAATCCGTTACAGTGTTTCATTTTAATGTTATGTTAATAAGTTGATTTTTTTTTTATTTCTGTGACTCAAATGACCAGAACGACACTATGTCGTTATGATTTTGTTTTTATTTAGCATAAGACTATGCTCAGTCGTGCTACGATTATGGAATCTGCAAATTCTCCGAAACGTCAGCCAATAAAATAAAATACGCGAGTTAAATCAGTTTAAATTTGTTTCACTCCAAACTATGTCGTTCATCATTTATTTGATACGTTTTCTACTAACTTCTACCCGCGAATTTGTCTGCGAATAGTAAGTACTTTATATAACACTAGCGGTTCGCCCCGGCTTCGCACGGATCCCTAATTTTTTTCAAAATTTTCTATAGCCTATAGATGTTACTCAGGGTGAACGTAGCTTCCCAACAGTGAAAGAATTATTATCGTAGTTCAATCCAGTAATCCAGTAGTTTTTGAGCCTATTCATTACAAACATACAAAAACAGGTACAAATCTTTCCTCTTTATAATATTAGTATAGATATATTATATGTAGTTCAAACGGTTTTACAGCGTACGCTAGAATAACTCGTAAATGGCATAATTTTGTCCAACTTACTTGACACTTGTCGTTATATTCTGAACCAATTAATACAATATCTTTTATTACTGAAATTAATAATTAAAGTATGTATAATATTAACCTAGCCATCGGATTTCTCGATTATTACATAGCACACAAGAATAGGGCTTTATGCGAGTTAACTAAACCCAAAATTCCAAGGATCTCGTTTACATTGTCACAACCCTTATTGCCTTAACAATAAAGGTCAAGGCTTTACAAACGCATGACCATAGCATGAAGCCATTAACTAACTCGCATAGGCCCACAATTTGATTGATTAATCTATGAACGGACGGGCATGTGTCAACGAATTGACTGATACGGGAGTTTTGATTAATTATACTTTAAATTTTGAAAATAAAATCATCAAATAGGCCTTCATGAAATACTTTTACGCGTCATCTATACTAATCCTAATTAATATTATTAATGCGAAAGTAACTTTGTCTGCCTGTCTGTCCATCTAGTCTAATCATAATATCGCACACCAAGATCTAAAGGGAGCCAACTCAAAAATCTGAAGATTTTAATTAAACACACGCTAAAAAAAAGGATCCGATTCCTTACAACAATTTCGCCTCTCCCGAAAAAGTTACTTTTGAGTTAGCTCCCTTTAGATCTAGGGGTGCGATATTATAAACGCGAAAGTCATTCTGTCTGCCGATCCCGCTTCCACACTTAAACTACTGAACCGATTTAGTATATAGGTATATAAGTGATTTGGAACTCAGCAGTCATTTCTCAAAGTAGGTATTACATATTTATATACAATTTATAGTTATATGTATGGTACCTATATAAACCAATTAAACAGTACTCAGGCATATACCTTCACTCCAGGGGTCTACGCCAAGGATTAACACTACAAATTTACAAAAGGTGCTCTCTTTAAATGCTGAAGTATTTACCTGAAACAATTAAAAAAAAGATTGTTAGATTTTTCATTTTAAATTTATATTAGATCTAATATTTTACAATTGTGCTATTATCATAGTTTCAACAATAACAAATGACATATCAAATTTCCTAATCGGTAAAAAAGAAAAAAGCTAGCACCGCCGATATCGTATTCATCTCTATATTCATTCAATTTTCCGGAAAACCATTATAAAACCGGCCAAGTGCGAGTTGGACTCGAAGACGAAGGGATCCGTATCATTTTCTACAAAAACGGCAAAAAAGTCACGTTCGCTGTATGGAAGCTCCCTAAAATATTTATTTTATTCTGTTTTTGAGTATTTCTTGTTATAGCGGAAACAGAAATAATGTGAAGAGTGGTCTGTATAATGACACTGTGAGTGTAAAATTTAGGAAATATAAGAATTCAGTATTATTTAAAATTATATATACAAACGAACACAATTACAATATAATACAACTTCATATAAAACTATACTAGATACTAGATTAATAAATACCTATAATTGTATGTCAAATAGCCAAAGTCAAAATAGAAAACATACAATATGTCATAATATGTAATAATCTGTGAAAATTTCAACTGGCTAACCATTACGGTTCATGAGATACAGCCTGGTGACAGACGGACAGACAGCGGAGTCTTAATCATAGTGACCCGTTTGACCCTTTGGCTACGTAACCCTAAAAACCCACCAAACCTTATTTGTGAGTTACTCGGATTTCGCGAACCAATATGAATCCTGTCAAGGTTCTTTTAACCGCGAAAAAAACGATTTTTTTACCACCGCTTCCGGAAGCCGTATCGGTTACCAATATCAGCTGATTGGTAAAAATAATGTGCAGTATATTTGTATGAGGAATAAACAGCTTAAATACTTATTTTCCAGTTTACTAGCTTATGTCAGCGACTTCGTCTGCGCACGATTAGTACTATAGGTACACAATATCGTTATAAAATATAGCCATGTTATTCTGATGATAAGCTATTAATATTATTATAGTTTCAACAAAATCCATTTAGTAGTTTTAGCTGACCCAGCCGACTTCGAACTAGAGGAATGAAAATTTAGTGTTGTATGTACAAGTAGGTAGGTATTTTAAATGGTAAAACATGGAAAAATATTAACCAAAAATTACCAATTCTCAGTTTATTAGTTTTATTAGTTTCGGAGGAGTTTGGCAACTAGCACCTCGACAGGAGAATTTTATACCTATACTAGCGGCCCCGGCAGACGTCGTCCTGCCCGTCCGATTGTTTCGTCAAAGATCTGTCAAAGTCTTCTGTCACTTCTTCATAAGGCTTCATATTTTCCCCGTTTTTTACACATTTTCCACTGTTTCTTCGCTTCTATTGGTCGCAGCGTGATGTTATATAGCCTAAAGCCTTCCTCGATAAATGGTCTATCCAACAAAAAAAAATTGAATTCGAACCAGTAGTTCCTGAGATTAGCGCGTTCAAACAAACAAACAAACTCTTCAGCTTTATAATATTAGTATAAATTAGGTTGTGTAAGATACTCATCGTGCGCAGACAAAGTCGCGGGCAGCTAGTGTTATTGTAAAGCACGAGGTATAAAGCAATACCCTCCTTAATAGAGAACTATTCAATATCGGGAAGGAAGCCGTTTAATTTCGGCTGCGAGCCGCAAGTCGCTCGGTTAGTCTTGGGGCGCAGTTATAGCGAGAAAATAGTGCTGTCTTACAACATTAATATAAACTAGCGGCCCGCCCCGGCTACGCACGGATTTTTTTTTTTTCAAAATATTCTATAGCCTATGTTACTCAGGGTGAACGTAACTTCTCAACAGTGAAAGATTTTTTAAAATTGGCCTAGTCGTTTTGTAGCCTATTCAATCCAAACAAACAAACCTTTCTTCTTTATTATATTATTAGTGTAGATAAATATCCTCTGTATATTTGTTTCAATCTAAATGTTGTAATATGTACTTGTACCCTGCATGTAAGTTTTTAATTAAATCTAAAATTTTCATCTTTAGACTTTAGCGTTAGACTATTGTCAGCTCAGTCGTGCTACGATTATGGAAACTGTAAAGAATCCGAAACGTCAGCTAATAAAATAAAATAAAAATACGCGAGTTAAATCCGTTAATAGTTGTTTCATTCCAATGTGTAATAACCGCGAAGGCATCAGAAATTACTAAAATTTTCATGTTTATTTTGTTGCGTACATACTACCTATCGTACAATGATAATTTCCGATGATTTCGCGGATATTACACATTGGGATAAAACTAATTATCTGTGGAATATGCAATATTTGTATGGATGTACGGATGTATGTTTCTCTTTCACGCAAATACTACCGGATGGATTTTTATGAAACTTTACAGTACTATAGCTTATACATCAGAATAACATATAGACTATATATATTAGAACGATATTGTGTAAAATACTCATCGTGCGCAGACGAAGTTGCGGGCAGAAACTAGTACCTAAACTATAATTAAAAAAACAAGTCAGGCTTACTATTATGTTGAGTACTATAACAAAACTCTTAATGATTAAAGTGACTTTAAATCAGCGTACTAAGTACTAACACGCTACCACAGCGCCCACACGCATTCTTAACAAATTGTAATATAGCAAATCTAAGAATAGGAAACCACAGAGGGTATTTCAAAGTAAACGCACCAGGATCGAAGCTGCCAACAAATTTAATCCAGTGGACGAAATGTCTAACAATTTCAACACATAGTTGAAACGCGGGCAATTTCGAACTACTTGCCTGGAGTGTGGGAATAGACTCGTAATTCGTATTACAAACTTGGTATAGTTGGTATGTCGTATTACGGCATTGGCTGGCTATAAAGTATGTATTAACTACTAGCTATTGCCCGCAACTTCGTCCGCGTGGAAACCCTCCTTTTTTGCAGTCGGTTAAAAAGTAGCCTATGTCCTTTCTCAGGCTCCAGACTTTCTTTATACCAAATTTCATTTAAATCGGTCCAGTAGTTTAAGCGTGAAAGCGTAACAGACAGACAGACAGACACTTTCGCATTTATAATATTAGTAGGGATAGTAGGGATATAGCAAAATCGGGCAAGGGGTTACGAAGACATATGGGACTAAATAGGGGTTAAAAAAAACAGGAGTGAGTATAAAAATACTTCAAATACCTACATATGATAAGCTAGGGTGATAACGTAGCTCGATGCGGGTTCGAATCCCTTTCGAGGTCAAAAACTTTCACAATGCTAAAACAGTGATAGACGATTCTTGATGATTTCTCGTAGTAACATACTAGTATAAGTACCTCCTTGCTATAAAATAATTTATCATTACATTATTGGATAAAATTTTGGACACATATTTTTTTTTTGACAATCCTATTACTATTATAAAGGCGAAAGTTTGTATGTATGGATGTTTGTTACTCTTTCACGTAAAATCTACTGAATGGATTTGAATGAAACTTTACCACAATATAGTTTATACATCAGAATAACATATAGGCTATATTTTATAACGATATAGTGTAAAATACTAATCATACGCAGACGAAGTCGCGGGCAGAAGCTAGTTTAAAATATACTTAGATGCGTTATTAGTTGTAGCCAGTTGGCTTTGTGTGACGTCACACTGTGTCAGCAAAATGACGTCACACAGTGACAACAAAATATAAGTCACTTTGTTGTTGTTATTTGTCATACGAGTCAAACATTTATAATGTAACTTCTCCCCGCGACTTCGTCCGCGTGGAACTCCTCTTTTTTTGCAGTCGGTTAAAAAGTAGCCTATGTCCTTTCTCAGACTTCAGACTTTCTTTGTGCCAAATTTCATTTAAATCGGTCCAGTAGTTTTAGCGTGAAAGCGTAACAGACAGACAGACAGACAGAGTTACTTTCGCATTTATAATATTAGTAGGGATGTAATAGACACATAATTTTATTTCAGTTTTGATAACACAAAAACAACAAAATTAAAGGAATTTAGTCGGATTCATCATTTTAATATTACTTACATCAAGGTATTTATTCTTAATGCGTAAAAAATATAGACAAAGGAAATAGCTAATTAATACCTACTTTAGATATTCAACGTTTAATTAAACGACTTATTTGAGGAAGTGACGCCTTAAATATAATTAGTAGTTGGCCACAAACGGTCACCTGGCCCTATATATAGCATTTATTAAAAAAGTGTGACAACTCAAAAATTGTCAGCACATTAATTCAAATTTAAATGTGCATGACTTAGAGTCTTAAATGGAGTAACAAAACATTTCGAGATGTCACACTTTTCTAGTAAAGCAATATGCAACTTTACGACAACGTGTATCTTCGTTACTTTTTTTCCGATTTCGCTCATCTTCAAAATCAAATATTCTATTAAAATCATCTACTCGTTTGCAAAATTTCATAAAGGTCGGATCAATGATACTCAAGTTATCATCAAAGAAACATATAATTTTCAGCCATCCCCTTAAACAAGTCAAATTTAAAACTTAATTTCCGTCAATCTACACTACTATTATAAAGAGGACAGATTTGTATCTTTGTGTGTATGTTTGTAATAATAAACTCAAAAAACTACTGTGCCGATTTAGAAAATTCTTTCGCCATTGGAAAGCTATATTTACCCTGAGTAACATAGGCTATAGCACCTGGGTTCTTAATTTGGGGGAATTAGGTAATATAGCGGGGGTAAAACATGAAATAAGCGGGGGTAACAATCAGCTGGTAGTTGTCTCGAACGCCGTATTTCAACGTGACAAGTCTGAGCACAGCGTAGCCGACTAGCGCGCGAGTTCGTCGTTGGGAGAAGGGGTAAAATTAGTGACAAGGTAGGTCATAATGGTAATGAACCAAAAAGATTCAGAACCATTGCTATAGAATAAAAAATAAAGATTCGTGCGAAGCCGGGGCGGGCCACTAGTAGACAACATGTCGCTTTCTCATGTAAATGTCACTAATTGTAATTATGTATAATTACCTACTAACAATCGACACGTAAATGTCCACATTAAGAACCGACGTGGTTAACATGGGCGCAAGTATTGATTGTCAGTCCTTGATGTAGACTAGAAAAATAATTGGAAACGTTTAATAAAAACTTTTCCGTGTCTAATTACATTGAACTTTTTATACATCGATAGCGCGATAACTACTTATTAGAGGAATTCTTTTAATGTAAGTAATTTAAAAAAAACTCCTCATAAATACTTAGTTGAATATTATATAGCTTAGAATGTAATTAAAATATTATGAAATTGACATAAGTTCAGGAAAAGTTACGTAGGTGGGTACCCACCTAATTAGTTTTCCTTCGCTTATGTCAGTTCTATAAGTACATTTTTTAGTCATAGTGTAAATGTTCTACAGATATAAGATAAGATCATTTAAAAACAAAATCTATATACTTATTGGGCAAATCCACTACGTTCTACTTATCAAATCTTCTACTTAGGCAACGGATACTAAAATTTGCTATTAGCAAGATTCGAACCTGCAACCTCCGGTTTCGTAGTCAAGGGCTATGACCATTAGAGTTCATTAGACCAACAGGCCGTCCACATAATTATATATTTAAAAAAAGCCATCACAATAAACAATATTATTAAAACCATTAAGCATTATAAACTCCAATACCTAATTGACTGATAAATGGACTGATAAGACCTAGGACTTAGAAGGCGGAGCCTAGGCACAAACACAGATACTATCTGGTGACGTCATAAAGATGGCTGCCTAACTGTACATACAACTACATCACAACAGCCTATTGATAGATATGCACTATATTGTATAGGTAATTATATTAAATAAAGCTGATGATATTTTACAATTAATATAAAATATTGAATTTTGAGAATGTTTTTGAACGATTACTTGCGAGCCTATTATGAACTGTCGACAAGCAAAAGGTTCGTCGTTACGATATTATTTTGTTATCGACATGTAGAAATAAGGGATGACATCGACATGACAACATTTCTCGTTGTCGACAACGTTGATTTTTGACAGATCATCGCGAGAATAAGACGATATCGACATGACGAGATGTCGACTCGACAATTCATCATAGCCTCGCAGAGTTTCTGAACGTTGACGTTTGAGAAATGTCAGATGGGATGATTATTATATTTCCCGCCGATGTAGATTGCAGTTGTTTTTTGTAAAAGAGTTAAGTTATATAATTTATAAAATATGCTAAGTTAGTTACAGATGAGATTAGTGAGTTGGTGCAAGGAAAGTGTTCGTGCAATGAATCTATGCTGTGAGGGTGCAGTAGATGCAGCGGTCCAGCTGAAGGGCCGAGACTGTGCCGCCAAGCTGCAGTTGTCGATCTAGATGTGGTGTCTATTGTAGTGTGCTAACACTATTTACATACGAGCGTGTCTCAGGAACTTTGAAAAATCTGTCCTATTGCATTTTTATCAAAGTTAACCATGTAATAATAAGAAAAGTTTATTTAAAGACTGGCTTTTGACCGCAACTCCTTCCTAGTAATCACAACATTTCATCCCTTTTAACCCCTTACAACCCTTTTGTCGCTATTAAAAGTAGCCTCCTTTCTCAGGTTCTGTGTATAAAATTTCATTTAAATCAATTTAGTAGTTGTCTATAGCGTGAAAACGACAGACAGAGTACTTTCGCATTTATAATATTAGTTAGGATATTTGTACCAATACAAGAGTAGAAAAATCGAGACCCCAGTGAGACTAAAACCCACACCTATGTATTATACACGCGGCACCGTGCTCATTCCAGTTGTAGCACAAAGTGACGTCACATGACCCCACTCCCTAACTTTAGAAGCACTTATCTTTGTCATATAAATTTTTTGAGAAAAGAAAAAATGGATTTTAACGTTGGACTATTGTCAGCTCGGTCGTGCTACGATTATGGAAATTGTAAAGAATCCGAAACGTCACCAAATAAAATAAAATAAAATACGCATCCGTTGATAGTCTGTTGTTTCATTCCAAGGGAAAAATACTAGAAACATTTTTTGATAACCTGACGGACTAAATAGAATTTTCTTTACTTAGTCATCATCCATATCCCTACTAATATTATAAATGCGAAAGTAACTCTGTATGTCTGTTACGCTTTCACGCTAAAACTACTGGACCGATTTAAATAAAATTAGGTACAAAGAAAGTCTGGAGCCTGAGAAGGGACATAGGCTACTTTTTAACCGACTCCAAAAAAGGAGAAGTTCCACGCGGACGAAGTCGCGGGCAGAAGCTAGTTGTTCATATGTATAAAATTACTAAAACATTTTACGCCACCACACCACTATTCAAAATCCCTAAGTATCACTGCAAAGCACCTACCGGCACAAACCCACACCTTACCACTCAGCAATAAGATCCAAAACACAACAACACCCATTCGTACTTAAGTCTGTACGATCTAAAATGGTGAACAAAACTAATAATTATCATCCATTAGACATAGCAGCGGCCATGTTGTTCGCAGTACAAAATGGCTGTTTACTCAAACCGAATTTCTATTCCCGCCGATGCGATGTTATTACGTGAATTTCCCATTTACGCGCGGAGTGCTTTCGAATACGTTTATATTTTCCGTGATAATTGAAAGATATACGTCCCTGTGTCATAATAGGGTGGATCTTCGAGCGTTTGAGACGCCGTCATTGTCCTCTACATCTATATTTAAGAACAGAGTCGATAAGTAACAAACATTTGAGTGATATTAGCCTCCGGTACTGTTACAAATACTATTTCAATCGATACTTAATAATATTATTTGCAAACATTATAGATATAGATGTAGAGGACAATGACGGCGTCCCAAACGCTCGAAGATCCACCCAATAGGTGCTTGCAGTATGAGTCTTGTTTGGGTGACATTTTGTTCTATACCTACCCATAGTAAGTAAGACGTCCGTCCGTACGTCTGCCACTAAGTTGTAGGTATTTCAGGAAACGTGATTTTTTTTTTACACGTTTTTATTTAATATGATATGCTATGTTGCTATTTGGGATGAAGAATTAAAAATATCAAAAACATGAAAAGCCGTTTGAGTTGTTTATATATCCGAACACCTAGATCTAAAGGGAACTAAGTCAAAATAGTACATTACGCACCTAGGCCAGTAAAATAAAAAATGTCTCAGATCACATGTAATTGTCGTCCGAGACGAAGCCGAGGTTGACAAAAATGTGATCTGAGGCTTTTTTATTTTACTGGCCGAGTTCAGTATACTATTTTTCTTTTCGACGAAGCCAGAAAGCGGCAATTTCATTTAGCGCAGCGGCCACAAAGTTGGCGCTTTCAGTAAAAATAAAAAATAAATAAATAATTGGTAGTAGGTTTCGCTGTAAGGAATTCGATGGTGTGCATAACTCAAATCCTCAGGTTTTTCATTTAGATCCCTTTAGGTCTTGGTGTGCGATATACATACATTATTATGTAAATTAGTATGCACACCATCGGATTCCAACAAAACCCACCTACACTAAAACTGATTTCAGCTAATATAACTATGCTAGCTTTATTATAAAAAGTATAAATCTATACAGAAAACTCATGCGTGCATATGGACATATTAACCAGTTTGTCGCCTCTCCTGAAAAAGTAACTTTTTTGAGTTAGCTCTCATTAGATCTAGGTGTGCGATATAATAACATTGTGAGCATATACAGTTAAGTATTCATAACAAATGATACAGCAAAGAAATACAATTTCACTGGAAGAAACTCTCATTAAGTCCGAGGTTGGCGCGATCATTAAAATGGCATAAAACATAAAACCCAAGTCACTGTTTAAAGAAATGTAAATGAATGGGAGCTTGTATAAATTTTAAATGGGAAATGGAAAAAGTCGTTTGCCATCCCTACTAATATTATAAATGCGAAAGTAACTCTGTCTGTCTGTCTGTCTGTCTGTTACAGTTTCACGCTAAAACTACTGTTGTATGTACGAGTAGGTAGGTATTTTAAATACTAAAACATGGAAAAATTAACGAAAAATTACCGATTCTCATTTTTTCATGCACACAAAATTAAATCGTTTCGGAGGAGTTTGGCAACAAGTACCTCGACAGGAGGATCCTAACTAATATTATAAATGCGAAAGTAACTCTGTCTGTCTGTCTGTTACGCTTTCACGCTAAAACTGACCGATTTAAATGAAATTTGGTACAAAGAAAGTCTGGAGCCTGAGAAAGAACATAGGCTACTTTTTAACCGACTGCAAAAAAGGAGGAGTTCCACGCGGACGAAGTCGCGGGCAGACGCTAGTAAAACAATATAACGGTGCTGTCAAGTGTATTTTTCTCGGGTTCCGTACCCAAAAGGTAAGATATTGCTGAGATTCTGCTGTTTCTCCGTCTGTCACCGACATTTTTTTTATGACATATCGAGTGAATATAGGCAAACCTATAAGTATGGGAATAGGCCAAAATCTATTTTCCATATCCTGACATGTTAACGAGACCATTCCAAACTTTTTTTTTATTTCTTTCACTGTTGGTTCAAGCTACACTATTCCCGTGTGACATTTAAAAAAAAAAGAACGGATCCGTGCGAAGCCGGGGCGGACCGCTAGTATTTATGTAGTGATATGGAATAGCGACACAAACCGAAAAATTTTGTTACACTATTTAATCAGTCACATTGAAATTGGAATTCAAGTGACACATTACGAATTGTGTCACTATTCAAGTTAAAGGGATTGCCAGTAACGACATTAACCAAAAGGTCACGTTTTCGACCAACACGTCACGATCATACGCCGTTTTACAAAATGTCCACCGGGACGTATTTCATGGTCGTAAAACATTATGACCAACAAATACACAATTGAATTCACACCCTAATACGACTAGAATAAGACTCAAAATGAAATAAACATAGCACTGACTACGGATTGACAAAATTCAATAGAGATAAGTTTGGTTTATATTTCGTTGTAACTGTTTGAGGTGTTCATGCAATAAGGTGCTTAAGACCGTTAGTTTACGGTTGATTTTTGATTAATCAGTGAGTGTGATAAGAAGTGCAAATATGCAGTTCTGTGACGGATGTCAACCTTTTTGAATGTACCTATGACGATTTATTTCAAGCTTTGCTAATTGCTATTAATATTGATTTATACTTTAACTAGCTGTTCGCCCCGGCTTCGCACGGATGATCTTTTTTTATAGCCTATGTCACTCGGGAATAGTGTAGCTTCCCAACAGTGAAAGAACTTTTGAAATCGGTCCAGCCGTTCTGGAGCCTATTCAACCCAAACAAACAAACCTTTCCTCTTTATAATATTAGTACCTATAGATGTACAAGACTTGGTCAATGTAACAGTAGAAAAGGCGAAGTTATTGCTTTGAGGCATTATCTATTAGACAACCGTAGTCATACATAATGAATGTGTTAAGTAGCTTAAAAAAATACTTATTAAGGTTAGGTTCGTTTGGATGTTAAACGTTATCTCAGTCTAATAAAAAAAAATGGTACTTAATAAAAAAATCTGTAAGTGGTTGGTAAGTAATCACTACGATATTAGGAGAAAAAATAATAGGTACCTACTTATATACTTATCTATACTAATATTATAAAGCTGAAGAGTTTGTTTGTTTGTTTGTTTGTTTGAACGCGCAAATCTTAGGAACTACTGGTTCGAATTCAAAAATTCTTTTTTTGTTGGATAGACCATTTATCGAGGAAGGCTTTAGGCTATATAACATCACGCTGCGACCAATAGGAGCGAAGAAACAGTGGAAAATGTGTAAAAAACGGGGAAAATATGAAGCCTTATGAAGAAGTGACAGTTAGAAGACTTTGACAGATCTTTGACGAAACAATCGGACGGGCAGGACGACGTCTGCCGGGGCCGCTAGTATTACATATTTTATTTTTCCTATTTAAATATTAATAAACAATTATATACCTACCTCTACTGTCGACAAAAAGCAAAAATAGCACCTTATATCTTAAACAGTAGAGTCGAAATTCCATTAATATATAACAATATGTTGTAAAGGGTATTTTACTAGCGTTTAATCAGAGGTTATAAAAATCCAACCCCTGCTCTTGTATGGAGATTAAATACATATAAAAACTGGACAAGTGCGAGTCGGATCTCGCGTCGTTATGGTTCCGTAGAAATAATTTCTATCATATTTTGTTATTATAGGAATTTCTACCTACCTTTAATTTTTGACTAGAGATTTGAACGTGATATTTTTTTACCTATACAATAATGTATATTTTTTTACCTATACAAAGATTTAACATTTATAATTATTCTTAATGATGACATCTATATAAATAAAAAAAAACGATCAATATTTTCTGTTTTAAAAGTAAACTAACACAACAATAAAACATTAATTTTGCAAAAAAAAACATAACACTTATTAGGTACATATTTGACAACCGGTTTCATTTGTAACCTTTTAAAATTCAAAAACTGCCTACCTAAATTCAAAATTAAATTTCATATGATTTAACTTTATCGGTCCAATGCATTCGAACCAAAATGGCCGCGACAGACAAAATCACCGATTCACACAATCCAGTGCCTTATAATTTTTTTTACGGAACCCTAAAAACCATCGGCCCGGGGACAAAAGATAGTCAGGAATATGTCCACAACTTATCTCTTTGATAGGCCATAAAATAAAGTAGTTATTCTGTAATGGCCGATATCCTATTATAAGAGGAAATCTATTCATAATAAAATATTTGACGTTATTGGACGGTAGAATTTTTCTAAAGTTAGCGGTCAGTTTAAAATTTTGCACAGGTAAAATTTTCATTATTAGTTACCAACAAGGCCTCAAGCTTAAAAAAAGTTTTATAAGTAACAAAAATCTCGTATGTATTGGCCCTTTTCAATTTCTTAAAAGTAGTATTTATGGTTACTTTAGCGGTAGGCTATCGTCAGCTCAGTCGTGCTACGATTATGGGAACTGTGAAGAATCCGAAACGTCAGCCAATAAAGTAAGCGAGTTAAATCCGTTAGGTATAGTCGTTTCATTCTAATGTGTAATAACCGTGAAGGTATCCGAAATTTATTTCTTTAACTACGGTAATGACGATTCCTAGGTTGATTTATCATTACCGTCTCTTCTATCTTCGAACAGTCATACTTCCACTTAATCCCTTTTCTCGAGGCAATAATTCAGCATAGAATAAAGCCTCCGTTTACATTAGTTAATTTGGTCGTTAAAAACTGGCAGAGTCGCAAACGTCCAAAACAATAATCGCGAATGAGCCGGCTTCACGCTGTTTTTGGCAACGAATTCTTACGCGGCGCAACATTAAATCAAATAATAATGTTTTGCCTCAAATAAAATTAAAACTACAGTCAATTAGTTAGATTTATGCTAAAGTATATTGTTTTTATAACAAATGTGATACGGAAATCGCTGAGTTCCTGAAACAATACTGCTATTTAGACTAGTGCCAATCATTGTGTAACGCACTTGATTTGAATCAAAATTGGTAACCCTTGTGCTACGTGATTTGTAACGCTTTATTACTAGCGGCCCGCCCCGGCTTCGCCCGGATTTCTTTTTTTATAGCCTATGTCACTCGGGAATAGTGCAGCTTTCCAACAGTGAAAGAATTTTTCAAATCGGACCAGTCGTTTTGGAGCCTATTTAATACAACTAAACAAACCCTTCCTCTTTATAATATTAGTATATGGACAAACCAATTGGTTTATAAACAATTTATTATTGAGACTTTGCGTTTTGCTTAAGAACCAATCGGAACCGCTTTCAAACAAAGTGCATAACATTTTTAGTTTTTATAACAACTAATTTGAAATCTCGTACCCGCTCAAATAATATCTTATAGCCCGGGCTTTGCACTGATCCCTATTTTTTCAGTTTAAGCCTATGTCACTCAAGAATACTGTAGCTTCCCAGCAGTTAAAAAAAATTATAGACAAACATAGAATCTTAACTGTGAAAGATTTTTTATAGACAAACGAATCTTTCCTCTTTATTATATTACTGTAGATAAATCGAGCAACTCATAAGATTACATGACGCAAGTCAATCCCCTTTCACAGTTAAAACAAATAACATACATCAAAACTTGTAACTTTATAATATCGTGAACAATTTTAACATTCACCGGGTACGGACGGCTATGACGCGGATGCAGCGGTCGGGTAATGACGCGTGAACTGATACCGAGCCGACTCAGCCTCGTTCCAACTGAACTCACGGAAATTATAAATCAAATAGTTATAGAGAATGGACCTTAAAAAGTATTCATCATTATATATTATGTATGTGTGTTGTATTTATGTATATCTTAAGCATTTTTCATCTTTTGCTTGTCTCTGAGTTGTTTTTAGTAATTGTTGGCACCTAGTGTATGACTGTAAGGTTGACTGGCATTAAGTTTGCCTTTTGTACACTTAAGTGTTAATAAATGTTACACCTACATATAAGTAATACAATGTTTATATGTCTAGGTACATAAAATTACATGATCAGAGCTCCTGACTACGAAACCTTAAGTTGCATTTTTTTTTTTTCGAACTGAATACTGAAGCGCAGATGGCCAGCTAATGGGCCTTTACTGCAAAACCGGACGGGTGGCGAGACTCCTGAAAGGAGACTCTTAAGCCTTAGACTCTTAAGCCTTCCTTAAGTTGCACGTTCGAATTCTGCTAGGGGCAAATATCAATGTGACGAATTTGGATTTTGAATTATCCAACGACATAATTATATTATCAAATTTTCACTTAACATTTAAAACATCAAGATTTTCAAAGTCTATTACCGTACAGATTTAAACGAGGCACCGTGCCGCAAAGTCTTACCGTCTCGTTCATTACAGTACTGATGGAAAGAGAAGTTTCAACTAACTCCGCTAATTTCTATGTGAACTTTGATACGCCGTCATGGGAACTTCTGATGTTAATGTTCTTTTGGAAATGCGATATTTTAGATGTTTTGGAGCGATTAAATTTTAAAATTATCTTTGAAATTAAACAACTGTAACATATATTTGAGCATATTGGTTCTCAGATTATTTTGAAAGACCTTTCATGGCCACTTTTACATGTTAAAAGAGTCTAATAGCGTCTTATTTACATTACTTATAATTTTAATACGAGTATAAATACAATGCTGTATATAGAACTTAAACATTAACAAATTAAAAATAATATCAAACAAATAATGTAACATAAGGCACTATGATGTCTCCAGTCAGATTATGTCCGAAAGCAAAAGTAAGCGCTTATTTCATTGGTCATAAGATCTAGAATCCTTTGAACACAGGCATCGCAAAATACATCGATAAACGTTCATATACAAAACAATGTGCTTACATATAGCCCTATATGTAAATAAACCCTTGTTTTCTACGAATCCCTACTTTACATTTACTGAAGCCAATTTTCATTACAACTTATTCATATTTCTTTTAACCCTTTCAGATAGGAATCTCACGTACCTTCCAATAGGTACATAAAAGTATAAGGCTTTTATGTCCGGCGGACGTAAAGTACGCAAAATATTGTTCATCTTAGAATTTTCTTTATCTATTTATGTATAAGAAAACAAATACTTTTACAACATGTTCGATTCAGTTTAAAGATTTTATTCTCTTAGGAAACATAACAAGTATTCATTTAAATAAGTACGTACAAGCTACTTTTTATAATACTAGCGGCCCGTTCCAGCTTTGCATGGATCCCTAATTATATCATAATATTCTACATCCTATGACAAACGGGAATAGTGTAGCTTCCCAATAGTGAAAGAATTTTTCAAATCGATATGTCAATGTCGACAACGAAACAAATATCGACAAACCTTGTCGACAAATCAATATTATGACAACGCAATAGTTCATCATATGCTCGCTGGCGTCTGTATATCGCTATCTATACTAATATAATAAAGAGGAAAGGTTTGTTTGTTTGGCTCCAGAACGGCTGGACTGATTTCAAAAATTACTTTCACTGTTGGGAAGCTACACTATTCCCGAGTGACACAGGCTAAAAAAAATATGATCCGTGCGAAGCCGGGGCGGACAGCTAGTCTTAATATATAGACATCTAGAATCAATATTCTTGATCTATGCAAAGAAAAATCATCATAGGTTCGCTGAATGATGATGTATACGTAATGATTTGACGTGAGCCGAAACACGAGTAATTCGATCGAGGCCCGTAAGTTGCCGCGGCAATTCCGGACTAACGGCCGTCCGGGTAATGGTCCGTACGGGTTTCATTATGGGCGAATTTTCATCTCGACCCGGGGAAATTGTGAGTTTTGCTCCCTTAATAGGAACTTTTTGGCCGCTCGTTGGATCGACGAGCGCTTGCATGTATCCTTACAGAAACAATAATCTTGATAATTTCTGATGCCTTCGCAGTTATACTACACAAGCTGTCCGCCCCGGCTTCGCCTGGATCCCTTTTTTTATAGTCTATCACTCGGGAATAGTGTAGCTTCCCGACAGTGAAAGAATTTTTCAAATCGGTCCCGTCGTTTCGGAACTTATTCAATCCAAACAAACAAACCTTCCCTCTTTATTATATTAGTATAGATTGGAATGAAACAGGTTTAAACGGATTTAACTCGCGTATTTTGTTTTATTCCAATATATGATCTTGAGTTGAATTACAATGCTAGGTGCTTTGCCGCTTTGACATCTGTCAGGTCTGTGACAATTTCAATTTTCTTGACACGTGTGGCGTTACTTATTGTTTGATTATTGACTGACATAGACCATATGTTGGTATAAAACATCTAAAGTATAAAGATTTTTTACTTATTAAAGTCTGAGATGGCAATGACGGCGTCTCCGCATATCTACCCAGTACCCAGAAATAATGAATTAGATGTTTTTAAGCGAGGGTAATTCTTAGGAAACTAAAAGTATAAAAAAACGGTGTATTTGAAAATTAATAAACCACAGACAAAGTTAACATTAAACTTCGCAAAGGGCCGCCTTATTTTTACAAGCTTTTCAACAAAAAACAATATTCAGATCAGACTGTCTCTGGTCTGTTTGGTGCCATAGACAAGGCTTGAAACTTATAACAATCCTTGCCTTATCTGTGGTTCAAAAATAGAAATCAAAATGTACGAGTTCGCCGCTATTCAGTTATGCATAAAAATTTAGTTTACTTTTGTTCTGTTTGTTATTTAAACGTGTTTTTCTTCTATTAGGTGTATTTTGTAAATGTTCTTAAAAACAAAAAAAGGTTCAAATATATATTATACCTACATAAAGTCATTACAACGAAACTAAATAACATGTAAATTTAATATATTTAATTATAGATTTAGAAAACTTTACGGTTTCCACATTCGCAGCCGACTTAGCTGACGATAGTAGCAGAAAAGATATTGTTTACACTGAAACGCAGTTGTTCTGGCCCCAACTTCATCAACGTGACAAATGTCGGTGACAAGTGACAATTAAGTATGATTACTCGACATGAATCTATGCCAGCCATGTTGACTACACAGTGCATTTCTTGTTGTAACTGGTGATTTATTTTCCTGTTTTTACTACCTCATTTCAATACCGCATATATTCAGGTAAAGATTAGATAAGATTAATATTACATATTATATAACCGAGATTTTTGATAATGGAAAACATCTTTCGGTGCGTTTAAGCCCTCGCTAACGATGTATAAACGATAAGTTTCACTGAATAAACATCATTTCCGTGTCATTACCGGTGACGGAACGGTAATGATAAATATTTATTACGGTACTACGGTAATGACGATAGTTGGAAATACTTCTAACAATTAGTACCGTACTTATGTTAATAAGTGAAAATAGAAATAAATCCGCACCTTTACTAGAACAGTGGGACATCTCGATTATTTCGCTGGTGACGTATAATTTATACCATAATGTGACGTAACGTGCCCCCACTCCTGAACTTCAGAAGCGCTTATCCTTATCATTTAGGTACAGTTCGATAGAGAAAAGAAAAAATACGTGCCCAAAATTTTTGATAATCTAGGTACTTGATGGACAAAGAAAAAAATGACTTCTACACTATATTATAAAGAGAAAAGGTTTGTTTGTTTGGATTGCATAGGCTCCAAAACGACTGGTCCGACTTGAAAAAATCATTCACTAGCCTATACTAATATTATAAAGAGGAAAGGTTTGTTTGTTTGGATTGAATAGGCTCCAGAACGACTGGTTTCTTTCACTGTTGGAAAGCTACACTATTCCCGAGTGACGTAGATAGCCTTTGTCAGATGATCCATGCGAAGCCGGGGCGGACCTAGGGAGCTAGTACCTATATAATAAAGAGGAAAAATTTGTTTGTTTGGATTGAATTGGCTCCGAAACGACTTGAAAAAATCTTTTATACTTCGACTTGAAATAATCTTGAATAGTGTTTAACAAACCGACCAGACCACCATTCGGCTAAGTTTGAAAGCGTGTGCTCGTCACTACACCCCCTCCATTGCGCTCTCACACGTCGATAGCGAGTCGAGAGCCATCGACACCCGTCGATGTACGCAAAACATTGCGGTGCAATTACAGGACAGGGGCTTTCGATGATAGGGGTGTCACGAAATTTTACATGGAGGGATTTCATATCAAGGAGGGATCCAGTAGGGGGTCATGGCCTTGAGATAGGAGTAGATATTTCTCTAAAAGGGGGTAAAGACGGATCAAAGAGGGGGGGGGGGGAGTCATGAGTCACGACCCATGACCTATGGTCCGGATAGGATAGTAATAAGTAGATATTTTTCTAAACTTATTGATTTTGATAAATTTAGTAGCTTGCTTCGGAATAAAATTTGTCTGTGACCCCCTTGACTAAAGGACGGTCGCGGAGCACAGCGAAAAACAGACGTTGCCCTTTATCTATTTGTCTCTGTCGCACGCGCGTCGTAATAGTCGCGCCTATGCACCTCACGCACGCACAGTCACCTTCAAGGTTACTGTTCCATGAAAAATGAATATAACTAAGTACCATCGATTACGTAAGCATGGAAGAAGGGGATAAGATCTTTGCTTACTTTAGCTGACAGGGGGGGGGTCAATAATTGTAATAAATCTTACGTAATACTTGAACGACCCCTTATTACATATGAAAACCGTATCGTCCCTGTTCTGGACGTATCGTGTCGGTAGAAGAGAAGTGTACGACTACGTACACAGAACTTCTGAGTCTGTCCACTATCACAGCGCTGTTTGTACGGGCGTGCATACGAAGTGTGCGGGATGTTGTTGATGACAGATTGTTAGAAGTTTCGCCTTTGTGTTTGGTGTTTAGGGATTGGTTTAGTGCGGTATGACGTAATTTTGTTGTATAATGTACACTTAGCTTAATTGATTATAATTATGTAAAATAGCTGATATTGGAAAACAATTATAACGGATTTAAGTCGCGTATTTTATTTTATATGATGATATTTCGAACACTTTACAGTTCATATTCGTAAAGTTAAATTGTTTCATGCTAATGTGTAATAACTGATGGCATCAGATATTTTTTTTTGTTGTGTACCTAAGTAAGGTATAAATTTGTTTGTCTATGTTTCATAAGTGATACTAACTTTCGATTGTTTATCCTATTGAGGCTTGAAATTGTTGTTGAATTACCTGTAAAGAAAAAAAAACTAATTAGTATATCAGTCAAATACACACATTGCTACTACGATAACGTCGCATTAAATCGTAACTAATATTATAAATGCGAAAGTAACTCTGTCTGTCTGTCTGTCTGTTACGCTTTCACGCTAAAACTACTGGACCGATTTAAATGAAATTTGGTACAAAGAAAGTCTGGAGCCTGAGAAAGAACATAGGCTACTTTTTAACCAACTGCAAAAAAGGAGGAGTTCCACGCGGACGAAGTCGCGGGCAGAAGCTAGTATATATGTATTTATAGGCACACTGTTAACAATGAAATTAAATAGATTGAACTTCTTTTTTCATACTTTATATATAGAAAAATAACTTGGGTTATTTTATTTTGACGTGATCGCTGAACATATATCGGTAAAATTTACATATCATATTATTATAATAATTACAAATGTCTACCTACTTATAATTCCACGCGTAAAACCGCCAACCACAACTACATTATGAATTACAAAAAACTTTTATCGCCTACAATTATAAGCAAAACGTCATAAATCGAGCGATACCCATCGATTCCTTTCAAAAATCAACAAACCTTCCCACAATTTAATCACAATCGGCAGCTGTCGCCGACAACGCGACAAACAAACACAAATGTCGTAAATATTCAGAATTGTCACATTTATACCTCTACATAATAACGAATTCAACACCGTGACGTATTTTATTAAACGACAACACGCCAACGTCGGGAGTTACAACCAAATTGTAATACTAAAAGTTACCTTACACTGTTGAAAGTAAGGTTTAATTCAGGTCGATCGGGATTGATATTTGGAGTTGTCAGGGTCAAATCCAAGGGCTGTTTGCTTTACGGATCCCGAGGGTGTTCAGTAGGTAATATGACGTTCGAAATTTCCCATTAATATTGGGACTTTACCGGAAATGTTCCGGATTGAATGAACCGTCCGGAATTAAACCGTAAGCGCCCGATTTGGGCGACCTTCGGGTCTTTAAGGCAATATGACGAGCAATCATTTTCGGCACAAACCCTATATATGTAGAAATCAATTTCAATAGCGTTCATTCACTTTGCTTTCGTAATTTTTTGCATATGAAATCGTTAAACGCGGATAAATAAATATCTTTGGACAATTCACACCAATTAATCTTGTCTCAAACTCCAAGGTGGGGGTCGCATCTCGGCTCGGGCCGTCAGGTGTGTTGACACGACTATTTTGTTGCAAGAGAACAGAAGGTCCCTGCGGATGAGTCCGACGCGCGCCGGGTGTATGTGGACGTCTTCGACCCCGCCGGCGGGGTATGCTAGGTGTGGGTGAGGCCGCATGCCGCGCGGCAGCTGCCTGTGTGTCGGTGTACGGTTTGTGTCCGTGGGAGGGGGCGCGGCGGCCGCTATGGCAGCCGTGATCGAATCGGTGTCTCAAACTAAGCAAAGTTTGTACTATGGGTACTAGGCAACGGATACATTAATACTTATATATAGGTAAGACATCCAAGACTCAGGTACAGATACCATTGCTCATCACACTGACATCTGCCCCTACCAGGAATCGAACCCGTAACCTCCGGTTTCGTAGTCATCGACTTCGGGATAAGACTAACTGACTAACAAAGGTTAACTGGAAGAGATCCCTTAAAGAGCACGTCGATTTTGCACGTCGCATATAGGGTTGCCACAGTCGTTAAATTTGTGTTAATAATATATCATTATAACTTGTTTATTACAAAAAATTAACGATTTTCTAATGCTTCACGCCTTATATAAAAAAGCATGATCAGCTAAAACGGTCTTACGAAATCAATGAAAAGCAAACGAATTTCAGAACATATCAAATCAGTGTACAATCATGTTTTATAAAATTATAATGTTGAGATATTTTTAATCAAACCGAGGTAGAATGGTAGAAAGAGTCTGATCATTGATTTTATAATACTTTTTTCTTAGCAATATTTTAGCTCTGACAAATATATAAAGCACTAGCGGTTCGCCCCGGCTTCGCACGGATCCCAAATTTTTTCAAAATATTCTATAGCCTATGTTACTCAGGGTGAACGTAGCTTCCCAACAGTGAAAGAATTATTAAAATCGGTCCAGTAGTTTTTGAGCCTATTCATTACAAACATACAAAAATAGGTACAAATCTTTCCTCTTTATAATATTAGTGTAGAAGTGTAGATTAAGTCACGCTGGACATATCGTTAATCGTTAATTAACGAAGTCAAAATTACCATTAACGAAGTCGCTTAACATCAAGCAGCCTATGTTTGTCTCGAATTTAACGTACGTTAAAAACGTTAAAAATTCTCAGCCGTTTTATAAACTCACCTAAGTCCGGAGTAAGTCATAAGACCCGTAACTACGCCAAATGGTTGTATTTGCATAAAGTTGCAGTTACAGTTGCATAATAAATTTTATGTTTCGTTAAAAAGGAGAGGTTAGATTGAAATAGCCGCGGTGCAGGATCGCACCGGTTTCATTAAGTGAGAGAGGTACGGTTTAGGATTAGGGTTGTCGATTGTCCTATTTGAAACTAAAAAAAAAAAAAGAATTGGCTGTGGTCTATAGTAACAAAAAAAAAAATTGGAAAAAAATTATAAGGGTTTTAACTCGCATATCGTTCACCTAGATTTAGGAAGGGAATTAACTCGATGATTTTTTCGGTAAAGGCGAAAATTTGATTTATATGTTTATGTGTACCGAAGGAGTCTGTAAAGATTAATGTTTTTTATATTATTATGCAACTAGAAGAGTTTGCTTACAGCTGTTTTATAGGTCTGTAGATTTTGCTGTAAGTAATTCGATGGTAAAGCTCCCTTTAAACCTAGGTGTACGATATCAATAATGCTGACGTTTCGAAAACTACACAGGACCATATCCGTAGCACGACTCAGCTGGCGATATTCTAACGGTAAGAATTTCGTAATTTCTCAATTATGTATGAGCTCACTAGAAAATATTTTTAAAGACGAGCTCTTTATATAAATCTATTATGTATCTAGTACATTCCTTGTTACATAAATCTATCCGTAAGTACCTTGATGAATATATTTGAGTACCAACAAAAAAATTACATACAACCTAAAACTTAGTGCTAACCCTAATCTCCAAGCAACATCGCATTGTATCTGCAAGTGTCAGGACACAATAGACAAGCGTCCTTATCGTTTCCACGTACACCTTAATCCATTGTATCAAGGTGCACATTCGGTTGACAAGTTGCCTCGTAAATTAGGCCCGAGCACAATGACCGCAGAATTAACATAATAAAAAGGGGCATTCATATGACGATCGTAAATAAAGTTTTATAGCTTCGAGCTAACGCGAGAAATGTCGGGGCCCTAATGCCGGCAGTTTAGCTGATAAAGGCGGTCGACGGTCACGTGGCGTACAGAGTATTTACAATAGCGACGATTATGGCAACACTGATTTACTTGTGGCAACACTCGTGGCTATTTTTTATATGATTTTGCGGGTATATTTGATGGAAATATACTTATGTCTTCTTAGTAAGTTATTTTCATATTATTAGCTTATTAAATTGATAGATGATAAAGACTGTCTACGGTCACGTAGCGTACAAAATATTTACTATAGTCGACGATTATGGCAACACTGATTTACTTGTAGCAACACTTTTGTGCCTATTTTCGCTATTTCTTATGTAATTTATTGCATAAAACTTAGACTTTGTATAAAAGCCTTACTTTGTAAATTATTGTCCAAGTTACTTTTTGGCGTTATTTCATAATCCTGTTTTTTATTAAAGCCAAGTATAAAATAAATAGGTTTATTATAGTCTTAGTAAACAATTTTATTATCTGTATGTCATCATATTAAAGTAGCTCTCGCTGTGAACTGATAATATTTTGTTTCAGAGGTTTGTTAAAATGTTGTAAATAGTATAAATAGTTATACTATTTACAACATTTCTATTGTTAAAAAATCATAAATAACCATCTTACATCACAGCACCTTAAATCAAAAGGACGTATGCCCTATACCTATACGACCTTTTGTCTTATCACGCTGTCAATTCCTTCAGCCTGAATCTAGACACAGATTATAATCTACAACCAAATTGCAATTCCACTACTAAGTCCATTAAAATTAATGCAAAGTCGCCAATTAGGCGACATACGGCAAGCTGGCAACACTGTCACTCGCCAATTGTCCCAAGCTGGCAACACTGTCACGTGACCGTGTTCAGGGGAAGTCGACTAAATATAAATGACGCCATAAATGTCAAACGGTCACAATTGTTCGCGGGCGTTGATTTAAGCACGAAGCCAGATGTGTGACACCCCTGTGTTATGTGACAATCTATACAAGGATTAAATGTCATTGGATCATACCAAAAATTCATTGAAAAAAAAATGTGCCAAGAGCGAGTCAGTAAATGCATAGATCAAAAACAAAGAACACAATGCACGAGTCAGTATGTAAAAACACTCATATTGAGATCGTCAAAAATTTTAAAAAAAGATATTTAGGTACTTAAAGTTTTTTTTCGTTTAAGTCATATAAAATGTCATATTTAAAGTAAAATCAAATATACAAATGTAATCATAAATCTTTTACACCTGTTAACTATAACGCAACACATATTTAATATAGCTTCTGCCCGCGACTTCGTCTGCGTATGATTAGTATTTTACACTATATCGTTATAAAATATAGCCTATATGTTATTCTGGTGTATAAGCTATATTGTGGTAAAGTTTCATTCAAATCCATTCAGTAGTTTTTACGTGAAAGAGTAACAAACATCCATACTTACAAACTTTCGCCTTTATAATAGTAGTAGGATTTTTTTAATTAAATCGTAAATTACAATACCATTTTTCTAATCGACTGACGACCTAAACTCCATGATCAACACCAAATTAAAAAAAAAACAATTTTGAATTTAGAACCAACGCCGCCATTAAAATCCTGCTCCGTTCCATAAGCGCTTTTACACGCACGAAATGTGTGTTCGAGATAAAATGTCAAATTTAAATAAAATCAAATAGGTATACAAATGTTTCATAAAACTTTTACACCTGTTAACTATAAAGCATCACATTAATAAATGTTTAATTAGATCGCAAATAAAATACCATTTTTCTAATCGACTGACGACCTAAACTTCATGCTCAAACACAAATTAAAAAAAACAATTTTGAATTTAGAACGCGTGGCCGCCATTAAAATCCTGCTCCGTTCCATAAGCGCTTTTACACGCACGAAATGTGTGTTCGAGATAAATGTTTTCCTGCTCGCGCGGTATTCGGTAGCACTCCGCACACCCATAAAACCGCCCACTAGAATATCGCGGGAAACGTCTTAATACTATCTTTGCGGTTAGCTTGTTCCACCCCTTTGGATAAACGCTCTGAAGATAGCTTGAAAATGTTTATATATATTATCATATAAAGTTGCTTGTTTTCGTATACATAAAAAAATACTTATTTTTCTTACTTACTTACGCGAGTGAAATCTTATTTATAAACGTAACAGTTTTAACTGATAAATGGATGTTAAATAAAATTTTACAATAACATAGGTCATACTGGAATATCATTGTAATTTCTAAAGATATTTTGTAAAATACTAATCTTAAGTATCATAAGCCGCGGGCATAAGCTAGTACCTTAATAGTTCATTATACTTATTATTTTTTATTTCTAAACGCTGGAACGGCTGATTTTGATAAAATTTAATAATCTGTATCCTAGAATACACCCTTTATATGTTTGTATGAAGAATCAATAACCACTGAAGAGATTTTAATCAAATTTGGTACTGACACAGATATTTTGGGGATTTTTGAAAATTCACCCCCTAAGGAGTAAAATGGCTTGCGTAGACAAAGTCACGGGCAGAAACTAGTATTCATATAATTTAGCAATTAATTTTCAAAAACCACTTACATTTCCAGTTAATTTAATCCATCATCAAAACAAATCTTTGATTGTCCTAGACCAAGACTGGTCTGGTCTAGACCAAGAAGTTAGACAACTTAGTTCTATAAATTCATAATCAATGTACAGTAGGGCTAAATTGCAATTTAACGAGCAAGCGATGGGGAACGTACAGTCGGCTCCAAAATCTCAGATAGTGATTGCAACTTTAGTACTTAGTTGCTAATTAGCTTAGAGCAATTAATTTCAGCTTAAAACCTATTTTATCCAAGTCCAAGTATGTTCTTAGTAAATAATTTGCAATTTTTATAGTATTTAAAAACAATATCTGCTTAAATAGCACAGTAACCTACATGGGTCATTCTAAGTTAAGAATAATAATTAGTTTACAAATAAATTCAGGTAAGGGACAGCCCAGGGAAGAGACTTTTTCCTTATATTAGAATTTATTGTGACTAAACTATGTACATTTCTGTAATAAATTTAAGTGAGCATTTAGAAAACATTTTGTTTTAAGTAATAAATAGGTTAATTAGGAAGTTAGTATAAAAAAAGATACTTTTTTGTCCTGGCCATCGAAAGTACCTCTTAACTTAGAATGACCCACATAATATAAGCTGTACAAAGGCACTATAAGAAGCTCTTGTATAACCTATGTTTCATAGTATCCATCCATCATTCCAAGTAAGTACTTTTCAAATTTTATAACTTTTTAATATAATGTTGTCCGGTTACATAGCAAACAAGTTACATACATATAAGCTGTACAAAGGCTGTATAAGGGACTCTTAGATAACTCTTATAATGTTTAAACGGTTTATGATAACGTATTTAACTCGTGTAAATAATTTATTCGCTAACGTTTCGAAAACTTTACAGTTCCCATATTCGTAGCCGACAGCTGACGATGGTCTAACACTAAAGCGATATTACATTATGCTAACAACCTAATCGCAAGGTAACATAAAAAAAAAACAATTTTCTTTATTCGTTTGATTCATTTCATTGAAAACACACAATTCATTGAAAACGTCCTAAAAGAAATAAAATAGCTTATCATCAAATTAATTGATACAAATTATCCCAAAAATGTTTCTAAGTATTTAGAAAACAATTCCCCCTACTTCGTTGCAGAGCAATCAATTGCAGTAGCATAGTTGGCAAGTACAGATATAACAAACAAAGAGACCACCTCACATTACTTACAAAAGAAACACAAGCTTGTTAACTGGAGGTTAAGATACGAATTACAACGACCGTTGTTGTGGATTTTACGCCGTTTCGCTCGTGGCTTCTGTTTCTAATGGATGTCTGTTTGTAATGTGTAATGACATACGCCACAAAGTAGGGTATTAATGCATTAGTTTTTAATTTAAAAATAAATGATATTTAATATTATTTTTCTGTCCTCCGGCCAGAAAGCGCCAACTTTGTGGCCGCTGCGCTAAATGAAATTGCCGCTTTCTGGCTTCGTCGAACAGAAAAATAGTATACTGACCTCGGCCAGTAAAATAAAAAAGCCTCAGATCACATTTTTGTCAGCCTCGGCTTCGCCTCGGACGACAATTACATGTGATCTGAGACATTTTTTATTTTACTGGCCTAGGTGCGTAATGTACTATTAATAGCAGTATTATTCATAATTTAACATACGAATAGCAATTTATTTTCAATGTTTCGGCCAAAGTTTACACCGATTTGTACCTTCCTAGCAAACTATATGACAGTCAGGCAATAAAGTGATTTTAGATGGGTTTCGACTTTTCATTTAGAGGTACGCAATCCAAAAACCAAAAATCAACCAACCCTTCGTTGATGGTCTGTTGGGTATCAATAGAATTCCTTTGGAAGAATTTAAAGACGTCATTTTCAGCGTAAATTAATCGTGCGCGCAATTTATGTACGCTACAGGTTGTATTCGTAAATAAGGAAAAATTGGAGGAAACCCCGATATTTCACATAGAGAAAAGTATCTGTGAAGATAAATACATAACTAGCGACCCAATCAATCTATTAAAAAAAACCGTATCAAAATCCGGTGCGTAGTTTTAAAGATTTAAGATTAAAGGGATATAGGGACAGAAAAAGCGACTTTGTTTTACACTATTTAGTGATATTAGATAAGGAATAAGGGGGCCTAGACAAGGTGCCAACGTTTAACGTTAACGTTAAACGAAACGACCAAAATGTATGGGTTTTGACATCCGCGAACGTTTGTGATGTACGTGACAGTCGTTCGCGGTCAAATGTCAAATACCATACATTTTGGTGCTAACGTTCAACGTTAACGTTAAACGTTGGCACCTCGTCTAGCCCCCAAGGTTTCATTGCAAAATTGTATTGTTACAGGCAGTTTGCAGGCTGTAATTATCGTTCGTGTTTTATATTGGATTAGTTCCGTATCTTTAATTGATACAAATCACCAGCCGTTAGTTTCTTCCTGTTATTGGCGGAGTTAGGAAGGTTTCGATTTATGCCCAAATATTAATCCTTTAACTGCTATCGGCAATATCGCTATATAAACTTACTATGTTATTTGTATCATTATTGCTGTTATTTGTTGGAAAGTTTTATCTTAAACTAGCTTTTTGCGACTTCGTCCACGTCGAAGGCAAAAACGAATGATTCTTTTATTTTGATATTTTGCACCTTCCTAAACCAAGAAATAGATACACGACGTACCTATTCGATGAAAAGTTTTTTTTATCATGAATCTTAAGTTATAACAAATTCGTTGCTAATTTAAAACTCTTCCCATACAAAATTGCAAACCTTATTTCATCCCTTTAGACTTCGGATTTTTTTAAAATCCCTTATCGTGCGTCCGTATTTTGAATAGTCACTTTAGTATTACATAACATTCAAGGCCCTCCCCTTTGAGGGGGGTCAAAAGTCATCAAACATAACATCACGTAATACTTGAACAGCCCCTATATCACTACATAACTATATTACAGTTTGGCTTATCGCGACTGAAAATGTGCACCTAAAATTTATACTAGCCTGTTCGTGTTGAATACATTTTTAAGAGACTTGTATTGCTAGTCTAACCAGTAATTTGCAAGTTAATTCGTGCTTTAAGACTATATTAGGACTCGGGGGCCTGTACTGTGTTATTTAGACTGATTTCACTGAGGCAACGTGCTGTTATACAATACGAAAGTATTTAGGAATGGAAAATCATTATTTCATTGACAATAGTTTTTGAGCAAAGACAACTTAGAACTTTACACATTTACTTTGTATCTATGATTTGTTTATTTACTAAGAAAGATATATAATAAGAGAAATAATGAATTTACAACTTCTGATACTTCCGTGGTTATATACATTGGAATGAACGGATTTAACTCGCGTATTTTACTTTATTTGTTGATGTTTCGAAAACTTTTACTTAGTGTTTTTTGTGTCAGACTATCTTCAGCTCAGTCGTCTACGAATATGGAAACTGTTAATTTAAGTAATGCGAAAAATTAAAAGAATATTAATTTATTGCTTATAAACGTATTACACTTATCATATCTCAGCAACATTTTTATTCAATGAAAATAAAAACATCAATTAGCAGAAAATTCAGTCTTATAAAGTAAACGATTACACAGCAGACATCCCTACTAATATTATAAATGCGAAAGTAACTCTGTCTGTCTGTCTGTCTGTTACGCTTTCACGCCAAAATTACTGGACCGATTTAAATGAAATTTGGTACGAAGAAAGTCTGGAGCCTGAGAAAGGACATAGGCTACTTTTTAACAGACTGCAAAATAGGAGGAGCTCCACGCGGACGAAGTCGCGGGCAGAAGCTAGTGGAAAATAAAAGCAAATATCTTTAGCTCTGAAAAAACAAACCCAAAACAACTGAACCCAATCCCTAATTAAGCAGATTCTAGATCTGCTAATTATGAACGAATACCTTTCCTTAAATACTTAGTTAAATAAAACGCTTTACGAAGGAAAATGTTGGAATGAAACAACTTTAAACGGATTCAACTCGCGTATTTTATTTGATTGTCTTATGCTTAACCTTCAGCATAAGACTATTGTCAGCTAAGTAACTACGATTATGGAAACCGTAAAGGTTCCGAAACGTCAGCCAATAAAATAAAATGTGCGAGTTAAATCTGTTTATAGTTTAACTAGCTTCTGCCCGCGACTTCGTCCGTGAGAAACTCCTCCTTTTTTGCAGACGGTTAAAAAGTAGCCTATGTCCTTTCTCAGGCTCCAGACTTTCTTTGTACGAAATTTAATTTAAATTGGTCCAGTAGTTTTAGCGTGAAAGCGTAACAGACAGACAGACAGACAGAGTTACCTTCGCATTTATAATATTAGTTAGGATTCCAATGTACAATAACCGCGAAGGCATCGGAAATTAGTATAAAAGAAAAAATAGGTAATCCCAAAACATGAAAGGGAGAATCTAGATCACTTTCTTTTGAGAAAAAAAAGCCCATTTTTTTAAAGTAACGTTTAAACTTAAAGTACCTATTTAAAAAGACCTTTTGAGCGTTTATCGTAACAAACAGAGAAGGAAGCGGGACGTTTAAAATATAGTCAAAGTACATCAAAGCCCTTAAAATACTTTGGAGTGGGGGTCTATTATCAATAATTATAGGGGGCCCGTGCCACAGGGTGTGCGTAAACTGAGGCAGTACTTTAATTGAGATTTTCCGAACACGGGTGTTAGAATTTTCTCAGTGTTAAGTCTATCGTCATTTAAGTTAGGTAACACATGTAATCGTAATTATTTCTGACGTTTTCGCGGTTATTACACATTGGAATGAAACAAAAATAAAATACCCGAGTTAAAACTGTCATAGTTGTTAATTTAATTCATCAGTGGAAAAATCGTTTAAGACACTGTCATTGACTTAACTCACGATTATAAGTTACTAGCTTCTGCTCGCGACTTCGTCCGCGTGGAACTTATCCTTTTTTGCAGTCGGTTAAAAAGTAGCCTAAAGCCTTCCTCGATAAATGGTCTATCCAACAAAAAAAGAATTTTTGAATTCGAACCTGTAGTTCCTGAGATTAGCGCGTTCAAACAAACAAACAAACAAACTCTTCAGCTTTATAATATTAGTATAGATTGGAATGAAACAAAAATAAAATAGCCGAGTTAAAACTGTTATAGTTGTTAAGTCATCAGTGGAAAAATCGTTTTAGATACTGAGCTCACGATTATAAGTTATATTAAAATAGCTTCTGCCCGCGACTTCGTCCGCGTGAAACTCCTCCATTTTTGCAGTCGGTTAAAAAGTAGCCTATGTCCTTTCTCAGGCTCCAGACTTTCTTTGTAGGTACTTACCAAGTTTCATTTAAATCGGTCTAGTAGTTTTAGCGTGAAAGTGTAACAGATAGACGGAGTTACTTTCGCATTTATAATATTAGTAGGGATAACGTCAATTATAAGTAATACCTACCTAACGAATTTAACTCACGAACATTATTTTTTTAACTGAAGTTTCGAAAACTTCACAGCTCCCATTATCGTAGCAGACTTTCTGACGAGTCGGTCTGCTAAAAAAGCAGCTTTAACCGGTTTTATCTGGATACAGTATCCGTACTGTTCGTATTCGTCCTGCGCTAACGTGATTAGCGGATTACGAGACGGAGGGTCTGCGTCGATGACGTAATTGGTGATAAATTTGCACAGCCCGCAGAAAAGAGACGCAAGTCTATTGCAACTTACATGTAACTTACGTCTTTTCCCAACTGATGTGCCAAATTCTTAACGACCACTTTGAAGTTCGCACTGTGACGTAACGTGGGTCTATGCGGGTTTGTCGAAACCAGATCGTTCTGCTAATAGCACCGTTAATGCTTAGGCGATAGAGTTTACGTTAGATTTAGGTAGTGGCTCGAATGGACCCCCTGTATCGTTTGGAGTCTGAAATGTACTGTACAAACGGTGGCCCCTAAAGTAATTTCCGATTAAGGAAATAGGTTATTACTACTCTGGGAACGAAGATAATGTACTTTTGGGCAATAATTTTAGTAAAATATTAAAAATAAAAATACAAAAAAAAATTAAAAAAAAATCATCATCCATCCAAAAAACATGAAAGTCACATTGTTTCCATAAGTTTGGTAATTTTTGGTACTTTATGCACAATTTAGAAAAGTGTACAGGATAACGTACCTACTTACTTAATGCCATAGAGCATTCACTACCTACCAGTCAAATATTGAGCCCGATAAAAACCTATAAATATTAACCTATGAAAGAAAAAACAGAATTTCAAGGTGCCCTCGATAATTAGTTACCTAACGAATCAAAAACAAACACTAAATACAATATTTTACAAGCATTCTCATTGACAGTTTGCCGGCCATTCACCCCAATCCTTATCTATGCATCAAACACCTACATCCATAGACAAGAGTTGACATCCTTTCAAAAGTCACGCACGGACATTTAACCACGCGTCACGTATCTGTAACACGTGCAATAGACATCGACCACAGACTATACTTGTAGACCATTCCGGCGATACTTGCGACGTGAGCCCAGTGTGGCCAACATACAGACAAAACGTGACAATAGCCAAGCTTTCTAGGAATATGTCCAAACGAGATTACAGATTAGGAAATATGTTTGAGTTGAACAAAAGTTTTTATTAATTCGTGACCGGGTTGGTTGGTAATTCGTTCGATAGCTGGCTCAAAAGATTGTGGAAAGACGCTTTTAGCGATAAGAGCGCTCATTATTATAATATATTATATCTTTAATTTTGTCGAAGTAAAGGTATGTTATACACAGACGCTAGGTCATCAGAAAAAGTAAAGTCAATTGCTAATAAAATAAAATAAAAATACGCGAGTTAAATCCGTTAACAGTTGTTTCATTCCAAAGTCAATTGCGTTAAAACGACTTCTATTTTTAGATTGATATTAATAGGTGTAAGTTAATAATAAAATTATTATTATTTTCGGTTCTTTTATTACGTTTAAACTTGGCCCTTGTACTAACTACAAAAAATTTAGGTAGCCAGTTAAAGGAATTATAGCTATCCATTCCCGTTTGAATTCGAGACTAGAGAATCGCTATTTAATATAAGTGATGGCGTGAAACCCACATACTTGAACAACCAGCGCCATATTTTCCAACAAAACATGTGACAGTCGGAGGCGTACCACAGACAACAATATTAATTTTCTTTTCAACGATTTTGATCAGGGCCCGGGTCGGAAGGTTGGCAGCCTTGGTCCACAAAAGACGACCTTCGGAACAAAGGGCAGATTCCCAATCGTAATGGGAAATTAAATTTGATTTGGGTAAAGGTCGAATTAACCTACGCGGTTGGATTAAATGACGTAATTATTTCCTGAAAAAGTTTACTCCAATTAGTGAAATAATTTTGTATTTTTTACCTAGAGATGGCAGTATTCAAGAGTTGTGTCACAATGACATTTGATATCAATTGGACACATGGAAAAAGTAGCATATTATTTATATTCAATTTCATGCTGAAAACTTTACAGTTCCCATATTTGTAGCATTATAGCAGACTGTGCTGACGATAACCTAACACAGTATTAAACTATCGTCAACTAAAGTTGTCGAAACGTCAAATCCGTTATAATTGTTTTATTCAAAACATTTATTTATAAATAACAAGGAAATCGTAAGTAAGAACGCATGCTAGTTTTTTTTTCATTAAACTACAAGACACACCTAGTAATGACATAATTGAGTAAATCTTTTATATCATCCAACAATTTATTTATAGTAACTGTGTGATTGACAAGTAACCTAATTATACTAAAAGGGACTTTACGTCTATAGTAATAAGAGCGGTATTGTGTTACAGTACAAAATCGATTATATTTAATTCAAGGCGCGGTTTAATGATTGATTCGCTTCAGTTATTTATTATTAGACGTCAAAATTAATGAAGTCATAAATATGACTAGCCTTATTTTATGAATTTTCGTCGACGAAAATTTATATCGATAAAATTTAATTAAGCATCTAATTATTTAAGTATTTCTTTAACTTTTTTGTGAACAGAAAAGTCGATTATACACACAAAAAAGTCAGATAAGTAACACCATTCATAATTTTAAAACTGTTTTTTTTTATTTATTTTTTCCGTTTCCGTATCGAAAGGTAAAATAGGACCCTATCAGGAACTGAGGTTTGTCCGTCTGTCACCAGGAACCAGCTCATGAACCGTGATAAAAACATATAATATTAATATGTAACTAAATCGCTCACTAAATGCAGTGTGATTAACGCTTAACATTAAAAAAAAACTTAATCTACCTACAGTATTAACGTAGCGTTTTATACTAACGTCAAGTTAGTCTTCAACGTTATCATAAAATCAAAATGTATTATCGGCGAACCTTTTTATATGCAATTTATATTTTATAATTGTTTATGATTTTAATGATGTTGTTTCGTTTTTCCTTATAAAGTCCCTTTTTAAATATACTTTGAACAAGTAACAACTATTTTATTTAGTACTAGCTTCTGCCCGCGACTTCGTCCGCGTGGAACTTCTCCTTTTTTGCAGTCGGTAAAAAGGTAGCCTATGTCCTTTCTCAGGCTCCAGACTTTCTTTGTACCAAATTTCATTTAAATCGGTCGCGTAGTTTAAGCGTGAAAGCGTAACAGACAGACAGACAGAGTTACTTTCGCATTTATAATATTAGTAGGGATTCAAATAGTGGTTGCAAGGCATATACACGAGTAAAATCGGTCACACTTGCTCACGTTGACGTTTAAATCAGCCTTAAACCTTTCAGCATGTAATTATTTAAGCCGGCAACACAGCACGTTCGGTAGCGCTGTAAAAAACACAACCTGCCTCATTATACCGATGACGTCATCTATGTACCTCTCAAAGCAGAATCCTCATTAGGGGTATCCCCGTCCCTCTCTCGCGGCGTTTTGTCCGAACGTTAGAGCGGGACAGCCGTACATCAGATAAGGTATTAAGTTGTTTACAGCCAGTACGTTCGGCACGTCTCACCGTTACTACCACGTGAGATCGCGATATCGGGTAAATGTGGCTCTGGAATCTTCGCTTTAGGTTTGTTATGGGAAATAACTGGAAAATTATTATTTGAACAATATTTTCCAAATTTTATTATAAATATATTTCATTGTGATTTCGAAATTTAAATCTAACCACTGTTCGGGATGGTAATTTTGGTGACTCAAATCTATTAATCGAATTTAAGTTTAGAACAAAATGTCTTTGTCAATTCTGAATGTTTTTTTTTTTTAATTTTATAATGTTGCCGTGATATTCTATAATAATCAGTAATAAAATAAAATACACTTAAATCATTAAACACAGAAATTATTTCTCAACAACCATATTAAATAACAACCCGAAATGTAAGAAAAACTTAAACTAACAATACGATGAACTTTCGATGACTAAACTCAAGTCACAGACAATATAGCGATAATGATTAATACAAAAACTTAAGTCATTTACAATATTTATAGAATAAAATGACAAAGGCTCGTCGAACAAAGGAAAATCGACTTGTCATATTTAGCAATAAAGGATAATTAATCACACTACAAAGTTAATATTTAGTTCAATCAAAATATTTAGTTGCAAAATTTCAACACCGCCCCAAATGCAGTTTTTATAGATAACTATGCAGTTTTTAATAAAATCACGTCTTTTGTATGTGAGCCACCTTAAATATTTATTTTATTGTTTTTTTAGTATTTCTTATTACATCGTCAACAGAAATACATGACGGATGGACAGCGGGGCCTCTGTAAAACCCTCCCATTTTATTGGGTACGGATCCCAAAAAAAATTACAGCGAAAATTGTAACGATATTTGTAAAGACAAGAGTAAAAAAATTTAGACCCCAGTGGAATTCGAACCCACGCCCATGCATTCACGCCTTTACTAGGGGCAGCGTACTTTTCCACCATATGACAGTGAAAATATCAAAAATTTACACCGAAAATGCGCAGTTAGTGTGGCCAGAGGCGTTTTCACCTTTTAAAAGCCCGCATAGTTCAAGTCGTAACCCAGCCAATCTATCGCTACACGAGAAAGGCCGGCCAAAATACGCCCCAGCGCCCGATAAAAGAAACTCAGCGTTGTCTATTGATCTCAATTTATTTAGGTATTTATTTTTGAGCCCCTTTATTTTCTTATAATATACTCGCATCATTGTGGATTAGCTTGTAAAAAAGGTAAATAGAAAACTTTTACAATTCTTATCTGAAATTAATTATCGATTTTTTTTGTATTCCAACTTTAACTTTACCATGTTGACATATCACACCTTTTCTTTAATGTTTCTAATTATCCCACCAATAATCAACACGACATACACGTACATAGTAACGTTGAGATATCTTATTATGTACTTTAAAATAAAAAACATAACGTCAAAATTTAAATTACCTACGATAATAATCTGAGGGCAAGGCAGTGTTTACGTCCCTTTTGATGAAGTCATTTGGCGTATTAACCATACTTCAGCGTAGATAATTTACTTTTCCAATACAAGACTAGTCATTTGAAAAATGACGATCAATGATGAGTTCTAAAATGAATTATATAATCCTAAACCAACACAAAGATAGCCTTGACCGTCATGTATGATTGCATCGACTAATTGCAATACCGAAATGTTGTATAGATAGAGTCAGCATTATATTGTACCAGTCGAGGTATTCAAATACATCTGTACGGTCACGTTTATCAAAGCCTAGAATGTGCTCAGATATATTAGAACACCTTGGTTGATACGCATTTCTATACGCCCTTTTGGCACTGTACATCCATGTGACAATGGTCAACGCTGTCATTGATTGTCAGCAAGTCAGCAACCAGTATTATACCAGCCAGCCTGAATAACACAATGGGCTGGACGCAACATTTTGACATATGCTAAGTATTGCTAAGCTAAAGCATACCACACGAAACAAAGCCTTTTCGGGGAGACAAAAACAAAACGTTATTACTATACGACCACCTACATCGCAATTTGGATCTTAAATTTACATACATAAGGCTGATAACAGTTTTGAAGTCTCAATGGAGTTCGGAGTCTTGGGCTGTGGTTTGGATGTAGTGTAGTGAATAGATGTCGATAATTGCTCACCGAACCTTACTTGCCAAGGACGTAAAGCATCGACTGTAGTTTGGCGTTTGTATAGAATAGTGTGTTGGGTATTATCGATAAAGTTACGTTAAACTTAAAGTTACGGCTCTTGAGATTACGCGAGTTGGTAAAACACATATCCAAGTTTATACTCCCTATAGTTTTCATGACATTTTCATTATATAAATAAGTCGAAATATATCTCATTCATAGTAAAATTAGCTAATTTACGAGATTATATAATATTGTCTTAGAAAGATGCTGTTTTGGACAAAAAGTAAATATTAGTGTTAAATTTTCAACAACTAGAATCGATGTATGGTTTATATTGTTTATAAAATGACACTGATATTTATATCAAGATAATTGGTTCTCTTCGCTTATCTTAGTATCGATATCATGCTAATCCAATAGCACAATACGACCCCACGATAAAGGTAAAGACGTGTGTTCAAATCCCACTGGGATCCTAATATTTTCTACGTTTCCGAACAAATTAGCATTAAATTTTATCTATCTATACATTTATATAAAAGAAGCTGACTTAATGAATGACATATCAACGCAGAGCCTAAACTATAAGGGTTAGAAACTTGAAATTTTGCACTGGCGTTCCTTTTATAACGTAGTGCAGCGCTGTGAAAGGATTTTAGAAAATCCTCACCCCTTTGTGCGAACGAAGCGCGGGCATATGTTAGTTACTCTTATAAACGCTTAAGGAAAAGCCTGATTCTTGGTTACGTCGAACATTTTAATACACCCTTAGCTTAACCTGTCACTCTTACCCAGCTATAAATACCTACGTATAGCTAAATTGTGCCTGTATCGATATAGTATGTACATACGCCCAACACTGGGTATACCCGCATGACAGTTCGCTGAATAATAGCCTCAGAGGACAGTGCAAGGCTTTTCAATTAGAGTTTGCTACCGTGGACAAAGCAATACGATACAACCATTTCGTGAACGGAAAAAGACATGTGATACAGGCCCAAGCTGTATAAAGGCTGTAAAAAATATGCATGATACAATCCAGCCCCTATTGATCTTGTAGTTTGTATTCTAGCTAGATTCCAGGCCCATCCTAATATTAGTCAAAGTATGTCTGTCTTATACCTCTTTACTCTTAAACTACTGAATGAAATTTTATATAGACATAGCTGGGAGTCTGACAGAGACATAACATAGTTTTTATCATAGACATAGCTTTAGAGGGAGAAAAAGGGATGAAATTTTACCAAGCTTACCGAAGTTCTAATTCTACGCAGTCCAAATGGCAGGTGGAAGCTACTTTCTATACAAAAATAATCATAATAGTATTCCTTTATACAAACATACGCCCCGCCCGTCTGTCATTAATGACTAATCATTTCTTAGCATGATAGCAATAGCAAAGATATAGTTACTAGAGTTATCTTAACATCATCCGCGATTGTAGGGCTCTAGTTATACGCCCTTTGAAGCCTTTGATAATAAGTTTGCCCTGGGGTCAACGCGTGCGGGCGTAATAATACCATACAATAATGGGGGTGACCCCACGTTATTGGGGGTCTCGTTTAATAACAGGAGAAATCGGGGAGAAATTTCGCTTAATGATTATACGCCGGTATTATTTCTTGGGCGTATTTCCTTACAAATAGCAATCATTTGTAAATATATAAAATTGCGTAAAGAATGTTTTTATTCTTTAAACTTTAATAAAGTTGAATAAAAATAATATTTCCTACAGGTTGCTTTTAATAGAGGTGTTTTTAAGAATTTCCAACGTTCATAAACGCTTGTAGGTACACCCTTAAAAGAAAAAAAACTCCCTTTTAGCATCGCATTAAAATACTTACCTACTTATTAAATTCCAAATTTTATTACACCGTGCGGAATTAATGTTTACCTTCTAAAGTAAAATACACCTACGTGTAAATATAGGTGTCTTGATTTTTATACATAACTACCGGTTCGCCCCGGCTTGGCACGGATCCCTATTTATTTTTTACTAGCGGTTCGCCCCGGCTTCGCACGGATCACTAATTTTTTTCAAAATATTCTATAGCCTATGTTACTCAGGGTGAACGTAGCTTCCCTACAGTGAGAGAATTATTAAAATCGGTCCAGTAGTTTTTGAGCCTATTCATTACAAACATACAAAAATAGGTACAAATCTTTATAATATTAGTATAGATATATGTCACTCGGGAATACTGTAATAGCTTCCAAAATTTATATACTTGGTAGTAGATATCGCATGCCAATTACATAAAATTTTGTTCGTTCGCATTTTATTAAAAAAAAAATCTTGAAACAAAAACCTGCTGAGGCTGTTTCATTTCATAGGCTACTTTGACCTTAAGAAAATTAAGGAACCCCGAGGGAAATTTAAAAGTTTTCAGAACCTTATATTCCGCTTGAGTAAAAACGCGAAAAATTAACTAGGCACTAATAATGAGTGTTTTATTATCCATCAATTATACATTATCAAAAAGTAATAGATTAGACACGTGTTTTTTTTTCGATCTCGATTAAACAAAAAGTGACAGTTGAAATGTATCAAAAATTTTACACATTGAAATCAAACAACTTTACAGTTCCCGTCAGTCAATATATAGTCTACTTTTAAAGTGAATTTACATTTAGCAAATCACCTTATTAGTTTATTAATGACTAAAATATAATCCGTTATAATGATTTCATTACTTATGGTATATTTAAGAGTATGACTCGGGTACAAACGCCCGTGCTCACCCTAACATCTGACTCCGTTAGAATTCGAACCCGCTAGCTGGCAAATTATAACCAAAAAGTAAATAAACATTTAATTTTCCGAAATAAAAATCCGGAAGATTTATTATTTCCAATACTTAAATAATTACATACCTAAACTCCGTCAATAGGTAATAACCAATTATATCAGTAATTCCACGTCAGATATTTACTTATATACCTACTTCGTATATAGGATTGAGGGTCATTATAAAATAATTGGCCTCTCATATATACTTAAAGTATTACTTCAAAATAACAACCTTTGAATATTTCTTTATTGAGTAGATACCTACGTACATTAACGAAATATTTTACTTATAAATCATTGACCAAATACCTGACATTAGCGTAATTATTAATTGGCAACACTATTTTAAATATTTATTAATAATTTAGCATAGACTAAAGCCTATTCTGAGACTATTGTCTGCTCTGTCGTGCTACGATTATGGAATTTGTAAAGGCTCCAAAACGTCATCCAATAAAATAAAATACGCGAGTTAAATCCGTTAACAGTTGTTTCATTACAATGTGTTATAACCGCGAAGGCATCAGAAATTATTACATAAAAACATCATGTCTATTATAAGATTAAATCTATACTAATATTATAACGCTGAAAAGTTTGTTTGTTTGTTTGTTTGAACGCGCTAATCTCAGGAACTACTGGTTCGAATTCAAAAATTATTTTTTTGTTGGATAGACCATTTATCGAGGAAGGTGTAGGCTATATAACATCACGCTGAGACCAATAGGAGCGAAGAAACAGTGGAAAATGTGTAAAAAACCGGGAAAATATGAAGCCTTATGAAGAATTACTATTCCACGGGGACGAAGTCGCGCGCACAGCTAGTCAGTTAATAATTATACTGTTTCTATATTTCTTATAACATTATTAGTATTAGCTGTCCAGTCTAGATAACTACAAACAAAAAAATACATAAAAGCACTAACTCTAAAAGTCCAAAGCTAAGATTGCACCGCACGATAGTGTCACCGTCTCAAACACTGAAAAAAAAAAATCTAGACATTTCCACAGAGCGGACAAAACACTTTTTTCAAAGACCACACTTATGTGGACAATAGGGTTGTCTCTTTCAATAGATTGGATGTGAAATGTTTTAAAGTTTTCCAACCACTGGAGTTTTATTTTGTACAGTTTGAAATAGAACCTTGTATCGTTACTTTAAGGCTTGTATTTACTTGGTATATTAGTCAGTTATGACTTATCGGTGAAAAGCTAAAGTTGTTTACACAGTGTCCGATCTGCACTCGAAATACATAAAATAGTTATGCGACTTTATGATGCTTGTAAGTAAATAGGCATACATAATAATATAAAATAGTCCTTGGTCTAGTAAAGGACGGTTGCGGATCACAGCGAAAAACGGACGTTGCCCGTATCAAAATATTACTACGCGCGTGCGACAGAGACAAATAGTAATAGGGCAACGTCCGTTTTTCACTGCGCTCTGCGACCGTCCTTTAGTTTTGCCAAAAGCACAATATTTCTATAGCAAAATAGTTAACTTATGCGTTAAATTTAACAGAAATATTTTATATTTTAGAACAGAGTAGTACTTACATTTGGTAGAACTTACATTTTATTAACCACTTTAGCATAAGACTTATCAGCTCAGTCGTGCTACAATTATGAAATCTGTAAAGGCTCCGAAAAAATAAAATAAATTAATTGTTTCAATCCAAAAAATAAAACTGACATTTAGTGGGCCACACCAAGGGTCGTAGACAAGGTGCCAACGTTCAACGCTAACGTTAAACGAAACGTCCAAAATGTACGGGATTTGACATCCACGTTTGTGACGTACGTGACAGTCGTTCGCAGAAGTCAAATCCCATACATTTTGGTGCCAACGTTTAACGTTAAAGTTGAACGTTGGCACCTTGTCTATGCCACCATGTGGACAAGCGCCGTGTCTGTGAGACTTCAAGCGGTCCGCGGCGCTGTAAGGCCAATCTGATAGCTGCATTGTGCATCGGATTTACAGATGCACTTGCGGCGAAAATTGAACAAAATAAAGAAAGGAGGGAGTCTCATAGCTTTCGTCTTTTAGAATTTTCTATACCTATATTTATAAGCTTTGGGATAAAATCCGGCTGGAGACATCAGTGTCTTATGTTACAGTAACTTCTGATGCCTTCACGGTGATGAAACAACTAGGTACCTATGATGTATTTAATTCGCGTATTTAATTTGATTTGCTGACGTTTTGAAAACTCAACAGTACTCATATTCGTAGCACGACTGAGCAGACATTCCTCAGCATAGTTATAGTGGAATCCAATGAAAAGAAAATATTTTTAAAATAGGATTTTCTACCCCCATATACGAACGCAAACAGCATCAATATAATAACCCTATATAAATAAAATAAAAATACGCGAGTTAAATCCGTTAATAGTTGTTTCATTCCAATGTGTAATAACCGCGAAGGCATCAGAAATTATTATAATAACCCTTTCACCAAACAGTAGCAAAAATACGTGATCCCCTCACAATCTGCCATTAACATTTTTTTAAATGCGTTTAAATACCACTGTCCGTATACGCAGTCATCTGGCAACACTGTCGGCAGTTGGCACCCCTGCGGACATAAATTGCGGGTAGGCGTCGTCGGTAGAATCGTCAAATGGCGCGGACGAGATGTATTTTAGATACGGCCGTATTGGCCGAACACGGACTTACCGGGCGTGCGTTCCAATTTTGAAATGCGTTTTTTTTATGGCAACACTATCCATGTTACTAAATACCAACCTAACAACTTGTCGGATAAGTGCGTTTAAATTTTTAAATGCGTGCTTTCTATGGCAACACTATTCATGTAGCTAACTACCAACCTAACAACTTGTCGGATAAGTGCGTTACAAATTCTTAATGCGATTTTTTTATGGCAACACTATTCATGTAGCTAACTACCAACCTAACATCCTGTCCAATAATTTCAGGCACCCATTCGTGATCAAGTTAATTTGTTTTATTAATTTCTTTTTAACCCAGATAAAGTTGGGGCGCACCAAGATAATATAATTAGGTACAGACTTAGTAATGTGGTATGTACAATTAAAAAAAGATTAAATAAAGTTATGTAGGTAGGTATATGCAAAAATAACGCTTATATGTGGCAACCTCAAAAACAACGACTGTCAATGTCCGCTTAGTGACGTTTCTGTTTATTCTAAGCTTGATAAGAACATTTAAACTTGTATTTAAATAAATAAACACCGTATCGCATTATTAAAACATACTTAATCTTCAAGTCTATAAGTAACATAACGCGGGTTAGACCTAGACTTAAGTTGGTATTAATTGAGATCGTACGAAGCACAAAAGGAGATGGTAACGCAAACGCTCGCGTTTACGGATTACTTACTTAGCCGTGACTTACGGCGATGACGTGAAGATCCGTTGAAGATGTATACATATCTAGATAATTATATATATATATATATATATATATATATATATATAAACTAGCCCTCAACTTCATCTGTGCACGATAAGCACCCTGTTTTACCCCATTAGGGGGTGAATGTTCAAAAATATTTTTTTTAGTGCACGCTTGCTTACAAAAGGAACCCCTGTGCATAATTTCAATTATCTAACCCTTAATAGTTCAGGCCCTGCGTTGATATTATGTCAATCATTAAGTCAGGTTCTCCTTTTTTATAATACTAGCTTCTGCCCGCGACTTCGTCCGCGTGGAACTCCTCCTTTTTTGCAGTCGGTTAAAAAGTAGCCTATGTCCTTTCTCAGGCTCCAGACTTTCTTTGTACCAAATTTCATTTAAATCGGGCCAGTAGTTTTAGCGTGAAAGCGTAACAGACAGACAGACAGACAGAGTTACTTTCGCATTTATAATATTAGTTAGGAAGTTAGGATTTAAAGATTCACATATTTTATTACTCACATATTTTATTTTATTTGGCGACATGTCCTCATTGTCTGTTACGAACGTGGGAACTGTAAAATAGCCGAAACGTCAGCAAACAAAATAAAATTACTAAAGTTAAATCCGTTATAATTGTTTATTCCAATGTTAGAGCCCACCATTCTCTGACTTTGATTAAAATATCTTTGTTTACGCTCGTATATCAAATATAAGTCATTACTTATCCACGCGTCATTCTGTGAAATGCCTATCTTCTTTTTTCATGCCTGACATATCGACTGACAGGTTCAAAGTAATCCCTGAAGTATGCCTTTCATGTTTCTTACCTGAAATCAGATGTGACTTGCTTGTTTACCCGTAAAAAGGTATGAACAAAAATGTTTTATACCTACATACATTTTCTTACATGACAGCATGTTACTGACTACCTACGAAACCGGAGGTTTGAGGTTCGAATCCTGCTAGGGGCAGATATATACGTAAGTGTTGTCTAATACCATAGTACAAGATTTGCTTAGTTCGGAACCGGGCAAGTGTGAATAAGGACTCACGTACTAAGATTCCGTACTATCTATAAAAAGTAATAAAAACGGCAAAAAAACACGTTTGTTGTATAAGAGTCACTTTAAATAATTATTTAATTTCTGTTATTTAAATTTAGTATTTATTGTTATATAGGCAATAGAAATACATCTGCGAAAATTTCAAGTCATGAGATACAGACGTACAGATGGACGGATGGACAGTGAAGTCTCATTTATAGGGTCGTCGATAATAGTCTAGTAAACGTGTAGACTTTTTAGAGTACCTAAAAAAATCCCAAGGACTTGATATGTCTTTAAGGTTTATTCTCGCACCATTTTTTCTAGTCCTTTGAGATCGCATCGTGTAAAAAACCTTTACAAGTCACAAATCACATTTCAACCTTGCACGTGTATCGTTACCTTAACTCTGTATATCACTAACCTCTATTTGTGACGTGCTATCAATCTTACCTGAAACAAGTCAATATGATATTGAAAAAAGTATTCAACAAACAACGGGCCCTGCGAGCGGTTGTGAACAATAAGAGCAAAGGAATACAGTCGAGAATAGCGTGAAAGTTCATCCAATTTTAGAGATGTATTTGTGAAAATTGATTCATGCGAAATGTAATCAAGATGAAAGAGACAGATAATCGAATGTTGCTCGCGATATTACAGTGTTGCCATGTGAAAATATTTTCGTAAAATAAAACTCTGAATGTTCTTATATTAATACTAGCTGTACGCTTCGGCTTCGCACGGATCCTTTTGGATGGCTATAACCACTCGGGAATAGTGTAGCTTCCCAACAGTGAAAGAATTTTTCAAATCGGTCCAGTCGTTTTGGAGCCTATTCAATCCAAACAAACCTTTCATCTTTATTATATTAGTAAAGATAGATGAACAATTTTACATATTAAATATGTATTTTATTTATGTATGTAGTACGTATCCAGGCCAGAGATTTAATCTTAAGAACGTCGTAACTAATGTCCAATGATATTCAACGAATATATATAGGTAACTAGTAAGTTTATAAATATGAATCAAGATTAAATTCTAGTAGACTTCATCCAATAATAAATAGGACGGAATATAAAATGGCATCCAATTCAATACAAGATGGCGCCGTGCCGCCATTTCTTTTTTCATTTGCTTGCAACTTCTATCAGCAGATTATCTCTGGCTAGCAGTATTTGACGTTGTCAAATTTATAGGTTAACTTTTAAAAAAAAGAAATAATTTTACGAATATTCCTCGCTTTTGCAGCTATCAACTAATTATGACATAATATAATGAAAAATGCTAGTTAAGCTATAATAAAATATTATGCCAGAAGCCGGCTTCGAATCTGCAATCTACATCAACACAGTCAAGGTAACTAAACTCGCAGCTATCCGGCATTTGCTTGTAAAAAACAGTAACGCAATTTCAAAACAGGGGTCGCGAACTTTTTAAGGCTCTTCATAATTTGCTTGTCGAAAAAATTCTTTGTGGAGATTTTTTTCTCCAAAAATATTACAATTTTGGGCAAAAATATGAGCGTTACGCTTACTTAGTCCCCTGGAAGGCCTTTTGTTATTTCGCATAACGAATTTTCCGTTGAGAGCTTATGTAGATTACGATGTCACTTTAATACCTAACGCGACATTTAATTATATTGTTTGTATTAAATAACATGAACAATAAGTGAAACGTTGAGTTTCTACTTATGTCATGATGATTTTACGCCAAACGTATAGTAATGACAAATAAAGTCGATCAAATATATGTAAAGGTTAATGAAGGTGCCTACATAAAAATAGAAAATAGCTGTAGTGTTCTAGATTGCATATTAATTTAAAACGGTACTAAATAATTAATTTACAGTAACGCGAAAAACAACAGCGTTACCAAGATAAAAATCCACTGCGTTACCCTCCGGTGGTAGTAACCCTTATACTTTCATCAAGAACTCTTTAACTAAAGCAAAATAAGAAATATTTGGCCACTTTAAGTAAATGGCCAGATTTTTACCTAACTATATTGAGACCTAACGTTTAACAACCAGTCGAGACCTTAGGGTTGCCGACATTTTTTTCAGCAGTATACAGAATTTTTCAAAATAATCTGTGAAAAAATATAGTACCTACAATTCTAAAAATATAGTAAAATATAGCCCCTACCCTAAAAATATAAAAGGCACCTTGGTGCAAAATTTTACATTTCTAACCCTTGGTTAATAAATGAGTCGGTCAGCTTTCGCTTATAATTAGATTTTAGATTATAGTACGGTTGGCAACCCTACTAGACCTATTAAGGCACTCAGGCCAGCTCGCACGATGCTAATACTAGATTAGAAGCAGACTTAACGAGGTCTAACATTACTGACACTTAGAACTACTTAGGTACTGAGTACTAATTCTGTATGAGCTTACATGGGGTTTAAGATGTTAGAAAAAAAGCTCATTAGGTTTTACGATTCGCAAAATTCATTAAAAATGTATGTAAAGTAAGTATATAAGATTTATACTTTTTGTTGTGCAATATACTGTAAGTAAATAAGGAAACGTAGTGTGTAATTGGCCAAAAATTATTGTAAAAAAACGACGGCCACTCGTCAAAGCAAGGCAAACATTTCAAAAATAAACCAAATTTCAAAGTTAGCCAAACAGACCAAATTTTTCCGAACATGGCCGAAGCTAACCGAACACGTCCGAAGCTAGCTAAACATTTCCGAAGTTAGCCGAACACGGCCGAATTTACCCGAGCGTCTCAGAAGCGAACTATCGTTAGTAAACAAAAACTGGTATATTCCAGATAGAACCAGCGTATCCCTCTTTGCAGCTTAGGGTTGTCACATGTCGCTTACAAAGATATCAACATGCTGTCTACTTAAATATTAGATGGGGTGACTTATAGCGAGATTGCTTCTCAATGATCAAAGTTGGGATTTTGTGAAGATGACAAATAAGTCTTGTTTGTGTTTAGGAATTTATTACGTATTGTGTTTACTTTACGAATTGTATCTGGTGATATATAATAGAAATTTAAGGCCTAAAAACATTAAAAAGTATTTCCCAGTTTTTAATTTTTAATAATATTTTCACTTTTTGGTTCGACATAGGATTAATTTAAGAAGCTACTTACTTTTCAAAAATACTCATATCACCCAAAATCATACAAAATCTATATACAGCTGTTTGTATCCAAAATTCTAAATGACGTACAATACATAATCAATCTTATTCAATCCACAAATACTAACAGGCAACCCTACGTCATATCGTGTTAGTTAATATATTCATTAAGCCGAAATGAAGGCGGACTTATTACCATTGGGAAACATCATTCATCCACGGCCGCTGTATCAGATTTACCGAGACATCGCTCAGAGACTTGCCTCATCACTTCAGTTTCATTTTTTAATGACGTCATCACAACTTGTATATTTGATGAGTATCTTTGTACAATCATCATCATCATCATCATCATCAGCCCATCGCAGTCCACTGCTGGACATAGGCCTCTCCAATTGCACGCCACTTTGCTCTATCTTCGGCTGCTCGCCTTTCATCTTTGTACAATAAGGAGTGTTAATATATATATGTGCAAAATAATTTGAAAAGTTTACTACGATGTATCGATCGAAGTTCGATCAATATCTGTGGTTCAATACCATTAGTTTTTTAATGATAATGACATTTGGCCAAAGACAAGAGTAGAAAAGAAGTGGGTCTCGATTTTTTCTACTCTTGTCTTTGTACAAATGTCATTAACTTGAAAAGTTGTTACAGTAATTTTTTTATGTATATTTTGAACTCGTTCCATCTGTTATAGAATAAAAAATCACATTGAATAAATTCTGTCGTTACAATATTATAAAAACTTCTTTGATATAAAAAGATAACCAAATACATTATTTCCTCATTCAGAAATTACAAAAACACATCTCCTATTCCGGTTTCATACAAACAACATCACCAAAATTACATAACTTTTTTATATTAAACAAAAAAAAAAACTATTTCGCCTATAATTTATCACCGTTGTAATTATGACATACTTTTTTGTCATACAAAACGCACAAAAAGCTCATTATTATAATGGATTCATACAAAATAACAGTACCTACCTAAATCGAAAGTGACACTTACAAAGAGGGGGCGGAGTCCATCTGTCAACTAAACGTCAAACAGACAGCAGTGTGTGATTAAATGACGTTCAGCGCAAATTAATGCGTTGAATAGAAGTTGTCACAATGAGACCGCTAGATGTCGCTTGTTTTCAGTGAGATTTAGCTATCATCGTCCACCAATGAGAGACAAGCTACTTGCCTGTGATTGGTGGAACATAACAGCTGGACCTCATTCAAGACTGGTTGACATCTAACGGTTTATTGACTTTCGATTAAATTGTAAAAGTACGTTTTTAAGGTCAGGTCTTAAAAGACTCGAATCCATGTCATAGGCAAGTAAAAAAAATAGGTCATTTTTGAAGAATAGAATAGTGCATCGATTAAGTTTTTTTTTTAATTTTATGACTCGGTGCACTTTGTACAGCTGTATTCTGAATTTGATAATAATATGTTTATTTCTAATAAATTTTCTTCTATATAAACCTTGTTCTGACAAACACAACAACAAAACTATCCAATTTGGTGAAGTCGATCAAATTGCGCGTAAGTACATTTCAGTGATTCATTATTATTTATATAGATATATTAAGAACATAACATATAAGCGACATAATAAATACTAATACATAAAAAATAACGAAAGTGTAGGTACACAACGTAAGTTTACGATATTACTGGTTTTCTTTAGCAAGCGTTCTGTTTAATTTTAAAGCAACATATAAACATGTAATACTTTCAACTCAAAAAAACACTATTACATCTCCCAAATCATATATGAACTTCCAGGTCTTTTTTTATAAAGGTACTTATAAAATACAAATTTATCTTAAGTGCTTTTATGATGACTGTTTGTGTTCAAATAAATAAATAAAAAGGCCACACGAACACAAATGAAAAGTGTAAAAAAAACCCCCGGGTGAGGCACGGCCAAAACAATAGAGATACTATCGTTTTTTTTTTAAATTACAACGTCAAAACAGCTGATAGCGAGATCGGTTTATGTTAATATTTTGGCAAAAGCACACTCCGTGGATGCCAGTGCAGCTCTTATCGGAACAAACATTGCGGATATACAGCTAGGGATCAAATGTTGTATCGCCTTCAAAAAGGTTCTTTTTAAATCACTAAAAATAATAACTTTGCCTTAAGGTTTATATCCCGGAACCTTGAGGAGTTTCTGATGCGGTTATTACACATTGGAATGAAACAACTATAAACAGATTTAACTAGTATTTTTAACAAAAAATCTAACACGTTTTTGACCGTGCGCACGTGCGTTAGGAATTATTCTTATTTTTAGAAGCAACATTTGTAAATCGTTTATTAGGTAACCAAAAGAAAGATTATGTAAGTGTTTTTTTTCTGCACTGGGTTATCGCATTTAATTATTATAAAACCCTCTATCATTTTATAACTGTTTCATCAACAGCTTTCAGCAATATAATTCACTTTTTCGATTATATTGCTAAAAGCTGTTGATGAAACAGTTAAAAAATGATAGGAGGCGTTCTAATAATTAAATGCGATAACCTAGTGCAAAAATTTTGCACTTACATAATCTTTCTTTTGGTTTATAACGTCTCTATACATATACCTATATATTATAAAAGCCACCACCAAAATCCGATATATTTTTTTTTACAAGGAGTGTTCGTAATATTCTAACTGACTACAAAAAATTGCGCACTTGTGAATTTTATAAGTTAATTTTGTTTGCGTATCGGACTAGTAGTGCTGCACTATGAATGTAGATCAAAAGCCCTTACAGTTGCCGTTGCGTAAACGGCTTATTACGTGAATGACGATAGTTAAATGTTAAATCATCGGGAAAACATCGTAACGACACAACTGTAACGGATTAAACCAGTATTGATTGTGCTGACGCTTTGTTCAACCGATTTAGCAGTCATCGATTTTATATTGGAATGAAACAACTATTAACGGATTTAACTCGCGTATTTTTATTTTATTTTATTAGCTGACGTTTCGGATTCTTTACAGTTTCCATAATCGTAGCACGACTGAGCTGACAATAGTCTAACGCTAAAGTGATTTATACAGTTATGGAAACTACCTTATATTTAAACTACAAATTTTGAAAAACTACTCTATTCTGAATTATGAAATACTAATGTTATATTTTACGCAAAAATTTTTACTATTGTACATTACAATTAAAACCTAATAGGGGGCGTTACTAGCGCTTCAAAAGACCATCATTACTGAGAAGAAACGCCTGTAGATTTTATATTATCAAATACAGTTCTGTATTTTTCAATGTGTAATGACTTGTTGTAAAACGTGTGCGTAATCAGCAATTACTAATTAGGGCTTATAAGTATGTAATTTATTAATCTATTTCTTATTATGACATTTGTGACCTATAAATTTCATAGTCAATATTACTTTGTATATTTAACAATCAGTTTTTTTAAATATGTCATCATATACATATATGTATAACTTAATTATTGGAATAAAACAATTATAAGGGATTTAACTTGCGTATGTTACTATAATCGTATTTGCTGACATTTCGAAAACTTTGCAGTTCCTATATTCGTAGCCGACTGGGCTGAGGATAGGCTAACACTGTGTGTCTGTGTAAAGTTTCCAAAACGTCAGAAAATAAACATACGATAGCTAAATCCATTATAGTTGTTTTATTCCAATTTTAATCCATTTAAGTGAAAACTGATTTTGTAATTGGTAACTTCATATTTTAGAACAAGTACCCAGACATAAACACTAACAACTATAGATCTCTTAAACAGCTTTTAGCTACTCTCTTAAAGGCAATCGAAAAGTTTTCGCCACTTAACGAAGATTGGTAGCCGAGAATCGAACCCATAACTGGCTCCTGGCAGGCGACCAACTGGGTCACTGTGCAGCGGTAATCACTAAGCACTAATGGATTTTACCGAAAACTAAAGTTCATACGATTGTAATAAAATAGCTGCCGGATTAGATATATTTCACATGGCGACTTTTTGTCGCGATAAAATCGCGCGACGACAATTCAGTCGCGGGTACATGGCCGTAGCGAGATACGGGTAGTAGTAGAAGTAACCTGTAGGTTTTGATTCCCTTGCAAGTGTCGAAAATTACCTTATTTTCTAACCCCCAACAAAATCCTTGCTAGGCCCTTGCGCGAGTCGACAATCAAGCGATACTTACTGCGACTTTCAATTAGTTACTTCGTAATTACCTACTCCAAAAAAAAATTGAAACAACTATAACTTCAACTCATGTATTTCATTCCATTGGCTGACGTGTCTTTAGACTATGGGAACTGTGAAAATTTCGAAACGTTTTCGAGCCGAGATAGGGAGTCAGTCTCGCGCACTGAGGGTAAAACGTTCCTTGGAAAAACTTAACAGACAGACGGAAAAAGTGATCTGCTCCATTTTACCCTATGGAGCCTTAAAAACAGTAATTCGTTATCCATATACATGAATAACTAAAACCTATAAACCGTGATGATCGCTTTAATGGTTGTTTTCCACCGCCGACGGAGGCACCGAAAACCTCTAATTAAAACCACAATTTACTTCACGGTATAAAATATAAATATAGAGCGAACATGTTTATAATGACTCCCGCCTGCGGCTTCGCACGCGTTTAGGTTTTAACCCCCATTTTAAACCCCTTAAGAGAACAATTTCTAAAACTATCGAATAGAATTTTTAAAGTTTCATTATAACTTTCACCTGCTTGAGGGATGAATTTTCAAAAACGTCTCACGTTTTTCATAATTGCAGTACCTACCTAGTAAAGTCAATGACCAAACTTTCAAATGAATCCGTTAATAAAAATCTAAAACTCAAAAGTTACATACCTAACTTTAGCCCTAAGAAAAACAAGGGACGAATTTCCAAAAATCCTTAATGATCGATTATCTATTATATAAAAATAAGTCGCGTTTTCCTCCCTGACGCTATAACTCCAGAACGCACGAACCGATTTGGCTAATTTTGGTCTTGAATTATTTGTGGGAGTCCAGGGAAGGTTTGCAAGTAGAAAAAATTAAAAAAACATCTTGAAAAAGTGTAAAATCAACATCTTTCTGTACCCCCATATACAAAGTGATTGACGGTAAGTGACAGAAAACTTTGACAGATCTTTGACGAAACAATCGGACGGGCAGGACGACGTCTGCCGGGGCCGCTAGTGTCATATAAGAAACCATACCAGTGCCAATCGATTATTGCAACCGAACGAAACGTTAGCCAAACTGTACTACATTGACATACACGAACGAAATGTCACGTGGTCCCTAGTCTCTGTTGTGCGATGACATCTGTCAGTTTAGCCGTTTATGTACATGTCCGGGTAACAAGTAACTTTTGTCGCGCAAGAAAGACGTGTCACTGTTTTACTTTTGAAAGAGAAAGAGCGACGATGACAGATGCTGTCACGACATAAACTCACGTGCTAGCCCGTGGGGAGATGTATTTTTTTATTTCTTTTTCCATTATAAAAGTTTATAAATTAGACCACATTTCGGACCGGCGGCGTCGCGTGTTTTACAGCAGCTCCCAAACTTACTTAATATTTCATTCAAGCCGAAATAAACTGAATAAGCACGCCCCTAAATTATACTGCTTAAGCAATTTTCGTAATTTCAAACCTGGACAAGTTATTATCTTATTAAGGTAGTCACAACAAATTATAAACGGGCGGTGGGTGGCAGTTATTTAAAACTAGCTGACCCGGCGAACTTTGTACCGCCATATTCTGATTATAATAATATATATTTTTTTTGTTACATATAAACCTTTTCCTGACAATAATACGTATGGCTCCGAAACGTCAGCCAATAAAATAAATACGCGAGTTAAATCCGTTAAAGTTGTTTCATCCCAATGTATAATAACCGCGAAGGCATCAAAAATTAATAATACCTAAGCACAAAAAAAAGAAACTTTGTACCACCATATTCAGATTTAAATGATATTATTTATGTTTATTTCCTTTTATATAAAAATTTTCCTGATAATAATAAGCACAACAAAAAAAGAATTATCCAATTCGGTAGAGTCGATCCTAATTTATGCGCGTAAGTACCTACATACATTTCGGTGATTCTTTTTTAATTATATAGAAGACTAGCTTCTGCCCGCGACTTCGTCTGCGTATGATTAGTATTTTACACTATATCGTTATAAAATATCCTTACTAATCCTTACTATATACTATATACTTATACTATAATATACTATATACTATAATATTATAAATGCGAAAGTAACTCTGTCTGTCTGTCTGTTACGCTTTCACGCTAAAACTACTGGACCGATTTAAATGAAATTTGGTACAAAGAAAGTCTGGAGCCTGAGAAAGGACATAGGCTACTTTTTAACCGACTGCAAAAAAGGAGGAGTTCCACGCGGACGAAGTCGCGGGCAGAAGCTAGTTATTTATATAAAAGATGGTTTGGTATAGGTACTAGCAAAAATTGCTCCGTAATATAAAAGAACAAACATTTTACTATTTTTTTAACTAAATAAAACCCTGACTCTAATTAATTAATACTTAATCCTAATTAATCCTACATTTGTCAACGCGCCTACTGTCTGTGAAACATTGCATGATGTGTTTACTTATAAAGTAAATATAAATTAAAATCTGCTCTACTATATTTTAAATGTATTATTGAAAAGGTGAGAGAACCTTAACAAATGAAATTCACACAATAGGTATACGAAATTATAAATGTAAGTACCTAAAAATGCATCGATCAAATATGACTAAAATTTAAAGACATGTGGCTAAAGAACGAATGACGGTTATTATTAATAAAATTTCTAATAAATAAAAAAACTTTTTTTAATAATTTACTTTGTTTGCACTCGCAGATGGCCAAGACACAAGCCCCACCTAGTTTGGTCACTAACGGATATAAAAAGTAGGTATATCAAACCTTATATATATGACATAGGTACTCGTAGGTACATAGAATGACGAAAACAGAGTACCTACCTAATGTATTGTTCCAAAAATAAATTAAACAAAGAGGCACAGACACAAAATTCAACTCAGCCCGCGCCATTTATGAAATAAAGTCGCGAAAAGTCGCCGTGTTAGCGACATTACACTCCCACCTAAAAGAGGCTCGAATAAAGCGACATATTTGCTCAAGTAATGCTCAAGTCAACATGGATCTCGGATAAGTGACAAACTCGAAAACAAACTGACGGTTCCGTATTATTTATTATTTAGTAACTTCTGCCTGTGACTACGTCTGTTATGATTAGTACATACTTAGTTAAAATATACCTGAAATAAGTGTACCTACAAAAGAACTGGAAGCTCGGAGCATTGTCAACTACAGGAATATATTAAAATCTATCATTTGAAGGCTAACGTAGCGGTGCTATTCTGTTATATGCCCTAACACATATTGCTAAAAACTTAAAAGGGATAAAGCCACTTTCTTATAATTAGGCTACTCGGGATTATCTACGGAATCGTCCGTACCTACTCCACAGGTATGTACTTATGTTATATTTAGTACAGAACAAAAAACTATGTGACATATCTCTATATATTATTCCCAAACCATTAAATAACCCCTAATAGTAATTTAACATAACTTCCAAAATGAAATAAGAAAACCAAAACTGAAACAAACGCACAATATAAAGTTTCGTATTATTAACGCTGCGTTTATTTTTTAGCGGTACCCTAATAAAAAACCGTACATTTTCCTCGAGAAAGCGTTTTTTTCGTCCCCCTCAATAAAGTGTATAACATATAGTGTCCAATGCAGGCCACAAGAGAAATGTATTACCTCTCCCCCTATCATATTTAAACAGGTATAATATAATAATATATATATAATATGTAGTAGCTATACCTACCGAACCCAACAAGCAAGTACCATGGCTTATAAAAATAACTAGCGACCCGTCCCGGCTTAGCACGGGTGCTACAAACCTTCCTCTTGACTCTATCTATTATATAAAACCGCAGTATAAAAGATTGAAGCATACATAGAGACGGACAGACAGCGACATTGTTTTAAACTATGTAGTTATTACAAGTCTAGAATAGGTTACTAAATGGTCCTATAACTGAGCCATATCCCCTTTTTAAGGGTAAGACTTGTATTTCGCTGGTAGTCGTCTCGAACGCCGACTTTCAAAGTGACAAGTCAGAGCACAGCGTAGCGCCAACAAGCGCGCGAGCTCGTCGTTGGAAGGGTAAAATCAGTGACCCTAGTTAGGTCATAAGCAGAGATCGCAATAGGTAGTGCCTATTTACCTAAACTTGGCGGGAGGAGATGACTAAGAGTGGTTACAACCACCAAAAATATTATTTATTTTTATTGAACGCGGGATTTCCCGGGATTTATAAGAATACATAATCGATATAGATTCACACTCAGGGTGTAATGGTTAATGAAATGTAATTGTTTAATGCCGAAACTTACGTTGAGAACTCAAAAGGTGACTCATACGAGTGGTCCGTCAGGCATAGGAATATAAACTATATTCCTCAAAAGGATTAATACGTTTTATTTTACTTGTAAATCTTGTTACATTGATTTATTTTAAATTATGAAATCCCGCGTTCGATAAAAATAAATAATATTTTTAGTGGTTGTAACCACTCTTAGTCACCTCCTCCCGCCAAGTTTAGGTAAATAGGCACTACCTATTGCGATCTCTGGTTATAAGGGTAACAACGGTCCTAAAAAAATTAAGAACCACTGGTCTAGAAGCTCTGACCACTAAACCGTCTGTTAGTGGAACCTACGCCAATATCCAACTTTATATTAGCAACAAAACATAAGAAAGAATAATTGCATCAATAAATCGACTAGCAAAAATAGAATTTTCATTTCATACAACATCCAGACACTCGGCAAGCCGAGCCAATATTAAACAGGACAAGTAAATAGTAAGAAAAAATACAGTCTTAGAAAAATGTTAGGTTTTTTGCCGACAGTAAATAAGATGTCTGCGAACTGTATTGCCGTCTTCGAAAATAGGTTTTCATTTTTATTACATTGTAGGAGTTACTTGAAATACTTCTTCAAATAGTTATGGAGATGATTGGCAATATAGATCAGTGAAATAACGACTTATATAAAATAGAGTAGTCTATTCATAAGGAACTTTATTTTATTGACGTCCTTCGTCTTATTAAAGCATCTTATTAGATAGATATTTATGGTTTTATAATGTTTAAATAAACTTCCATATTTTTTATCTATTAATACTATGTATTTTTTCACTTTCTCGAATCATCATTTTTATACGTATGTTTTTCATAGAATGATGTGACAGAGTAGTTAGCCGAAACGTGGTCTCCACTGAAAAAGTCCACTCTGTCACATTACGACGACGCCGACGAGCATGACGAAAGGCATGACGAGGAGCATGACCATCAAGGGCGTGCATTCCATATAGGCACAATGTATTAATGTATGGAGTGCCTACCCTGACGTGGTACATGCGCGACCCTCACTGCACGCGCCTGATGACCATTGACCAGAAAAGTGACCACTCATGATTACAAACATGCGTATGTGTGTGTAGCAAAGAAGAATCGAATTGAAGCGTGGATAGTCCTGTTCATATAGGTATCAACAGTCGGTAAGAACAGAGATTTTTCACACTATAAAAATGAATGCCAAAACTAGCAATGTCGAGACTGAAAACACTCGTGGCGGCCATAACTAGGAGTGACTATAAATAAACAAGTTTTATAGGTCTATTACTGAGTATCGTAAAAAATTCAATTTGGACCAGACATCTGTCTTCGTGTTTCTCTTAATTAAATTTCGTTTGTGACAGATCGTTGTACGGGTGCATTGTACGGTGACGATTTTTATTACATGCCGCTTTCGGTTAGAGTTTTATATTAATTTGATTGATGCAATGTGTCTAAGAAGTAACTAATTTGGTACAATAGGTGGTATATATATCGGTACCAAGGGCGTGCATTCCATAAAGGCAATGTATAGTGTCTACCCTGTCGCGGTTACTGTGCAGCCCACATTACAGGTCAAAGGCGTTCGAGCGTGGTACGATATAAATCTAACTATTTTACGCTACGATATATCCTAAGTTGAATTTGCAATACAGTATCGCCAGAAAGGTTTGTTGTCCATCCCAGGATCTTAGATCTTAGGTGTCGATGACCTAGGATCTACACCTAAAATCTATTAAACTACTAGTAATATTAATACAATCTATGCTAATCGGCGGTTCTATTGGCCACTGAGAATTCTCAAAATCTTTTTGCACGGCTAGCACATAATAATATGGTTTTTATCGCGCGAGAAACAGCTGTCACTACCATATTTTCGCAATGAGTGAAAAAACAGTGACATAATGCTTTCTCGCGCGACTAAAACCGTACCTGCTTAACTTTCTAAGACTAAATATTCCAAGGTGCACTGATATATACCACTACAGGCTAAGTACACAAATAGTTATCTACTAGAAAACAAAAGGTTATTTTAGTCAGTCTTGTCGATAGGTGGATTATTTATGTTAGGAGTTTTACTAGGTTATTAGGTTTCTAAATACTAATATAAGCAGAGGCGGATTTGTCCGAGGCTCGCTGGGCACAGGCGTAGAGTTGCACGGGACATTTAAGGCTGCTGATTTTGGCACAAAAACAATGAATACAGCTGTCGCTAGTATTGTGATGCCTGATGGGACTAAAGAGCACAAATCCGCCTCTGCATACACGTCATTTATTTAACTATTGATTAAATTATGCATTGTATGACAGTGACAGAAGCTTTCTTGCGCGACTAAAACCACTCACAACTCTCGAGGGCGTGCATTCTATACAGGCACAGTGTCACTGATGTATGGAGTGCCTACCCTGGCGCCATACTTACTCCCACTGCACGCCCCTGACAACTCTATAGATACACAAGTTCTATATAGGCTGTATAAAGGCTGAATAACATCGATCGTTATAAAGCCTTTGTGAAGCATATATAGAGCTGCTGTGCCGTTAGTAAATGCACTTCGCGAAATAACATTTTGACGTAAATCGCAAATTAATCCATTCACGTTTTTGGCATAGATCGCGGACATGCGGTATGCGCCCGCGCACGCCGTGACGTCACGTTTATTATTGTATTAACATTGAAATACATCTATTACTAGATGTACTTTGGAATAAAACTATTAACGAATTTAACTCGCGCATTTTTATTTTATTCGCTGACGTTTCGGATTCTTTACAGTTTCCATAATCGTAGCACGACTGAGCTGACAACAATCTTATGCTAAAGACATTAACAAAAGGCTCCGAAACGTCAGCCAATAAAATAAAATACGCGAGTTAAATCCGTTTAAAGTTGTTTCATTCCAATGTTCTCTTGAAAATATATTTGATATGATCAACTCTTGTGTGTTTATATAGTTTTCAATATCAATAACGCAGCCACAAAATAATGCATTTTGTTATCGGGACGACGAGAATAAATTGTGATAGGTTTAATATGCATTCATATAGGTACATCCTATACAGCATACATAAAAAGAAGTTTGAATCGATTTTTACAATCTTAGATTTTATACATTACTAGTGGTTCGCCCCGGCTTCGCACGAATCCCTATTTTTTTTCAAAATATTCTATAGCCTATGTTACTCAGGGTGAACGTAGCTTCCCAACGGTGAAAGAATTATTAAAATCGGTCCAGTAGTTTTTGAGCCTATTCATTACAAACATACAAAAATAGGTACAAATCTTTCCTCTTTATAATATTAGTATAGATTTACCTACCAAATAGAAGTAACAGAAGTAACGAAGAGAATAGAATATATTTCTTTCGTATTTAAATAAATTTCAAATAAAACTTCCTTCACTGCACTTCCTGCTTAAATAACTAATAAGTAATAAATTAAACGCAAGGGTTAAACTTTTACTTAATTATGTATGCGTTTCTAATAAATCTCTCTTTATCTTGATTTTTTTTAGTATCCCCTAACTTAATACTATTGTTAATTAATTACGAAGAAATTCTAACCAACTACCTGTGTTAAATTTGAAAACACTGCACTTTCATACCTGAAAAGAAACAAAAAAACATTAATTTAAAGATCAATATTAATAAGCATGTTACAAGGTGGACAACTTTTTTTTGGATGTCTTTTCGAAAAGTTTACGGTTCTTATATATGTAGCCGACTGAGATAAAGTGATGTAAAAAAAAATACTTTAGCGTCAGACTATCATCAGCTCAACCGTGTTACGAATATGGGATCTGTAAAGATCCTCTAAACGTCAGCACACATATTATTATTATACTATAATGCGTGATAAATGTGTTACAATTATTTCCTTCCAACAAAAACCTAACTTACGCAAAACCGAAAATAACCTCAATACTCAAAACTAAAAATAAAAACAGCACAAAACCTCACTAAATCCGAGACCCAAAATGAATCCCATTCGGCAGACTAAAAGTATACTCAAAGTCTCTTGAGAACATTGTGTAAAAAAAAAGGTTCCACGTCATCTCGAGACGTGAAACAATGGTCGGCGGAAAGACGTCGCGCCGTCGCCTCATTTAGTGTCACAATTTAAAAAGATACCGTGTTCTTGGACGCTTCTTTTTTCAAAATTGAGATGACGTTTTTGAGACGAGAGTTAAGTTATAAAATGAGGCAACACTCGGCAACACCGCCATCTTGTATTGTTGTAAGTGCTTGATGAAATTCTTCGCGGTTAATACACATTGGAATAAAACAAATATGATAGACATTGGAATGAAACAACTATTAACGGATTTAACTCGCATATTTTTATTTTATTTTATTTGCTGACGTTTCGGATTCTTTACAGTTTCCATAATCGTAGCATGCCTGAGCTGACAATAGTCTAACGCTAAAGTAAGTAAGTAAAGTAGAAATAAATATTTACTTCATTATGTTTTGTAGTATTTGTTGTTATAGCAGCAAAAGAAATCTGTAAAAATTTGACATGGCTAACTATCGCGGTTCAAGAGATACAACCTGGCAACATACGGGAAAAAAAAAACTTATACATAAGAAGTACCTATAAGTAAGGCACTATCTCCACGCTCGTTGACCACTGTTTTTTCTTACCGTTAATTTCTCTTACTGGTGGAAACAGTGCCTAACCTTGGCGCAACCAACAAGGGTTCGAGATCCCACCGTTTCCGGTACATTCATCACACTCTCCACACACGCCGGCTTCCGGTGGATACGCGCCCTTTTCCGTGCCGCAGACAAAACCGCCGGCGGAACTCTGTACGTATGAATTATGAGCTATTATGACAGACAGAAATATTTCAGTAGAACTACCCTTTGTGGATTATGAAGGCCCTTTCAATGAACCATTTAACTACCTACCCAGTTATCTTATATAAATATACTAGCTTCTGCCCGCGACTTCGTCTGCGCACAGTGAGTACTTTACACAATATCGTTATAAAATATAGACTACTTATATGTTCTGTTAAGTAAAGTTTCATTAAAATCCATTGTCCAGTAATTTTTCCGTGAAAGAGTAAGAAACTAATTGGAGGGTATGTTCTTTGTATGACGTCGGCGTTCTATAAGAAAGGATTATTATAATTTAATAATAATATTTTTATTTCTTTAAATTTATTTCTTTACGAGTAAGTACAAACCTTTCCCTGACAATAACAGACACAAAAAAAATGACCAATTTGTTGCAGTCGATCAAAAGTTACGCGCGTACATTCATTTTGATTTATTTATATTTATATAGATTACATAGATTACTTGTAAATTGTCAAAGGCCCTTACAATTTATTCTTATCTCCATATATATTTATGTTTCGTTTCCGACTTCAAATAGGGGAGATGACAATGCTTTTGTTAAAGTTTAAAATTTATGAAAGCACGTTGAATATTATTGCTATATTTGTAATTTCATATTCAAAACACATTTAGGTAAGTATATTTTTAAACTAGCTTCTGCCCGCGACTCCGTCTGCGTGGAATTAGTAATTACGGCAGCCTATTTTTGCTAACTGCTTACGTTTTAAATTAAAAATAATTACATAATAAATAAACATTTTCGACGATACTTTCATATAACATTTCATACCCCTTTTAATATCTTATAACCATTTTTTCGCAGGTAAATAGTACGCAGACAAATTCGCGGACAGAAGCTATACTTAAGTAACATTATATAATTTACTAGCGACCCGCCCCGGCTTCGCACGGGTGCAATGCAAAATAGAAACCTTTAAATTTATCAGTGTTTCTCTACTATATTATGCATTTATTATACATACAAACCTTCCTTAAGAATCACTCTATCTATTAAAAAAAACCGCATCAAAATCCGTTGCGTAGTTTTAAAGATTTAAGCATACATACGGACATACAGCGAAAGCGACTTTGTTTTATACTATGTATTGATTCCCAGCGGTTTAACATAATATGAAAAAATTATCCACCACTACAAAAATCACAAATAAGTACATAGGTACTCGTACCAGAAATACCGAAAGAATATAAACTAAAAACCACAAGATCGCAAATCTCATCAACCCAGATTGTCTCTTATCAAACAATAATAGCTCATTTAAAAAACTATGCCATCGTTGTTATCAATGCAATTAATCACTGCACCTATGCAGGTAGGCATCCAGATTATGCAACAGATATACTGCATCGACTCGCTAACACAACCGTTGCAAGGTTGCTAAATGACCTCGCAAGATATACGATAGGTTTAAAATATTTTCTTTAAGGTTAGGTTATAAAGCACGTAATACGAACTTAATGATTTTTTTACCCCTTTCCGTGACGAGGACGTTACAGATGATCATATTTTTGAGACCAATCCCCCCTTCCCCTTTACTTAGTATGACATCATTTATATTGCGTGTGCGAGTATTAACTTGCCATCAAAATAATTTAAACCTAATGCCGATATAAATGGAGACATCTTTAATTTTTCCGTTAATACATATTTGGTATTTTATTACATTTTCAAAAGTGACGTCACGAAACTTAGGTTTTTAAACAATGCTGATGGTTCGGGAATTTCACATCACCAATATTTATAGCAAAGTGAACTAACGATAGTCTTAGAGTATTATATAATAACAAATACATTTACGACAGTTAAATGAGTCACTGATTTATCCCAATGTGTAATAACCGCGAAAGCTTCTCAAATAAAGAGTTAAAAAATACATTGATATATTTTGTAGCAATTCAACCACTAAGCTAAAATTCAATATATAATATATTAAATATCAGATGAATAATATCACGTGCATTTATTGAAAGCGTCACAGAAAAACAGAAATGGCGGCTAGTTGCGGCCACAGATAAAAAAGTGAAACATAGACAATATAGAGTTTCTGTTAATTTAACATATTTCAAATGTAAATTTTAAAAATAAACATATTGCATTACGCATTTAATTTTGTCCCACGTTAGATCTGTCGAGGTCTTTACGTGACCTCGTCAGATATTATCTTTGTCAAAATTTTTAACGATCCTTTCATTTATTAATTACGTAGAAAGAATATCGCACGTTGCCAAGTGACCTCCGACTGTTTTATTAGAGTTATTCTCGAACTGACAAAACTTTTCCATTTAAACTTTTAAATCAAAGAAGTGTTAATGATTGATGGGACCGTCTCGGACGCGCATTTTTATATCAAGATATTTAAAACGATATAATTGTGTATCTAACGTTTTTAAATTTCAGCCTAATATATTCCTATTGTTTCCAAAAATTCATATAATACTGATTGTATTATATTATTTCATACTAGCTCCGAGGTTACAGCTGTGCACGATGTATATTTTACGCAATCCTTACTAATATTATAAATGCGAAAGTAACTCTGTCTGTATGTCTGTCTGTTACGCTTTCACGCTAAAACTACTGGACCAATTTAAATGAAATTTGGTACAAAGAAAATCTGGAGCCTGAGAAAGGACATAGGCTACTTTTTAACCAACTGCAAAAAAGGAGGAGTTCCACGCGGACGAAGTTGCGGGCAGAAGCTAGTAATATATATAAAATTAAACCTATATGTTATTCTGATGTTATATTGTTGTAAAGTTTCATCAGAATCCATTTAGTAGTTTATGCGTGAACGAGTAACGAACATACATACACAGATACTTATAATATAAGTAAGTATATCGGCGAAGTCACTAAAACGATTTTTCAGCTTGCCTCAAATACCTTCCCAAAAATTGTTGCCAGATCTCGAAATATAAAAACTTCAATTGTCACTTGTCCAATAAATCATATTACATATATTAAACCAGCGGTCCGCCCCGGCTTCGTACGCATTGCTTTTTTTTTTTAAATATTAGGTAATACCTATAAGATATGTCACTAATGAATAGTGTAGCTTCCCAGCAGTGAAAAAATCTTTCGAATCGGTCCAGCCGTTTTGGAGCCTATTCAATCCAAACAAACAAACAAACCTTTCCTCTTTACTATATTAGTATAGATATAGAAAACTATTTGGAACTTTAGTGTTTATTATAAGCTTACTCGGGAGTTGCATTGACATTGTAAACCAGTGATTGCATTAGCCGTGTTTGTTTTACTGCAAGGCGGTGCAAGGTTGCACTGTGACCTCCAAACATACAGCCTATAGCAGGGTTAATACTTTCTAATAACTGCTTTTAGTTTTAAAACTGTGTAAATTATAGGCCTAATTAATTAACAAATAACAATAATGGGCATCATCTATTACTATCGACTAGCTGTCCGGCTTATCACGGTAGGTAAATATTTTTTTATAGCCTATGTCACTCGGGAATAGTGTAGCTTCCCAACAGTGAAAGAATTTTTCAAATCGGTCCAGTCGTTTTGAAGCCTATTCAATGACAAACAAACCTTTCCTCTTTATTATATTAGTAGGTACCTATAGATTTTCACTTTTCTAAACGCCAAGTTGTCTAAAAGACTTTACTATGACAAACGCACTGACATATCTTAAAAACGATAGTATACTTATTATGAGTCATTGTATTATTTAGTATTATTATTATATTAGTAATAATATGATTATTTCAAAATAGCTTGTTATTGGAATACCGCGTCGATATAATTGTTGTGATGATTCAATGGATATAATTCAATATTTACTTTCGATTACGTATACCGTGACATCATTTGCACACGATAAGCAGCCCCGTTTCACCCCCTCAGAGGGTGAATTTTTTAAAATCCTTTTTTAGTGCTTCCCTGCGTTATAAAAGGAACCCTTGTGAAAAAATTCAAGCTTATATTGACAACTAGCTTTTGCCCGTGACTTCGTCTATTCTCAGGCTATAAACTATCTGTGTACTGAATTTTATTTAAGGTGTGTGTATTTGTGTATTATAGTAAATATTTCCACACACGCTAATAGACCGTCTGGAGGCGATCTGTATGCCTAAAGTGTGCGCGTGACCTTGCAAGATTCACGCTGCACTGCACTGCACTCGGGGTTGCCACTACTACAAAAACAACAAATTTTGAGCTCAGTCGTGCTACGATTATGGAATCTGTAATTTGTAAAGGCTCCGAAACGTCAGCCAATAAAAATAAAATACGCGAGTTAAATCCGTTAAAGTTGTTTCATTCCAATGTATAATAACCGCGAAGGCATTAGAAATTATAACAAATCATTTAAATTTATTTCGATCGAATTTCGATTGATGATGTAGTAAATAAGAATAAATAATACTCTATACTAATATAATAAAGAGGAAAGGTTTGTTTGTTTGGATTGAAAAGGCTCCAAAACTATTGGACTTATTTGAAAAATTATTTTACTGTCGGGAAGCTACTCTATTCGTGAGTGACATAGGCTATATTACATTTTGAAAAAAAATAGGGATCCGTGCGAAGCCAGGGCGGACCGCTAGTAAGTAAGGCAAACCAGTGCTACAATAATCAATCAATTTGATAGTTGTTGTCATTGAGATGGCAACATCAATATTACTTGAAAATAAATCTAGACAGAAATAAAAGTAGACTGCACTCAAATCCTAGATTTCATAGTGTCAGTAAAAATGAAATGTAGAAGCGTTGCATCGCAAGTGCATTCGATGCAGGCCTAATGCAATTCACACCATATCGCATCGCATTTTCTCGAAAATGCCTCTCACCTTAGAGATATGTGGAAATAATGTCATATTATTTCATATATTTGACAACCGCAAGCATAAGAAATAAAAAACATTATTTATTTGCATAAACATAAACATAGGGCGAAAGTTACCATTATGCGAAAAAAAAGATGTACCTACTTACGAAATATTTACTACGATCAATCGAAATCCGATCGATATCTATAGTATTATTGTTATCATAAATTTAAATGCTAATGATTTTTGTAGCAAGATTGGAGAAGAAAAAATCGAGACACAAGCAGAACTTCATTTTTGTCCAACCCACACTAATGGTTACCTACTAATTATACTGTCTTTGAACTTTTTTATAACAAGCTTGGCTTTAGCGCCATCTATGTCTTAATTTTTTCATGACTTTAAAGTCAATTAAAAAAATCTATTGGAATGAAACACTAAAAGATTTAACTCGCGTATTTTATTTCATTTACTGACACTTTAGCGTAAGACTATCGTCAGCTCAGTCGTCAGACGAATATGGGAATAAAATACGCAAGTTGTAGTGTTTCATTCCAATGTGTAAGAACCGTGAAGGCATCAGAAATTATTCAAAAGGCTTAAGAGTCTCCTTTCAGGAGTCTCGCCACCCGTCCGGTTTTGCAGTAAAGGCCCATTAGCTGGCCAACTGCGCTTCAGTATTCAGTTCGAAAAAAAAAAAAAAATATTAAGTAAAATATCGTCATGCTTGTGACAGCCCTGCAGCCGTCAAGGTTGCATCACGTGGTGCGTTGCACGTACACAATTATCAGCACACTGCACCAGATAGCTTGCACTTGCATCACTCTCATGCATTTTACATGCTGAGCGGTTTACCTGACGAAGGCAAAGGTCATAGGTTCAAATTTGTTCAAATCATTTCTGATGCCTCCACGGTTATTACACGTTGGCATAAAACAACTAAGTATAACGGATTTAACTAGCGTATTTCATTTTTTGCTGTTGTTGTTTCACTGACATTTGCCTCTAGCAGGATTCGAGCCCGCGACCTTCCATTTCGTAGACGTTTGACCGCTAAGATGGAAAGATTATTAGGAAATACGAAATTATATTAACTTTTGTAGTTTAATGAGTATTATAATCATTTCTGATGCCTTCAGGGTTATTACACGTTAAAATGAAACAACTATAAACGGATTTAACTCGCGTTACTTATTTTATTTACTGACCGAAATAAAATACGAAAGTTAAATCCGTTTATACTTGTTTCATTTCAATGTGTAATGTGCCTACTCATTTGAGACCCAAGACTTTGATAAAAACAGACATTGACAGATCACAGGTCATCATTTCACTAGTCAGATAACAATGATATTGCAAAAAAAACAAACAAAAACAATCAGATTTCTGAACTATATTTCCTCGTGTTATTGTATTGCAATTTAATGTTAATAAGTCGACGATAATTTAACCGCGCTCCAATAATAATATTGAATATTTAAAAACCTTGTTTATTTTTTTAACGACTCATACATACAATGGAAATATGTTCCGTTTCCTTATACACCCACTAATATTTTAACGCGAAATGTGTATGGTTGTTTGTTACTCTTTCACGCAAAAACTACTAAATGAGTAATCATTTCTGATGCCTTCGCTGTTATTACATATTGAAATGAAACAATTATAAGGGATTTATTTCTCGTATTTTATTTTATTACGCTTAAGTTCTAGCTCATATCGTCAGCCCAATCGTGCTACGAATATCGGAACTGTATAGTTTTCAAAACGCCAGCAAATTAAATAAAAAACACGAGTTAAATTTGTTATGTACGTTTCATTCCAACTACTACATGTATAATAATTTCTGATGCCTTCGCGGTTATTACACATTGGAATGAAACAACTATTAATGGAATAATTTATTAACGGATTTAACTCGCCTATTTTTATTTTATTTTATTTAGCTTAGCTGACGTTTCGGATTATAAATAAATAAATAAATATCTTTGGACAATTCACACCAATTATCTAGTCCCATTTTAAGCAAAGCTTGTGTTATGGGTACTAGACAACGGATAAATATACATAAATACATATAAGACATCCAAGACTCAGGTACAGATGCCAGTGCTCATCACATTGACATCTGCCCCTAGCGGGATTCGAACCCGCAACCTCCGGTTTCGTAGTCAGGGCCTCTGACCACTAGACCAACAGGCCGTCAAATTACATTCTTTACAGCTTCCATAATCGTAGCACGACTGAGCTGGCAATAGTCTAACGCTAAAGTGATTTATACAGTAGAATATATGTATACAGTTAACAGAGTTGTTTCATTCCAATACTACATGTATTTTAATATAACTTTACACCATACTAACAGCTATAATTTATCAAGATGATTCACTAATCCCATGTAGTCATTAGAGGTCAAACAAATCTAATTCCACAATCGTTCATTCACCCCTAACAAACAATATGTCAAGATAACAATAATCCGGCAATATATTATCAAGAACCGGCAAAAACATGCGAGGCCTTCAATCTATAACAGTGCTACCAAAATAAAACAACCAATGTCAATGTCAAGTTCAGACAGCTGTATATACGCTTTATATGTTAACACAGCTGCCAAAACATCGCGCCGTTATCACCCGTACGACACAAGTAATAAAGATTAAAACAGCGCGCACGTGTAATGAAAAGTGACAGCTCTATTGATAATGTTGGCCGAATTAAAAATTATTTATCTCGCGTGACGTCAGAGATAACTCTCGCTTGTTACGGTCACGAACGATGACGAATCGAAAAAAAGGAAGCAAAAAAACAATCTAGGGCGATATGAGATCTAAAAAGATAATAATATTTGTGCCACAGACCCAAAAACGGTTGCGTAACTATCATAACACTTTTTTTTAATTACCACAAAGATAAGCGTCTTTTTTAAAGTCATTCGCAAGGTTGGTTTGAGCGGTTGTAAAACCTACTCTCTAATTTTAAGAATTCGCGTGTTACGTTGAAATAACTTTAAATTAATAGTTATAATACCGAAATGACACTAACTGCCTAGTAATGCCGTTTTAATATATCGTGAACACGACAACAAAGTCTGCATATTAATTGTAGCATGATACTTTAAACTGGTTTACACGATTAGGTCATGGTTACAGAAACGGCCACGTAATACGTGTTTATTTTTATATGGCATCCCAGATGCGTTTTAAGGACGAAACGAATGCGACCTTGGTCATATCGAACCATAGAGTAAATTTGAAAAGAGGTCTATGTTGTCTATGTTGTCTGTGCCTAAAAATGTGAGTTTCTAAAGCCGTGCATTCACTGGTAAGTACAAGAAAGTAAAAATGTTTTCATAGGTATTCGGAACACAGTTTTTTTTTTTAATATAAAAAAAACTATTTAAGTAATAGAATATAATTCTATTACTTTTGTAAGTAGAAGCAAGGTCGTTCTAAAAAGAATAATTATTTTTTTGCCGTACGTTTATTACCATACACATGGCTCTTTTAGTATTGTAGTCACAATTTAAAATATGTCGTTACTCCATTAAAGATTCTATGTCGTCAAACTTATATTTAAATTCACGTAGTGACACATTACGTATTGAGTCTTACTACAATACTATCTATACTAATATTATAAAGCTGATGAGTTTGTTTGTTTGAACGCTAATCTCAGGAACTACTGGTTCGAATTGAAAAAATCTTTTTTTGTTGAATAGACCATTTATCGAGGAAAGCTTTAGGCTATATAACTTCACGCTGCGACCAATAAGAGCAAAAAAACAGTGGAAAATGTATAAAATACAGGGGAAATATGAAGCCTATATGAAGAATAACTACAACTATTCCATGCAGACGAAGTCGCGGGCACAGCTAGTAAATTATAAACGTTATTCTCTTAAATTCCACTTAAAAAATCATTTGACGTTTACACGTCGTCGAAAAAAATATGCAATACAGGTGACGCGAATCAATGCAAAATTTTCATTTCATCGCACACACACCTACGCAATTATGAACTTTAAGCACGCGCAGATTAAGTTGATAATGAAATATCAGCGTGTTATTTATAATGGTATAGTTAGGTATATGTTCGTATCTAATCTATAAGTAATCGGAATCGGTTCCTTGACATTTGTAGCTGACTATAATTGTCTGAGGTTATGATTAATTGGTTATATTTCTATACTAGCAACTACATTGTACTGTCAGGTGTTTTAACAAAAGAATGGCGATATTACTATTAGCAATTTAATAGTACCTACATTACGCACATTAAGCCAGTAAAATAAAAAATGTCTCAGAACACATGTATTTAATTATCGTCCGAGGCGAAGCCGAGGTGAAGCCGAGGTTGACAAAAATGTGATTTGAGGCTTTTTTATTTACTGACCGAGGTCAGTATACTATTTTTCTGTTCGACGAAGCCAGGAAGCGGCAATTTTATTTAGCGCAGCGGCCACAAAGTTGGCGCTTTCTGGTCAGAGGACAGAAAATTTAATTACCATATAGAAATTCTTGTATACACATATTATAATACAATTTATTATACATATTGTGACTCTAACACTGTTAACTTTTGAAAATTATTTTTTATTAAGTAAACTTTTTTTTCTGTGGTAGCTTCGGTGCTGTCACTGTCACTTTTGCAAAAAAACCATAGAGAATGTGTCTTTGTGTGTTGGCTTGTCAGTCCGTGGCATCATAGCTGAACTATTCAAGCGATTTTTATTGTTGTTGTCAAAACCGTATGTATATAATAATTTACTTTGTTTAATTCTAAGATACAATTTACTGTAAAAGCTCGAACAACAAGTATCAATATACAATGAACTCATAAAGGACACGAATTTGGATTGAATAGGCTCCAGAACGGCTGGACCTATTACGAAAATTCTTTCACTGTTGAGAGGCTACACTATTCCCGAGTGACATAGGCGTATTATATATTTAAAAAAAGGGGAATCCGTGCGAAGCCAGGGCGATCCGCTAGTCTTTAAATAAGTATATGTAAATAACATAGAATTATGCCAGCGTATCCACCACGTCAGTACAGCGGAGCGTGAAAAAATGAAAAACACACACCGTATTGTATTAATTGTGACATTTTATGAATGCATAATTACGACACCGAGTCGACTGTACCCGTGACAGTTACACGATGAATATAAAACGAGTTACATTATTAAATTAGTAATGGAATTATTATTTTAACGTTCGACTTTGTCTGCGTAGGATAAGTGCTTTTTTTACCCCCCTTAGGGGGTGAATTTACACGAATCTTTTTAAGAAAGCTAATGTACGTCATAAAAGGAAGCCATGCGCAATTTCAATTTTTCAACCCTCATAGTTTAGGCGTTATTACTTATGTCAGTTTATCTTTTTTTTTATATATGTATTATTAACTTTTACCGCGACTTAATTCGCGTACTTTTTTCTGTCAGTGAATTTTAATAAAAAACGATAAGATAAGATTATAGATATATTCCAAAATTTTACATTTTTGCAAACAAAAAATAGCAATTTTTTTTCTGACTTCACTCACACACAAAGACCGAATAGAACTATAATCGCACATAGCATCTTTGTATGTGTGAGTGTATTACATGACATACTAAAATAATATAAAGTGATCTCATAACCAAATTGAATTATCAAAATATTCGTTCTCAATGTTTCAGTGCACACGATAAGAGGTTTTTTGACATTTCACGAGCCTATCTAATAAATAAATCAATAGTCATAGTGAATTTCAAATGATTTCACGTGTTTTACACGTTGGAACGAAACATATATAACGTATTAGCAGCAGTCAGCTGAGTCGGCTACCAATATGGGAACTGTAAAGTTTACGAAACGTAAGTAATTAAAACTCATTACGCAAGTAAAATAAATAATGTATGGAATGTTAATTAGTCTTTCACGCAAAAACTACTGAATGGATTTTGATGAATCTTTTTAATTATATAGTATACATCAGAATAACATATAGGATATATTTTTTAACGATATTGTTTAAACCGTGCTGTGCGCAGACGAAGTCGCGGCGCGGGCAGAAGCTAGGCCATCGTTCCATGCCAATGTTATTATGATTATTAATTATTTAACCAATTACAGATACCTACCTGTTTTAAATTCGAAAATACTGCACTGAATTCATACCACAAAATAATATATATATTAATTTACGTGACTGACAATAAGACAGATAGATACCTATGTTACGAAAACGACTATACGGGTGCAAAAAACATGAATGTTGTATATTCGTCGTGCTACGATTATGGAATCTGTAAACGCTCCAAAACGTCAGCCAATAAAATAAAATACGCGAGTTAAATCCGTTTAAAGTTGCTTCATTCCAATGTATAGTAACCGCGAAGACATCAGAAATTATTATGGATCTTGGATGAAAAATAATCCAAGTAGTCAGTATGACAACGTGTTTATCACCTTACATAACTGCAATAGCGCGCAAGAGCAATTTGAAATACCGCGTAACAGTATTTTATCAATTTTTTAGGAGGAAGAAATAATTGGTTACCAATAGACACTCAGAAGTCGATGGCGCTAAAACAAATTTTTGCTTATTTCTGTAAATACGCGCTATTGCAGTCGCACCGACGATACATCCAAGTAGTCAGTATGGCAACGTGTTTATCACCTTACATAAGTCGAATGACATTTCGACCTTAACCAACAAACAAACTGATACACAATCTGATAACCAAAGAAAGTAGATACGGTTAGGTAATCCTCGATACTAGGGCTCCCAAAACGCTCGTTCACAAATTACAATATCCTAACTAATATTATAAATGCGAAAGTAACTCTGTCTGTCTGTCTGTCTGTTACGTTTTCACGCTAAAACTACTGGACCTATTTGAATGAAATTTGGTACAAAGAAAGTCTGGAGCCTGAGAAAGGACATAGACTACTTTTTAACCGACTGCAAGAAAAGAGTTCCACGCGTACGGAGTCGCGGGCAGAAGCTAGTACCTCATATTTTGCTCTTCAAAAACTTCAAGTTAGCAAGCATTCTTAAAACGCTTGCCGACGAACCGAGAAAAAACTCGCCGGTGAAGAATTTAATCACAAGAAATTGTGCAAAGGGTAAATATAGTGAAACTCACCTCGCCCTGGGAGAGGCTACAAAGGATGGCTCCGTGTAGTCATAAAGTCCTAGGTAACCTACAAAATGTACAACCTACTTGTTTATTAAGAAAAAGTACGAAATGTGCTAGACTTTAGCTGAGTTCTAGAGGTGTAAATCTAGATTTTAGGACAAGAATTGATGTAGACGTATTACTTGGTCTATTCAATTAAACTTATCAATGAAATATGTTTTATTTATAATCACTACATCTTTACTAATATTATAAATGCGAAAGTAGCTCTGTCTGTCTGTCTGTTACGCTTTCACGCTAAAACTACTGGACCGATTTAAATGAAATTTGGTACAAAGAAAGTCTGGAGCCTGAGAAAGAACATAGTTTACTTTTTAACCAACTGCAAAAAGGAGGAGTTCTACGCGGACGAAATCGCGGGCGGAAGCTAGTAGTATTATATAAAAACAGTCACTTTTTCAGTCCCTATATCCCTATGTACGCGGCTTTTTTTTAGATAGAGTGATTCAAGAGGAAGGTTTATAGCTCAATAAAATAAACGCATGAATATTTAGCACAAAACCTAAGCCACTTATAATGGTTACGTTACTCCATCGGAGCAAAAAGCAAGGTCGCTGACGTCACCACGTCACACTGCAGTCGACGCTCCGCTGAACAAGCGGTCGTAAAAAAAGATAGGTCACTTTGAAGCAAACGCCGTTTCGCAACAAGCAATGTCACCGTGAAGTCATATACAATTTTGTATTTTTTATTACATATAAAATTACAGGTGATTAGGCTACCACGTAAAACATGAGCTCATTGCCAAAAGTATGACAGTGACAGATGAATAGAGGAGACCTGTCATTATATGTAAGAGGACTATTTGAAAACTTATCGGAGGCTTATGAACAGTCATGATTAAATGTATGAAGCAGAAAAGAAAGAAGAATTGGTACAATGAATAAGTATCGAGACGTGAAGAGATCTGGTGAAGGTTGCCGGTATCCGCTGGAGGTGAACCAATCACTGTCATTTTTAATGAAAAGTCCAAATCCTGTAGTGAACGATTTTTGGACGACATGATGATAATAGAAGTAGATAGATACAAAACATAGCACACTGATTAAGAAATATATTCGGATTAATCTCATGTAAAATAACTATTGGAATATGTCACTGACTAGGTAGGTAATCTTTTTACATGTCGAAGATGTTTACGTGTGTTTACTCTTGTCCCTTAAACTTTTCAAATAAAGAACATTGCGCTTGTCAATGTGTTATACATAATCCTAGTTTTTCATTAATAACCTTATTAATATATTATTACGAATACACACACGTATATAACTGATAAAAAAAAATTATTAGCTTTAATTTAAAATTAGCGGTCACGCGCGTTTATTAGTGACAACGACTTGTCTTAATTTTTATAAGCTTTATCATTCTAACTTCTAAGGTTTCTTTGCTTGGTAACTAATTAAAAATCCGTAGGTTTTACGAACTTAAAAAAACTTGGCTTCTGATGATATTCGTAAAATGATTATACAAGTATTAAAGTACCTAACAAATGTCATGATTTTTAAAAAGTAAATTGTTATTTGTTTAGTCTTAGTGGTATATTTAAGTTACGAATGACAACATTCGCGCTGATCTATGATTGGCTATTTTATATTTTGACCAATGGCGGACGAGCGAGCGTGGCCAATCAGCGGCGAGCCTCGGGCTTTCATGGTAGAAGACGCGGGAACGAGAATGGAGATGGCGGTTTTTGGAAAAAGATTGTAAAATAAATTCGTGATGTTTGGAAGTTGAAGGTTAACGGCCTGTCAAGACTTTTACGCTATTACAATTGATGACTAGAAGTTGTTACGTAAAAGAAATTTACTAGTACATGTTAGAAGTTGTGATTCTCAAGAACGGAATAAAGTAATCAAGTTGTATTTGGTGTTTAATTCATCACACATATAACTTAATTAACTAACTTCTGACAAAGGCTATAAAATGTCGAGAATAACTTATTAAGTACATTTATTGAACCAAAAGGGTTGTATAAAAAAAGCTCTACATATTTAACTAAACTATTCATTCGCAAACAAAGCTTTTTTATATATTTTAAGATTTGTAAGGAAAAATATCCTAGCTACTTATTTCTGGACCTTAAACAGTATTACCTTTTCAAGATTACATTTTAGTATCCTTTACCGTTACATTAAACAAATTACGCAGAATCGGTCCTTCGAGCCGGATAATAGAGGGCCTAACATCGATATAAATTCCTTTCATATCGAGTAATCCAATCGGAATGGGGCAAGTAATGAACGAATCAAACCCTAACCTAGAATAGGACCTATCTTCAAGAAAGGGATGATACGTATTATGGATACAGTTTCATCAATAGCGATAAAGCCTATCGACCCTAAAAAGCAGTAAGTTCTTTCAAGAGGTAATATTTTCTTGAAGTCTCGATATCGATATTTTTGTCCATTATCGACATGTGCTCCTTTATATTGATATGCTTTCTGACATTTCAATCTAAAATTAGACAAAACATCGATATCGATAACTTAATAAAGTACAACTCTACGCCATGCTATATAGATACATGAAACAAGGTTAGAGTCAAATGGTATTTTTCAATAAACGAGGCGCGGCACGGCTCACAATGGACAAAGACAGACGGACAAATGTAATAACCGAGAGCTAATATAATTTACGGCACAAAAATATTCCGGAACTAATTAAATTCCGGACAAATCCACGTGGCGACACGATACGAGGGAATGAAACACGACCAAACGAAACACTATCGAAAATTCTTTGCACATAAAAATTTTACGCGCTCATTGTAAATGGAGACTTAACTTCAGACCATTAAAGTCTAATTTCGTTCGGTGCTTACGCTGGACGTAGGATATCGGCCTTGTTGTTTATTGGAAAACAAGTCTTATAGCATTCGAATTGGGTTTGTTTTCTATTGGTAGTTGTACGGATCACGGTAGACTGAGTGGCGGCAGGCTGTTTCGTTAAACTCACGCAAGTCTACAAGCTATGTATACGTTGTCTATAACTTCCGACGCAGTTTGTAGTAAAATGTATGTTAACCACGTCGGAAGATAATGTAAACAGACTTTCCGTAGAAACAGTATAGACGGTCATTATGGCTACATTTAATGAAAATTTACTTCCTCTAATGAGATTAAACAGAGACAAAAAAATAATATGCGTTTTTCTCCGTTGGTCTTTTTATAATATCCCTACTAATATTATAAATGCGAAAGTAACTCTGTCTGTCTGTTACGCTTTCACGCTAAAACTACTGGGCCGATTTATATGACATTTGGTACATAGAAAGTCTGGAGCCTGAGAAAGGACATAGGCTACTTTTTAACCGACTGCAAAAAAGGAGGAGTTCCACGCGGACGAAGTCGCGGGCAGAAGCTAGTAACTTTATAATTTAATTAATGATTAAATTATGGATATTGAATTTTGATTGCATTATTAGTAGCTTCCTTAGTTACATAATTGAATGTTTTTCTTTATAATACTTCGTTCAAATTCATATCTTCAATTGTCTGGTTTCTATATGTACCTATTCCAATAAAATTTTAATGATACCTAACACTCTTAAAAAAATATAAAAACTTCTCATCTTGTAACTAAATTCGGTTTAGGTCCAAAAACCCACTTTCTCGAAAAATGTGCACTTGCTTGTATAGACTGACGTTTCGGAGCCTTTACAGCTTCCATAATCATAGCACGACTGAGCTGACAATAGTCTTATGCGAAACCTCTGCCAATAAAATAAAATGCGCGAGTTAAATTCGTTAAAGTTGTTTCATTCCAATGTATAGATATTCCGTCAATTACTAATCTTGCATCGACAAATTCGTCTTCTAAATCGTCGTCAAATCTTATATATAAAAATGAATCGCAAAATGTGTTGGTAAGCGCATAACTCGACAACGCCTGGACCAATTTGGCCAATTTTTTTTTTAAATGTTCATTGAAGTCCAAGGATGGTTCTTACGGCGAGAAAAAATCGAATAATTGCCGGGAAAACCCTAAAAACAGCCCTTTTCTTTTCCCATACAAACGTTGTCTAACTAAAGTTACCTAATTTGAATTTCGAATGGGCAGGATGACGTCTGCCGGGACCGCTATAGGCTATTAAAAAGGGATCCGGGCGAAGCCGGGGCGGGACGCTAGTCAACTTATAAAAATTGATAAAACTTTATCGCTGAACAGTAACAAATATTCAATATTCGTGGAAAAAAAAATGCTCCTTCCCTCGAGCCCAAATCCCCTCTACAGCCGGGTCAATTATTTCTGTCCATTCATCCGTAATAATTTGGAAATTATTGCTTTCTTTCTAACAATCGATATTGCAAGACATTCAATATATAGATACAAAAAACTGATCAAAGCATAACAACGAGCTAAGAAATTTTGCAGCGGGTTTTTTAAAATAATAAAATCAGGGTTTTTGTGCTAATATGACAAACCTCGCACAAATCCCTACTTTAAAAAAAATATACCTATAATATGTCACCCGGGAATAATGTAGCTTCCCAACAGTAAAATAATTTTTCAAATCGGTCCAGTCATTTTGGAGCTTATTCAATACAAACAAACAAATCTTTCCTCTTTATTATATTAGTGCTTATATGTGAAAAAATGCTATTAAATATAGGAAAGAATATAGAAGATATACCAACATTATATTAACTACAAAATTTCTAATTCCAACTCAGATTAGAATGTATGCGTTTTACTAGAAACATTAAAGGCATAAACTTGATACAAGTTTATTCGTAAAATTTTGCGACGTCAGGTAATTAGTAAGTATATAATTATGTGCTCTGCCTAATGTAGAATTCATGAGGGCCAAAGGCTATAAAGTTTTTGAGATTACGAACCTTGTACCTATAAAACGTGCTTGGGTGTTTATACCAACGTAAGTACTCACTTTCACCTAAAATCTGATATTTTGACCTTCAAGTTTTAGTACAGAAGCTTTAACAATTTAATAATGCTAGTTAACGTAATATTAAGTTGAGCACTAGATAGCTTTCAACTTTAAATAATTTTCAGCTTTAAATATATAGATATATATTATTATACTAAAATTATAAAGAGGAAATGTTTCTTTGGATTGAATAGGCTCAAAAACGACTGGTCCGATTTGAAAAATTCTTTCACTGTTGGAAAGCTACACTATTCCCGAGTGTCACAGGCTATAAAAAAAAGGGATCCGTGCTAGTAATGTATAAAGATGTAGGTAGTGTGAATTATCCAAGTAGTATTCCATATTAAAGATTTTCTATACACCTTTGTGGTAATGAACACCGAATTTCTGCTTTGTCGTGTCATCAAAGTAATATATATCAAAACGTAAAATGATAGGTCGTTTGCGTCGACCTCGGTGGATCAATGCTACCTCTGTTAGTCTTTATACATTGTAGCATTTTAGGTTATGATGTCAGTACATTAGGCACGTCAAATAACTAGTCTAGACTAGGTTTTTATTCATTACTAGCTTCTGCCCGCGACTTCGTCCGCGTTGAACTCCTCCTTTTTTGCAGTCGGTTAAAAAGTAGCCTATGTCCTTTCTCAGGCTCCAGACATTCTTTGTACCAAGTTTCATTTAAATCGGTTCAGTAGTTTTAGAAAGCGTAACAGACAGACAGATAGAGTTACTTTTGAATTTATAATATTATATTAGTAAGGATTGTTAACATGTTATTTCAATGTTTGTTGTAGGTACATATCAGTGCCAACGCAAGCGACTGTGATAATAATAGTCATTTATAGCTTTGTTGTTCACAATTGTATTATAAAACTGTTCAACATTAACACATAGCAAGGGAATACAAAATGGCCGCTGCGGATTTTAGTTCAATTTGAAACCTTAATAATTTCTGTTGCCTTCGCGGTTATTATATATTGTAATTAAACAACTTTAAACGGATTTAACTCGCGTATTTTATTGGCTGACGTGACTTTAGCATAAGACTATTGTCAGCTCAGTCGTGCTACGATTATGGAATCTGTTAAGGCACCGAAACGTCAGCCAATAAAATAAAATACGCGAGTTAAATCTGTTTAAAGTTGTTTCATTCCAATCCGAAGCTTAGTGAACTCATGTTTGTGTTCAAGCCTTTTCATGCTCGGTTAGTTGCAGGAAAAAAATCATGACACAATGCAGGTCTCATAATGATGCATCGCAATGTCATTCAAAGGGCAGTAGGATCACCAGATGCGCAGAACTGCAGCAATTATGCAAATCGAATAAAAAAACCATTGTTCCGCGCACGTGGACTAGAACGGCGTAATAACACACCCGCTAATAGGTTATGTGAATATATAACTATTGAATTTACATAAGTTTATATAAATAAAGGAATAAAATATAATAGAAATTAATAGAAATGCAATGATATATGAACCTATAGGTTTATAATCCCTACTAATATTATAAATGCGAAAGTAACTCTGTCTGTCTGTCTGTTACGCTTTCACGCTAAAACTACTAGACCGATTTAAATGAAATTTGGTACAAAGAAAGTCTGGAGCCTGAGAAAGAACATAGGCTACTTTTTAACCGACTGCAAAAAAGTAGGAGTTTCACGCGAACGAAGTCGCGGGCAGAAGCTAGTGTCATATAAATAATTGACAGAGTAGAACACGCGCACTAAAGGTTCTGTACCAGTATTTATTTAATAATTTCTGATGCCTTCTCGGTTCTTACACATTGGAATGAAATAACTATAATAGATTTAACTTGAGTATTCCTGACGTTTCGAAAACTTTACAATTCCTATATTCGTTGCACGACTGAGCTGAAGATAGTCTAAAGGCTAAACGATTATCGCACAACAAAACTAAAGGCGGACGTAATGCCATACGGCATTACTCTACCAGTCAACATTTAGTCATTATCTACAAAAACGGCACAAAAATCACGCATGTTGTATGTAGGTATGCACATATTTATTTGTTGTTATAGCGCCAACAGAAAAACATCGTCTGTGAAAATTTCAACTGGCTAACTATAACGGTTTATGAGATACATCTTGATGACAAATAGACGGGACAACAGAGTCTCAGTAACGCTCCCATTTTACCCTTTGGTTGCGAAATCCTAAAAAATCAGCACAGTACCTTGAGAAGTTTGTAGTTTAACGTTACGTTACGTTACGTTAACGTTAGTAGTTTGTAGTTAAATCATACCTGAAACAAACAAGAATTGATTAATAAACGGAAATAACAATAAAATCTCCTTTTAAAACTGGCAGCCCTAAAACTGCACTTCCATTGAAATAATACACGTATACCCAACTCGCAAACGCTACGGTGAAGTGCAATGTACACAATCCACGGCGCCCCGGCGCTGGATTCGCTTGTAGACAGCGCTTTCAAACAGCGCAATGTATATTGACATAGTCAATGTAACAGCCTTGCGCGAGAGATCAGGTGTAGGGAAGAGGTGCTTGCCAATTTGACTGGGTAACATTTCTTGCGAGTGCAGAAGCCTGTGTGGTTTAGTTGTTTTACTATACGCCTTTTTACGGTCACTGTTTTTCTGACATAATACCTATTTGCAGCTTGAAAAATTGAGTAAAGTGAGTAAGTGAACTTATGTAGTTGAAAAAAAAACACATAGAAAGCTTCCTTTGGGACAATAGACACTTCAGTCCAGCCATTAAATGATAGCAATACAAAAACGTCGTTTTTCAACAATTCTTGTTCAGTAATTACCTCAAAAAGAATTGTGAACTAATTTGGTATTAAAATAAGGCCGTATAATTCGTTAGAAATATATAGGTAATCAATGGTCTACACATTTTTTTAAAAAATACGTCTCGTCGTCATTTTGTGTTAAGTTTTAAAAACTTAGTAGGCAACTATAAGAATAGATTAGTGAAACCAAGTCCCTAGTATTAGGTAACGTTTTTTCATTGTTCCTATTAACAATATGTTCAAATTATTGGAGATACAACCCATAACAACAAAAACAAAAATCGGGGTAAAAAGTAATTTACAATAAAAACATCGCGTGATCAACACCGTTAAAACAACCAGTTAACCAATTGCGTTGTCAGTACCCCTAGAGAGCTCTATTACTGTGACCCCATAGGACCTATTTTGACCCCACAATCCTAAAAGCATATGGCTACTACACTATTAAACCAAACAAAAAGGGCGTATAGACACAACGTACGGGGGCGTATACGCTCATTCGACTTACAACGGAATATTTTCACATGTCACACAAAGTGTTTATAGGGCAATTCATTAACAAAACGCTATTATAGTATAAATAACGACCATACACTCATTATAATGCCGGTATCGCTATCGAAAATAGAGATAATTAATATCGATGTAAATTAATGCAACTGCATTATAGATAAGCATAATGTAATGCATTATGTTACATTTTAATTCGTTGCTATGCTCGTAATTGAAGGTTGATTTTGAGTGAATTATGTTATAATTATTGTTTTTCTATTACATTTTGAACCTTGCTCCAACGACATAAGAACAGTTTGAATAAAAATTAAACTTCAAGTCTATCGTTATCCGCAGATCAAATTTAAGAATCCATTTTTCGGACAATTTCCCACTAATTTAGTAACTATAAATCTTTAATAACCACCTATAATATATAATAGTACTTACGTACCAGTAGGTATATAATTAGGTATAATCTATAATATTTGTACCTATTCTACAGAAAACTTTACATGTTATGGCACCTAATACCGCACTGTACTGGGGATCTATGCAAATTTGATAAAACCAGCTTAAAATAAAGATTTTGAGATACGTACTAGTTTTGAATCAGGATTTTCGAGAGTCAAAACTTAATAAGGTCCAGCTGTCATGTTCTACCAATCACAGACATGTAGATAGTATCTCATGGAACATGACAACTAGACCTCATTAAAGACTAGTCATCTAGAGATTCTTTGACTAGCTAAAACCGTAATTAGCGTCGTTTACTTAATTATTCATTTGTCTACTTTGTTAAGGCTATAAAACTACTTACCAATCGTCAGAGATTTACTCAGAGCAATAGACTTACGGGTAACAAAGTAATGATAATAAAAAGACATTGTATATTTTATGATACTAATTGATGAGGTCGTTTTACCCTTTGTATTTTGAGTTAATTATTCTATGAAAGGACGATAATGATGAGACTATTTAAAAGCAATAAAACGTCGTAAATACCTTTCACTCGATAATTGGTTGGATATAAACCAGGGCCCTGTTTCACAACTTTCGGGTATTTCCTTACTTTGCTACATTAGAAGATGTCGAATGGGAACAATAATCGCTTTAATCGATTTAAAAATAATTTATTAGTTAATTATCTGTAGGTTATTCCGTATTTATAATTATTACAGATTTCATCCATGTTTTCGGCCATTATAGAACTTAAGTAAATTTTATAAACTTGGCAATGCCATTTAAAATGATATCTTCATAACAAATATAAATATAGAAATATAATACACTAGGTACAGTACCTAATTTCTTATTATATTTTTGTGGTCCTAGTAAAAAGGACATATACTAAACACGTGGTATAAGTGACCCTTATACACATTTTTACTAGGAACCCATAATTCTAATATAGCTACTGTTTTGTCTGTAGTCTTTTGTTTCTGTCAAACCGCATTTTTGATGAGCCTAGAATTTTTAATATCGTGAAATTAATGTTACCTACGTAAACCAACGCTACAGTGTCTCTACAACAATAGGCATAACAAGGTCAATTTTGAGACCCTTAGTTTATTCACTGGGATTTCAGAAAATTTATAAAATTTCTGTCACGAGAACAGTGTCACGTAGCAATGAAATGACCTACATACATGTTTCTGAAAAAAATAAGTGTAAAGTTTGTCTCTTTCACTAAGTACTTTTTATTCATTTAATACGGGGTACCTATATACTACACAATATAAACTATATTATTGTATGTAATATTAATACAATAAAAAAGATATTATAGTCTGTATGTTATACATTCGCTCGTTAGGGGTCATTGTTTTTAATAACTAGATTCAACAAAAGGGTGATTCCACGGGCGTATTAACCGCCGTCAGTCCCTAGTCCTAAAAATTACATGAATAAACAACACCAAGAATTTCGTTTGGATGCAACAACATACTGCGCTCGTACATAATTATGGTTGAAATTAAACAAGTTTAAATCTTATCGTACCTTATTTATTACCTTATTCCTTCGATATTAAGGACAAGGGACTGACGGTGGTTTATACGTCCATGGAATCACCCAAACCGGTACATTCAGATATTGGCAAAAGCAAACGTTACAGCTGGCTACATCAACAATTTTCACAAAAGACCTAATCCATTACACACAAAAGCACGTCGCGTAAAAAAACCGACGTAAACTCATAAAGTGTATAATTTACTGTTAAAAAGTCGATAAGCCGAAACTCCCTGACAGGTTAAGACCCTAATAATAATGACATAATTGCATAAAAAAAAAAAGTTTAAACATCGGTTTGCGTATGGGTCGACGTAATTTATAGATCAAGATAGTAACCCTATTGTTCAGTGGCGAGTTGTTCACACCGTGCGTGACGGGTTCGATACAAGACACATTTTGAATCTAAACCGGATATTTTTTTTTGTTATTACGCAACTTACTTAGTTGCTTGTAAAAAGGTACTTGAGAATCTGGTTAGTATTAGACTAATAATTTCTGATGCATTCGCGGTTATTACACGTTGTTTGTTTTGATTGAAAAGACTCCTAAACGACTGGACCGATTTGAAAAAATCACGTTGTTGGGAAGCTACACTATTCCCGAGTGACATGGGCAACAAAAAAAGGGATTCGTGCGAAGCCGGGGCGGGCAGCTAGTCTATATCTATACTAATATTATAAAGAGGAAAGATTTGTATTTTTGTATTTTTGTATGTTTGTAATTAATAGGCTCCGAAACTACTGGACCGATTTCAAAAATTCTTTCACCTTTGGAGAGCTACATTATCCCCGAGTAACATAGGCTATATAATATCACGCTAGGTCTTATAGTTGCGGAGCAGTAACCGAAAATGTTCCAAAAACGGGGGAAAAGTATCGTTTCTGAGGCCTTAAAAAAATCTTAAGTCCCCCCGTGCGAAGCCGGGACGGGCCGCTAGTAGCTTATATAAAAGTAGTGCGCTGCCTGGTATGGTATATCAATGGATACCTCAACATGCGCAGGAGTCGCAACCCAGCGGAGCGCGACGCGCGCGCAATGTCAAGGACAGTCAGAAATAAACGCGACGAAACAATCGGAAACAGACGGACATAAATGTATGTATGTAAGTAAACTTGTGGTACAATCAGCAACTACATAATCTACTATCTACTATATAAAAATAAGTCGGGTTTTCCTTCCTGACGCTATAACTCCAGAACGCACGAACCGATTTGGCTAATTTAGGTCTTGAATTATTCGAAGCCCAGGGAAGGTTTGTAAGTAGAGAAAATTTAAAAACATCTTGAAAAAGTGTAAAATCAACATCTTTCTATACTGCCATATACAAAGTGATTGACGTTAGGGACAGAAGACTTTGACAGATCTTTGACGAAACAATCGTACGGGCAGGACGACGTCTGCCGGGGCCGCTAGTCCTACATAATCTAACGAATTTGACGTACATCACTACATAGTATAAAACAAAGTCGCTTTTTCTGTCGCTATATCCCTATGTACGCTTAAATCTTTAAAACTACGCAACGGATTTTGATGCGGTTTTTTTAAATAGATAGAGCGATTCAAGAGGAAGGTTTATAGCACCCGGTTGAAGCCGGGACGGATCGCTAGTAATATATAATTGAGCACCTTGATAGATACGGATCCATTATCCCACATTGGCAAATAATTAAATTATATAACAGACTAGCTTCTGCACGCGACATCGTCTGCGCACGAAGAGTACTTTGCACAATATAATTACAAATTATAGCCTTAATATTATTCTTATGTATAATATGATTGTAAACTTTTATTAAAATTCAATAAGTAGCTTTGCATGAAAGTGTAATAAACCCTACATCCTTACATCTATAAATTCTTATAGAGTGAGATTCCAGTCACCCCAGACTTAAACGATTTTAAGAAATATGTTTTTATTACAATTGTTACTATAAAATTAACTTAGAAAATAATTGTATACTAACATAAAACTTCATCATCATCAAAACAAATGTAAAACTACATAAGTTTCAACCATTCGCAAGCAGATTCAAATAAACCAAACAAGACTGCATATTAAAGATGGCTGGATGCAGATATTGAAAACTGTCATGTCATTCCTTTATCCCATACTAGCTGTGCCCGCGACTTCTTCCGCGTGGAATAGTTATTCTTCATATTACATTTCCCCCGTTTTTTACACATTTACGATTGTTTCTTCGCTCCTATTGGTCGCAGCGTGATGTTTTATAGCCTATAGCCTTCCTCGATAAATGGACTATCCAACACAAAAAGAATTATCCAATTCGGACCAGTAGTTTCGGAGATTAGCGCGTTCAAACAAACAAAATAACAAACAAACTCTTCAGCTTTATAATATTAGTATAGATGAAATGCATCTCAATACGTCAAACGTCAAAACCAGAACAGATTTTCAATATCGACTTGTATACTGCTTACGCGTAATGACAATTTCATTGGATCATAAAACGTTTTATATCTTTGATAAACATCTTGATTTGTCATTTCGGCTGACGGTAGGATATTGGGCGCGTAACAGTGATATAAAAACGCTATAAGTGCCAAAGATAGCGTTTAATACAGCTGCAATATAGCTTTGGCGTGAGACTGGGCTCGTAAATGGGCATTAGTTGCTTGTTAAGGGTTGCTTTTAAGTTCTAATTCATCTGTTAACTCATTTTAGCGATATATATAACGGTGTTGTGGAAATTATTGGTCTCATATCACGTGGCTCAGAAAAGTGCTAATCAATAGTAACGAACGAACGAAACGAATAAAAAATGCCACGTGGTTAGGTTTCATTTATTTATTTATTTATTCTTTATTGCACAATAAAACAAATGTACAAAAGGCGGACTTAATGCCATACGGCATTCTCTACCAGACAACCTTTAAAGCAAACAGAGATCATTTGCGTATGTCAAAACCATTCAATTTTGCATTTGATTCTTTCGGTCGATTGTCACTTGTCTAAGGGCCCCGATATTGCTTTTTCTTATGAAAATATACATTGCTAAGGAATTCTAAAGATCATGCTAAAACTGTTCTTCTAACGACTTTAACAACGAAATCCAAGCATTTAAGCCTCTTGATTGTGAAATTTTTAATGCTACTACTATTATAAAGGCGAAAGTTTGTAAGTATGGATGTATGGATGTTTGTTACTCTTTCACGTAAAAACTACTGAATGGATTTGAATGAAACTTTACCACAATATAGCTTATACATCAGAATAACACATAGGCTACAATTTTTGACACTAGACTAGACGGGACGAACCTGAAGTCCACGCGAACGAAGTCGCGGGCAAAAGCTAATAAGCTATAAAAACCTCCTTATTTTACTATCATGTTTATTATGAATTTTATAATATATTGGTTTATACTTGTACTATAGTTTTCCTTCCTTAAGATGTTTAGTGAATGAGTAATACTCTATACTTATTAATAATACTCAAAATATTATTTGTGGCTTACCTGCAATAATTGAGTGAGCGTTATAGGTAATACAAAATATCATTTTAATACAGGTTTTTTAAGCATTTGTTGGTATCACTTAATAAGAAAATAAATAAATGTACTTAGGTTATACAGATACTACACAATATTCTTGAAAAAGGTTAATTCTGAGTCTATTTATCAATTCAAGGTATGTTTTAACTAATCCTAACAAGATGTTACGATGTTACGTTTAATTCTTTTTTTTGCCACAGCATTCCGTTACTTATCTACTAGTGTAAAACATCGATTACGACCACATACGATTTTTATTTAACGTATTTTCTGTATGCAACAAAATTTGCAAATTGTTTGATTTTCCCCCAGTCGTCCTTCCGACTCGTTGCCACCAGCAAGAATTGAACGTACGACCTTTCATATAGCCGGAAGCCAAATCAATCAGTCTAAGCCGAGCTTCTTAACTTTAAGGCTTAAATATCAAAGCCTTAGTAAACAGAACAAGGATTATCAGCCGTCCCTTTCTAAGCTTAGATGTTTGAAAGGGACGAGAGATGTAAGCGGTAGGATAAACTTGGGGAACAAGTATGGGATAGCATTATTAAGTTGATATGTATGTTTTAGAAATACTGTCTAAGGCAATACATCCGCGATTTCAAGAATATCTGTGCATTAATAAATCGATATATTGATTGACTTTATCGCTACAAATTGTGAGTCCCTTTTTGATGCAGTGTTTAGTTTTGCTAGAAATTAAAAATGTAAGCACATGTTGAGTAAAAAAAAGTTTTTCGATAACATGGGAATATCGTGCGAATATAGTAAAAAATCAATGTTAAAAGTAAATTAGTATAAAAAGATACTGATAAACCGAAAAACCTTTTAGTCATTTTTTTTCCCGATATTCTTAATCGTAAACACTGACATGAATATTTGTTTTATATTTACACTTAAAAAAATCAATATTGTACAACATAACTGTATGATACGTGGTAAAAAATCAATGTTGCCAACAAAACAAACTAACCAACTGATATGGCCATAAACGACCATCTACCGCATCATAATGGACCATTATCTGTGCGCAGGCGCAGGGCGCCGCGGCCGTACATAGACAAGCAGTGGCTCTGCAACTGTGGCTAACTTGTCTATGACAAGGAACAGGCAAGCGGTAAAAAAAAACAGGACCTAGGACAACTTATATAATAATAAGAACTAACATTATAAATGCGAAAGTAACTCTGTCTGTCTCGCTTTCACGCTGAAAGTACTGAACCGATTTAAATGAAATTTGGTACACCGATAGTCTAGAGCCTGAGTACGGACATAGGCTACTTTTAACTGCTAATTCCACGCGGACGGAGTAAGTAGTAATAGTCAGAGGTAAACCTAGATATAATGTCAAAGAGAGGGAGTGGGGGCTCGTGACGTCACGATATAGTACAATTTATACCTCGCCGTGACGTCACATCCCCACTCCGGAACTTTAGAAGCGCTTATCTTTGTCATTTATAGTTCGATTGAGAAAAAAAAAATACGTGTCCAATATTTTTCGGCGATCCACTTGTCCTTTAAGTTTCAAAGGGAAAAAAATCGTCATGCCTATTATCAGAGTCATTCATCATGACTTTTATTAGAGGCGTTACCAACCAGAATACGGAATTATATCACACAGTTTATATCTCTATATCTCTGATTGGAAGTATCCTTAGAGACTTGCCTTTGCGTACATCCCTACTAATATTATAAATGCGAAAGTAACTCTGTCTGTCTGTTACGCTTTCACGCTAAAACTACTGGACCGATTCAAATGAAATTTGGTACAAAGATAGTCTGGAGCCTGAGAAAGGACATAGGCTACTTTTTAACCGACTGCAAAAAAAAGAGGAGTTACACGCGGACGAAGTCGCGGGCAGAAGCTAGTTTTTAAATAAAAAGATATATCATCTGAATTTACTTTGAGATCCAGTGGTCGGCGTCATGCACAATGTTGCCATGACCGGTTGTGTACAGGGCCCAATGAACCCGAGATTCACGCTGCGAAAGATACCTCGCTATTTCTAGTATATACAGCCTACGTAGGCTGTATCGAGTCTTATTGCCTACTAATTCAGCTAATATATCACCTTTAGCATTGCTCTAGCTATATCTATTGTCTAAAAGTTATTCTAAGTATAAAGAAAATAGGCTAGATGTCGCTGATTATTAATTACATCGCGCTAATGAGATGTTCTTTAGGTTTTATAGGGTTCGTCCGTATTAAGTGTTTATTTGTGGGAAAACAAGCAAGTATACGAGTGTTAAGTACTTTTTGTGGTTTAATTTCATCTCACTCTCGAAGACCCTGAGATTTATACATCTATAGTTGCAAATATTATTTAGTAATAATTTCTGATGCCTTCGTGGTTATCACACATTGGAAACGACAATAACGGATATAACTCGCATATTTTATTTTATTTGTTAACGTTTGGAAAACCAAACATTCCCATATTCGTAACACGACTGAACTGACGATAGTCTAAAGCTAAAGATATATAGATCACTTTTTTTAATTAATTACAGGCACATTAACATAGGCCTTTTTTAATTAAACTTTAGCATTTACGTTTCACAGCAAACGAAACAATGCAATGCTGAGCAAAAACAAAATGTTTTTGGCTCGTAATTCTTGAGAACTTTGAGTTTATCCCATCAAAGCGCCCCTAAGCGCTACAAAGTGAAAAATTTAAGTTCACGAAGCGTCGGACGCGTCGCGAACAAAGGCGACGGCAGACAAAGCCGGGTTGCAGCGGCATAGCTCGGAATAAAACCCCGTCGGCTGTCTCGTCAACGGCAAATGTCCATAACTTATGCTTCCTTTCGACTCTCCATTAGTAAATTACGGGCACAGATATAAAATTACAAGCACAGATACAAAATTATAAGCAGAGACACGTTTTCTTTTAAAGACTGCGTATTATTTTATACTTGCTTTCGACAGTGAATTAGTGACAGGCACACAATAATATGTAAAATTACCAGCACAGATACAAAACTACAGAGACATTTGTTTTCAAAAAAGAAAATATAATGATATTTGTTTCAAGACAAGAGTAGAAAAAATTGAGACTCCCAGTGCTATATAAAGATTGTACTTATATTATTGTCCATGTACTTCCTTTCTACACTCCATTTGTAAATTACAGGCACAGACATAAAATTACAAGCACAGATATATAAATAAAGACGACAAAAGATATGCTTATTTGGATTTGAATGCGTGCATACGCTGCAATTTTTAATAATTAAGGGTTACATAGTTGTAGCGATATATAAGGATTTAAGTAGTGAAGTTACGAAATATGTAAATTTCTAAATTTGATGCTGGTATAACAACAAGAATATCGTTTTACACAATAAAAGGAATGCTGAATACGGTAGGTATCATGAAAACCAGACGCTTCATAAAAGTCAAATTAACAAATTAACAGAAACAAAATTTAATAGACTCTATTCTATATCTGAAAATCACAACTCAAAGTAAGATCTTACTTATACCAACCAGAATCCGGAATTAGGTATATCTCGCAGATTATATCTCTATATCTCTGATTGGGAGTATCCTTAGAGACCCGCCTTTGCGTACAATATGATTTCAAATAAAAAGATATTTCATCTGAATTTACTTTCCTAATTTATGATAATGCCCGAGATGGGCTTAAGATAAGCATAAATCTTTTTCCCTGACGTTATTTATGACCTTTCATAATTGACGTAGACGTCATTAAGTTTAACGGCGGAAGGTTGCGGTCTTTGAATTACCATGGAAATAAAAAAAGTTAAATCAAAAAAAGGTTCTTTCAAAAGTATAAACACATAGAAAGACGATGAAAAGTTACCCACCCTCGTCCACATTTTTGTAAAAACATAATCTATATGTACCTATATGTTTTTTGTCAGAACCGCTTTTAAGGCAGTTTGTCAACCTAACACAGATTATGAAACTCACACTCTATTTATATAACAGTTCTTGTACATATGTGTGTATTTTCATATCGATACGAAAATCAAATTTCAACGCGTTTCATCTCCAATCCTTGCTAGTTATAGGTATAATGATTTCATGACGAAAATTACGAAATCAAAACAACTCAATCACCAAATTTGAAGTTCTATTGACGCAGTGTTTTGTTTTGTTAAAATATGAAACTAGCATTCTTGAATTCAAAATAGCGGTCAGCGCCGACTTTTTTTCTAAATTACTTCTTGATTCGAAATGTAAACAGCCAGCAATATAAACGTTTCTAATTTAAACTGCACTGTTCAAATAAAGAATCAATGATGTTCGAGTACCAACATACAAAATGAAAATTGTCAAAAGATAACGTATTTGCCGACATTGTATATCATTATACTTAAATTTAGTTTTTACGTAGGCAGTTAAGCAGTTGTAAGAGAAGTAACCTATCTTATTAATTACTAGCTTCTGCCCGCGACTTCGTCCGCGTGGAACTCCTCCTTTTTTGCAGTCGGTTAAAAAGTAGCCTATGTTCTTTCTCAGGCTCCAGACTTTCATTGTACCAAATTTCATTTAAATCGGTCCAGTAGTTTTAGCGTGAAAGCGTAACAGACAGGTAGACAGACAGAGTTACTTTCGCATTTATAATTAAAATAGGGATTATATTAGTGACCCCAGTTAGTAGTCAAAAGACTGTCTTCAAAAAAAACAACGCCCAAATTTCAATGTCGTCTGCCGCTGGCGATATCTTTTTTACGACTCGGAAAAATAGCACAACTTTATATCGGATCCAATTTTGCTCAGCAACCATGCTGGGGTCTGATAAGGTTTTTATCACTGTGGGTTACAACACGTCTGGATATCTTTGAAATGGGATTTTGTTTTTGCAACGCTCTTCACTCAATCCGTTATAAGTAAGTTCTACCATCGACTTCGTATGCGCACGATGATTGACACAATATCGTTATAAAATATAGCCTATATGTTATTCTGATGTAAGCTATATTTTTGTAAAGTTTCATCAGAATGCATTCAGTAGTTTTTGCGTGGAAGAGTAAGAACATACATCCATAAATTCTCACAAACTTTCGCGTTTATATTATTAATAGGATATATTATAGCGATTATATAGCGATACCAAAAAAAATGTACCTAGGTAAGTAAAGTAGGTCTATAAATCAAGATGTTATTATGTACCTACCCTTTTTTTAAATATTCCAAGGTTTTTATTCTAAAATACTTTTACACGGTTACATTGTTACGTGAATGAATAAATTGTGACCAATTGGAATGTGTAAAGGACCATGGGCAACTTTGTATGGAGCCTGGTTCTGAAACCAACAGAACTGAAACTTAAGTCATTAAATAGGTCTTTATGTCTACTTTATTTCATTATATGGGCACAAAGCCGAATTCCATTGCAGAACTGAGATATTCATATTTAAGTCAGAGTAAATAGGATCTATTAAAAAACAGGTTCTCTTTGAGAATAAAAATTCAGAATCATTAGTGTAGGGTCAGTGTGTGAAATAAACATACGTTTTGTAGCAATTGATGGTTTTATTAATAAAAAAAAAATATATATACAGCAAGTTGTTACCTCATTATATCAATAATTAAGTCATTTAAATGACCTGCAGGATGATTAAATGGTATGTGCCTGCCTAACCCTAAATACCATATAATAGAAATTGTGTGTGCACAAGATCCTATTGTTCGTCTGCCAGTCAAACATGAGCAGTAATAGTGTGGGATGGCATCGGTGCCAGTTTGATTTTTATCCACCAGAATGTAGACGTAGTACTTACGTGCTCGAACATGCCTAGATTGCACACGGCCTCTAATCAACCAAACATTTTCAGCCTGGATACCCCGTCCTGCTAAGTCATGTATATCATTTTCACGGTACAATTCTATTCTATATAACCCATCCCGTAAATGCTCGCTACAATATGATTTTGCGAGATCGATTTGATATGACCCAAGTGATATCATAAAAATGTCATGATATGTTAATCGTGGAAAATCTTCCAACTGGTTAGCATCCATTGAAATAAATGCGACTCTTTGTCTATTAAGATTCCTCATTTGTACGTAGTCATATAACATATTTGGTTCATGAAGTCGTTCATTGATTTTATTTAAAATATCATTTGCATATATATTATCAACAGCTACACGATACCTTCATTTTTTAAATTGGGTTTGCTTAATACCTACCCTCCAGAATATGAATATTCTCCGAATGCACTCACCGTGACTAAAATACAAATATCTTAGTTCTGCAATGGATTTTGACTTTGTGCCCATATAATGAAATTAAGAATATTTTAAGACCTATTTATTGACATAACTCTCAATGCTGTTGGTTTCAGGCCCATTTTGACGCATGGTCCTTTACTCCATCCAATATTAAAATAATATATTCACGCCATATTTCTGAACGAACATAAATTGCCGACTAATCAAGCTGTCACAGATAAACTACTTCATTTACCTTTTTCATTTCAACAAAAAGAAAATGAAAATGCTTATTACTTCAACCCCAAGGTTTACATTCCAAGGATAAATAATATTACAAAGCAAATTGTAACATAGAGCGAAAAAATAATAACTTGAGTTTTGTTAATGGCAACACTGGTAACTTGAGTCCTCATAGATCTACGTTTAAATAGATGGCGTGCGTATGGCCATCCCAGAAGGATTAGGAGCAAGGACGAGCGATATGAAGAGTAAGGTGGCCACACGCATGTCCTGCATACTTCCCTCGCTGTACTCACGAGCATGTGGCAGCTCAGATAAACATATCAACATTGCTGCCGGCCCGAGCCAAAGAACTACACCCACTCTCTGTGGCTAGAATCCTAATCTACAGCCATACATGTGTCCCATCTGGATGGTTGGAAAGCCACAGCGTATCAATATTCAGTTTGGTTAAAAAAGCTTGTATCATAACATAATTTACTTGTAGTCACCATGTTCGCGTGTTCATATTGCGCAGTACATGCAGTTTATGGTGCCTGCCACTTTCCAATGTTTTGATTCAAGTAGCGTAGAAATTTAGCACGTGATGTTGGTAATAAGGTATAAAATTCAAATAAGTCGGGTGGTGTTTTCTAATTATGTCTGAACACGTTCAGTGGTTAACAATATACCTATGGTTAAATGTGTGACGTCATTCTAAAACCAAATTAAGGGTACAAAGGGGGGGAAGAGGACTAACTGTCTACAAATATACCCGAGTGGCGTATGAAATGAAAGAGGATCACTTGTACATTGTAAAAGCTTGTTTTAAAAAGATTGTTTTATTCTCATTTTAGACGTTCTTTTAATGAATATTTTAATATTACTAAAGTTTATGCACAAAGTATTTAATAATCTTTTTTTCCTATATTTCGTTTAAGTAGTATTATACAATTGGTAATTACAGTGATAAGTCGACGTCAATTTGTAAATATATATAGAAAAATGAAAACAATAATTTTGTTTGTAACATTGCGAGAGAGAGCTTATTGCTTCTGCGCACGCGACGTTTGCACTATCCTAAACAAACTTATTTTATTACATTGTAAATCTTCTTTTATTGCGGTTTCTTTACTAAAGGGTTTTCTACAATATTTATGGTTTCGATGTGACGTCACCATAGAGAGAATACCATATTACGCAAGTATCATTATCAAGCTTTTCTATAAGCATTTGATAAAAAAAACTTTAAAAAATCAATCTACTCGCAAATTAAGCAAAGCTTGTGTGTACTAGGTATACTAGAGAACGGTTACACATTAATAACAGATAGGTATATGTATGTACTATCGGATGCTTTCGGGGTACGCCATTTTAGAAAAAAATTGCTTGCACTTGTTGCTTCACACACAGCCGCCAGGTACCAGGGTCGTTCAAGCGATTATTGCCTTAAAGGTGTAACATCGCCAGCACAGTTGATAGTACCTATCTATATTTAACATCGAATACAAAAACTTGCAAACTTAAATACAAAAAGTAAAGTGACATTTCAGAAATATAAAAATGGCCGTGAATCAGTAGATATCTTTGATAGTTGGCCGATTAAATATACTAAACTACTGAGCCCTAAACTTTATCACATGGATTTTTTTTTAAATATAAAACTTAAACACATACTTACAAGTAACTGAAGAATAAAATTGAATAAAAGATTGCCATTACAAAAAATACATTTACCTTCCCCTAGCGCTGGCCAGTATTCAATTTAAGTTCAAACAAAGCATCTTCAAAATGATCAACATTTTACACCCTCACGTGACAAAAAACCAATTCAAATTTGCAACCATCAAGTACCCTATGCAAATGTGTTTTCTCCTCTTCTCCCCTCTCACTTGTCCTTTACGAAAGAGAGAGACGGCGATACAACGATCAGTTCGCCGCAAATTGAATCACAGGTTATATTTTATGAGAATATTTTAAAGTGTTTAGTTGATTTATTTTTCAACACAAAAGCGTGTAAAAGGCATGTTATTTACTTGATTTCAGGGTTACAGTATTTTACGACACAAGTTCCTTTTGTAACCATATAACATTTTAAGTGTTGTACACAATATGTCGAAGAAGCATTCTTTATTTAACCGATTAATAATACAGTTTGTTTTTAATAGTGTCATAGTTTTATGCCAATACAGTTTTTAAATATTTAACTGTTTCTTATTAATCAAGATAAACAAATGTTGAGGTTTATTAAATGAAACAAATTCACCACAATCAATGACAATACAATTCCTACGATTTCGGATTAATTAATGCTTGCATTTAAAAACATTCGAAATTAATCTTCCTTTACTCCTAAATTTGATAGCTATTCCTTGGGGCCTAGACAAGGACAACGTTAACACTGAACGTTTGCACCAAAATATATGGGATTTGACATCCGCGAACGACTGTCACGTACGTCACAAACGTTCGCGGATGTCAAATCCCATACATTTTGCTCTTCTGTAGCTCAGTCTAGTCACTTCTATTTCTTGTTCCTTCTACAAAATATGATAGTAAAATTAAATACTAAAGTATTTTGCATAAGAACAAGAAACGCACACAACAAATTACTTCACAGCCTTCTAATTATTTAAAGTGCTTAATATTCTTATTACTCGGCACTATGCGTTCATAATCCCTCACCCTTACTCATTTCTAATCTATTACGATACGATTTATGAATTCAGGGCCGTCCTTGAGGCGTTGTCATCTGTCCACTGATTTATGATTACGGCGTCCTAAATGTTGCCATATTTAAAATAACCTTTCATAGACAAAACGCTTCCTTCATTATTCACGCCATTTTGTTTTTGCGAACCGCATTGAATTTGGAACATGATCAATAATTTTTGACGCCTTCGCGGTTATCACATTTGAATGAAACAACTATAAACGGTTTTAACTCGCGTATTTTATTTTATATGCTCACGTTTCGGATTCTTTAGTTTCCATAACTGAGCACTGCACGACTGAGCTGACAATAATCTAATGCTATTAAGTAAAACAAATATTATCAAGTTCAAATGTCTAATATTTTTTTATATTGGTACCTATACGTTAATAGTCTTAAATAACTACCTATACTTAAGTCTAAATATAACAAAACACATGTTTTTATATATCCGAAAACTATTTAAAACTTTGGGATCAAACAACGGTAACACATTGACAGACGTATATTGACTTTGGCTAACGTTCCGAAACCTTTTAAAAGAATAACAGAATTGTATAAAATTAATATGCACAAATTATATAATAATATCAAGAACGCAAAGCACGAACGCTGCCTATTCATTTGTTAAACCTCATGCAATTTATGTATTTGCATTTCATACCAATATTTTGTGCTAATTGGCATTAATTATTTCCACGGCCATCGATAAATAATTAGTTTGAATCTGTTGTTTGCATATTTATTTGAAATAATCGCAAATCTATTTTCCGTCATTGTCTATTAGTGAATATCGATGTACCTACTAATAATTTGTATTTTGGATTCTGCATCTGATGGATAGAAGACGCAAAAATGTATCGCTTTATTTATGTTTGCTGTTGCTAAACTTGTCCGAAACGGGTGGATTTTATGATTTTTCTTTTGTATTTTTTTTTTAATTTTTGGTCATTTTGTTATAAGATTCGGTATTGAAGCATAAATACAACCCAAAATTTTCACTCTCCTACCGTCAACCCCTATTTTTTAAATAAAAAATCTTAGAAAATATTTTTTAAAAATATTTTAAGATTCGACAGCTACCTTTCCAAGTGGAAATTCTAAAGCACCCCACACACGATCAGCCAAAATATCGACCCTAGAAATACACATCTTTAAAGCATGCCACACACGCTCATGCCGTGCCGGGCAACTTACAAGCTTTTGCTCTCAGGTGCTATTAAACTATGCTCCAGTATATTCGATGTCTGATATTTTAAAATATATTTATGTTGGCAGCATAGTTGCTTTATGTTGGCTAGCCCGAGGCTTTCCGGTGGCTTTTCCGGATTCAATATTTCATAAAGAACGCTTGTTTTGAATTTCGGATTGGTTTTCGTAATGCCCGGATTTGAATTTCGTTGTACGTTTAATTTAGGGTGCGGCAAAGTTTTGCGCTTATCTGCGGTGGGATTGTATTAAGGTATTCCGTTTGTTCGTAAAGAATGAATTCTAACTAGAACAAAAAATATATCGGGACAGGAACAATGAAATTTATTACCGCCAGTCAGACATTAATTTACGATGTTTTTTTATTTAAAACTAGCTTCTGCCCGCGACTTCGACCGCGTGGAACTCCTCCTTTTTTGCAGTCGGTTAAAAAGTAGCATATGTCCTTTCTCAGGCTTCAGACTTTCTTTGTACCAAATTTAATTTAAATCGGTCCAGTAGTTTTGGCGTGAAAGCGTAACAGACAGACAGACAGACAGAGTTACTTTCGCATTTATAATATTAGTTAGGATTGTTTACACGTTGAAATGTTACAAACTTTTAAAATATGCCGTCAAAATATTCTAGCTTTAATGTCAGGCAAGTCTCGAGTCTAGGCTCCATCGTAAAAACAACTTTAAATTTTTACGACCTCTTGTCATATTAACTGTCGCATTAACGCGAACTTCCACAGTAAAATTATTTTAAATAAAGGTTAATTTCAACTAGCTAAGTATCACGGTTCATGAAATACAGCCTGGTGACAGACGGACGGACTCTCGAAGATCGTAGTTTGACTAATAGGGTCCCTTTGAGTGCGAAACTAAAAACACCTTACTCTATGGCTTTCTAAAATGTCTACTATTTGTATTCTCTATGGTACTCGTCTTTATAAATACTATCTCTATGGTACAAATCCAAAGCTGAAACGCCGACTAGCGACAGACGAACTGTCATACATCGGAGTCTGAATAATAGGGTACCCCTTAAGTAACCCCTAACACCTTGCTTTATGGCTTTCTAAAATCTTTATTATCTATATTCTCTATGGTAAGTATTCCTCTTTATACATACTATCTCTATGGTACAAATCCAAAGCTGAATCGTCGATTCGACGAGTAATTTCTCGCAACCTCAGGTGCTGAGTAATTGGCTAGTGTACTGATATGACAGCTGTGAGTGCGGCGCGATATAGGAGCTGACAGTTGCCGGGCGTTAGCGAAGCGGGAAAAAAATTCATAAATTTGAGAGGCGTTTTTATAAGTTTAGCTATGGACTTGGGAGTTTTTCAACTGGCAAACAATTTGATGTTTTTTTGTAATTTAAACAAAAACGGCGACATGTTGTAACTTAATTGGGTTTTAAAAATATATATTTTGTTAAAAATGTCGCAGGTTCAAATCATGGCGTGAAAATTTCACTGTTGTCTATAATGTTAGGCTTTATTATTATTGTATTTTAAAACAGAAATGTAACAGCGCGAATTGCTAAAATAGTAGTACCTAGATAACAAATATACGATTTGTTAATATAACCTTGCAGTAAAATACATAAAAAAAATATTTAATAAGCTATCAAAATTTATTACATGATCCATATAAAAAAGCAAATAGTTAATCATGTCACATTTTTCTAACCCTCCACAAGCTCACTCGCACGTTAAACTTCAAGTGCAGGGTTAACTTTTTCATTCGAAAATTCGCAATCGAAAAAGTTGACTGCTAACTAACCCATACGAGTCCGTGCGAGCGTGTACGAAATTCAACGGGTTAAATTTTCGTCCGAATAGTTACCAATAGTTCCCAACTATTTCCATTTCAGATACTGCAGTGAGCTAATAAAAATAATGCACCAAGTTAAATAAGCTAAACCGAGTTATCGGGTTTATGGCAAACGTATTTTTTTCATTAATTGGATCGAATAGTGTACTCATCTTATTTATATTTCGAAGACGAACCGTATAATCCGCCATATAAAAAATATTCCATTTTTATTTTATTATAAATCGCACAAAATTTCAATTTAATCCTTCCATAAACAAATTACTGAACATTTTTCTATTTTAAATCACCGTCATCCGAACGTATCAGAAGCATTCGTCCAAACAATGTATTGCCAGCGTTAAAAACCCGTACATTCGTGTACACACACTTAAACACAAATGTTGCCAGCAATACGGAGAGAGTAAACAAGAGAAGTGTAGTGGGGCCAGTGCTTTAAGGCCCATACACACGCGCTTTGAGTGCCGCGGTCGGTGTTTTCCTTGAACGTTTGTGTTTACGCCATTTCGTGTGATGTTGGTAGCGTGTAATTAATATCGGTAATTATACGAACGTATATATATTGAAATTGGTTGAAGGTTTATGAAAAATAGGAGTTAAATGCTTTTTAATCTACTCAACCCGCGGTTAGGTAAAATGATGGTTGAAAATTAGTCCAATAAACAAGCTATGCCTCGAGATTTACTCATGTGGAATTCAATTATCCTGCTAAATTAAGACAAAGAGGGCCCGTCCAAAATTTATCCCTCTTCCAAAATTCACCAAAATCAGTTCAGCAGTTGAGGCACAACGGAAAAACTTTCATTTACAATATTAGTAAGGAGAACGTATCATTGGGTATGAAAGCATAACTCCCACTTTATGAATAGTTACGAGTAACCTTTTCCTCAAGGAAAAGCTCTTTTGGTAAGTGAGTGAGGTCATTATATATATCACCTGCGCCCAGGACATATATCTGTCCTGGGACAGAGGGAACTAAGACAAACGGGTACTTCGCAGAGTATTTTTATACTTGCTTCTGAGCACTAAGGTGAGATTAGGTGCGTGACGTTTGAAAGATACCGGTAGTTTTATCTGTGGTTTATAAAAGTTCTCGTTTGACGTTTGCTTGTCTTTGGAATGGCACAGAATATGTTGTTGTTTTATCTGTGAAAATACATTTGGACGTTTGTGTGTGTCTTTGGGATGGAACAGAATGTGGTTTTATCTGTGGTCAAAGTACATTTTGACATTTGCAAAAGTCTTTGAAATAACATGTGTGTTCGTTTTTTTATCTGTAGTTTATGAAAGTTAAATTAAAGTACATATTTATAAACGAAGATTTCTTGTATTACATCTTTAATAGCTAGGGTCATTATCATTTTTTTCTAAATTAGAATCTACTGAAAGTCAAGACTTTAATAAAAAGCCAATTTCAAAATCCATTTCCCAAATAAGGACATCTCGGTTTACGTAATTGAAAATTTTCTATGTTTGGTAATCAATTTCGAATAAATACTCCGAAGTAAAAAAAAAATAACAACATTTCTAAGACCCAATAAATAAGGCTTAAAAAATCTAATAAATAAATAGCTTCTAGTTTTTGATATTTAATATAGCATTTGCGCATTGAATTTCAGTATAATTCAAGATGTCTGCCACCGGCGCTTTTTTTTTAATTTGCAAACAGCGGCACAGATAACCTATCGATTTGGAACTGTCAAAATTTAAGGAACTTAATCTTTTTTAAATATTTTTAAGTATGACTAACTTATATAATATATATGTATGTATATATGTATGTAAGTATATTACGAAAAGATCTCACATTGCACCTAAAAGCCTTCTGAATAGGTCATCGCTAGCATTCACTCGCAAATGGTGTTCACACGAACACAAAACAGCACAAAAGACTTCCAGGTTCCTTATAAATAAAATATAAATACTAACAACGGCCTTATATCCATAAAGTTAAGACTCACTTTGGCTCAACCTCGTCCGCATTTCACACTTAGAATATTTACTTAGCCTCCGTGCATGACAGCCTTACCTGTAACAAGTTAAAAGTTTTGTTTATTGCATTTTATTATTATAAATATTATATAAAAAAAAAATTAAAGTCGTTTATAAAATAATGAATTGTACAGTGCGCGAGCTATGAGAATAGACATTAAAAATGACGTTGCTTATTTTATTACGAACGTCAAGTTTATTGCAATTTTATAATTTCTGATGATTTCACGAAAAAAATGGACTAAAAAGGTTTTTAGTTTTTACTTGTGTACTTATATTATTTTTTTAACTAATTTCGTTAGACGGCTAGGAATATGGAAAATGTGAGATTCTCAAAAAGCGAGTATAACAACGGATTAAACTCGCGTATTTAATTATATTTTCTAACGTTTGGAAAACCACAGTTTCCATATTCGCAGCACGACTCAGTAGTTTCATCTCAATGTGTAATAACCGCAAAGTCATCAGAAATTATAACCTAATATTTGTTATAGTAGTTTTATTCCAATTTGTAGCTTCTCAAGTACTTGTAAATTCTTCATTAGTAAACCAAGTGCCACCAGGATGGACAGCGAAGTCAGTAATAAGTCAATTACCATTTGAGTATAGAACCCTGAGGACAGTCAGTAATAGGGTCCCGTTTAATCCTTTGCGTACAGAACCCCAAAAAAGCACCTTAAATAACAATACCAAGCAAATTACAGTGAAATCCCACAAATCAGCATACACCGACAGAAATCAATATAACACCTCAGTAATTCCGTACAACCCTTGCTTGAACGTGTTCCGTTTTATTATTCAACCCCCTGTACTGTACAGCGGGTCACAGAACACCCACTTATGCCTTAAACGCTGAAGAAAATATTTTTCTAATTGTAAGATGGAAATTTATACTAATATATTAAAGGGGAAAGATTTTGGAATGAAACAACTATTAACGGATTTAACTCGCGTATTTTTATTTTATTTTATTAGCTGACGTTTCGGATTCTTTACAGTTTCCATAATCGTAGCACGACTGAGCTGACAATAGTCTAACGCTAAAGTGATTTATACAGTTATGCAAACTACCTTATATTTAAATTACAAATTTTGAAAAACTACCCTTTTCTAAATTATGAAATATTAATGTTACATTTTACGCAAAATATTTTACTATTATACATTACAATTAAAACCTAATACTTGGCGTTACTAGCGCTTCGGAAAGACCATCAACTGTTAATAGTTGTTTCATTCCAATGTGTAATAACCGCGAAGGCATCAGAAATTATTATGGGGAAAGATTTGTTTGTTTGGATTGAAGGCACCAATACGACTGGACCGATTTGAACAATACTTTCACTGTTGGGAAGCTACGTTCACCCTGAGTGACATAGGTTAGGTATTGAATATTTTGAAAAAAAAATTAGAGATCCGTGCGAAGCCGGGGCGGACCGCAAGTCTATGTTATAAGGATAACAAGAACTCCAGGGGGCGTAGACAAGGTGCCAACGTTCAACGTTAACGTTAAACGAAACGACAACAAAATGTATGGGATTTGACATCCGCGAACGACTGTCACGTACGTCACAAACGTTCGAGGATGTCAAATCTTATACATTTTGGTGCCAACGTTCAGCGTTAACGTTGAACGTTGGCACCTTGTCTAGGCCCCCAGTGCCGCAAAAATCGACCGTAACATGACCACGATGTCAAAAGTGAACGACTGAGTACAGACAAATTTATTAATTTAATAAAACACTTATTCAACCAGCTCAGTGGCAGCATTAATACAAGCGACGGGGCTGTTTTAAGCCCAACCACGCCCCAAGGCTCAAGTTGTTTAAGCATTATGAATAAACGCGGGCAATTCACTCGGACGACCGGCTCGTACGTCGCATGCCGAATTAATGAACGCTTTGTCTCCTCGTACGAGTAAATGACGTCAATGCTAAACTCTTTTGTCCTTAAATAGAGACATTATTTATTATTATAATTCGATCGATATCTATGGTCTACAACAGTTGTTCTTAACCTTTTTAGGTACTAGGGTCACTGATTTTGTCCCTCTTGTCGGCGCTGCGTTGTACTCGGACTTGTCACTTTCTGATGCCTTCGCGGTTATTATTGGAATGAAAACTATAGACGGATTTAATTCGCGTATTTTTGTTTTATTGGCTAACATTACAAAACCTTTACAAATTCCATAATCGTAACACAACTGAGCTGACAATTGCTGCTAAAGTCATAACTGTATTAATCAGTTTAGCATAAGACTGTTGTCAGCTCTTACAGAGAACACCATTCTCAAACAGGCACGCATGTTTAACTTCACCAACTTTCACTCCCTAGATTTTAATAATTTCTGATGCCTTCGCGCTTAATATAGCTAGTACCTTAGGTAGTTTGAATAGCTGTATTAATCACTTTAGCATAAGACTATTGTCAGCTCAGTAGTGCTACGATTATGGAATCTATAAAGGTTCCGACACGTCGGTCAATAAAAATAAAATCCGTTAAAGTTGTTTCATCCCTAGTTTTTGAATTTTGCCGACCCCCCGTCCCCCTGAAAATCAGTTAATACTTGAACACCAGTACATACGCGGTTTTGCACGCGCTATCCGTAACGCAGTCGTACCGGGTGACGTACCCCGGGCACCGACGCCGCGCAGCCCCAGTATCGATCCTACTCACGTGCCGACCACGCCGCGCTTTGTTCGGATGTAAACAGATGCCAGTATTGCAACTTTACATACTGGGTTAAGATTGAAGTTAGTTTAACATAGCGATAGAGTATCGTCAGCCGTGGTAAGTTGTTTAGCGGCTAGACTATCTAAGATATTTCTGCGATAACTGGAACGTGAATAAAGGCAAAGAATCCTAATCTAAGTTTGAATTCGAAGAACGAAAACTAATTGTCTCCTTAAAGACTTTTTAGTGCTTGTAAAATTATATTCTACATTATATCGTCGATTATAGAATCTGAAAAGGTTCCTATACGATAATAAAATAAAATACGCGAGTTAAATCCGTCTATAGTCATTTCATTCCAATCTTCTTTCTTCTTATATATAAAAATGAATCGCAAAATGTGTTGGTAAGCGCATAACTCGACAACGCCTGGACAAATTTGGCCATTTTTTTTTTTAAATGGTAGTTGAAGTCCAAGGATGATTCTTACGGCGAGAAAAAATCGAATAATTGCCGGGAAAACCCTAAAAACAGCCCTTTTCTTTTCCCATACAAATGTTGTCTAACTAAAGAAACCTAATGCTACGAATATGGGAAGTGTTGTTAAGAAACGTCAGCGTTTAAAATACGCGTGTTTCCGTTATAATTATTTCTTTCTAATTGCACATTGGGTTAAGTTAGTTTAACATTGCGCGATAGACTATCGTCAAGTCGCGCTACGAATATGGGAAGTGTTGTTAAGAAACGTCAGCGAATAAAATACGCAAGTTTTCGTTATAGTTTAATTTAAATTTAGATTTCATATTCTAACGCTACTTCATTAGACAACTAGTTACCATAAACTAAGATTTTTATATTTAACTAGCTTCTGCCCGCGACTTCGTCCGCGTGGAACTCCTCCTTTTTTGCAGTCGGTTAAAAAGTAGCCTATGTCCTTTGTCAGGCTCCAGACTTTCTTTGTACCAAATTTCATTTAAATCGGTCCAGTAGTTTAAGCGTGAAAGCGTAACAGACAGACAGAGTTACTTTCGCATTTATAATATTAGTAGGGATTTGCTGACATTTCCCATTACAGTACCCGTATCTGTAGTATGATAGTATAAGGCTAAAGTCGTAAAGTAATAAATGTTTAATTCTAAGGCGTAACAAAAACAAAATCTGAGTTTATATTAAGCTACCATACCTATATTATATCGTTAAGTATTAAGTAGTATACTACTAAGTACTAAGACTAAGTAGGTAAGTAAGAATCCGGGGGAAGGTTCGCCCGGGGTCGATCGATCCGGGCCACGTGCGGACCACGCTGCTCTTTGTTCCGAGATGTAAACATTCTGGCTCTTTCGTTTATACATATATATATAGGAACTAACCGCCCCGGTTTTGCACGGCAATGCTGATACAGTTTAGGTACTATACTATGCATGTATTATACATCCCTACTAATATTATAAATGCGAAAGTAACTCTGTCTGTCTGTCTGTTACGCTTTCACGATAAAACTACTGGACCGATTTAAATGAAATTTGGTACAAAGAAAGTCTGAAGCCTGAGAAAGGACATAGGCTACTTTTTAACCGACTGCAAAAAAAGAGGAGTTCCACGCGGACGAAGTCGCGGGCAGAAGCTAGTACATATATATATAGGAACTAACCGCCCCGGTTTTGCACGGGAATGCTGATACAGTACAGTTTAGGCACTATATTATGCATGTATTATACATATAAACATATATCTTAAATCTATTTAAAAAAAAGCCGTTGCGTAGTTTTCTAATCTTCACAAGAATATTACTCTTAAATCACTCTATTATATAAAGAGGAGTTTTAAAAATCAGAGCATACATATATAGGTACGGACAGACAGCGAAAAAGCAACTTTGGAATGAAAAAAATATAACGTATTTAACTCGCATATTTTATTTTATTCGAAAACTTTACAGTTTCCAAATTCGATACTGAGCTGACGATAGTCTAACGTTAAAGCGATTTTTACATTGGAAAGCTACTTCGTATTATACTATGTAGTGAAGATAGTTTGGCTACCAACATGGAAATTGTAAAATTTCCTAAACATCAGAAAGTAAGGTAAAATACGCGAGTCAAATCCGTTGCTAACCTAAATAAATAAATTTCAGCATCCCTACTAATATTATAAATGCGAAAGTAACTCTGTCTGTTTGTCTGACTGTCTGTTACGCTTTCACGCTAAACTACTGGGCCGATTTTAATGAAATTTGGTACAAAGAAAGTCTAGAGCCTGAGAAAGGACATAGGCTACTTTTTAACCGACTGCAAAAAAGGAGGAGTTCCACGCGGACGAAGTCGCGGGCAGAAGCTAGTAATTTATATATGATTCGCATCACCCTGTCATCTCATGTGAGATCAAATCACTGTTACGACAGCGACAGAGTGATATCTACTTAAATTTTGTATTATTACATGAGGAAAAAGCACAACGTCAATTACCGCGGCTCATTGCGAGAACAGCCTCGGCATGACGAACAATACTTTCCTTAATAGAGGAAAATAACAAAAAGATTACGAGGAAATAATATCACTTTTCAACATATTTCTGCGATAACTGAAACGTGAATAAAGGCAAAGAGTCCTAATTTAAGTTTGAATTCGAAGAACGAAAACTAATTGTCTCCTTAAAGACTTTTTAGTGCTTGTAAAATTATATTCTACATTATAGAATCTGTATAGGTTCCTATACGATAATAAAATAAAATACGCGAGTTAAATCCGTCTATAGTCGTTTCATTCCAATGTATAATAAAAGAAGACATCAGATATTATTACGTTTAACTATTTATTTTTTAAAAACACCATCCGTTCCTTGTACTGAAAATTTCAATTCTACAGTCTTAGAAGTATAGTTTAAGTCATTTATTTTAATATAAAGCGTGAGCGCATAAGTACACAACGTCAAAATGTCAAAGAGTTAGAATCTATTAGAGAGCGAGCAAAAGTACAACAGAGTTTAAAAAAAGAACTTTGTTTTTGGTGCGCGTTTGTCTATGACTAAGTTCTGAGCGCAAACACGCCGAAAACTGGCAACACCATCACAGATGCATTAAAAACCGACGTAACCCAATTTTCAACACTCTGGCTTGATAAAATTATCATTATTACCCAATAACACTCATCCGATGACACGATGCAGATGCGTTGCAAAATCGATCGAGCTTCGAAGCACGTTTATTTTCGATTCCCCCGAAACTGGCGTCTGTTAAAATTTGTTATAGAGATATGAATTAAAAGCTTTGATTTATATTATACATTATACAGAGCTGATCGCATTTTCGGTCTCGATTTCTTAAGATGCGATCTCATTTTAATCTCTCTATACCTATTGGAATGAAACAACTATTAACGGATTTAACTCGCGTATTTTTATTTTATTTTATTAGCTGACGTTTCGGATTCTTTACAGTTTCCATAATCGTAGCACGACTGAGCTGACAACAGTCTAACGCTAAAGCTCATAATATTCTCTATACCTAACTAACTCTATGTAAGTATCTTTGTTTGTAAAAATTGTACCAACCTAACAATATGTAAGTACATATTATAGAGAGATATGAATTAAAAGCTGTTATTTATATGTTATACAGAACTGGTAGCGTTTTAGGTGCGATCTCATTTTAATCTCTCTTTACCTAACTCTGTATATTTATGATTGAAAAATTGTACCAACCTAACAATGTAGTATTGTAGCACAATATAAGTACGTTTTTATTCTTATATTTGAGATATATTATGTAATTTGTGAGTGTGATTAGAAGACGTTAGTATTATCGTTGGTATAAAACGCGTCGGATCATATTGTAGACAATGATCCAATATTTACATTGTTTTAATAGAAAATTTGAAGTCATTCTGAAAAGATAATCAATTTCACAACACGATTAAATTGATGATTGAATGAAAAGTAGTCCAATCTACGACAAGGCATGCCACTTTCAATTTAGACAAACCATAGGTGACATTGTTGTTTAAAAACATAAAAAAAGACAATTTGTTTTTTACAGAAATATATGTTTGAATTATCGCCTGTTGCCAAATGGACTTTGGCAACGAAATATGACAGATGCTATCAGGTCGGCCATATATCTGACTTACTGACTTTTATCTAGATAATGGATTGTCAAATATTCACGAAAAGAATGATGACAGGGCTATTTGTAATGTTTTCTAGTTTTTTTTTTCATTAGACCACGGACTTTGACATAAAATTGAGAAAATACAATTTTCATTTTGGAAGGAAAAAATTATAACGGACTGTCATAGTTTTTTTTTATGTTATTCTATAACCCTTGCCCTATCAATGACAAACAGAATAAAAAAAGAATTATCCAATTCGGTGCAGTCAATCGGAAGCTATGCGCGTACATACATTTATAAAGATAGAACTCGAGTAATTAGTTTTAGTTGCTGACGTTTCAAAAACTTTACAGTTCCCATATTCGCAGCCGACTGAATCAACGATAGCCTAACACAAAAGACACTTAAGTGTTAAGAATATAATACTTTAACCCTTCTATATCCATTATTATCTCAATTCCGAGGCCTTCATATCATTTCATACATAATCGTCAATGTCATATAGACAATTTGCACTATAAAATACACTCTACAACGTAGATTTTAAGGTATAATTTGAAACGTTCATGTAAAGGTTTATTGGTTCACCTTTTCTAAGGTGAAATTTTGGGGCCGGATCTATGTAATAGGTTAAACTAAGGGCAAATGCAATATATAGATTTACCTTTACCTGACTTTACAACGACTTGTATCTTTATGACTATGATATACTCGTAATAAAATATCTATTTATAATCAGCCAAGCTAAATTTTAAGCGAGTCAACAGGACAAAATGTTATTATTTTATGTTACGCTTTTAGCATAGGTAATTATATCTCCAACAACACTTATTAAAAAAGTAGCTCAGTGGTAGGTATATTATATATATCGCTATATTATTAATATTATATTATTAATATTATAAATGCGAAAGTAACTCTGTCTGTCTGTCTGTCTGTTACGCTTTCACGCTTAAACTACTGGACCGATTTAATTGAAATTTGCTACAAAGATAGTCAGGAGCCTGAGAAAGGACATAGGCTACTTTTTAACCGACTGCAAAAAAGGAGGAGTTCCACGCGGACGAAGTCGCGGGAGGAGCTAGTATTATATATATCGCTCAGTAACAAAACATTTCTGTTTGTAACACTGTTTAAGAAGGTACCTAGAGGTGCGATATATAAGACAGAATAAACAAATTAGTAATTACAAATGACTAACACCCGAAAAGCGGCCCTTTACTCAATCTTTTTATAAAAGTGCCGCACTGGACATTACTTTGGTCTTCCCGGAAAACACACATTAAAGTACTTATTATATATTAATCAAGGATTTATATTTTATAACTTCTGCCCGCGACTTCGTCCGCGTGAAACTCCTCCTTTTTTGCAGTCGGCTAAAAAGTAGCCTATGTCCTTTCTCAGGCTCCAGACTTTCTTTGTACCAAATTTCATTTAGATCGGTCCAGTAGTTTTAGCGTGAAAGCGTAACAGACAGACAGAGTTACTTTCGCATTTATAGGGATAGGAATATTAGTAGGGATACTAGCCTAGTAGGTCAGCGTACCTACTAGGTACGCATATGAACCTAATCGTAAATACCTAGTATTTATACAGTAATACTCGCCCAATTTACCTAGTACGTCTGCGTAACCATCACCGGTTAGTTACCGACCGAATCAATACTTAACGACAGCATAATCCAAGCTGACTAATGACTCGTTCACTTTCTTGGGCCGATTAAGCGTCGGTTTACAAGCCCCCGATTGTCTATAGCCTAGGTTCTTAACCTGGGGGTAATTACCCCCGCGGGGGTAACCATCAGCTGGTAGTCTCGAACGCCGAATTTCAAAGTGACAAGTCTGAGCACAGCGTAGCGCCGACTAGCGCGCGAGTTCGTCGTTGGGAGGTAAAATCAGTGACCCTAGTTAGGTCATAAGGGTAACGGACATAAAAAAGTTAAGAACTATTGGTTTACAACTTTACAGTATGTAACGATCTTCGAGCGTTTGAGACGCCGTCGTTGACGTCTCTAGCTATATTATATGTCTATAGTTGCATATATGATTAAGTATCAATTGAAACAGTAAGAGATAATTTTACTTTACTTTTTTTGCTTATCTATTTTGTCTTTAAATATTTAGTTTTTCATTATGCAAACTACCTTATTTTATAAAACGCAAACATATATATATGCGGCTATATATCTTCATTGAAAATTTAGTGACCGTTGACCGTATAATGAGATTGAATCCCGTGCCATAAAAATATATATACCTATACAAGAATTGCTTATTAAGTAATATAACGAGATTTCCTAACGTTATTTTAATCTAGGTCACAAGAGTAAGGACCTGAGATCGTCTAGTAAATTGAAGAGTATTTTATATTGCACATTATATGACCAATGAGTTATAGCCCATAAATGTCACAATGCAGTCGTTTAAGAAATACTATCCGACCACACCCACGCGCCTTGTAAAGGCAATGTGCGAAGGAAGAAATATCATACAATTTGGTCAAAATTTTTGTTTAAAAAATACCCGAGTTTCGAGTGGAAATATCGAAATACCTACTCCGAACGCCGAAGTGGCAAATTTATTTATTTATGAATAAACTAGCGGTCTCGGCAGACTTCGTCCCGCCCGGCAAAGATCGATATCTATCCTATGTCCTTTTCCTGGTTCTGAGCTACATTCCCAGCAATTTTCATCTAAAACGGTTCAGCCGTTCTTGAGTTATAAACGGAGTAACTAACACGACTTTCTTTTATATAATAGATATAAGATATATAAGATATAAGATAACGTCAAAAGAATGCTAGTCTGTTATATTTCCTTAAAAAAAACGTTCCGGCACGTCGCCATCTTTTTAATACTAAAGGAATGAAACTAAAAAGGAATTAACTCGCATATTTTATTTTATTTGCCGACGTTTCGAAAACTTTAGCTCCAATATTCGCGTTTATAGCGTTAGACTATCAGCTCAATCGTTCTACAAATAACCGCGAAAGTAGGTAGGTAATTATTATAAGAAATTATTCTACCTACTAAAGGAAATAAAAAATATTTCCTACTATTATTATTCGAGGCATAATAATAATAATAAACTTAATTCCGTTAATTACTTCTACAATGTTTTTCTTATATAATAATACTATTTATTTATACATATGTTTATTTGTTTCGCTCTTATATTCTATTTCATTTGCAGTAACTTTTAAACTTTTATTAACAGCTTGTCTTGTTGACATAGGCCTCCTCCAAGGATTTCCATTGTTTTCTGTGTTTATATTCGAGGTATTCGAGGCATAATCTATTGTAATTAAATCTTGATACCGATATAAATCTTGTAAAATTTGCTAAAGATTAATTGTGTCATTCTTGAGATTCAATTCACTGATCTACATATACAAGTTACACAGCTCATATAATAAAATGTTAAATCACAAAAACACAAACATTCTCAACAAATTTAGAAAACACGTGAAGTTTAATAATTAGTTTATCGGTCGTTATGTAATTTATCATGATACACGAGCCGGACTTATTGCGTAAGAGGGACACCTGCCAACCAACCCTGGAATAATGCTGTGAGCACACTGTGTATGTTACTAATATTTTACATGAGTTTTACTATAAAAAAAAATATACCAAAACGCCGTCTACGAAATACTATGAAATAGGTACTATGTTAGACTATCGTCAACTCTGCTACGAATATAGAAACTGTAGAGCTCTCGAAACTTCAGCAAAAAATGCACATTAAATCCGTTATAATTGTTAAAACAGTCCAATGCAAAAGATAAAATAAAATTTACGTTAATTTATATTACAAATAACATAGCAGTTAATTCAAAATTTTACGATTTAGGATAAGATACAATAATGTACAGTAAGCTTCAGAGATTTCTAATCCCTACTTAATACGTCTATTACCCCGTCGCGTCGGGTCAGATATCTCTGGTGCTTACTGTACCATTAAATAACTAAAAGACAATAACGTACGTTCTAAAAACGATCCCAAAATGGCGATCTAGAGTTGACATAACAAAAACCCCACCAACAATATATTTCTCGTGGCTTAACCCGTTTTTTCCGAAGCGCATCCACAAAGCACATACATAAATTACGAATAAAACTGCACGTTTCAGAAAGGCACACAACACAAAGGGTTGCATTAATGCATTAACAATTCTATTAGTAAAGTGGGATGCAGCCGTCACGAGGCGCTCACACTGAAGGCACCGCGAATTTTCGAGTGTTTGTTTAGAGGATCTTAGTGCATTAATAATATATTTTTGACACGTGTCTCGTGTCGAGGGGGTGCCTTCAATCTTTAATACTCTTCACGGTGTATATATGACGTGTTATTAAAACCAGATGTAAACGAATTTGCCTAGAAATTGCTAAATCAGACCTCAAATACCCCTACATTGTTAACTTTTTCGCTGTTATTTAAGCAATTACGAGTAGTTTACGTAAAACTACTACTTAAGTTTTATTTCTTTAATATTAACCCAAAAGCGCGACCAAACAAAATCGTACACACGATTGTAGCTACAATCAATTCTTCTAAAAGTAAGAAACTAGTAGGTACTATTCGAGTTTAAGCAGGAGAAAAGTTTTTATCAAAATAACCCAGAATTCGTACCTGACCAGTGTAGTTAGGTACGAATATTACCTATTTAATAAATAAGTTATGCGACATCTTTTTTATTATATTTCTAAGATGCATGTCTCGCAATCAGTGTGACACCGGCGCTACAAGTGTAGATTATTTCGGCGAGCGGTGTAGCTCAAAAGGCGTATCGGCGAGTGACAGCGCACACGCCAAATAAATTAACTCGACGAAGGCCGACTTATTTTCGTGAAAGCGACATTTCATAGGTCGGGAAAACAGCAACAACATCCATCAACTTTATATTTAGAACGTTTTTCGTTTCACCTCTGTGACACGGCGAAAGTCAAGCCAGATTCTAATTATTACCGAACGAAAATCCGATACGTCGAAACGGCAACGTTATCCACGTGAAATATCTATTTTATAAACATTCGTACGCTCCGATAAACGAGATTCGCCGATAACAAATTGCGTAATAACGAAAACCGACGTTCATTACATACGAAACGTTATGACATAACGCGACGCCCGAAAATACTGGAGCTAGATCGCCTACAAATAAATTTATACGTGACATGTCAAACCCGGCTCTACCTCGAGGGCGTTTGTGAACCGGCAAAAAAAATACAGAACAGTTAGGGGCCGAATAAGGCACGGAAAATATTCGACGGGCGGTCGCAAACATGTCAAGCGAAATGTCCTCGTTAATAGAAACTACAGGCCGGCGAGCGCACCGTTAAGTTTATGGGTCGCTTATAAGCGTGTACGCATCTCACGGAGAGCAATGGCCTCTTGTCGCCCGGCCCGGCCGGCCCCGAACTGCCCGCGCCCGGCGCCGCCTCTACCGCGTCCACTCCTACTACACTAGCCAGATACCGACCGATTTGCCGCACTTCTGCCGCTCAAACATCATGCCGACGTGGATTTCCGTAAGCGATACGTGCGTTAATTTTTAAAGCGAAATCCGTATCGGGTTCGACGACCGTCCGCGGTCCGACTCGGCATACGTCGGGTCCGATTTCAATATAAGACCATCGGAAACATCCCGGAGAGGTATTAGCCACTTACAATGTGGATTACGCTCGGGTAGTGTTGTGAAATAGACGCCTTTGTGCAAGTGGACCTTGAGTAAAATGAGAATTCGCTAAGTCCCGGCAAATTGAAAACGTTCCAGCCGAGCGGCGCGGCGTATCCCGTGAAACGGGCCGGCGAGCTCCCGGGCGGGGGCCGGGAGTCGGGAAGGATCGCATTAACTACGCCCTTTGTCAGCGCGCGGCGCGTATCGCCCTTTCACCAGCGTTTACAGGCATTGCTGCGCTCAGATAACAGCGAACAAAGCGTTCCCGACAACCGAATGCCAATTCGGAAAATGCTCAGTCATCCTTATGAGCTACTATCGGAATTTTCATTCAGTTTCGGAGGCGTTTCGCTCGCGGCGGAGTCGGGCCCGCTTTCAGATACGCGGGGCGTTGACCCGGCGCGGGCGCTCGTTCGCTCGCACACAAACATGGTTAAATATAGCTCGTGACGTCATCTGTTTATCATCGTACGCAAGGTTACGCAGCGCGGCCACGCGGCGCGCACGCCTGCGCCGGCAGCCTCCGAGCGAGCCGCGGTGCCGCGGTGCCGCATCGCCCCGTAACACTCTAACCTGTAATCAACGGCCATCTCTGCCATCATCGCCCACCTACCTCCGTGTTTAGGCGAGAAAAAATATACCAACACGTAATTCAACAGTCATAATACTGGGTAACGCGCTTTTGTTTTTTGTTCTTAGAAAAACGAGTGATCCGTAGAAAAATTGGACCGCAAGCGAAAAATAGTGTCGGCGTTAAATCCGAATAGAGACAAATCTGTAACAAATCTTCATTTCTATTCACAGTTGCATAAAGTGTTTCCTGCAGACAGGTACAAATTATTACAGGCAGAACCTGGCATGTTTCACAATAAATTCATTTATTCTTACATCATTAATCACGGTAACAAAAAGTGGGTATATTGCTTTTTATTCTACGGTCTGCTTGGAGAAATTTGGTTTAGACGTGGATAAATTAGACAGTAAGAATAGTTGGAGAAACTTTTTGCAATTTATGATTGAATGTGAGCTGTTTTTCTACCACTAAAGCACTAACATTTTGAATTATGGTCGCTTTTTCATCGTTACTGCTAATAATGATTCATTGCTGGCGAATTCGTGTAATAAATGCCAATTCTGCACTACGAGTATATAAAAATACGCGTAAATCAAATCTTCATAAGATAAACTGTCTGAACACTCTGAACCTATAAACAAGTGACAATCGAATGCAAACGTCACGTGGTCAGTTTTAGTGTTACCTATTCTCGATTAGAGGACATGATCTTTTCAAAAGGCCCCTGATATTAAATCAGAACACGTGACAGCACCCAGCAGACATCAATAAAAACGTAAAGTTCTCAAGTAGTAAACATTACAAACGTGTTTATAAAATAAAAGAATTCACATTTTGCAATCGCAAGAGGTCAAACGAAACGTTGAAAACAAGCCTCGTCATACAGAGATAGGGTCAATATCTCATGACTTCGCGGTTATTACACACTAGCTTCTGCCTGCGACTTCGTCCGCGTGGAATAGTTATTTCCCCCGTTTTTTACACATTTTGCACTGTTTCTTCGCTCCTATTGGTCGCAGCGTGATGTTATATAGCCTAAAGCCTTCCTCGATAAATGGTCTATCCAACTAAAGAAAGATTTTTTCAAATCGAACTAGTAGTTCCTGAGATTAGCGCGTTCAAACAAACAAACAAACTCTTCAGCTTTATAATATTAGTATAGATTGGAAAAACAAATATTAACGGATTTGAATAGCTGTTTTTGACAATTTTTGCGTTTTGGGGAATATTCTTTGAAAGACCTGGGCTTTTATAATAATCCTAGGTTTATAATAATTTCTGATGCCTTCGCGGTTATAGTAGGTATAGTTGTTTCATTCCAATCCTAAGTTCTCCATATAGATATGAAAAGTTTTTTGAAAATTTGTGTTTGTTGAATTTTTTCTACATAATTATTGTTACGCTGTTACTCAAACTCAAATTCAAATAATAATTTATTCAGGCTAGGCTCTTATAGGCACTTATGAATGTCAACATTAAAATTAATATTCTTTTTCGATTCAGCAAAAAAATACCTCTTGAGAAGAATCGAGAAGAAACTCAATGAGGTATAATTTTTTCAAAATATTACAATTTCACTTATAAATTATGTACAAATTACAACATACTATATACCTACTGGAGATGTATAAGGTCTCCAAATGCGTCGTAATATTGTTTGGCAACCCTATACAAAGAGAAAGTATTATAGGTAACTGATAATTAAGTATTTAGCGCAACCTTGTGATAAGAGTTAATATCAAAATTTGTTGAAAACATTCATGACATAATGTGCGATAACGAATGCATAATTGTATTAAGTAAACTCTGATGCCTCCTAAGTAGAACAGTAAGTAGTACTACTCAGTAGTAGGTAACTACTTAGCAGGACTTAGTATAGAGTAGTAGGAGTAGTAAAAAGTAAATAATGCTAGAAAAAATCTTTAAGTTAGCAATGATTTTGATTAAACTTGAGATTCATGTTTCGTTTCGTATTTCATGGCATAATTTCACCCCTAAGCGAAGCAAAATAGGAAAATGTGTCGACCATATGGGTGCAAAAAAGGGGAAGAAGGTTTCTACGGATAACAATTTAAATCTAAAATTGACTATCCGATCTTCTAACTATAAATACTAGAACATTTTTTTCTAGTACGGTGACTAAAGAGTGTAAAGACTCATTTTCGACTTCTACGCAGACGAAGTCGCGAGCCAAAGGTAGTATAAGTCCTAATAAATAATTAAAGAAGATAAACAAAACAATTGTTTTATATATAAGATACCAGGTCAATCTGAGATTAAGTAACGTGAACAATTTCGAAGGACACAAGGCCGGGGCAACGACCTCGCCAAAATTACGATTTTACGATCCATACATTTAAAGGTCCGACGCGGTTTGTATCGCTAGCGGCACTGGCCACGTCCGATGTTATGTTAGACAATCGCTAATATCTACTAATTTATGTGCATATATGTATTGAATTTTTCAACACCTATTTAGAGTTCATTGGCCCCGATTGATATGTATTAAAGTTTGATTTTATATGAAACTTAATTCCGCTTTCGTTTTGATTACGTAGTATCTTTTAGTTTTGGGTAAGATGATGTATCAATTATCACACTTCTATTGAAAGTTTCACCCCTCTTTTCAACCCATTAAAGGATGATATTCTTAGAAAAAAAGTACCTATAGAATTGTTAAGAATCAAACCATCTCCATAGGAAATTTCAAGTAGATTTAAGCATTAAAAGGTTACAGACAGACACACAGACTGTGTTATAAACCAATAAACAGTTAAATAGGGATAAACAGTTTAATTATTAAAAAATATTATTCACGTATTTGTTAAAACCAATATTGACTAAGTACTTTTAAAGTTCAGGGGCTCGTGACGTTATTATAGAAATTTAACGTGGCCACTGCCGAACTTTTGAAGCGCTTATCATTATAATTTACTAGCTTCTGCCAGCGACTTCGTCCGCGTGGAGTAGTTATTTTCCCCATTTTTTAACACATTTTCCACTGTTTCTTCGGTCCTATTGGTCGCAGCGTAGTGTTATATAGCCTAAAGCCTTCCTCGATAAATGGTCTATCCAACAAAAAAAGATTTTTTTCAATTCGAACCAGTAGTTCCTGAGATTAGCGCGTTCAAACAAACAAACTTTTCAGCTTTATAATATTAGTATAGAAGTATAGATTGTCTACCTATTTCTTTATCGTTGACCATTTTATCTGCCAAAAAACGTCAAATAGCAACCATTCTTAAAACCAAAGACACCAAAACAACCAAAGACTCAATAACACACTTTTGACACTTCAATCCAAACGTTAAAAGTCTATAGTCTATACACATAAGGGCTCTCACACACTCAGAGACAATAAGTGTTACAAGCTCACAGAGCGTGTTCCGTTCAGCCACGTGTGCGTGAAACTGTGTCACGTGCGAGAGAAATGCGTGAAATGGACTCGAGTGTTTACGCGTGTTTTACTGACTTTTTCTTTTTTATTCAATCCGCGGCCTAAACAAGATTACATTAGACGTTTGTGTTAGACTTTTATAACGTACTAGCTTCTGCCCGCGATTTCGTCCGCATGGAACTCCTCCTTTTTTTGCAGTCGGTTAAAAAGTAGCCTATGTCCTTTCTCAGGCTCCAGACTTTCTTTATATCAAATTTCATTTAAATCGGTCCAGTAGTTTTAGCGTGAAAGCGTAACAGACAGACAGACAGACGGACAGACAGAGTTACTTTCGCATTTATAATAATTAATATTAGTAGGGATATATTAGCAGGGATTTAACTCGCGTATTTTATTCGCTAACGTTTCAATGTCAGTAGCGAATATGGGAACAGAAACGTTTTCGAAACCGTTTAAATCCGTTATACAAATTCGTTTTATTCCAATGTCAAAAAATTTAAATATTACAAAATATTTAGGTAAATCATTCAAACGTCAAAAATATTTTTGTATAAAATCAATGGAATTCATTATTTACATAATCACTAATATTATAGTACATTACGCACCAAGGCCAGTAAAATAAAAAATGTCTCAGATCACATGTAATTGTCGTCCGAGGCGAAGCCGAGGTTGACAAAAATGTGATATGAGGCTTTTTATTTTACTGGCCGAGGTCAGTATACTATTTTTCTGTTCGACGAAGCCAGAAAGCGGAAATTTCATTTAGCGCAGCGGCCACAAAGTTGGCGCTTTCCGGCCGGAGGACAGAAAAATACATTATAATAGGTATTTTTATTATTCGTCAAGTGACCGTCTACTTTCGCAATACAATTGAAGAAAAAATGTATTGAAACAAATATGAAATACAAAGGTTTTGAAATAATTACGATACTGCATTTCAATATAATTAATACCTTTTGTTGAATGCAACGATAATGTATGTTTTATGAGTACAATAAATAAAATTAATAACAAAAGGGCGATAAAATTGTAATAAACAAGTAACATGAATAAATTAATACGTTTATTTTGTATTATGTTTTAACATATTCGTATATATCTCTACCTACCTATACTATACTAATGAAAAAACATTAAAAAAAAAACACCTCAACATATTTCAAGTATAAACCTACATATTTCATATAACCTATAATTATAAATTGAAAAATCCACAACACTCAATTGGTATCATTTAAAATAAACAGAAAAACAATTGAAACTATATAAATAAAGGACAAACGTTTAAATGATAAACGAACGTACAAATTGACAGATACATTCGAGATCAATATAAACAGGCATGTCCCCTTTGTAAATGATAAGAGTATAATAATAACAATAGATAATGATTTATAGGCATTTAATAATATATATACCTACGTTTGAAAACATATACAGACAGTGAAATGAAAAACACGCGAGCTAAATCCATTTATAGTTAATCATTTCTGATGCCTTCGCAGTTAAGTATTACACATTGGAGTGAAACAACTATTAACGGAATAACTCGCATATTTTTATTTATTTGCTGACGTTTCGGATACTTTACAGTTTCCATAATCGTAGCACGACTGAGCTAACAATAATCCAACGCTAAAATTATGATTATAAATTGAGACTGATGGCCCTACATTAAACACGATTTAGATCCAGAATGCATTATTTCCTTTTAATCCGTCAACTACATACTACTATTTAGAACCAGAAGCAAAGACACGACCAAAATCCAAAGTGCATTATTTCCTTTTAATCCGTCAACTACATACTACTATTTAGAACCAGAAGCGAAGACACGACCAAAATCCAAAGTGCATTATTTCCTTTTAATCTGTCAACTACATACTACTATTTAGAATTAGTAGCAAAGACCTAACCTAATTCATCGATTTGAGACCGATTTCAAATTCTGGAGAGAAACTGTGAATTGATTTTGATCAAAACAGAACGTGTCTGACAATCTAATGGCAAGATATCCGCTCTGTTTATTAATTGGACAACACTATATGCACTGAACTATATGTCTAGTAGAACTTCAAGCTTTAAATATACATATATATCTACCGGCAAAATGAATAGACATTCACATTAAATTTCACGGAAAAACTTAAAAAAAACTTAATATTTCTTTATGCCTTCGCGGTTATTATATACTCAGAGGCACAATTAATCGTCCACATACGAAAACACTAAAAAGTGTATATCATTTTCACAAGAAATTATAAGAAAATTTAGAAAATGTACATTTCAACGAAACAACTTTTAAAAACGGATTTAATAGTGGAGTCATTGAAGCATTATGGGTCCGATTTTTTTTACTGTGAACCGAATTGCATACAATTTTGGAATTAGGTTCATCTTACCCTTAAGTTCAAAAGTGAAAATGATTTGAACTCCGCTACCACCCGGGGGGTGATTGCCACCCCTTCTCGGGGGTGAATTATTTTTTTTTCAAAATAACCTCGGATATCGATAGAAGGTCTAATTTTAAGGAAAAAATCGTCTATAAAGTTTTTCAAAAAATCCAATACTTTTCAAGTTATTTGCAATTGAAAATTCGCAATTTTTTCACCTTTTTCATCGGTTTTTTGCAAAAATCTCCAAAAATATACGTTTTATCGAAAATTTTATAAAGAACAAAATTGTAGCAGGCAAAACAATGAACAATTTGGTATTATTTTATACAGTATTCTAAGTGCAATATTAAGCTATAAATTAAAGATCAAAGCCGTTTTTTATGTTGCCTGAAATTTAATCGATGTGGTCAATGCCATCTAGCGGCGAGCAGATGCATTTTATGCATTCTAATACAAAAGGGTTTTGTAGCGCTTGAAATAAGCTTTAAAATGAGCACTATTAAAAGTCTTTTGCACGTAAAATAAGTGAGCTGTATTGCAAATAAGGGGAACAACTAATGTTTTTTTCTTTAAAATCAATGGGTTTCATAAGTGCCATTTCCACCATAATTAAAATTAATCGTATTCCGCCTAGAATTAACTTCATTATGAAGAGTTTGATAGATAATATCAGTTTGGCTGCTTCAAGACACATATTTTTCAAAAAACTCACGATTAACTAAAAAAACAAAATTTCAAATTTTTAAAAATCCCACGTTTATTTCATAATATTTCAAGAATGACGACAGATAAGAATAAAAGTGTATGAATAAAAAATGTAGGTATTTTTCTGACAAACAATTTGTTTTTTTTGTTTTTTCTGACAAACAAAAATTGACGGAAATGTGATTGTTTAAAGAGCACGTGGCAGCGCAATCACTGCCTCTCTTAAGCCCTTTAACCCTTGACCGTTTTAGAAAAAGGTTTTTTACTATATATTGCAATACAGGATGTTGTAGCTCTCTTAATTACCTTTACAATGATTTTTTATAAATTGTGATAGCGTGAAAATTAAAGGAGCTATGGTCCAAAAACTTATTATATTTTTTTCTACTTAGTAGCTGAAAATTTCGGAGTGTGAATAATTGGAGCAATGTGAAGGTACGCAGTATAATATAGACCCACAACTATTGTAATGTGTATATGTTAACGGAAATGTATATAATCCGTCATTGTACTTATACAATTCCTAGGAAATGTATGTAATTCCTAAAATCGCAATCGGAAATGTAAAACATTTAAGACATAGGTTAGGTTAGGTTTCCGCGAGCCAGTATGAGTCTGGCAAACCTTTTGCCTTCCCCAGGGCATAAGGTATCAATGAGGATTTCCCCACTAAAAAAAAAAAAAAGTTAGGTTAGGTTTTTTTTTAGGTTAGGTTAGGTTAGTTTTAAGGGTAGAAAAGCTTAAGAACATGATAATCGTTTGCGAGAGTGTGGAATAATATTTAAATCCTTTTCATTTTATCAAAAAAAAAAAATCAAGGGGTAGTAACCCCCTTTCAACCCTTGAAGGGTTGAAAGGGGGTTAAAAATTTGATAATTATTATAGAGAATATAAAATATTACTTACTCTATACTTACATCTTTTTATGTCATACCAAAGTATTTTGTTCAGATTTTTCAATTAGGGGGTTGTTTGCAAGGGTTGTAAGATTTTCAAGGGGTTGAAAATAATTTTAATATGAGGTAATTATGTTAGAAAATACTTTACCATTTCACCACTTACTATTAGACATGTTTTCTAGCGACAAAATGGATCAATTACAATTTTTCCATTAAGGGGTTGTTTACACCCCTTAAAAATAATAGGCGGAGTTCAGAACATTTTCACTTTTGAAGTTAAGGTTATGGTGTGCCTAATTCCAAAAAGTTCATGCAAATCGGTTCACAGTAAAAAAAATCGGAGGTAAGGCCTTATTTTTCGCTTCATTGACTGCACTATAACTCGCGTATTTTATTTTATTAGCTAACGTTTAAATAAACGTGTTTTGGAATGATATAATTGTAACGGATTTAACTCGCGTATTTTGTTTTACTCCCTGACGTTTTCAACATAACCCCATTCGTCGAAATAATTACAAAGCCTTTACAGGTAAGAATAAGGAAAACTCTCTATAAGATTAAGATGAGCAAACCCATCACATTGATGACAAATTAACGCTCCGTTTGACATGTGTCATTCGACCCCATTACCGTTAATGTTTGCTTCATTTCATTAGTTCATTTGTCATGAAGTTCCACAGTTTCACAACTTAAGTCCCATGGTACTGGTAACTTCTGTTAGTTCTCTCTCACACGTGTTAAGGTAGAGCAAGAGGTAAATATACTACGTCACTTATACAATGTTAAGTTGTCGCGTTTAGTCATTAGTTGCGTGAAGTTCGATGATGAATGATTGATTTTGGGATGACCTGGATGGCAAGCAGTGTTGCCAACTCCTAGAAACTCGAGTCGCTAAACTGAAAGTCAAAAGTCGCCAGAAACTCGCTAAAACTAAAACATAACCATAAAAAGTTCGGGGGACCCCCCCCCCCATAATGATATACAAATGGAACTTCAAGTAAATAAAGTTTGAATTTGGTGCGCTATCGCGTTTGTCTTTTTCCATATTATGTATCTCTTGGCATTGAATAATTCTGTGTCGATTTGATAAAAAATCGCTAAACTATTTTTGTCGTTAAGCCTTAAGCAAAAGTCGCTAGTTCTAGCGACAAAATCTCTAAATTGGCAACACTGATGGCAAGGTTTTAATTCGACATTCGTCATCCTTTCACTCGTTCTAGAAGTGTCATGGACATGAGCAAAATTTCTCGAAATAAGTGTCAATATCTATACTGATATAATAAAGAGGAAAGGTTTGTTTGTTTGCATTGAATAGGCTCCAAAACGACTGGAACGGTTTTAAAAATTCTTTCACTGTTAGGAAGTTACGTTCACCCTGAGTGACTTAGGCTATATAATATTTTGAAAAACAAAATAGGGATCCGTGCGAAGCCGGGTCGAACCGCTAGTCGGTAATATAGTGGATCTTCGTGCGTTTGAAACGCCGTCATTGTCATTTCAGATTATATCTAAGAATGGAATCAATAAGTAAATATTAGCATTAGATTATCGTCAGCTCAGTCACGCTAAGAATATTGAAACTGAAAAACTTTCGAAACGTCAGGAAATAAAATAAAATACTCGAGTTAAATCCGTTATAGTGGTTTCACTCGAATGTGTAATAACCGCATTAGAAATTTCATGGACTTATGGAAACCTAGTAAAGAATCTGTTGTATCAGTGACCTATCCCTAGTAATATTATAAATGCGAAAGTAACTCTGTCTGTCTGTTACGCTTTCAAGCTAAAACTTCTAAACCGATTTAAATGAAATTTGGTACAAAGAAAATTTGGAGCCTAAGAAAGGACATAGGCTACTTTTTAACCGACTGCAAAAGAGGAGTTCCACGACGACGAAGTCGGGGGCAGAAGCTAGTTAAAAATATTCATAAACAAGTTTGTTGCTAAACTCCATACAGTTAACAGCAATCAGATAACTGCATGACTGATGACGTGGAAGCATTAGTTCAATTAGGGCAGCGGGACGCATCGCACACGCCATATACGTCTCATGCAAATTAATACAAACTTTATATTTAGACGGGCGAGTTGGGCACGGCCCGTGTTCCACTAATTCCACTATACGACTATTGCGACATGAATTAATCTAATCTATTTACCTGTTTCGATTATTCTATGTATGACTATTGTGACATAAATGAATCTAATCTTTAGGTACATATTAAATACTTACCCGTGTTTCGATTGTTTTGTACGACTATTGATGCATAAATGAATCTAATCTATAGGTAAACACTAAATACCCGTGTTTCGATTGTTATGTACGAGTATTGACGCATAAATAAATCTAATCTATAAGTAAATACTAAATACCCGTGTTTCGATTGCAATGTAGGTACGACTATTGAGACATTAATTAATCTAATCTATAGGTAAATAATTGTGTTTTGATTGCTTTGTACGACTACAGAAACATGAAATAATCTAATCTATAGGTAAATACCCGTGTTTCGATGGTTTTGTACCACTATTGATGCATAAGTGAATCTAATATATAGGTAAATAGCCGTGTTACAATTGTTATGTACGACTATTGATTGAAGCATAATTTAATCTAGACTTTAGGTAAGTACATATTAAATACCCGTGGTTCGATTGCTTTGTACGACTTTAGTGACATAAATTAATCTAATCTATTTATAATAAAATAAATATAATAAAATAAATATAATATAATAAATACGCGTGTTTCGATTGTTTTATACCCGTGTTTAAATGAATCTAATCTAAAACATAGAGGAATTCAGTTCCACTTTCGTACAATTAGATCTCTTAAGTTTTGTGTAATCTATAATTAAATAGGTATAAAATGAGAAGCTGACTTAATGACTGAAATATCAACGCAGGGCCTAAACTATAAAGGTTAGAATCTAGAATTATTTGTACAATTTAATAACATACTAAAAGCGTCACGTATTCTTTTTAAATTTGAACAAAACGCGCCATATAATAATATAAAAATATTCCTTCAAGAAAACTAATAATATTATTAGCAAATAACAAGCACAGTAGCAGAATAAAGTACCACATTTATGTGTGTCCGTCCGTAACGAGGGCAATTAAAGCCATGTGTTGAAAATATTCTGTTAATGAACAATGAAATATTTTTTGTGGCAATTAAAACGATATACATCTGATCTTCAGATTTCGGCTCGTGATTTAACACTTGGCAACAGTATGTGTTGGATTATTTTTTTGCTTTATTTAATATATAAGGTACTAGCTGTGCGCCCCGGCTTCGCACGGTTTTTTTTATAGCTTATGTCACTCGGAAATAGTGTAGCTTTCCAACAGTGAAAAAATTTTTCAAATCGGTCCAGCCGTTCTGGAGCCTATTCAATCCAAACAAACAAACAAACAAACAAACTTTTCCTCTTTATTATATTAGTATAGATAAAGTCAAATTGTATAGACATTAGTTGTCCCGGCAGACGTAGTCGACGCACGACAAAGCACTGCTACATAAATCAATCGATTTGACAGTTGTCATTAAGATGGTACTACGTTAATCCAAATCTAAAATATATTAATTCAATTTAGGCTTTTACAAGTCTTTTCTTACATAAAAACCTTGTCCTGATCATTACAAACACAACAAAAACAAGAATTAGTGACAAGGATAATAGGGATCCATTTTTATACCTACCTATAGATAGATAAATTATAGCATTAGGTAATTTCGCGTTAAGAGTAAAAAGTTAATATTGTTTTTCTACTATCTTTTAATCGGAATTCATCCAACTGAGGTCTCAATTTTTTCCTACGCTTACCAAGGTACAAGCGTACAATTAAAAACCAAAAGCTACCATAAAATTTACAACACCAACTTAAAAAAAACATGTATGAATCATTATACAAATCAGCCGCCATTATCTCATTAAAACCGTGTCCCGAAGTACCAATTACGAAAACGTATTGTCGTAAAAATGGTTAAGAATGCCTTAAACACATTTCCGACATTACTTGCCAAAGGACGCTTGTGATATTTATTTACGACTTGCAAGCTTACTGTGACCAATTTTGTCGCGCGACAAAACTTGTCGACATTATGTCGCTGCTTCAAAATAGTGACACAAACCGATATATTTCATTACTCCATTTAAGATTCTAAATCAAGTTATATCACTGTTCTAGTAAAGTTTTTAAACGTCAAAATTGGATACCTTCGCCCATAGACATGTGCCAATCGATAATAGCAAGAGAAAGAATCGAATTCAAAATTGTACGGAATTTAAATACAGTAACTTCACGTGGCGTGGTCAATTTTCGTTCTCGTATCAATTCTATACAATTTTACATTCCTTTCGTTCGGTGGTTATTATCGATTCGCACTTGTCCATCCACAACGACATTTACGTTTTATTGACCAAAATGTATTGATATCGACATGACAAAATTTGTCTTTGTCGACGTAACGAAGCATCGTTGGCTTTCTGAACAAAAACGATATAAAAATATTTCTGTGGTCTTGGGTCTTGTTTATGATCATGCAATTTCGATAACAATGGCCCATGCAGACAGATCTGGCGATGACACTAATGACATTCGCAATGTACACAAAATACACAAATATGCATCCCGCTGACACTTGACACAGATTCGACCGAGATACTGCATTAACAGCTGACACGTGTTTTTAATGTTCATTAAATTATTACGTTGCATATTTTTAAAACCTGCGACTTTTTTACACTTCACAGATTTTTTACATGTATCGTTCCCATTTGCCTTTTACGAAGAAAAGTTAAAAAGTAAATTTCAAACAGGACGGACAACTTTTGATTCTACTGTGCTATGGAGCACGTCGCAAAAAATATTTGGTTTAATATCTGCCTCGTGCTGAGTCAATAAAAAAAACTAAACGCCATAGACAACATTTTTTGACATATTTGGTATGGAGTGTTTGAGACAAGCAAATAACCGTTGCGTTTCCAAAAACATCGCCTACGCCAAAACACCTATTTCTGAGCTAGCAACCCCACCAGAGGCGAGTAGCGCGAGGTTGTTAGGCAACACTGTCGGGTTGGCAAGAGGTCATTCAACCGTTTTTTGCGTATTTAGGTTGTATGTTTTGCGCAAACGCATCGGATGCGTTGCGTGTTGCAAACGATAAGTCATTGGAGATGTTTCTCTTGAAACAGCATAATAAAGTATTATTTTATTTACTTCAAGACAAGTTTGGCGGGGCAGATACTTTTGTATCTTATTCAGTTCCACTTGTGATTTTTGTTCTTTGATTATGCATTTAAGTATTCACTGAATCTGTAAATTCTTTTATTAGTATCGTTACAACTCCATAACATAATTAAATTAAACAAATAATTACAATCGCAAAGGTGTTATATGAAAACGTATTTTTCATACCTTTCTCCGTCGCCTTACGTAAAACAACAACACGATTGCATCACCTTATCGCCAAACAACTAATTACACTTCGATAGTCTCCCAACATAGTATATTCCGGTCGGCACCCTCAAACTAAATAAAACATCCCAAACTCTCAATTCGTAGTTTCACAAAACTCCCAACTCGAACCCTGCCCAAACAGGCAGAGTAAACGCACATCCTTTCGTATAAATTAGAGATCAACCTATCCGTATGAAACTCTATGGTTAGCATAGGAATTGCCCTATATAGGGTTGCCAGACTCGCTCTTTACGGCGTGACGTGTTCCTTTGCCTTTTTTTATCGAGACAATTTCACTACTATTTTGTGACGACGTTTCAAATGAGTGGACACAACTGGCAACATTTTTCTAAATCCAGCAAAACCTTAGCACCAATTCTTAAGGATTTTTCTTACTGGCAACCCTACCCGTCGCATGCGAAGTAACGGGTCAGGATAAAGTAAACAATTACGATAGCATTGTTAGAACTGTTCATCGACCCCGCGCACACAGCGATACTTATACGCGACGGTGGATCTTATTGCAACGGGACAGGGATCAATTTGGCTCGGTCGATCGGCGCGTAACGTGGCCAATTCGGTAGCTAAGTATTACCAAATCGCGCCGCACACGCATACATTACGCGATATAATTTGCATATTAAACATAATGAATCACTGCTGCGACCCGCGCTGCCCGTACTTAATCTGAGATAAATCCGAATATTTTAACAGCTGACAATAAATAAGTGCAATTATCTTATATTTTTATTTGTGCCGTAAACTGAATACTTTTGTGCATCATCTGCTGCAACTGTATTTATAGCCGTTTATGTGCAATAGTGTTTACATACGTGCAAAATTGTTGTTTGGATAAATATAACTAATAACTTTTGAGTTGAAATTATTTTTAGTGCGTTCGTTTTTACCACAAATGAACAAAAAATGGCAAAGATAAGGGTGTGAGTGGGGCGCGTGACGTCACATAATGGTACAATTACTAGCCTCAACTCCCTAACTTTGGAAGAGAATGTATTTTTTGTTAGTTTAAAAAAATAAAAGACATGTGTCCAATTGTTTTTGGTATACTACTTGATAGACAAAGAAACGGTCTTTTCATTTGCCATACATTAAATTCATTATATTTGAAATACATATGATTTTTAAAACAAATTCGTATTCAAATAAAACAAAACCAATTCGGATATAGCATTTCCATATAAGTTACGTGCCCTAATAAACTAACATAAGACTTCTCTAAGTAGTCTGGCGTAACTTATGGATATCGTATTTCTAAAAGTTACAAAAAATATCATATATTTTCCGCGTAACAAAGAATAGAGGACAAACAAGGCTTTTTTTGTGAAAAAAGTGACGTAAGAAACAATATGTCCGAATTGTGGACGAGTGAAGAATAGTACCTACAGTAGTGTACTACAGTGAGATCCCGGTCACGCCAAGACTTACGTCATTTCAGAAAAAATTTTTTTTTTAGAATTGGCGGTTTAAAATAAACTTCTTTAAATATGCTTAGATAAGAGAGATAAACTTATATAAGAACGGCTGAATCGTTTCGGATGAAAATTGGTGGAAGGTAGCGTAGAACCGGGAGACGGACGTCGGACATAGGATACTTTTTATCCCGTTCCCAGCAAAAAATAGCATTTTTTTTCCACCTGGTAAAACGCCCCCGCTTTCGGATTAAAGTCTCCATTCTAAGTTTAATAGTCTTTGCACGGATCCGTAATTTTTTTCAAAATATTCTTATTTTCGGCCTAAGTTATCACTCGGGGGTAGTGTAGCTTTCCAACAGTGAAACAATTCTTCAAATCGGACCACTCATTTTGGAGCCTATTCAATACAAACAAATCTTTCCATTTTATTATACACTAGCGGCCCCGGTAGACGTCGTCCTGCCCGTCCGATTGTTTCGTCAAAGATCTTCTTCCTAAGGCTTCATATTTTCCCCGTTTTTTACACATTTCCCACTGTTTCTTCGCTCCTATTGGTCGCAGCGTGATTTTATATAGCCTAAAGCCTTTCTCGATAAATGGTCTATCCAACAAAAAAAGATTTTTTTAATTCGAACCATTACTTCCTGAGATTAGCGCGTTCAAACAAACAAACTCTTCAGCTTTATAATATTAGTAGGTATAGATAGATTAGTATAGATAAGATAAGAATCTACACTTATGTTATACGATTCAATTATTTTCCTAGTTTCACAAAGAAATAAACCGTTATAGTAACATCATAATTTACGAGTCCAAAGAGAGAAGATTTATTTAAAAAAACTTTTAACCAAGTCTAATTACCGGTTGTAAATAACATTTTATCTTAATAAGGTATTGTGGTTCTTGATTAAACATATTTTATAGACCACGTTCTTCAATTGAAGCCATATCTGGCATCGTGTGTTAAGAGGACCGTGGATACGAGAGAGAAATTTCAATGCCAAATTGCGTTTTTCACTTGTCTTATAAAAAACGATAAAACCGTTTTAGATTTTTATTTAGTAAGTTTTAACTGTCGCAGTTATTATTGGAAATATATTAAAACAGAGTACTATAAGAGAATAACTATAATTAATATAACATACTAATAAGAAGAATAAAAGAGGAGTGACATAAAGTACTGACATAAGCTATTTAAATAACCGAGATGGCCAGCGTTACATTGTTGTTTACTTATTGTATGCCATAAATTCACAAATATCAAGATGTTCTGCATTTCAAATGCCCAATCTCTATAGTTGGAGGCGCCCTTAAGCTTCTCCATAGTAACTACCGAGTTTGACGACTCACCCATATTTGAAGAAAAATAATTATAATTATGTTCTCACACAATATATGCCGTGATGGAGCACATAACCTATTGGAAATATATTAAAACAGAGTACTATAAGAGAATAACAGACTATAATTAATATAACATACGAATAAGAAGAATAAAAGAGGAGTGACATAATTAAGCTACTTAAATAACCGAGATGGCCAGCGTTACATTTCAACAGTTATAAGTACATCATTTAAATCGTGCAGTTACAGAATTCTGCGCGAATCTCGATTTTTTAATATTATTTATAAACTCAACTATTACAGTTACTTAAAAGCTATTTTGTTTTTTTTCTTATTTACTTACATGGTATAAAACAAAGTCGCTTTTCGCTGTCTGTTCATTAAAACTACGCAACGTATTTGGTTTTTAAATAGAGTGAGTCAAGAACAAGGTTATGAATTTAACACATGCATAATATAGTAGAGAAGCACTAATAATTAGTATCAGCATTTATTGGGTTTACATAAATTCAATAAGTACAACAAAGTGAAAACCTTTAGCGTAAGACTATCAGCTCAGTTTTGTTACTATTATGGAAACTGTTAAGTTTTCCAAACGCCAGTTAAACTTTTTTCATTATTCATTGGAATGAAACAACTATTAACGGATTTAACTCGCGTATTTTTATTTTATTAGCTGACGTTTCACTTTTTAGCGTTAGACTATTGACTTCTCAGTCGTGCTACGATTATGGAAACTGTTAAGAATCCGAAACGTCAGCTAAAAAAATAAAATAAAAATACGCGTGTTAAATCCGTTAATAGTTGTTTCATTCCAATGTGTAATAACCGCGAAGGCATCAGAAATTATTATTGTTTCATTATTGCAAGTTATACTTGTTTCATTCCAAAGAAAAAATGTCTCAAAAAGGGGTGGCAAACATTGTTATTTTTATTCCAATGTACAATAACCGCGAAGACATCATAAATTATTATTGTTATAATTAATATTAAGTCATAATCGAACTCGTTAATTATGTTTTCAGTCATCGCTTTAATATCATTTTCGTTCATTATTTCCTTAATAGCGATATTCTTCATACAGGTTATGCATACACATCGTTAACTAAACTGATTTACACATAATAAACAGATAAAGTACGTACTTAACGATTCGGAAAGGAGATTTTAACGTTAAGAGACTTACAAGGCCAACTGCACTTTTTTACATGAATTCCTTGTGTATAACTAACTTTTAAAACGGTTTATTAGCTAGCTTCGACCCGCGATTTCGTCTGCTACTTCTTTTACACATTATCGTTTTAAAATATATCCCCAATGGGATTCTGATGTATCCCTACTAATATTATAAATGCGAAAGCAACTCTGTCTGTCTGTCTGTCTGTCTGTTACGCTTTCACGCTAAAACTACTGGACCGATTTAAATGAAATTTGGTACAAAGAAAGTCTGAAGCCTGAGAAAGGACATAGGCTACTTTTTAACCGACTGCACAAAAGGAGGTGTTCCACGCGGACGAAGTCGCGGGCAGAAGCTAGTAAGCTATATTATTGTAAAGTTTGATCAATATCAATTCAGTTGTTTTTTGCATGTAAGAGTGACAAACATACTTACAAACTTTCACGTTTATAATCTTAGTAAGAATGAAATTAATAAAGTCTTCATCTCGTAACCAACGTCAATTCATATTAGATACCTATAGATTTCTATTTAAAGCTGCTTAAATTACATTCGTTTTCAATATGTTATATTTTAAAGGTAACTTTTTTCCTTTTCGAAAATCTGCCTACACATCGCCACGTAAAGGAAAAATTATCGAAAATATACCAAATTTACCGTAAAAAAAGGCAAAATTGGCAACACACGTGTGAGCGGTTGCAAGCACCGCCATGAATAGAAATAACTCGAACAATAAACTTAGTCCCTTAACTCTTCACCGCTAACTTCTAAACATTCTATTCAGAGAGCGAGACAGCAACACACTTACAATGCATCCGTCTCGCTCGCTCAAGTGATTCCTGAAGTAATAGAAGGGTGCCGCACCCCTGGATGCATATTCATAATGTTTGTTATCTTAGTAAACTGTATAGTATGTCCACGATAACCTCAAACGTCGTTCGTATGAGCGCTGACGCTAACCATGCCGTATGTTGTAATGGATAAGTGTTACCCCCATTTTCTCGGTGCATTCGGGTAAAAAGGGGTCCACAGCATCACAAGATGGAAAGTAAATGGCGCATGCTTTTAGAAATATCGATAGAATATCGACTTATAAATCAGGAGCACAGATAACCGGGACACCGCGCTAAAATGTCAAATAAAAATATTGAAAATGGAAAAGTTGGGGTTTGCGTGTTGTTTCACTCTAAGTAGATTGTTTTTTACTATCTGTGTCATTCGAAACGGTTATTAGTTTGAAATGTTCTTCTTTCAAAACTTCGGAATAAGCTCCACAGATTATAAAAGAACCATAAATCGAATAGATTCTTTATATAAATTTTATAATGACGTTAAAAAGAAGATGGTCTCGATTTTTGTTTTTTACAAAATTTCCGATTATTGGATTTCCTAAAGATAATATTTTAATAAAGGTAAGTACTTTTTTTTTTGTTTTATAGTACCTACTGACATTGGCATAAGCCCTAGAGACGCCAATAACTGAGAATAGAATATAAGTTGCATTAAAATATAAGTAAGGATGGCGAAGTTACTTAGAACTGTGGTCGTGACATGGGTACCTAAAACCTAGACTAGATGTAAGTACGTTTAAGTTAGGTTACCATTTAGGTTTTGGTGTAAATTGCACCAACGCGTTTTGGTTACACAATTTTCGTGTTCATTTAAGTTAGGTACCTACTGCTTATTACCTTATAGGTATAAATATTTTTTTAACACAGTTTAAGTCTGTTTTAGTGCTAAAATATGTAAGAATAAGCATTTAATTATTTTTTTTGCTGTGGCAACATTTTCTAAACGCCATTTTGGTAAAGCCGCGCACTCATTAGCAATTTCAGGTGACGTTGTAAGTTACTATTACCATAAAAAGTATTGTAGGTACCTAGGTGTAGAAATGAGTATAAGAAAATACAAAAATACAGGAAACATCAAACCAACTCGAAACATGTTCAATTCAAAGACCTATGACGCTTTTCAAAAACAAGTTAAAGTATCTTAAAGCCAAAAGGGCATTGCCACGGCTTGTATAAATCAGCCCATTAATCGGCCATTTTCTCCTTTTTACATGTAACAAGTCACGACTAGTGTGTCAACGATAACATCCGACATAGCCAGTATGTGCTGGCAAACAGAACACGACGTTATCATCGTGGACATTGTAACTACGACTAGTTATGCTAATCTACGCAATTTGAGCACCCTTATTTGTATTGGAGCAAGATCTAAAATTGGCTTGAAATTCCAATGGAGAGCTAGCGAAATTGTGATTTGTTTCGTTTCATTTCCACCATAATAATAAGGTAAGTTTAGTTCTTTATTATAAAGTGATCGTGCCAAGCTGTTTTAATAAAATAAATAGTTTTTAACACTGGCAACACTTTAAGGAACTTAGTGAAAATAAATACAGACTGGATAAAAACACAGATTATAACAAACGTCATCTCACGATCCTGCAGCGGGCAGCCGAGGCGCTGCGGTCCGAAGCACTAGCCTCAAGTACTCACGTGCAGCGCTGCATGATTCAAACCGCAGTGAGTGATGGCGAGTGCAATTCGGACCGGTCGTGAGTGCATTGCGCATCAAATTCTAGTTTGAATTTCTGTTCCAGAATTGCTGCTACATTGAGCTCTGAAACGTCATATGTTACATCGGAGCCATTTTGAATTGCGTTTATTTATTACAAGATATTTCATCGTTCATTTACATTGTTTTTTATGTTGTTATTTGTTCATTGTACTCAGCGACCTTATCGAAAACACGTGAAGATCACCTTATACCAACATTGTATTTTTGTCTTTTTATAAATGTTTATAGACTTGACATTGTTTTAATTTTTCCTTATAAAGACTGTCCGTGGCCTTATTGTCAGCTATTTACTGCATACGTGTTTTTTTATCTTGCCTTCTACTATATTCATTACTTCTCAAACAAATGACCAGACAGATTTTTATTTCAATTTATATAAAACAGTTGTAGTAAAAAATACATTTTATTTCAACCGTTATCTGTTCTCGGTAACTACTTTACTGTGCTTTCAATATTGCGATATCAAATGTACAATTTTATGCTTTTATCTTTATTATAAACGTCATTTTTTCTACTACCTATATAAAAAAAAATCTTTGGACAATTCGCACCAATTTATTCAGCACAAACTAACCTTGTACTAATGTAATGTTCTTATCACACAGATACCCTTAGCAGGATTCAAACCCACCTCAGCTCAGACTTCTAACCCAACAGACCGTCAATGAAACCTCGCATGATTCGTTTGATAATAATACAACGCCTTCAATAATGTCTTTAATATTTGCGCACACGCAACGCTATTACAATACGCGTTGACTTCGTAGAGGCGTCGCCTGCGCACGATTTGACGTCGATATGCGCTGTCAACAATAGGGCTGTCAAATATACCAACTAATTAAAAAACCAGGCTGTCTAATGGCTGGCTAGTATGAAATAAACGCGCAAACGATTAGAGCAAGCACATAGTAGGATTACAATTTTCTAAGTTGCATAAAATAACTCTAGTATATTTTTTTATAATATTCACGAGTTAAATCCTTGTTTTCATTCCAATATAAGCATATAATTAAATTTAAAATATCTTAAAAAAGCAAGCCATTATACAAATAAAAAATGTTGCCACTTAACGTTATGAAAAGAAACGCAGTCAAGAATTATCAAGTGGCAACCCTGAACATTGCATTACACGAATGATTGACGACGAAACTTGAGTTTAGAAAGGAGAATAGCTTCATTTGTAATAGGTCAGCCTGTCAGCCACAGATGCTAAATGTTTTTAATATACCTCCCCCATTGTTTTTCAGAGTCTATGATTCCTCTTTAAAAAAGTAGGCATTAGTGTTGCCAGGTGTCCGATTTGTACTTGGGACGTTCAATGTTGCAATAAATAAATATTACTAAAAAGCATTGTTACCAATATTTAATTATATTTGTTACATATGCTGCACTTACATCACTATGTTGCATATCGAGGTCGATTTCGGAAAAGGTGGATAATCAAAAGCATGGAAATTTTGTTTATTTTTGCATGATGCATAATTTAATAATATGATGTTTTTTATGAGTTCTATTGATGTGATTTAAAAAAAAAAAGTGTTTATGAACTGATTGCTGAATGAAATGCATCTTTTAGATGCTGTTATGTTTTTTTAATTTTCTCTTTAATGGCTTAAAAAACTTGAATCCAGGCCAAAAATTATAAAAAAAACTAAATTAAAAAAAGTATTCTTCCTCCATCAAACTTAGTGGCAGGCAACCAGAGCTAACTAGTTCCTACCAGGTTCATATTAATACTTTAGGCAAGTGAAATAATATCCACGGTCAAAGTCCAAAGTGTCAATTACAAACGCAACACGACGCCAGTACGTACTACAATTCCCAATTCGGAACCTTACACCAACAACCTCTTACATAATTGATGGCATCAACGCTTCTCGAATCATTCCAGCCCTCGCCCCGTCATGTACTACAGGACAGTACAAACCCTCGTCTGTCAGTATCGTGATTAACCTTCGCAAACTTAGATGAACGGCCGCCCCGACACGCCATAAATAAATTAATGCATAATGCAAACCAGAAATAGTGAAACGAACTCAAACGCAACTTGACGAATCCCATTAAGTCAAGTAATTAAATCAAGCGCGACCGCGGCACGCTCTGCCCCTTATTTTGATTGCTTCCATATAAATTCATTCTCCGTTATCCGTATTCGGTACCGAATGGATTCCGCGTCCGCCGCTGCAACATCGGAAACTTTATAATTTATTATCACAACCACACCGCGCCGACGAACACAACAGCTCGCCATTCCACAAATTCGAACTACATAACCGGCGTGCTCCGATCCAATTGCAAAAGTTCAGATGTTATAGAAACCTTTAATTTACAGTCGGACCTCCCTCCATCGCCGGCCTAAAGATAAATCAACGGGCCAAATTTTCATTAAACAGTGGAACGCTCGCAACTTTCACTGTGAAAGAAATAAACATGCCGTGTTATGTAAGCCGATACTGGCAACTATTTACGCGCACGGCGTATTTATGGACACGAACACATCACATACCGCAGTAATTAACAGAGCACGACCCCCGCATCATAATGTTTTCATAACTTACATCGGAGAACGTCGAAAAGGCCGGGAGGAGAGGAGTATCAGTTTCTAATAGACGTAGAGGAGATATTCGCGCGGCAGACTGCCTCTCGCCGGCTGTTAGTCGTCACCCTTTGCCGCAGTCGCGAGATATCTGTAGCGTCACAAGTAATTAAGAAGCGAGCCACGCTTTGTCCCGTCCTCCCCCGGGACACGAGAGCTTTCCACGCCTCACCCCGCTTACATCTTAACTGCATAATCGATATCAACGTGTCGCTGCAACTCTCCTTCGACCGGTCTAGACGCCACATCGGCCGCCAGCACGGGCCCCGAGCCGGCGTCGGCCGAGCCCGCCGCTAACCACTAGAGATCGAGTCCGCAACGTGCGCACCTCTTTGCGAGTACGCGACCACCCTAATCTTCAACTATGCTAGCGGCGCGGCATCGCAAGAATTTTACGCGCCGGAGCGGTAATAACCACTTCAGCAGAAATGTTTCGAACCAAGCGTCTAGAGTGGGAAGTTCAACCGTCCGTGTAAATTAATGTCGCCGTAGCAGAAAGTATTTAATTGACAGCGAATATGACAGTGCGGCGCGGGAGGGTCCGCCGCTGCGAGCCGCGAACGAACGGAGCGCGTCTCTGCTAATGGGGTCAACGAAATTGAGAAAAGTGAAATGGCGCAGCGACCGTCGCTTACACGCGGACGGGCCGAGTGGTCACCGCGCGGCGGCCGGCGCGACGTGTCGCGCGCGGACAGGGAGGACGCTAGCACCCCGCCGCGGGGGCGACTGGGACGCAGCGAATCCATCAGTCACCTCGGAGGAGAAGTTGGACCACCCTCGCTCCGGGTTCGGTGCTCGTTAGCTCGGAATTAATAACCGAATTTGTAAAGACCGTCCGCTCCGGCGCCCTATCACCCCAATTTAGCGTGCAACACGAAGCGCACGAACGAAACCGTGCAGATACCTAGTTATAAAAACTATAAATAATTAATTAGACGTTCTCCCTCGAGCTCCGGCGCTCCGTTTACCCACATCAGGCGTGTGACATTTTAATGGCGTTTAAACGTCAGTCCTGAGGTTCGACCTATTGTTGTACCTGTTAATAATTGAAAGTCGATTGCGAGGGAAGGGAAGCGGAAAAGATCGGCTAGCAAATATTTCGGCGGCCGTGATCGTAATTTGCATGCATAGGGTCGCAAAGACCACCGCCGCCGGCTGCGGCGAGGCACCGTCCTGTAAATCGGCACATCCAATCCCGGGCGGCGGCGGGCGACGGCTCTAGATAGGGAGTTGGAAATCAGTTTGCCACTATTGAATTATACGAGAGCTGCAGCCAGGACGTCATACGCCGAAGTTTAATCTCCCGAAGCGACGGACGGGCTTATTATGCAAATAGTCGAGGAGTCTCCACGGTCATCTCGCAGTCACGTACGTCCCGAGAGCGCGGCGCGCCGCCGTCGACACAACTTCGTTACATACGACGCTGTTTGCCGCCAGCCACCAACCTACCCTAACTATTACATACATCCACTCAGTTAAATGGAGTGGAAACGCGCGGGACAGAAACCGTCTCGCAAAACGAAACGTCTTCATTACACGATAACGAAACGGGGCCCTGATGAAGATAAAATTATTGGACTATCAAAAGACGGGAGAAACTTCGCCGACGTCAATTTATTGCCTTCGAATAAAGTCCGAGCGAAAATTCGAAATGAAGAAGACAGCGGCGGAAACGAACGGGTGGAATATCTAACTCCGCGCCGAGCGGCCAACCCCGACGAGCGTTAATTAAGCGAAAATCCAAACGTCAAAGCTCGACTCGGGGTTTATGCAAATTCGCAGAATTGACTTTCGTTTCGACAGCGGTAGAATTTTTACCGCTTTCCAGACGATTGTTTGAACAAGGTAATTAAGGAGCAGTAAAGACGCGCCATTACACCGGCGCTGTGAAGTCGCGCCGCACCGCGCGCAAGCCGGCTTCAATATACGACGCCTCGCTCCGAACACACTCGCGCCTAACTTAACATTCTAATCCCCGAAATTACCGTACGGCATAATGACGACGAGTCCGCGTGAGTGCCGTTTACCTCCGAACAAAATAAGCGTATAATGTCACGTAATAATAACCATGAAACAGAAACAGTTTAAACATGATCTGAATTTGCAACCGAATGCGTAAACAACAAGCGGACTCCCACGTTCTTTGGAAAAACAATATTTTTATTGTTTCATTGTCATATCAGATCGTTAAAAAGCAATTTTATTCATTATTATGCGTCATTGGCCTTTGATAGAGTTCACAAAATGGCGTATTCCACCGCTCGAACAGTGTTGTGAATCTTTTAAACATAAAACATACTATCGCCTATGTAAAATTCAGTGGCATAACTCTGAAAATTCCATTGATTGATATAAAGTTTTACGAGTTCAATGATATCTCAGGCATGTGAAATATTCGACATTTTTCGTTCTTGCGTAAGTGTCACATACGCCAGAACAAAACTAAGATTTTCTCGTCATAAACAACTTAAGTTGAAGACAAAATGTGCGCGATTCTTTCGTCTTAGACTATTAGAGTTACTTCGGACCAGAGGCACTTCTATCTCTCGCAAGTCGTAAGATTCATTGCTCCGAGTGAGTAACTCTAACTACTCGTAGTTTGAAAGAAGGGCACCGTACGCTACGGACAGCGGCGGCGGAGTACCGCTGCGCAGCGCGCACCGTTACCTCGGCCCTTCCAATACACGTGGATTGCCATTCGGCTCCAACAAATGCTAATGCTCGTTCCTCGCGATTCGCCCATTTGAAACAAAGTCTCAGCAAAAGCTACTTTGTTTTTATGTAAACTACTGTCGGCACTTAAATAAAGCATAATATGTTACACCGGAAGACGGCTGCGTCCGTAAAAGATAGCCCGACAAACGTTTCCCGGAAAACTATTTAAACAAATCTCGACATCTCTTTGCAAAACGGCCCATTACCCTAAGCCGTAAAGGCAGTCGGAGTCCTTAACATACGACGTCCTAAACATTCAGACCTGGAGCGAGCCGATCTGAATATAAATATTTATACCAGCTCGACAGGAACCGGCGATCCATCTCTCGGCAGGTAGACACACAAATCACCGTGCCGAGTGCGGTTTCAAATCCGGACCGAGTTCTTCATACATTTTATAGTATTTATTTTGCCCGCACTGTACTCGCCCGCCGCCCTGCCGGTTTGGCAGACTAGGAGTCGTCAAACTCGTTTCGCTCGATGCATTAACATTGTATTAGGAATGGGCGTTTCAGTTTTACGTCTAAGCGACGTCTTTAAGGCTGACGCGGTATCGGGGCGTACTCCGTTATCTAAGACACGAACGAACGGTCGAAAGTCGTCCGCGTCACGCTCGATAAACCCGACAATTCCTACGGGTTAAGTGGCAAACAAATTTATGGTAGCAACTATGTTTTAATCACGCGATTCGACTTTAAAAACCGAGGCGCTAAATGCCTGTAATCACGATAGTTATGTAAGAACGTGCAGGGTCGATCGTTGGAGGTTCTGCCTGTTGGGTTACCCTTTGGACCAATTAATGTCGACATGGTGCATTCTGCCGTCGCCGTTTGGTTTACGTTCGTATCGCCGGCGGCTCGTCGGCGATGTCTGATCGCTCGGCAGTAACTCCTCGGTATCCTCGGTCGTCAATAAGGGTTGTCGGTGTTAATCAAAGTGGGAGACGTCGCGTCGTGCGCACATATCAGCGAGCCGCGAGTCGCGAGTCAATCAGCGCACGGACGGCATAAAACATCGCCGACGTAAACCATTACGAATCGCAAATGTTTGAATACAAAAACTCGTGTGCAAAGACTAATAATAGTCTGAGTAAGTGTTTAGGAAAGCACGAGGCATGAGGCATTGTCGCGTTCTGCCGACTGGAGCAGTAATGGACAAATAATGTGCACGTCGCGAGCCATTATAATGTTATTTGAGGGCATTTGGTGCCACTCCGTCGTGCTAGCTGTTAATCGCTTAGACCTTAATCTCCTTTTATACGAAATTAGTTTCCTGCTGGAATCTAAGTCTGTGCACCCTAATAAACAAGATAGCATATAGGTACCTAATTAGATGAGTAGCCTAATTTCTTGCAAATCTCTGATATTTTTGGTAGTTAGCACATATATTGAATCGTAAATAACTAGAACAAGGCAGGGCTATTTAAACGGAATTACATTGTACGACCCACTTAATAACAATTTTTATATTTAGTGGCTAATTTTAAAGCTAGCTCATAATGTGCGGTCATTCAGTCTAGCCCTACCTAGTCTAGTCTCTCTGGTGAAATGGAACGTCTAATGACCTAGAACTAATCTAGATATCAACTAATGAATCTATTAATCATGCTAACAAATTAGATTAACCAAAATACACATTCCAACTCGCAGAGTTGTTTTAACTCGTGTTTTAGGAGAGTTATACTAGTTTCTGTACGGATGAAGTCTTTGTTTATGTGTAAATTTATTACTACTTAGTTGGCAAAAAGACTATATTAAGTTGTGTTATGTCTCCTATATACACAACTAAGTTGGTTTATATTTTGTTTTGGTGGTTTTGCATGCGTTAAAATAACAATATACCTTTGGTCTAATCTAGACATAACATAGTTCGTCAGTTGTATACATAATTTTTTGGTACATTACATTCTAACTTTGCTATCCGGACAGCGTGACCGTGGTTTCCAAAGGGACAGAACGTCAAAAATCCACAAAATGTCGCCGTTCTAGCAATCAGGTTCCACCAATCACAGGCTACTTCTCTAATTGGTGGAACCTGACAATATATATGTCAGTCAGACGTCAACATAAAATACACGCGAGTTAAATCCGTCTTATTCCAATGTGTAACAACCGCAAAAGCATCATAAATTACTATGTAAATAGGGGTCCTTTCATATGCAAGAGGCATTGCGACTTCAAATAATAATCACAAAATAATGAGGCATAAGTGATGTACACCAATTTTCCTTCAATATTACCGAGTTGCCATGCCATTTGAATCAATGAACGCTAATTTCGCATCGATCCTACGGAAGGCTTACGTTGGCGGGAGGCAAAAACGAACACTTTTTTGTATCGAACGGTTTTTCGTCAAAAATGCTGATTTTGTTGGTTAGCAAATTTCATTGTTAAGAATGACTATTGTATAGGATGTACCTATTTGTTAAAGTATATTTAGATGACAGTAGTTATCCATATCTATATTATAATTATATATGTAAAAGGAAAAGCTGACTTAGTTGACTATAAGGGTTAGAAACTTGAAATTTTACACAGGGGTTCCTTTTATAACGTAGAGAGCACTGAAAAAATATTGTTGATAATTCATCACATAAGAGGGTAAAACGGGAGTGTTTATCGTGCACAGACGAAGTCGCTGCAGAAGCTAGTTATAGGCTCTTTCCGATCCTATTTCAAGGGAAACTAAGAAATCGTTACGATACCTTAAGGGCGTTTTACATTATCCGTTTTTAGCGCTCGGGTCCCTTGAAATAGCGTTGTGTCTTAGGATTATTACTTTCCAAAAAGAAGGGTTAGAGATTTGTAGGGATCATTTGTTTTGAACACACTACACTAACTCCGAACTACTTGAACTGGTTCTAAAACTAGTGTTGCCAGCCATGAAAAAAAAAATACAACACTGCTTGAACCTATTAGGAGTTTTGATCAGTGTTACCATATAAAACTTTAAAAAATTGTCTTCTAAGTACCGCATACCGGCCAGGTTTATTCTAATTCGATCATTTTCTTTTAATAGTCAACGTGTAACAAACTACCTATGCAAAATGTAAGAAAACATGTAAAACGCATTAGCTTACAATATTGCGTGCGCGGCGCGACATTTTCGCGTGCCGCGAATTCGGATCAGAATAATTTCTAATATTTACTCATTTGTATACTATCTGTTATCTTTTTCTATCTACGCTATCCGATTAAAAATATCGTGATAAAATCTCTAAGCCATGACAAGCGTGTAATCTGCCAACTCATATTTTACCAACACACATTTCCTAGTATTTAATAAGTTTATTATATTAACATTTAATCTACCTAAATTTGAATTCTACTTATAAATGATTCGTCCGACGCATTATTTTATGAAATACTTTTTTAAGTTTTTTTTTTTTCGAATCAATGCAGATGCTTGGTTATCAACGGTACAAAACTACTTTACCTACATTTTAGTGTTAGACTATCGTCAGCTCATGTTACAAATATGGGAACTGTAAAGTTTTCGAAATGTCTGCAAATAAAATAAAAATACGCGAGTTAATCCGTTGTAGTTGTTTCATTTCAATTAACCAACTATAAAGAATTAACTTGCATATACTATTACGAGAACTTCACTATTCACGAAGTTCGCTGAATTATGCGAGACATAGCTCTCGATTTTATTACAATATAACTTTATTTGCTCCTAATGTTAATAAAATCCGCCCCATCCATTGTACTGCGCCGCGACTGAATCCACCGCCATTAGCATTTTTCATTACCTAATGGCTTCAAGTCTTCAGTTTGCTGTTAACTCAGCGATTTTAAATCAATCGCCGTAAAACGTACAAGTTCAAACATTCACGCCATGTTTGATTTATCGTCGAAGTTGACTGCGTAATTATGTACTTCATTATCGTAAAAAGGAATAATGTGCATTCATTTATCGCACACCTAGATCTAGTGAGCTAACTCGAAAAAGTTATCTTTTCACGAGAGGTTATAAACTGATTGATATGTATGCAGAAGTGTTGTGTATGCTAACTTTTTGTAATGAAGCTAAAAATGTTACCTTAAATCTCTTTTTTGTGGTAGATAGGTACTTATACGAACACCTACAAGAATCTTTTTGGCTTCATAAAACATTTAAAACACTCTGAATAAACAATCGTTTCAGAAAAAGATGGCAGCGCGTCGAATATTCAGCCAAATGATACGGACGGAAATGTTTTGTCGATGTATTTGAACATATCATTATTTTCCTTTGAGAGACACTTTCAGTCGTTTAAGGTGCCGCGACGTCAATTTGGCTAATCGCCTCACTTCGGAACACGTACAACGCCGAACAAAATAAATATTAAAGCAGGAGCTGCACGAAACAATGCAGATTAACAGCCTCCGTCTAGAAGCGGCCTAATTACAAGAAACTGCCTGCGGACGAGAGGAGAAACAATTATAAATTCAACAAAGTTCTACGGGGGTAAATTCTTCACGGGAACACGGCCTCTATCGGTATTGGAATACGTGCGATTTTCGGTTTAATTGAGGGTTCGTTGGGCGCCCACACCTTTGAAAGGGAACCGTTCACAAGGATTTTGAGACCGTCTAGCTTTCTGCTTTTTATTTCGCAGTGCATTTAGGGAAGTGGATATCGCTACGGAATCTCCGCAGGAGCATTCTTGAATAATACACAAGAGCATCCTGAGACTAAATGCTTTATACAATATGAATGGTTTTAATATACAAATACATAGACGTACAGAAAATAGGTAACCCCAAACTATGTAACACCTTTTTAGAGCAACGTTTATTCGTCTAGAATTTCAAAGAGCCTACCTAGACTGTTGTTTGTGTTATTTGAGATGAGAACAACCGTTAAGTATAGAATATAACTAATGACAACACAAAGAGACTAGACAAAGTGACATTTTATAATTCATAACTATATGGAACATAAAACATAATCCATATAGCATAATACAAATTGTCTATAGAATTCAGTAAAACCATATATCCCTAACATTGTGATAAGTGATAGGGCTCACGTCCCTGTCAATGGAGATCACAACATCCTACATCTAGAGAAGCCTACATCCTATTAAACCTTCATACATAATCAATTTATCACAATCAGCTTTGGTTTCCTTATTTCGATCCCCAAGTTGCTATTAGTAGCCATCTGAAGTTAGGCTTTTGGAATCACAGGCCATTGAATCTTTGGCTACTCTATCCCAGCTTTGGTCGTCACTTAAGCTGGATAAGAGTACCTGAAAACGTCCTGCACTTAATTTGTGGCTACACAAGAACACTTTTACCCCCATTATTGGTTCTGCAGCAGTCCTTTTTGTCTCTGCTGGATCGAATAAGACATTTAGCATCGGTCTATTACGTCCTCGGCTTGTAAGGTTACCCGGCAACTATATCTGTCGAATAAGTCGGCAAAGTGCGTGCCACTGGCAAATATTGTCGGAAAATCTGAAAACTTGTGTACAGTATATGATTTATCGTGGACGTTCTGAGCTGATGCCAAAAGTCTAAACGATATCGGTTGAATTTACTATATTCCAGACAGTAGACGAGGTTACGTGGTATTCTAGCCAAAGTCAATCACATTTACTTAATTTAACCCCTTTCGAAAAATGACAAATTTTAACAAATGACTGGACAAGTCACTTTTTAAAATCTTTCGTTTCTTAAAAACCTTAACTCATCGTAACATTCGTGATTCCGGTCATTATATAAAGTTACCATTTCTTTCTTGGGTACCTAATTATTCAAAACATTTCGAATTCTTGAACAGTCACACTTAAAATAATTTCCAAGCAATTGATATTACACAATCATCAATAGAATAACAAATTAACCAAAATCCCATGATCCTAACATCCGCTGTCAGTATATTCCTAAAACCATAACACAAACAAAATAAGATATTAGAGACTAACATCCTAACACTAAGACAATGTAACTGGAAATCACACGAAATTAAACTTTATTATAATCAACATAGAGTTCCTGGAACATGCACATAGTGTTGGTAACGTAAACAAGCAAGTGAACGGTTATGTTAGAGTTAATTACCACAATTGAGATAACGTTATCTAGGTTTGTCCTGAGTAAAATAACTCCGTGGTGTTGACTATCGTTGTACTAAGTACCTTTCAAACAATTAGAGGCAAACAACTGATTTAATAATAAATTCTGATGCCTTCGCGGTTATTACACATTGGAATGAAACAACTATTAACGGATCTAAGTCGCGTACCTATTCTTATTTTATTTGCTGACGTTTCGGATTCTTTACAGTTTCCATAATCGTAGCACGACTGAGCTGATAATAGTCTAACGCTAAAGTGATTTATACAGTAATGCGGACTACCTTATATCTTAATTACATTTTTTTTAAATACTATAATATATTATTCTAAAATATATATATTTTAAATAAAGAATCCGAAATGTCTGCAAAAAAAATAAAATAAATATACGCGAATTAAATCCGTTAATAGTTGTTTAATTCCAAAACTAATTTATTATTTGGCAGCATTTGTCTGTTTTATTTGCAATGAGAGAAAAAGCGAGAGAAGCTTTCGCACGCGACATAATCCTTGCGTTAGCTTCAAAGATATAGGTTGCTGATAACTCAAATTGGCATTATGTCAATTTCACAAAAACGTGTTTTTAAAATATCATCACCACTAATAACACTAGCGTCAATAGCACAATCGTTTTCACAAATCTCCTCGACGCCGTGGGAAAATTCCTAACGTTCGTAAATAATTAGGTTTTTTTTTTACAATCCTTATATAACTATTCCTAGGTTCACCTGTCTCAAAGTACAACGTATACTTTATAATTTCTCGATGAAACTAGTCAAGAGTATACTTCATTCTACAATTTCCTATTCCGTACTTTTATTTAACTAGTCACCTATGAAGACTCAACGAGATGTTTTAAAAGAGTCACAGGTAGGTTACTCAGGATTACTCGGAATTTGTGAAACGAGGCCTGAAAATTAAAAAAAAAAACAAGTCCATCCAAATCTCCTGCCCTAATTGATAGGATCTTTATAAGGGCCGAGTATCAGTTTTATCTTATCTGGTCCTTTGTTTACAGGTCCACGACGCAGCATCAGTATATAATCCTATTTCTTAAGTGATGATCCAGTATAAATCTCATACATCCGGCGTAATAAAAACTAAGTAGGTACCTACGTAACATCGCTAAGCAAACTCTGAAGCTAAAGTAAGGACCCAACTTTACTCGTTTGTAAAATTAAAACATGGACAGAAACTAGAAACTGTTGAAAAAAATTAAGTACCTACCGACATTTACTTTGAGACAATTAGGTAAAAAGCTAACTTAAATCATATAAAACTGTTTATAGCAGTACTAATTAGGATGGATATACATATTTAAAAATATAATATAGAAACTGTCTTATGCCTCTTATTCTGAAAACCACATTAATATCCCTTAAAACCGGGCACATGCGTGCATCCAATATTAACTAAGAATTACTGGACGGAAGTATAATATTTAACAAGACATTTCTAGAAAATCAATAGTTCTTACGTTCTTAAATGTATTTACAAACTATTTCAAATTTATGATGTCCTCGTTTGCGAAAGGACTAGATAATAATAAAATAATATCGATTTGCAAACACCTAATGGTACATTAAAGTGTTTTAGTATCGGATATAATGTAATAGAGCAAGAGCCAGCGGCCCCCAGACTTTCGGTAAAGTATAAAAGCTGTAAGTTTGTCAATGTATGCCCCCAACACAAGTAAGAACGAACCCCGTCTATGAAACTTGGGTCGCGGTGGCTTTGGCAGGTATCAGGTAATAAAGGTGTGTAAAATTGTGTGTTAAATTCGTTAAAGTATAAAACTCAGTTTTTACATATTTTACGTATAATAATCCTAGAAGTCACCTTGCCGAAACCCAGACCCTTCGTACGGTTGCAACCCTCTCCCAGACGCCCTTAAAGTTTTATTTAATTGTTACTATACTTACGGTATAGTATAAAAGCTCAATTTATATATGTTATTTGGAGAACTATCAAATGATGTTTTCTTAATAGTAGGAATGTGAAAAAATAATCGATTAAAAATCGATTATTTTAAAGTAAAAATCGATTTTAAAACGTGATTTTTTTTTAATTAATAATCGATTTTTTATAATCATGAAATAAATGCTCCCCGAACAGTTTAGTTGATTCATTTTTAATAAAACATTCACTAGATGGAGTTAGACGATGAACTGTACTACTTTACCGACATTCGTTTGATATGTTATTCATTATTCGTTGCTGAAACTTCATTTTTCAAACAATTCAAATTTGAAAGGTTCTCGTGTGAAAAAGTTTTTAGTGTTTTAAAAGTCCCGTTTTTTATAATGTCTACGACTAAAAGAACTACATGTATTCAATATTGGCGTCAATATTTTCATGTTGACAATAAATCTGGCAGTGCTAAATGTAAATATTGCCCTAATTGTATTGTTTTAGTTATTGTACATAACGAATTTTCATAATAAATCTAGAAAATAGTTCTCATTATCCCTACTAATATTATAAATGCGAAATCAACTCTGTCTGTCTGTCTGTTACGCTTTCACGCTAAAACGATTTAAATGAAATTTGGTACAAAGAAAGTCTGGAGCCTGAGAAAGAACATAGGCTACTGTTTAACCGACTGCAAAAAAAGACTTCCACGCGGAAGAAGTCGCGGGCAGAAGCTATATACAATAAATGATAGATCATGCGCAGTAAAACGTCGCAATGGACCGAACGCTGTATTTCACTCGCACCCGCTGACACATAATATGTCCCTCGCGCTCGCACCTACAATAGACTTTTGATGTATTGGCAACATGAAATTCTTAGTCAAAGTTCAAAATTGTCCCTAAAGACCCCAAATGACGGTATGTGTCAGTGGGTGCGTGTGAAATACAGCGTTCGGTCCATTGCGACGTTTTACTGCGCATCAGCTGTCATTGTATTATGTGGTACGTATACCGTAAGTATAGTAACAATTAAATAAAACTTTAAGGGCGTCTGGGAGAGGGTTGCAACCGTACGAAGGGTCTGGGTTTCGGCAAGGTGACTTCTAGGATTATTATACGTAAAATATGTAAAAACTGAGTTTTATACTTTAACGAATTTAACACACAATTTTACACACCTTTATTACCTGATACCTGCCAAAGCCACCGCGACCCAAGTTTCATAGACGGGGTTCGTTCTCACTTGTGTTGGGGGCATACATTGACAAACTTACAGCTTTTATACTTTACCGAAAGTCTGGGGGCCGCTGGCTCTTGGGCTATAATTAAGACGCGCCGAGCGTGGTACTGCGGGCGTCGTGTGCCGCGGTAGCCACAGGTGCTTTTAATATTTTATAGACCAATAAATAATACAGTTGATACCCGGCTATAAAGGAGGTATAAAAACCAAAGGAAAACCGTAATTCCATTATGTGCTTCTGCATGTAGCAATAGGCTCTATTAATTAACGGCCGGGTTAAATCCACCAGGAGTTTTCCAAGAACATAAGAGTCGGAAGTTGAAAGCGAGTTTCCTTTTGTAAAGGATAATAGGTAAGTAATTTCATAAGAGAAATATTGGAATTCTCACCGAGTAAACCCTCCGAAGTCAGAAGGTTACGAAACACCGGAGCAATTTATCAACTTTACAAAATCGAAATGAGTTTTGTCAAGAGGGCCGATTCCATAGCATAGCCATTTGTATCGCGGCTCGGGGCATGTTTGAGCGATTCAAAAACTTTTGTTCGTGTTTTTCTAGCAATCCAATTTAGCCGTAATCCTCTTACAAACAAAACAAAGGCCTCGGCCGAGGGAACAAGGCATTCATAAAGTCACAAACCCCATCGAATACACGCTATTTAATCATACTCGTAAAATCGGAGAGTCACTCTGGGCCGCGTCTTGAAACATTAGCCGGTATTATGTAATATAATAGCGACACCTGGCAGCAACCGGCACCGCCGCGGAGCCTAGCGACGACTCCGCGCCTCGCCACGGCGCGGCAGGGCAGACGGTACCCGCTACCCACGCGACATGCGATACAACACGCCGAACAAATTGCCGCACAAACAATAACGACGCTTTCAACACGACCAGGATGATAATTAACACGACAAAAACGACATTACACCGATCCCGAGCCTCTAACTGTACGCGCGAACAATGCCCGAGATTGATTACGGCTCGTTCACAAGTTACACTTACGGAGTGAAGTGCGAAACGCTAATTGACAGAACGCTAGAACGATTCGGTTAAATTTAAAACGGAATGCCAGCAATTTACTAGACGTCGACGGTAATGATGTCGCCGATGCATATTACCAGGTCCCGCCGCATCGAAGACACAAAGTAACTATCCTCGGTCGGAATATCGATGCGAAATAAAGTAGCAATAAGAAGCGCTCGGCTCGGGTGTGCCGCGGAGTCAAACGAGGTCCCGAGAAACCGATACGGATCGAGCGAGTCGAGTAGCGACATCGAATTCAAGTAGCGAACGAATGCGTTTTCCTTTATCTGCTTGTTATTTAGTTAGTGACGGCGCGGCGAGGGGCGGGCGAGGCCGGCCACGTATTGATTGATGGCCCGAGTGGCCCGAACAACACGTGGACAAGGGCCGCCGGCCCGCCACCGCCGCGCTCCAAACACCCGCATTCACTCATCTTGACGACGCGCTCGCAACACATAATCGATTGAAAGATCTAAATTAGAATCTTTACAATGCTTCGTGTTTCAGTTTAAAATGGGAAAGAAACGTAGTTAACTTTCGGCGCGGCTCGGGCTAGGGAGGGCCGGAGGGCGCGCCGAGAGGCAGTGCTCAGTGAGCCCTGTATAATCAGTGTAGCACATCTCGCCGAATACCCAATTAACATCCCAGCACACGGCCGGCAGATTATGCCGCGCCGCTGCCGCCTCGCACATATCAGAACAGCGCGCACCGCCTAACCTTCGCGTGCCGCGGTGAACTTTCAAACTACGAACCCGGTCGAATTATGAAGGGGTCCGTTTGCGTTTCAATCACTACGTCCAATGGATCAATTCGGTCGAATTTCCCCATTAATTTTAGGGTCGTTTGCATAATGGATTCGGGATTCATTTCCTTTGAAAGGTTGTGACGGATGCAGATTTAAGTGATAGATCGTGAAACTATCGGCTCGGTTCGAGAACGCTCGGAATGTAGAATTATTTTTCTAGATTCGTTCATTTCGCGGAGGGACGTGGGCAGGACAAAAGCGGTGGTGAAGAAGCGAGGATTTCCTGAAGACAATAGTAGTAATCAAGGCGCGAACGGCACGGGGTGATTACCGCCCCCGCCGCCGCCGCCGCCGTCGCCGTCGCCGTCGCCGTCGCCGCAGTCAGCCGCGTCGCAGCGCTAACTGCTGCTACAAAATTCATAACGATAAACAACCGACACTACACTGCATATATAGCGCCATTCCTTACCTAAGCATCGAGCCCGCTTAAAATTATAACAGATCCGAAACGACTCCGGTAGACATTAAAGGAAATGAGGTTAATCAAAATAATTTAATAGAAGAACTAATTTATAGCGATTTCAATTTAAGTGATTACTTGCACGCTAGAGGCGACCTCACCGGTTCTCGCGGTGAGCGATCGCTCGACTACAAAGCGAGTGAAACGAGTTTAAAACGAGTTTGATTTGCAGGAATTAAATTACATTTCTCTACTCTTTAGTCGCGCCGTTTACAAAATAGCATCGGAATAGCGGCGAGAAACTAAAAGGGGTGCACGAACGAAACGCGAGGCGCAACACGGAAAGATTCCAATACACGCGCCAAATTCAATTTGCAAATCTTCCCCGGCGGCGGAGATCGAATCAATTTGCACAATCGCCTAAGTGAATTACGTCATTCGGGTGCCGAATATCGTAACAAGAAAAAAAGGCAGCAAGGCCGGCCGGCGGTGCAGTCCGTTCACTTGCGATTTCGAGCGGCGGGATGGCGGCACAAAAACAGAGCCGAGATCGGAGCGCCCGGCGCCCGCTCGGCCGCCGAAAGTCAAGGTGAACCGGGTGCTGGGCGCTCGCGTCCACTAGGCGCGTGGCCCGTGCAGCGATCGATACCAATTAGTCATAGACACACGCGGCGTTTCACACCGCACCGTCCGCCGACCGCCGACCGCCGACCGCCGACCGCCCTACTGCCGGTGAAACTGCACCCGTGCAATTTTCTTCGCACCGGCCAGACAGCTGTCTGTCGCGCGCAGTTTTCACAACAAAAGAGTCTGAATCAACAATGTGCGGCCGCGTGCGACTGCAATCGAAGCAGTGAACCGCACGCGTAGCCCGCGCGTCGAGCCGCCGTTTCTAGAAGATTCTTTACGACGTCAAGTATATTATTAACATTCATGTATGTCGCGGCGAGGCCCGTAACGCTCGAGGCGCATCGTACATGCACTTTTCTAGGTTAAGCATCATCTGGAAAGTCGACGCGCACACCGAGCGCAAGACAAATAAGGAAAAGATATTGAAGTCGCGGCCCTTCGCTCCTCGAGAGGAATATCGACACTAGAACCGACTTTCATGTTCGCAACAAAGCAAATAATTCTCACATGAACATGCAAATCGCGGCTCGTGTTGGCAAATCTGATTAAACAGCCGACGTACGTCACTCTGAAGGTTTTTGAAAGTCAGTGCATTTAATAAACAATCTCGTAACGGCGGGGCTGGTGGGTTATTAATATTGGGCAACTCGCGTTAAGATTAGTGTATCTTTATCTGCGGGCAATACAGGATATCCACTGGAGGTGCACATAAAATTTCATATCCCGTCCTGGCTGATAAATGTAATCGATTCTTTATTCCGAACTAACAATAAACTACAGACGATACGGAGTCATAAAAAGGTCCTATTTACGACTATATTTGTGATTCGAAATAAAAAAGGAATAACTCTTTGTTCCGTCCTGTTGCGGACGCGATATAAAAAAAATATGGTTAGAAGAGCAGGCGTTCATTTTATAGGCCATTGTGCCTAATGTCGCGACAGGCTGCGCGCGGCCTAAAGAAAACTGTTAACGCTTATGTAAGTAAGTAAATTTTTGCTTTTATAGCGATAAATTTTATATAGAAATTTACGTAACAGATAAAACATGGAATGTCCACGCGAGTACAAAAATAGCGTGTTCGAAAACTACAACCGTTTCGCTCGCATCTAGATTCTACACGAATTCTAGCATTTTTAAGCACTTAGTTTTTAAAGTATGCTCAAATTGGCAACGACTGGTATTTGGGGTGGTACTACACGATCATTTAAAAAAAGTTAAAGTTTATAGTCGCACAAAGTGCACGAATGCACGAAAGTGAATTAACTACACGGTGTCACTTAATGTTTACCATGAAATGATTTAAATGTTATTACAAATTACCACGTTGCCCGTATTATTAGAAATCCAGGGTTATAAGTGGTCGTTTCATACTTCGAGTTAACCACGGAATGGTAAACATACCGACGGCAAATTAAAGGGTAATTTGGAGTGAGGAATTATTCAGTAACCAGTAGATTTCGGGAACTGTATTATAAGTGGCGAGTGTTTTTCTTTGATACAGTACCTATTTGAAATGAAAAATACGAGGTTTGCAATGGCTTCTTAAAAAAATACATTCCTGTCTTGTATTGTTTTTCTTTCTCTAGGCTTTATCTTCAATTTGTTTTCTTTAGAATAGTTTCTGTTTCAATATTATATTTTAAGATTGATCGATTGAGATACTAGTCGATAAAAATCTCAGGACATTTGTTTTTGTCTAAAAAATACAGTATTCTAGGACAATAATTTGAGATGAGTATAAATAATACTCGACTAAGTATTTCACAAATTCCATAGGTATAAAGTTAAAGTTAACAATAAGTACCTTTAAGTTAATATGTTACCTTAACCAAGATTAATAGAATATTTCTGTCATTATATAGACCTCTTGTGTAATTCTTACAGAGTGAAGTGCTTATTTGTCAAAAACCTAGTCTGATTCTATTGTTACGCAGAATACATTGTTATTTAAGTACATATAATTATGTGCTTGGGTAAAAATATTTTTACTATTCGTCCTATTTTAGATTATTAAAAACTATACTTTTTTGCGTTTTAATAACGCGTTCTTAACTAAACAGTTAATATTAATAGACAAACTCAAGACGCCGCCATCTTGGTACCAACATTAAGAAACGAAATAGTCAAAAAGATGACAGATGACTCCCTTATGTTAAAAGAAGCATAGACAAGTTTTTTTAACAATCATAATAATTTATTTAGAACAAAGGCTTAGGTAAGTATTACAATGTTATATTAACTTAATTAAATCTAATTAATTGTACTTTTTTAATTAGAATTGGCATTGAAAGCTACTATTTAATGAGCGTATTCAATAAATAGAAGAACCTTTTGCAAAACAGAACCATTTCCCTTAACGTGATGTATATTAACGAAAATTAATGATCTCGGAACAAAACACGTTTGCCGAGTGAGCATTTTACATTTTTATCGCAAGTATGCTAATAGACGATAGGGCTAAGTATGCGATAGACGAACTACATGTAAATACATACTATCCCACTTACGCTATCGGTTTGACAATGTGATGGAATACGTCGTAAATTAAGGTAATGAGCATAGACAAGTTGAAACTTTTTTTTATGCAAAAAAGGGCCAAGTACTTTCTCTATGCGATATAACATACTTTTGTTATTTTCGTGTGTATTTAAAGAATTTTAAAACCTGTCACCTGGAATCGCTTCGAATGAATTATAACTTGTAGTCGTGAACGATACTTCTATACCTACAAAGATTTCAAAACAGCGTTATACACATTTTCAATATCCTAATTGGAACAAAAAATAACAAAGACCTTGCTCATAAACTAGATCTAATCTAAGGTCACACGACTATTCACGATTATTTAATTTTTATTACAAAGCCCTAACGGCATATAAATGGCTCAATTAAGATATGGAACCCGGCGGATTACGTAATTAGAACGAAGCAAAGCTGCAATTTCAAAAAAACAAACAGGTATTTAAAAAATAGCGCTGGCAAGCGTTCTATCACGGCGCGTAATGTATTTCTGATTCTGGCAACAATCGTGCGCATGGGCAAGGAAAACAACTCGCGCATGCGCGCTGCACATCGCGTCATCTCGTTATGTAACACTGCGAGATGCATAATGTTATAATTTGTGTACTTTTCGCCTGTTCAAGGATATCTTTTAACACATCTACGATTAGATAAACGCGTGTAACGTATAAAATAAGAATCCTATTGAAGTCTTATTGTATAATTTCAGTTAATTTGTATTGGAATCCGTTTGTATCTCATTAGGTAGGTTGACAAATATTTCTATTTTGTTTGCGATAACAGTACCGTAGATTTGATACAAGTTTGTGGCGTAATTTCCTTTGATATTGTCATAACAATTAGAATATAATTTATTCATACCTACGTATAATCGATTTATAATAGGTACCTACTATGCATCCTTAGTATCGTAAACTAAGTACCAACGTCATCACGTAATAGATCTAATCATTAGATAGGTAGGTACGTATGAGTTGTTGAATAACATCAAATTTCTTAGTTAGGTACCTACTAAAACGCCACATATGTTAACAATAATTAATAATTTATATTTTGCATTAATTTCTGACAATCTCATTAAGTAATTAATCTCTAATGCAAACTAAACTCGTTAAAAGAAAGACTTTCATTTGACCTCTTTGTTCTTCTGCGCTATAGTCTATGTCAGTTTTATTTTAGGCGCTGGTAGCACAAAGGCATTGCGTTTTTCAGCCAACGTAAAAAAGTGGGTGTGACGCTACTGTGGTGCACAATCAAAAGATTGATGTGGAAAATGCCTGCCGACATCAAAACTGTATTCGTAGACTTTTTGAAAGTAATTATATAATAAACCTAACAATAAAAGTTTATTTTTATTTTTTCTATTTCGAGAAGGGTAACATTTTATGTAAATGAATTCAATGTGAACCTCTTTAAAATAACAACCGTTTCGTTTACGGGACACCGCGAAAAAAGGCCATATTAATAGAGTAAATTATAAGTGGCATAGAGAATAGAGCGAGAGACAAACAGGTTAGCGACTAGATAACGTGAACAATCGAGCTGGTGGCGTCCGCTACGTAGGGTGGCCATGCGTGAATTATTTAATTTATGTTTCAAAAAATATCTTGCCTTTATTTTGTATTGTTACAACGTAAAATATGCGCCGAGGGGAGGCTACACCAAAATACTGTAGTGACGATAAACGATTCGGTATTAACGTAAATATCTAATTCAGAACAAGTTTCTTTTGAATTTGAGATTACAAAATTCTATTATTACATTTGATATTTTTGCATTATCATCGTCTTCTACGAACTGAACTAGGTAGGTAGTTAACCATTTTTAAACCATACCTATTATAAAACTTGTTATGTTTGAAACGCATGATAAGTAGGTAGGTACAAAGATAGACAAAGTAAAGAGAATTATTCACTACTTGAATAGAAAATGACATACTCATATAATTAATCATTATCATATTTTATAACTAGACATAACTTTATCTAGTAAACTTAATTATAGTCTACCTATCAGAAATGCGATAACAGCCATTGAACGGCTGCAGCAATGCGTTATTTAATGAAAACATAATAGTTGTCACAAGACAAAACTATCGCAGACCCGCATAACCCCTCCACACTATCAGCAGTGCATCGTTCAAACGCACGTCTCATATTAAATGGAAACTATAAAATGACTAAGTAATTAAAGTTTAATTTACCTACTTAATACATTATTATCAACTAGTCGGAAATAGAAAAGCTCAAACAATCCAAACCTCATTCAGTTTTAAACGTATAAAAAGAAGATCTCTTGTCTATGCTTAACAACAAAACAGCTATATTAACCAAATATTTTACAATACCTATAGTATACGCAGGTACCTTACGTACTCTTAACTATTAAAGAAGTTGTAAATTAAATGCGGATCGTATTATACATAAAATATTACACAAAGAATATTATACATAAAATATTATATAAAGAACGAGTGTATCGCGGCGCATTTTTTACACGTATGCGTCATATCCGATGCAATAGAGATTTGTTTCGAAAATATACGTAAAGAATATTGTACCTAATATAATGTTGCCACCGCTTGCTACCAGCTTGATATAGTCTCCGAAAATGCATATTTCATAGCTGCAGTTTATAACGCTAGAATATTAAACGGAAATTGCACTTCCAAACACAATATTTTCTATAAAAATATCTATCAAAGCATCTCGACTGAAGCGGCGCAATATTCTTGCTTGCTTCAAGCATGGCAACAAAAAACAATTGAGACTACCAACAATAACGATAACTACATTGTATTCGTATGAAAGAAACGAGCGCAAGCGAATATCAAAAATGCTTTTGTCGACAATTTCACCACATAATTTATACCGTGCGTATTCCGAATTACCGTCGACTGATGTATGTACCTGCCATTCTAGCGTTCCATTTTACGGAGAAAGTATCCTATCTACCCGCAGAAATGCACGTTATTTTAGCACGCATTATGTCTATAAAACATCGCCTTTCAAGAAAATCTTTTATAGAACGAAGCGTTTACGTGACGTAAGAATAACCATCAATCACGCGCCGTAGAAATGTACCTAGGTAGGTATATCAATATAAAATAAGAAGGCATGGATGTTGAAGTATTAGAAAAATCAAGTTAGAAAATGGATTGAATTAGAAATTTACAGAATTTATACAGTACCATCTAGATTTGCGTTGAGCGTCACTTTCACCTAACCTAAAAATTTTCTCTGCTAAACTCTAGCAGAACGATAGCAGTGTTGTTAAAAATACCTATCTACTTTTGTTGTTAATTTATTTTAAAAGTGCCTACGTCCAACAAAAAACAAAGAGGCAAGTCTGTTGGCCTTTTCACTTTAAGGCAGAGATCTTTGTAATTAAACTGGTATTTAAGTATAGATACCTAGAGGTTTTTCAGTGAATGTCTCGAAGCATTATAAAAACTTTGTCGGCTATGTATATTATGTAAGTGCCCGGACTCTCTGGAGGAGTACAAAATATAAATTCTGGTTTTCACAATAAGTTACGACGATATTTTCCGCTCCCTTGATATTAATTTAAAATATCATACTTTACATTTCACATTAGTTTAGTCATAATATTTTGTACAGTGCTCATCGCACACTAACTTAAACAAAATTATTTACAACTTACTTTTGGTAGGTACCTACTTACTTTAATGATCGGTTTAATTGAAAACGGAAGTCAAATGATATTTACAAACTGCAGTAACAGCATGAAGCTACAATCTCAATATTATACCTATAACATTTTTCTCATTTTACAAATTCGAATGACAAATTATTTAAAACAAAAATAGAATCAGGATACCTCCAGTGGAAAAAGCAGGAAAAACGACAACCCTCGGCCAAAAAGTTTGAGCGCTCGGGGCCTAGTACGATTTTCTGTTTCTGAACGAATTTAAGAGTTTGGCTGAATGGTCAATGCCCTTTGCCCTTACGTTTTATAAAATGCTATCAATTGTCTACGGCTTGTGATGTGTCAATTGAGTAGATAGGTATTTGGCGCCGTAGGTACTTAATATACCAGTGATTACTAGTCCAGTTCACAAAGTTTTAATATTTAAGTACCTACCTATTTATTAATTAATATTAAATGGTTCCAAATGTGTGAATCTCTTAAGTGAGTAACTAATCGAGTTGCAAGGTGCCGACGGCATATCGTATTAATATCAATCTCAACGAGTAAGTTTTAGTGATTAATTCTGAATAATCCTTTATAGATAAATATGAAATGAACTCATAGGCCCACTAATATCTTACAATAGACGTAAGTACCCTAAATTACAAATTCCTATTCAGTTCTAATAAGTACGATGAAAAGAAAGACCCGAAATCTTACAAAAGAGAGGGGCGGAAACGCGGTCAAACCAGGAATGCACACGAAACAAAGAGGTTACAGAGTTGTGTAACTAACAAAGGGAGAGCCAGATGAATCAATGACATTATAAGGATCGTAGCCGACGCCATGCCATTACTGCAGGGCCGACTGGCGTGGCATGAAAGGAGGGCTTATGTTCCAACAATGGACGGAAACTAATCTCTCGCTGACTTACCTACCTACTAAGTGTCTAAACAGAGCAGTCTCTATGCATTTGACACGTCACAAACCGCACATTACCTAAGCACCTAGTTACTACATAACGTACTCAGACGAGCGTAGGTAGTTTCTACACCAATAATGATCGTGCGCGGTTTCCGTTTAGCGATTATAACGATTCCTATTGAAGCTAGGTAGGTACGTAAGGTAATTAATCATGCACTCGATGCGTCGACATGACGCGACGTCTCAGTGGACCGCGAAATGGAAACCTGCCTATGAATAGGTGATATTTTTGCGTCGGATTCTAGTATCCTGATAGTTCATTCATCTCCCACGTTGGTTACGAATGGCCGGTGACGGTGACGATTGAGGAAGATCAGGCGCTCCCGGCTTCGAGGTGTGACGTAACTGCCCGTGGCAATGGTGCCAAATGGGTTAGAGGCGTCGTCCGCCCCACCCGCGACTCATTACACTCGGCTTGCACTCTTTCCTTCGTCTAGTCGTCTGCCAAGGTCATTACGCCACGCGCCATCGACGCGCAATGCACGCGCCGGCTCGCGCGCCTCTAGCTCTATCCTAGACATCCCCGGTAGCACCCGGTAACACTTCCCGATCACGAATAAATATATAAACCTTCACTAACCTGTTCTTTTCCAACTCGTTATGAGTGGTCCTGGAACAAAAAGCATACAATTTGTAACCGGCCACGGCGACACTGATACCTATCACGCAACGAGAGAAACTCTCCACTAATTAGATCACGTATACACTGCACTAGCACTAGATCGCATCGGCAAGCGGGCTCCACTCACCTGCTGCCCTGCGATTTCTTCGTCTTCGGCCGTCTTCCGCCCGACCGGGATTCCTCATAAGCCGGCAAGTTCAACGCGTATCCGTGCTCCGCTTCTGCAACAAAGAAAACTGCCATTCCGTCAAAATCAGCTGATTACGACACGGCAAAAATAGACGGGAGCCATGTTGACGTGTGCGTGTGCTGCACTCGATTGACAATTCAAACAAAGAAAATCCAATTCACCTCTGTCGCGCCTTTCGATGAATTCAGCAGCTTGGATGAGTGCAGCAATACTCATATTTATTGTATCCCGGGTTAGCACAGGTATTCACGAACGTCACACGACTTATTCGATTAACTATAAATAAAAAGTATCTCAGCCGCTCCGAAGTTCACGACTGCGTTTACCGACGTCAAAAACACACTAGACGAGTTGGGACGCGCGACCGTGTAAAGCGGTTCGTGATTAGTCGGCTTCGTTCGTGCGCCGCTCGGTCGGCCAATCGCGGCGCAGCAAAGCCCACAATAAAATACCTGGGTCAATCACGTGAACTTTGTGTTTCCAAACAAAACATTTTTTTTCTATGCGCTGCTCTCTGCCTTAGTGAAGTGGTATATTGAACAAGTTCTATTTGCATGTATTCATTGTATTGCACGGCGGTTGTGCATTCGAGTGCACTCAACTGCACGTTAGCCACAACTGCTATCGGCTCCACTATTTTAATAATTCGGTTTTGTACATTTGATACCGGCATATTGTTATACGAGTTGCAGTTGGTGCTTTCTATTTTAATTGCGAACACAGTTAATATCCATTTACAAGGTGCTTTGAACTCATTAGTAGGTTTCAACTTTCGGACAGAGGGATAGCTCACAATAAAATAATTTAAAATTATAATTTTGCTGCACTGTTGGCTAGATATTAGGGTGAAAATAAAAGGCGACAAATTTACATTTGCGTAACGCTTTTAATGTTTAATATCTTCAAACATGTCTTGAGGGTCTCATTAAGGCACTTCAGCATTTGAATTCTGGCGAAAATGACTGGGAGCAGATGTTTTCTGGGTTCCTGTAATTAATAAATTACATTCTACACTTTGGTAAATAAATACCTACTTAGCTACATAGACTTACTAGATACTAGTAGGATATCTATAGATCAATAAAAAAAAAAATCATTTCATGATTTCCTACAAGAAGCTTATTAACATCAAAATAGATTCTACATAATATGAAACTATAAAAATGGATTCTCATTAGCATTTCTACAAGAAATTAATATGTAACACATTATAATGAATTCTAATAATTTTACATAGAGACATCTCAAATTTAGTGTATGTAGTAGGTATCTATTTTCAGGGTAAACTACTTACTGTTAATATTCTAACTCTTCTGTAATATTGACTAAACACTCTAACCATAGAGCATAAGAAACTACAAATATAGTGTGGACGAAATTCAAAAGTGTTGTCATTTATTTCTAAACTGTTATTTAGAAGCGATGGGAATCCCAGGATGTAGTTAAAAACTAGGGTCCATTCATCCTGAAAAGGAAAAACAATATTAATATGTCATTCTAAATATTCCGGAACAGTCAAATCATATAGATTATAATCAGTGGACAGGGAAGGAAATATTATTTTTATTATTATTTTCCCTGTAGGTACCTATAGGATTCATAAAAACTGTATAACAGCCAAATGATGAAATTTCCACTAATCATGAAAATTAAAAAAAAAACAAATGTTAGGTATAACATAAAAAGCCTTTTCATATTATGTCTATAATTTGGAAAGAAAAATAATATCAATCAACCAGAAATTCAATAGAAAATGTTATATTGAGAGGAATCTGGATAAAAATATATCTATTTACTTACTTAATAATAATTTATCAATGGCAAATTAATGTACTTATATAATAATAATATATTAATTTATCTTATCTGACTTATGTTATCTTAGCTATGCTTGTGTAGAATTGAATTATACTGCTGGATCAGAATAAAAAGTAGCCTTTTCCAAAGTTCCATCTATATCAAATTCTTTATAACAAAATCAGTTCAGCAATTTTGATAATAGTATGGAAGTATAAAAGGATAACATAACATGAAAGAGGCAAAAGTTATATGTGCATGAGACAGGACCCTATATAATAATAATTATGGATATATATTTGTACTACATTATTATATATATGTTTATCCTTGTGTACATTTTTTTTTTTTTTTTTTTTTTCTAACTGAATACTGAAGCGCAGTTGGCCAGCTAATGGGCCTTCACTGCAAAACCGGACGGGTGGCGAGACTCCTTCTTGTGTACACAGAAGAGTCATAGGTATGGACACATCTACCCTATTTTGTGAACATAATATTATAACATTTATTTACTTCTTGTGTGAGTAAACTGAAGTCAATATCATCAAAATCCGGTAATGGTGGATATGTCCCTTCTTCAACTTTCTCATGAAATGTCTTCACAATTGTCTCCAATCTTGCACAGTTATACAATATAAATGCTGCACCTGTAATTTAAAAATAATCTTTAATAGGACAATAGAGATTCACCAAAAGTAACTTAAACATAATATAATTAATAAATTCTGATGCCTTCGCGGTTATTACACATTGGAATGAAACAACTGTTAATGGATTTAACTCGCATATTTTTATTTTATTTTATTAGCTGACGTTTCGTTACGAAACTATATAATATAATATAATATAATTAGTCAAATTTTAATTTTATTTTAAGTTTAACTAAAAACATACTGATATTTTGTCTGTAAGTGTAAGAAAATAAATAACTTTAACTGTACCTAAACCATAAATTTTATTTTGTAATTAGTTTTAACATACAAACCTTTACTTGAACCTGCTGATGAGCAATCCAAATTGATCTTGACAGCACTGCTGGGTTTGGTCTGCAGAAGGTCAAATATGGCAGCGGATTCTCCGAGATTCGCTATGAATTCCTTCCACTTTGAATCTGTTGATACTCTTACTCCATATTTATGTTGGGCTATTAGTGTCATTTCTTCTTGCCTTTTCCTTTAAAAAAAGACCAAAATATATTTTTTATTATTGAGAGTCAGTTTATTAAGTTTGAGTTCAAGATTAGATCTGTGTAGACCCTGATATTGTATTAACACTACTAGTAGATATATCGTATTTAGATACAACTTTACAATCAAAATATAAAAATCATACTAGGTAATTGTCCCAAACTAATCAAAGCTTACGCCTTAGTTCTAGGCATTAGATAAACATACAAAAATATACTTAAGACATCCATGGCTCATGTGCTGTGTCGTCTCTCTAACATCTACTCCTAACGGGATTTGAGCCCACAACCTTCAGTTCATAGCCAGGCGCTATGACCACTAGTCTAACAGCCTGTCAAAAATTCCACTAGATATCACAGACATGTAAATATTACCTGATAAAATCATCACCATTGATTTCCTTCTCTTTACTGCCAGTTTTTGCATTAATGACTGTCCCACATAGTATCATCCTACTATCAACAGGGCATTGACTTGATGACTTAGAGCTTATAAAAATGTTGAACTTCTTATTGTATATTGAACATAAATTCTGAGCAGTTTTACTTAAATGTTTTAACCTTAAATATGTCAAACTATCATCAGCACATAGTGGGTCACATTGTATAGTTTCTAAATTGACATTTAATTTCTCAGAAATTAATGCGTTATTCTTGTAGGATTCCAACAAACCGATGCGGATTGCATTGCTTCGTTCCAGAAACAAATGGATACGACCTTTTTGTTCTGTTACTCTGTGTATTTTTAATATCCATTTCTGTGACTCCTTAACTAAATCTGACGTGTCTTTACCGATACATTTTAGTAGATTACTATCGTCATCGGTAAATTGTTTTGGATTTATGTATTCATGCCAAGATTTCACCGTATTTGGAAAACTGAAGTCTCCATTAATGTTTACGTTCTCTGTGTGTTTTTTCACTAATAAGCTTTTACCAGGTCTGTTTACATCGGTAATTAATAAAAAAACGTTATAAGTAAATGATTCCAAAGCGTTTTCCAACATTATAATATCCTATGGTATTAAAATGTCTGAAGATATCTAAATAACATTTACTGCAATTTTCTATGAAGCACGCAAATTTGACAGTGACATCTGATTTGACAGATTATACCAGAGACCATAGTATCTCTGTGGACATATCTGTGGATCACAAAAACCATCAACAACAAGTATTTTTTTTTAAGTAAACTTCAAATAATTGTCACACTTAAAAATTAATCTGAAACAGTTTATAGAGTGTTGTTGCTTTTTATTAACTACATTTTGAAATCAAATAATCTTTTATAAATTTATGTATGTATCATAGAACTTTACTATTTCTGAACGAAAATTAGCTGACGTCGATATTGACGTTGACACTTGGTAGTTGGTTGTCAGAAGTCTGCAATCGGTTGGCATGTAGCATAATTTTCACTAAATTTACTAGGATCGCAGTCTTGCCGGTGTTCATTAATTATTACAACTCAGGACTATGTTTTAGCACAATGGCGAAATACTTACGATGTTCCTTTCTTATACTTCTGTCATGGCAGATCGCTACGGTCGCCTCGCACGATCATCTGCTCGAAGGTATTTACTGTGGAAAGGCGAACTGTTACGAAGTGCTGGGAGTAACCAGGGAAGCCACAAAGAATGAAATTGGTAAGAGTTATCGCCAATTAGCCAGGAAATTCCATCCCGATTTGCACAGAGATCCCGAAGCTAAGAAGGTCGCCGAAGAGAAATTCAAGGAGATTGCGACTGCTTACGAGATTCTCCGCGATGACGAGGAGAGAACCGATTATGATTACATGCTTGACAATCCTCAGGAATACTATGCTCATTACTATAGGTACTATCGACGCCGTATGGCACCCAAAGTTGACGTCAGAATCGTGATAGCCGTCACCATATCCATTATTTCCATAATTCAATACTACAGCGGGTGGTCGAAGTACGACACGGCTATTAAATACTTTATGACAGTGCCAAAATATAGAAATAAAGCGCTAGAAATCGCCAAAGCTGAAACTAAGGAAGTTCATTCAAAGAAAAATAAGAAAAGTAAGTCGGAACAGAAAGAAGAGCTGGATAGGATAATAAGGAGAGTTATTGAAGAGAACATGGATATCAAAGGAGCTTATGCTAAGCCAGAAATCACAGATATATTATGGGTGCAGCTAGTGATCCTGCCTTACACTGTGTCATACTACTTCTATTGGTATATGAGATGGCTATGGAAATTTACAATTATGAGGCAAGAATATGGTGAAGAGGAGAAACTGTATATGATAAGAAAGTACATGAAACTGGGACAACACCAGTTCAACTCCCTAGAGGACAAGGAAAAACAGGAATTCCTAGATGAAGAATTATGGATAAAAGACAACTTCAAAGTTTGGAAGGAGAGAAAGGATGAGGAAGCGAAAAAGGCTCTAGCTGACAACAATAAATACAAACAATATAGAAGATATATTAAGCAACATGGAGTTGGCAGGATGACGTTTGATGACTCTTGATATTTTTGTGTTGTGATAATTTATTATAATTTAAGATCTGGCATAAAAAAATATACACTAATTGTACATACAATTCTACGCCTTAACACCTAAACATTAAGGTGCCGAATTGCAATAATAACATAAATACATCACAGACAAAGATCAGCATTTAAAATTCATAATATAATATGTGAAATGAAAAATAAAACATTATTTATATAAGTAGTTACTTTTATATGTTTATTCTCTTTTCAACATGTACTACAATGATTCAATTATAGGTATATTACTTGATAATTTACATTCATCACAAATGGCAATTCATTAAGGCATTCTAATTCACCGCGCACATTTTATAATACAGACACAAGGCAAGTAGAAGACCCATTAACAATTCCCTGAGTACTGATGAGACATCACACTTACATAGTGGTCCGACGCCTTAGATATTTTCAAAATTTTCGAAATCACGTGACTCTACTAAATAGCAAGGGTTGTCCCGAATTGCTAACAAATCTTTGTAAATAGTTCGGGCTGTGGAGCCAGTACAAACTGACATAAGTGAACGAAACCTGATGTGACTTTTCCTTCACTTATGTCAAATTTATACATAATTCATTTTATTGCATCAGTACATATACAGATAATTCTGTTATGATATATCCCATATTATCAGATCAGTATTCTAGACATTGTTAATGAGTCTGCAATAAAAATAGGAGTACCTTAATAAAGTTATTATCTTGCATGTACCAGACATGTTTATAATTAAAGAACATTCATTATATTTATCAATTAAAATCATCAATTGTATATTAATTTGAATTGGCAGTGCATTCGTGAATTATTTTTAGGATACACAATAACATGTAAATTGTTAAAAATAATATTATCATGTGAAAGTAACGTTTATATTTAAGACATTTTTAAAAATAATTATCTCACATTTAATATTACTATTAACATTTGAACTGAGGAAAATAATTATTTCTTTGAATACACGACATTAATTAAGCTATCTTATCCAATTTGCGACATCGAACAATTACACGAAATTTGTGATGTAAGTATATTTACAAGATCGACACCTTTCGCAGTACTGGAGTGATTAAAACATACATTTCTCCATAACTCTTGTAAAGAAATCAGTCATGTTCTGACCCAACCACACTGCACAAGATGGTGTTTAATTTTTTTTTATTTAAAAATTATTAAATACCATAGCAATGTTATATTAAGCATTAAAATAGCTGGTCAATTAAAATTTTCATGCTCCATACAAAATAAAAAACATAGTGACGTCACTATCTTGTATCAGTGCGATCACTATAGAGTAGCCATTTATTTGGAATGATTATTACATCATACAGTTAATAAAACAATAGTCAATAACAAATCAGGGTGGGTCGGTAGTATTTTTTTTAATCAATTGTGCATTAGAGCAATCATATTTGTATACTTTTTATAATTGAATAGTATTTATTATTTAGTTACAGTACGCTTGAAATTTCTCACGCTTGGCGTTCCGTTTTTTCCGCTTTTATTTTATATGTAATATGTTATAGTTATTATGCTTGTATTATTTACTTTACGATCTACTTTATTTTAACCCCGTGCGTTACTTCATCTTGTACTCATTACAGGTAAGTGACTACCTACATTACAATATGAGTATCTGTCTTTTATAAGGAATTTCACGTTGAACACTAAAGTCCAAAATATTGTCACAAAATTTAATTAAATCAAGTCTCCTATGCTGTGAATTTAAATACCTATTTTTACTTTTAAATTTCGCTGACATTTAAAATTTACTCTTTATATATAAAAGTATTACATTTTCTTTATTTACATTTCAAAACCGTTCTATCTATGCGTTCATTAAGTTCCTTAGATTCGTACTTATTTGCTTGTTTTAATATCGTTTATTTTTCTGACTATTCAAATTATGGGCAAGCCTACGGCCTCGCATATAGGTAGGTACTTTATCAGCTAAACAGTGAAGTATCTATGCTAAAAGTAATTTTACAAATCAAGCGCAATGACTTACAACGTCCATTTCACGATCCAATATATAAAATCAGTCATTTTGTCAATTGTTAGGATAGTTTTTATATATATCTTTAGTCTCCTGCTTTAAAAAAAAATACCTATGCGATTCTTGTAGATCTACAAAATTCACTTACGACATTCTGTCCTCTCTTGATTTACACGTTTCAGTACTATTATTATTTTTGCTATTTTAATCGGGTAATTTAGTTATTGCGAGATCTAAACGAATATAATAGTACAGCGATAACTTAGTTATTTTATATTACTGGACGCAAACAATACAATTTAATGTGCCTTTTCGAGATCAAATAATTGGCAATTGAAAAGTCTACCTTGTCAGTCTACAATACAAGGGTAAAAAACAAACGTTTTTTCTTTTAAAGAAAAAGCGTCAAAAACCAAAATAAAACCAATCAAAGCCTTACGCATATCAGCGAATCACAAAACACTACATTTCCAATCAAAACTCCAATACCCAATCCCCCAATAACCTTAAAAGACACCAAATTTCCATTTTCAACTCATCACCCGCACCATAAGGTTTATATTGCACTGGCGTCTATATAATTCATACACTCATTCTCGTCTCTAAAGTCTTGTGGATAAAGTTCATATTGCACTAGCGTCGTCGGCGCGAGATGCGTTTGACAGCTACGTGCATCGCTCGCCCTCAAACCGGCGTCTCGTGGTCTGTCTCCTCGATACGGCCGAGTCGCCACGCGTTCGGGTCTGTTGCTGTATTAAAAAATATATATTATAGTCGAAAGTATGTACGCTTATAAAGGTAGAGGCCGCTGATCTTAATTCAGGTCTATCTGTCAAATTTCATTACTAGCGAGCCAGTAGGTACTTTGCCTCTTCTTAGCAGCCTTTAGAGATACACCACATTAGTACATTACGCACCTAGGCCAGTAAAATAAAAAATGTCTCAGATCACATGTAATTGTCGTCCGAGGCGAAGCCGAGGTTGACAAAAATGTGATCTGAAGCTTTTTATTTTACTGGCCGAGGTCAGTATACTATTTTTCTGTTCGACGAAGCCAGAAAGCGGCAATTTCATTTAGCGCAGCGGCCAGAAAGTTGGCGCTTTTTGGCCGGAGGACAGAAAAGTGTATTAACACCAGTATGACTCGGGTAGGTTGCTGTCAATATGACATGATTTTGGCCAAAATTAGCGAAATACTTTTAAAGTTTATAATTGAAATATACCACACAACCAACTCTTTCTGTGCAATATTTTTCGATATAAATAATTAAAATGTAATTTCGGTAACAAATAAAACCCCAGAATATCAGTCAACATTCACACAGACAGAACAACAGACATGCATGCTACCGGGTGCCTGTGCCGTGTTGAGGCGATACAAATAAATGAATGAGACAATCTTAATTATCAAATGATAGTACAAAAGTGATTTATGTGTATGTTGAATGATAAAATTGAGGAATTGTGTGATTCGGTTATTATGGAATAATAAAAAAAAAAAAAAAAAATTAAATGAGAGGTACATTTTTGAAAACAGTGTTATTAAAAATATCATATTTTTGTGACGTTGACAAACACATCACGATATTGCTAAAGCCAATTAAATTTTGCAAGTGTCAAGGTGGGAGAAAAAGAAAATAATGAAACAAAAAAAAATTACCTTCGATAGTTGATCTTCCAAACATGCTTGAGGAATTTGGAATTAAAGGGTAGGACGGTAAGGATTGTTTTTAAACTCATACATTTTACATATAGTTAATTTATTACTTATAGATATGGGGTAACAACTATTCAATTAAAGCAGTCTACAATACCTAAGTACCTATAGCATAAGCTGAAATATCTAGGACCTATTTCTGAGAAAAAATACTGTGTTTAGAAGACGACAAAGACTTTGGAAGCTAAGCTAGAATTAGCATAGAAAATGCTAAAAAAAAACTAACAGAATAATTATTTTTGATTGGCTCATTTCTCTTCATCATCATACCTGAGCTCCCAAAATAATTGCCTAATATAGTGAAGAAGTATGTTATATTAAGTACCACTAATTACGATTAAAATATAATATTTCAGAAATAGGTACCAAAAAGTAAATGTTCAAGCATTTTACTTTTATAACATGCAATTTGAGTCCGATCACAGAACAAGTAACTTTAAGGAGTCATATTTAGAGCTCATTATTGCGGTTTTGTGATCAAACTCTTAAGTAAATATGTATTAGTTAATGGAAAACGATACATGACTAGGTCGTTAATACAGACATATACATGCGACATATAAAGTTATTATATGAGATTATAAATCATATGTCATGGTTATGTTATATAATATCACACGTTTCTATTATATGAAACTACGTACAAGCTACATATAGGGTTGGATTGTTCTCGAAAATTTCTTAATTTTTAAAGGAAATATTCTCAATCGAGAATATTCCCATTATAATGTTCCCGAGAACAACCCACCCCTAGCCACATTTATTAAGCAGATCATATACACCACATATTTTTAAAAAGATCATAAATAGAAGAAGAATAAAAACAATACAGAGGGATTTTTTTGATTATTGTAAATAAAATTTTCAATCAGAAAATTGTTAGAAACAGCCATTTGTTTTTTAAATCAGATACGGATGTTTTGGAATCATAAAATATCAAAACTCCAGGAAAGGATTATATAGGGATCGATTTTATGGAAATAGGACATAATAATGCTTTTGTTGCAACGGTCATACTGTAAGTCACAAATTCTGTGAATTTAGCAATTTTTTTCGATTAAATAAATGTAAGACTTTACAAAATGATCAAAGCAGAACGCCTAACACAAAACGCCCTAATACCGTAGGTATAACTATATAGCATAAAATTATTTCTGATTTCCGGAAACTGTCTCTCACATTTCATTCCTGTATGAAATTCCATATAATTTGGCATTATCTTCGTTGGGTTGGTATTGTCGATTGGCACTTATCTAGAGGCCAAGGGTAGTTAGTTAAGATTTTTTTTTAATTTATGTGAAATGTTCTTGTTCCGGAAATGTTTCTCTATTATCAACAAAATTAAACAAAACGATCCATTCATATTGTTGAATATATTTAAATAAAACTATGCTAAAACCGCGAATGTACTTTATCATAAATTGTAATTTAGATAACTCTCAACTTTAACGTTCCCAAACGCTAGCAGACAAGTAAAAATCAATAGCAAAAGTGAAAATCGAAATGTCACATCACATGAATTCAAACTTATGTGCAGACTTAGTCTTATATGGAGTAACAAAATAAAATTTCAAGTCACACTTCTAAAGGACGGTCGCCGAGCACAGCGAAAAACGGACGTTGCCCTTTTTCTATTTGTCTCTGTCGCACGACTGTCTGTCCTTTAGTAAAGGTGCGATACATTTTTTGTGTTAGGCGTTGATATTAGTAGTGGAGGGGTGGGGATGAAGGTCGTGGGTATAAAAAGGGGGTCGGCCGCGTCGTCGCTCAGCAGTTGGCGGGCGGCGCTCGCAGCAGCGGCGCGTGCTCGCCTACGCGGCACAAGCACAACAGTTACTGGGGCGCTACCCAACGGGGTTACAATTCAGGACGAAGCCATATGTTATACAACCTTTTTCAATCGAACACGATGTGAAAACAATGAGGGCCACCGCGTGTCAGAAATCCGCTAGATGCGCTAGTGTAGAATGAGGTCTAGCTGTCATGTTCCACCAATGAGAGGCAAGCTACTGGTCTGTGATTGGTGGAACATGACAGCTAGACCTCATTCTACACTAGCGCATCTAGCGGATTTCTGACACGCGGTGGCCCTCATTGTTCTTGGTACACGTCCCATATTAGCTTATATATAAATTATATCTGGTCTCTTAGTACTAAAGTCCCATTTAATTCTTTCGTAAACGATATACTATATGGCTTCGACTTCCGAAATTTTATCCCAGGCCGGTGTAGCATTCATTAGACCAACACGACATCGATGCTAATACTTAAAGATCAAAAAATTCCTAATACAGAAACTAATGTAATTATGGCCTTAATTGTAAAAACAATCAGACAAATATTGCTTTTAATTTATTTAAATGACAAAGCAAGTCATAGATCCGTCAGAGGTCGCTATTCTCGAAAGAAATCTATTTGTCTATTTCCACCAATCACAGACCAGTAGCTCGTCTCTCATTGGTGGAACTTGGAAGATCTATTTCAGACGAAACTAGCGACCTCTAGTAGAATTTAAGTACACGTTTGTCCCTTTTATGTTTACTTATTCCTTTTATTACCTACATTGCACCGATGTCATGTGTGTTATGAACTTTAGGTTCGCGCATTGACTTATATACCAATTCAATAAACAATATAAAAATTAAGGAAGGTACTTTGTGTGGTCCTAGGTCGTACCTCTTTCAGTAACGACGTAAGTGCAAATAATTTGACTTTGTAACTATGGAAATAATTGATTGCAAAGTCTCTTGGGTATAAGTCTAAAGCGCGAATCAATATCGACAAACATACAGATGAGCAATAATAATCCACAGATATTTTCAAGATACGAATTTGCTTAGGGACCGTTCAAGTATTACCTCCTCTCCCCCAGGTCACAAGACATTAACCCCCCCCCCCCTCACCGTTCCTCTACAGTGCTTACGTAATACTTGAACGGCCCCATAAGGACGAATCTATCAAATATCTGATCGGTATTTGATAGATTCGTATACCTATACCTGTATGATAATTAGCTAACATACAATTTTAATACTTTTGTATTTTTGCATATTTCAAACAAAATAAAAAATAGCGAAAAACAATAATTAGGCCATAAAATGAATGCATATTGGAATGAAACAACTATAGCGGATTTATCTCGCGCATAATAATATAATTGTCACTAACGTTTCGAAAATTTTACAGTTCCCATATTCGCAGCCGTCAGCTCCGTCGAATACGAATATATGGGTGCCATAAAGTACTGCGCTACAAAATTCATTTTGAAAAATGAGGAAAAAGAAGCTGTTTCATTCTAATGTTTAATAACCGCGAAAGCATCAAATTATTATATGCAAATACACAAAAGTACATTAAACAACATCCAATTAAACATAACAACATCCATAAAATCCAATGATATCCTTAAGGTGCTCATAAGGCACTTTTGGACAGTCAGCATCAGATATATCAAAGCGGGCGAGGTACTCAAATACATCTGAACAACATTAAATTTCAATAAATTCGTTACGGCAAATAAGGCCAATAATATCTGAACGTCCAATTCGTCACAAATATAAGAGCAGCAATTTTTCAATATAATCTGGACACATAACAACGCAAAAATATCTAAACAGTACAAGTGTTCATAAATATCTGAACACTTAAGGAAAATATAGCTTAAATCACTGACATATAGTTTACATTCTATTGTACAGATGTAGTGAATATTCTGTCTCATGGTATCATTACTAGGTAAGCAAAGCAAACGTGAATTGCGACGTTGTCATACTTACTATTGTTTTCTGTTGCCAAACTTCAACTGTCACTGTTCAGTTCGTATCCTATTTAATTATGAAAGAATATTATGGTCGTTGACAAGTCGTTGTCAACATTGGTAATCAATTTTCGTCAACCTGATAATTGATTGCTTAGCCTCATGGTTTATACGTCGGATGCGCGGTCATAGAACGCGGCTGGTTTAAGTTCAAGACCAGGGAGAATTTGTGTTATTTTTAAATTTTATTCCTTTTGTATTTTTATTCAGATCTTATTTTGTATTGAAGACATCGGTGAGACACTTCCAAGACTAACCTTAGTTAAATTGTGTATATTCTAGTTATAGTTTATTTAGTCTATGTAAGCTACGTTTTGTGTAAAGTATAAATTATTATGGTAACCAGATGATGAAATGATGAGACATGATGGAGCTTAATTAATTACATACTTTGTCGTTTAATTAGGTACGCAACAACTTCATCAATTGTAAAAGTCCGTAGGTAATAAACGAACTGCAAATACTAATACGAGTTTCGATTCTACGTATGTCCGATCTCCGAATTTCCTGCCACCGTATTAAAGACTATAATAAATAAAGAAATAAAAAATAAAAAATCTTAAAAAACTTACGACAAATAAAATTTTAATATAGCAGGTAACCTAATTTATTATAGAAATTAAAAAAAAGAATAATATATGTCATATTTCCCATCCGTTAATAAAAATAAAATGCATGTGGACCAGTCGGATTCGATCCATGATGCTCGGTTTACTAAGCGATATCTTACGCATTAAGCCAAGACAGTATTATTTAGATTGTTTGAAATTTATAATAGGTATATGCATTTGATTAGAGCCTAGTAATGATACCACGAGACAGAATATTCACTACATCTGCACAATAGAATGTAAACTATATGTCAGTGACTTAAGGTATATTTTCCTTAAGTGTTCAGATATTTATGAACAATTGTACTGTTTAAATATTTTTGCGTTGTTATGTGTCCAGATTATATTGAAAAATTGCTGCTCTTATATTTGTGACGAATTGGACGTTCAGATATTATTGGCCTTATTTGCCGTAACGAATTTATTGAAATTTAATGTTGTTCAGATGTATTTGAGTACCTCGCCCGTTCTGATATATCTGATGGTGACTGGACAAAAGAAAAATTTGGAAGAATAATATATTAAGTATCTCATACTAAATACTTGCACAAGCCTACGGCTTTTATCGATGGAAAACAAGCATTTACTATTTTCATTACAAATCAAGAGAACCAGTCTGAAATTCACAAAAAAATAATAAATAAGTAAGTACTTACATAATTTTTACTACTATCTAGGATATGAACCCACACCTATACGCGTGGCACAGTGCTTATTCCAGTTACACTATGGGTATAATACATAACACAGATATATACGATATAATTACATTTATTATTATGTCAAATTACATGTACTCATATTGAGATCGTCAAAAACAAAAACAAAGATCAATAAGAATTTCTGATGCCTTCGCGGTTATTACACATTGGAATGAAACAACTATTAACGGATTTAACTCGCGTATTTTTATTTTATTTTATTAGCTGACGTTTCGGATTCTTTACTGTTTCCATAATCGTAGCACGACTGAGCTGACAATAGTCTAACGCTAAAGTGATTTATACAGTTATGCAAACTACCTTATATTTAAATTACCAATTTTGAAAAACTCTTTTGTTCTGTAGTAGTTTGCATAACAGTTTTTTACTGGCTTGTTGGAGAATGAGATCACTACCAAAAATATCATTTTTCGGTGTTATCTTCACGCACGTAGGAATAAGATTCTCGTTGCGGCAAATCTTGAGAAATTTGAGAGCATTTACCGCATAAAATACCTAATAAAATAAAATAAAAATACGCGAGTTAAGTCCGTTAATAGTTGTTTCATTCTAAAGATCAATAAGATTAAATAATAATTAACATCAAAATTACAATAAGATTTTGTCATACATATAATGTCAAATAGGTATATTAACTATCATAGATTTTTCTCATTAGTCATCAATACAATACAGCCCACAATTTAAATGTACTTAGGCGTATTATTTATTAAATACCAGCGACCACGAAGACTACAACCATTATAAAATAAAAAAATGCTGAAGCGACAATTTCGCTTGTAAACAGGAGTAAGTACCAAGTACTAAGGCAGAATATAGTGATAGGAAATTTCGTCGACTCAATCAGTGACACCCATAGTGTAACTGGAAGCACTGTGCGGCGCGTATAGGCATAGACCAGGTGTAGGTTCAAATCCCACTGGGGTCTCGACTTTTTCTATGTACTTGTACTTTTCTTGGTACAAATATTAATATAATTTTTGTGTATTACAGATGGTTAAATACTTACGTCACTAACATTAAAATTAACTATTAAATCGAAATTTATTACTCATGCTTACATAATTTCACATTATTTTGTGCGTCGGTTTTGCTGCAAACTTTATTCTTCCAAACAATTATTTATAATATTACATCATCGCACACAAACGATACAAAACAACCCTTTCAATGACCAACCCCCTAAAACAACTCAAATGACCGTGCACCCGTCACCCCTCTGAATAAATTAAAATTATTATTACTTCAAAAACTACAATGTAAAGAGACATATTTAAACCCCCATTTACTTATTTTCAAGAATAACACCTTACAGTTGCTAGTTTGGCAAAAGTCGGTAATAAAATTTAATTGTACCTAAAGCTAGGTCAGTCATAAATTTTGTTAAGTTAATGACGCAATGTAGTACTCCCATTAAACTGTATTCATTATTTTACATTCAATGTATTTTGTCAAAAAATTTATTTATTTGTACTGTACACTACATAGTTGTGCCTAATCAATCGTAAGCATGAACGTCAGCCTATTTGGCATAAAATGACAATTCTACCAGCAGAGTGACGTCACTGTCTCGTTAAAATACGACCACAATACCATTCCCGACAAAATGACAGATGATCAAGGCAACATGATTGAAACAATGTCATAGCAAAACAGACGCCCAAAACAATTGTATAATATCCAGACTTCAAATTAGATCCGACTCCGTATGGAATGATACTATAGGAATGACGACTGGGTAGAAAAAACGAAATTCTACTTAATCCGTCAGTTAGATTATTAAAAAAATATTCGACACGTATTTTTCTTCTCAAACAAATAAACAATGCCAAAGATAAGCTTCTAAAGTTCTTCTAAAGGGAGTGGGGGCTCATGACATCACGATATGGTACAATTTATACCTAGCCGTGACGTCACAACCCGCCACTTCCGAACTTTAGAAGCGCTTATCTTTGGCATTTATTGTTCGACAAGCTTCTGCCCGCGGCTTCGTCCACGTGGAACTCCTCCTTTTTTGCAGTCGGTTAAAAAATAGCCTATGTCCTTTCTGAGGCTCCAGACTTTCTTTGTACCAAATTTCATTTAAACCGGTCCAGCAGTTTTAGGGTGAAAGCGTAACAGACAGACAGAGTTACTTTCGCATTTATAATATTAGTAGGGATTGAGAAAAGAAAAAATACGCGTCCAATATTTTGGCAATCTATTTATTAAAAAAAAAACATTCGTCACCCTATTAAAGATGTTTACCCATATGTTTCCTATGAACTCTTACCTTGCAGCTGTCTGTTCAACAGTGCCGTGATGCCAGGTCCGTCTCCAGTCTTCTTGACCACCAACATTGGCTTGTCCTCGCCTTCCTCGAAGCTGTTGGGAAGGTGGCCGTTGCTTACTGCCATCGTTTCGCTAACCTGGAATTTGCAGTTGGCAGGTATGTAAGAAGGCTGTTAAAAGCTTTTATTTAACTGGCAATGTACCTACATACATTCTAGTACCCCAACAAGCAAAGTATTCCTATAAGTAAAGACTATAAGTACTAATTTGCTAATAACGTTCCTATAAAGGCATTGACGTAGAGTCATTTACTTATAATAGCTTTGGATAAGCGGTAACATACTCAAGAGCATTAGTGTTTATAATTCATCCTTATAGTATGCTACAAGATTGTAGCACAGAACAGTTATAGGATACTTTTACTTATAGTAACATTATACAAGCGTAGATAGTCTTAAGATCATTTGGTTTTATTTTACATGCTTGTAGTAAGCTACAAGAGCGTCTTATAAGATAGTTATAGGATTTAGTCTCCTATAACAGTTTGCAGAAAGAGCAAATAGTCCTGAATAATATTGATCTTATAGTAGCATTTTGTAAGAGTACAAGACATTATATTATACTAAGCTGAGACTATTTCAAGTGTACATAGCTATTAGTCTTGTCCAATGCTCTTATAACCCAAATTGTACTTTGTTAGAGCCTTATAAGATGAAACAATCCTATAAATTACTTGACCAAACACCTTACTAGTAAATGTCATTCAATTTGTGTTACGAAACGCTAATACGTTTAAATATGGCGACGATTGCTCTGGATCAAAACTGCTATAGGTTCAATATTACCTATAATTGTCCTATAATATACTCAATGCAGAGTACTTTTAGAAAATGGCGAATGTTCTCAATTAATGTACGAATATTATTTCAATAACATCTATGATTATGTGAGCTTTTTCCATGGGCATTGTTAAAATCAACAAATTATGGTGGACATTCACAATAAAAATGAATTCCCCGGTAATTTCACACACTAAACATATAGTAATTTTCAATACTTAGATATACTCTTCACTACTTACTAATTGTATTAGATAAATTAAAAAGAAAACGGCCACAAAAAATAACTAAGTATATTCGTAGGAGATACTTTGTAACTAAAATTGCTCTAGTATGATACTCATCTCAGATAGTAATAAGAGTCATAGTACTTATAAATGGGTAGTCTCAGGACTGTATAGGATCAATTGTACTACGGTAAAACAATTGTAAGCGTATTATAGGGCCTATTGACGTTCCGCTAGTTCATTATAAGATCGTTATAAGAAAGAATGCTCCTATATCTGCGCCCAAATCCTTGTTTGTAGCATACTTGGAGTATCTTATAAGTCTAATAAAAATAGGCTTCAAGAACACTACAAGTACTGATTTTGCTTGTTGGGACAGTACTTACGTATACTACGTAGTAAGTTTATAAGCAGCAAGCAAGTTCAATGAGAAATGACATGAGAATCGCATATTATGCCCACACTCGCATTGGCTGTCACGACCACGAGCCGTTTGCCAGTGGCAGTATTTAAAACCACGTCCATCACACGTGAGAGCAAATGCGGAGTTTGCTACTACGGCATAGGTTTTTTTCGGCGGGGCAAATACTGCCACTGGCACACGGCTCGTGACAGCCAATGCCAGTGTGGACATATGCGCCGGGGCTAAGTATTGGGAGGAAGAGGAAGTATGGCGCCAGGGTAGGCACTCCATACATTAGGGACACTGTGCCTATATAACTTTCCAACACAGCAGCCCCGCTGTAACAAGTCACAGCAAGTACACCCACACACACACACGCACGCCCGCACGCACACACACACACACGCACGCACGCAGTTATAGCCAAATAAAATGATTTCTTTCTTTCTTTCTTTATATGTAATTAAAGCCCACGTACCTGCATCAGTTTATGGACCACATCCCTCCCCAGTATGTGGTCGAACACGGCCTGCAGGAACGCGTCGGACATTATCGACAGCTTCAGCTTGTCCCGGTGCCACACCAGCACGCGAGACTCCTCCATCGCCATTATTGACACCTGGAACGGGATACGGTTGTTCGTAATCAACGGCTTCATTGCAATCATTTTGACAAATCGTTACTAATATAATATACTACGATGTAATAATATCTGATGACTTCGCGGTCATTACACATTGGAATGAAACTACTATAAACGGATTTAACTCGCGTATTTTATTTTATTTGTTAGCTCAGTCGTGCTACGATTTTGGAATCTGTGAAGGGTCCGAAACGTCAGCCAATAAAATAAAATACGCGAGTTAGGTAAATCCGTTTAAAGTTGTTTTACTACGATGTATCAATCGAAATTCGATCAATGAAAATATTCGCTTGTAATAGAAGTTTACGATCGTTTTCTATTACGTTAATATTAATTATAAACTATTTATTATTATTAATTATAAAGAGTTAATAAATCACTCAAAACCAACAATGCATTTATAGACTTAGCTTAGCATCGCTTGATTCCTTAAGAGGATTGTGAACCTGTTAATTTTCATACAAAAGGCGATAACGTTTTACACCCAGTAAATATAGTTAGATTTTTATAATTTTTGGATATGTTGTAGATATAATGAGAAACTACGTCTGTACGTTTTGATTTTTAAGAAATATTGCTTACGCTAGATCTAAATATAGATTTTTAGATCTATATATATATTTAAAGATGCTAATAAATTTTAGCGTAAGCAATATTTCTTAAAAATCAAAACGTACAGACGTAGTTTCTCATTATATCTACAACATATCCAAAAATTATAAAAATCTAACTATATTTACTGGGTGTAAAACGTTATCGCCTTTTGTATGAAAATTAACAGGTTCACAATCCTCTTAAAGACTAAATTACTCAATGTCAACGATGCCTTTATAGACTTAGCTTAGCTCTTGATTCCTTAAGACCATAGTTCTGTACAATTCCTCTAATATTCCTTATCAGCATCACATATGTACTTATGCAATGCAGCAAACTTGAGGAACCAATCAGCTTAGTTTTGCTTTAAGGTTGTCACAAGTTCAAGAAATACCAAAAAAATTTTTAGAAATTTAGGTTCAAAAGCGTTATTACTTTGACTACACATACCATGGGGCGGAAGAACGGTTGACGTACTGTACATTTGACATTTTAAATAGGTAAGTACTTCAATGTTTTATACTTGACGTCAAAGAAAAAAATTATCATAACGACATTATGTTATTTTCTAAAATAATGACTTGTTTGAATTTTGTGTATTTCTCTGTTTTTATATTCTTCACGATCTCACTATTAGTACATTAAATTTTATTATGATACTAGCGGCCCCGGCAGACGTCGTCCTGCCCGTCCGATTGTTTCGTCAAAGATCTGTCAAAGTTTTCTGTCACTTCTTTATAAGGCTTCATATTTTCCCCGTTTTTTACACATTTTCCACTGTTTCTTCGCTTCTATTGGTCGCAGCATGATGTTATATAGCCTAAAGCCTTCCTCGATAAATGGTCTGTCCAACAAAAAAATATTTTTTGAATTCGAACCAGTAGTTCCTGAGATTAGCGCGTTCAAACAAACAAACAAACAAACTCTTCAGCTTTATAATATTATAGTATAGATGATATGTAATTATGATGTATAAAATATTGAAAAATAAATGAATCAGAAGGGGGATCACGGTCAAATTCTGTTCAAAAGATAATTTGATTAAGGAGAATAAGTTTAGGAAAATATATACATCCCTGACCACCCCCATGGATCCGCCATTGACCATAGTATAGTCCTATTACAAGATTTTCTAAGCGCCACGACCGAAGTCTAGAAAATAAGAATCCTAAATCTAACAGCCCTAAGTTGCGATGAACTCACCTCGGAGTTTAATGACTTAGCTAACTTAACCTACATGTTACATTATTAATACGTATAAGTGAAGTAGGGCAGGCGACTATTAATGTTCTGGATTAATCTAATCGAGCGGTATCACGCGTACCTAATACCCCCCCATAGATTTACCAGTGACATTTTACATTTCGCACACCTAGATCTAAAGAGAGCTAACTCAAAAAAGGTACTTTTTCAGGAGAGGCGAGAAACTGATTAATATGTCCATATGCACGCATGAGTTTTCTGTATAAATTTATACTTTTTATAATAAAGCTAGCAGCCTTATATTAGCTGAAATCAGTTTTAGTGTAGGTAGGTTTTGCTGGAATCCGATGGTGTGCATAACTCAAATCTTCCGGTTTTTGAGTTAGATCCCTTTAGATCTAGGTGTGCGATTTGATAGCAGAATACATGATGACAAAATTTTACATGTTATTAGTAGTACTTACTAATAAATTCTGGCTGGAAACCGAACTACTGCTCGAAAACAAATATATCAAACTAGCTGTGCCCGCGACTTCGTCCCCGTGGAATAGTAATTCTTCATAAGGCTTTTATTTTATTTTCCCCGTTATTTACACATTTTCCACTGTTTCTTCGCTCCTATTGGTCGCAGCGTGGTGTTAAGTATATGGCCTAAAGTCCTCGATAAATGGTCTATGCAACAAAAACAGTTTTTTTCAATTCGAACCAGTACCTACTTCCTGAGATTAGCGCGTTCAAACAAACAAACAAACAAACTCTTCAGCTTTATAATATTAGTATAGATAGTATAGATTGCGGCAAATTTTAACAATGTCAAATAACAAAAAGCCATCAAGTTATAATACGCATATCCAAAGAGAGCTAACTCAACTCAAAAAAAGTTGTTTTTTTTCGAAGAGGTTATATAAAAACTGACCAATAATAATATGTTAAAGTGCACTGCAGGAGTTTTCTGCTTTGATTTATGCTTTTTATAGTGAACTAGAAGAACTCTCCTAACTAGCTTAAATCTGTTTTCTTGATAGGTGCCTGTAAGGAATTCGATGGTATGAATAACTCAAACCTTCAGGTTTTTGAGTTAGCTCCCTTTAGATCTAGGTGTGACATATGACACACTTTATCCCGAGAAAATATACTCCACGGGATATTTGGTAATAATATTCAACACGAGCAAAACCTCAAGGCATAAGGTAACAAGTTTTTTAATAAAAATACCGCCAAACAAGACAGCTGTTCGAACCCACTCATAACAAAAACCCGTTTCGACAAAGTAAACAAAAAACATATGACAACGTCTTTTATTTACTAAATAAGGTTGCACATTTACGTCAGAGGCCGACCCAGACAGCATAATTATAGATATAGTCATTGATCGAAAATCACACTTATAGCTATGGTATTAAGGGTGTTAATATTTAGGCCATCAAAGTTGCATACGGTCTGACGCCGACGTACCATGAAGTCGAAACTTCGATCATATCCCACGCGAAATATATAAAAGGGAAAGTTTATAATCACCCACACGCACTGTTACTGGGTAATGGATGGTATTGTTATTAAATATATGTAAAAGTTATATTAAGTATAATAATTTCTGATGCCTTCGCGGTTATTATATGGGTGTTTTTCACAGGCGTTACAATCGCCGTCAGTAAAAAAATAATACTTTTTGTATCGTTGCATCTCAGAAACGATGAAAATACATTTTTATAGATAATATAATTTTTGGTTGAGGTAATTTTATGATAAAACTTACAGAAAAACCCATTTTTTACTTCAATTAGGTAAATATTTTACTAGTACCTACCGGAGCGATGACGAATTTCACAATTATTTTTTATGAAGTTTTGATCAATTTCACTCTCTTTCAGCTTGTTGAGATTGATTATTAATATTTTTTTGGGCTAATTTGACTGGACTATCCTAAATATTATGTAAAGAAATTACACCGAAAATTACGATTAGCCGCCTGCAATTACATAACCATAGAAAAAAGAAAACTGACACAAATATCTACCTACGTGTGTATTATGAGTACCATTTCACCAGAGCGAAGTTGAGTTCTCCTCTAGTAAATATATTATACTTTTGTTTAATCCAATTGACAAGATTTATTAACTAATTAAAAAGTAACCCTAGAATTATGACATGGAAGAAGACTAAAGAAGAGACTCTCATAGACTGATATCTGATCTATTTTCACTGCCTAATTAACTACAGCGCTCATATTACTTGAGTAACGTTAATGTCGTTTAGTTTATTATAATGAAACAACTATAAACGGATTTAACTTGCGTATTTTATTTTATATGTTGACGTTTCGAAAACTACAGTTTCCATAATCGCACGACTGAGCTGACGATAGTCTACCATTAGTTATTAGGTATAGTTTAGCTCTAATGTGTAATAACCGCGAAGGCATCAGAAATGATTATGTATGTCGTTTAGTTTAGACTACCTAGAATACTAGAACCTCCTACTAACTTACTTCTTCTACATTTAGTATGAGTAAGTCTTTCAAAATTTTCACGATATTCGACTTCTTGTTCGTATTACGACGTTAAAGAAAAATTGCATGAGAACACAGACTAATTCCTATATTTTTATCGCAGAATCTATTTCCTGAACAATTTCTGTTTCCTTTCGTCGGAAGTTAAAACGGGAACTCCGGTTCGCTCCATTCCCAGCGGTTTACGGTAGATAAGCAAATATCAGTATTTAGCTTGAATACAATTTGCAAAAAAATGCTGACAAAAACACGGATCGCGGCGTCAGGGTTACGCTACATTTGGGGTAAATGTAGGAAGGAAAATGCGAACAAATAACTATATTTTAAACAGGGAATATTTATAACTAGCTTCTGCCCGCGACTTCGTTCGCGTAGAACTCTTCCTTTTTTGAAGTCGGTTAAAAAGTAGCCTATGTTCTTTCTTGGGCTCCAGACTTTCTTTATACCAAATTTCATTTAAATCGGTCCAGTAGTTTTAGCGTGAAAGCGTAATAGACAGACAGAGTTACTTTCGCATTTATAATATTAGTTAGGATTATAACTCAGCTTACAATTATTATCCCACAGCTGGGCAGAGGCCACTCTAGCAAATAGCGAATCAGACCTAATACACAAAGTTGATCCAATGTTGTTATGAGAAACTAGAAATATAAGTTAGTAAAACTTCTGGAAGGAAAATAATACACTTACTCTTCTTGGTTCAAATCTGTAACTGCAATATTTCTTCCCTCTTTTATTACAAACGAATACTTTTATACTATCAAGAAATCCTAAGACAAATCATATATTTATAGCCGTTAGGGAAATTTAATCCTAACACAAATCTTGCAGATTCTTCTTTTGAAATACCTAATTGTACCGATAATATTTCTTAAACGTAAACATATTATATCATGTGACAATTTTATTATACGGGTAGGTACTAGTTTGTAAAATTATAACAACAGAAATCCTTATACCTAACCTTAGAAGGTCCGAGTATAAAAATAACTTGAAAGGATTCTAGATTTTCCATATCAACGATACTCTCGCTCCAAGTGTCCTTTATATCGCAAGCTTTTGAATATTCCCTTTTTTTACTCCATTTACGTATTTATGCCTGAATAACAAAGCTGCAGCTCAAACGAGGAACATCATAAATATTTATTGTACAATTTTAAATCGTGGATGTTGCCGGATTTAGTTAAAATAGGTACAGCTTTAGCTAAAAATCCAGACTACATCTAAATTATTGAACAGTACCTAGTATATTACTAGCAAAATAGATACATATAGATACGATACTTTTGCTAGTAACTGTAGCGGTGTCAACCTAATCAGCATAATTTAGTATCTTTATAGACTTAAGGCTAAAGCATTTTACCGGTTGTTTTTAGTGTCATAACATTGGCCTATCTGATAAACTTCTACACGTTAAATCGTACTTAAAGATAGCAATAATTTTAAATGCAAAATAAAGAAAACATAGTAAGAATAAGTCTAGAGATTTGGCCTCATTCACAAAGTCCTGAATTCCTGACACATGCTTGTTGGTATGGGCATATGTAGCATCTAATATCTGATCGTTTTTTTTTTTTCCTTTAAAGAGGACTAGCTGACCCAGCGAACTTCGTAACGCGTTTTTGAGATTTTTTAAGAAATAGGAGACGGTAGAAGAGTGGAAATTTAGAGTTGTGTGTATTTTTTAATGCTGAATAATGAAAAATTTTAATAAAAAATTGGATGGAACATTGCTTAACTTTTAGGGGTATGAAAATAAGATGTTCACAGACCAGACACAAAATAAAATCACAAAATCAGTCCTGCCGTTCGGGAGAAGTTTGGCAACAAACACCGCGACCTGAGAATTTTATATATTAGAAGGTACCTGGAAATATTCATCTGTGGAGACGCCGAACCACTCCGGCGAGTCTAGGAAGTGATGCGGGAACACGATGTGCAGTGCGCGCTGATTCTGGGAGACCACCAGTCTGTGAAAAAAATTGCACATTAACCACAATATATTGATTTTATACCAATTGTATTAGTGTACTAGCTGTCCGCGCCGGCTTCGCACGGATATTTTTTTTATAGCCTATGTCACTCGGGAATAATGTAGCTTTCCAAGAGTGAAAGAATTTTTCAAATCGGACCAATCGTTTAGGAGCCTATACAGTCCAGACAAACAAACCTTTCCTCTTTATAATATTAGTATAGACCAGAGATGGGCATTAATCGATTATTTTTTTAATCAATTAATTAATCGACTAAACAATCAATCGTCACAAAACTAATCGCGATTAATTTAATTAAGATTAACTTAATCGTCGCAGAATTCGATTAACGATTGGTCAATCGTCATTTTAATCGACTAAATTTCTCGATTAAATTTTGAAACACAGTGCATAACAAAAAAAATATATGTACATATATCATTCAATATGTTCTTAGAAATAATTCTAGAGCAGGGCAAAAAATGGTTAGGTAGGCAGTATATGAGTTAGGTAAATTTATTTATTATGGATATTTCATTTTAACAGGTATCTCCTCGTCCATCAAAAGACCCGTAATAGCCTATGTCTTATATCAGCGTACCCCGAAACTTAGACTTACAATTTTTTTTTCTGATATTAATCGAAAGAAAATTAATCTAATTAATCAATCGATTATAGATTTAATCGCTCGTATTTAATCGACGATTAACTTAATCGTGATTAAGTTAGTCGAACATCTTACGATTAAGATTGATTAATCGTCACTTTTAATCGTTAATCGATTACTTTTAGGTTAATCTTAATTGTTAATCGTTAGTCGATTACATTTTGCCCATCACTGGTATAGACTAGCTGTCCGCCTCGGCTTTGCACGGATCTCTTTTTTTATATAGCCTATGGTACTCGGGAATAGTGTAGCTTTCCAACAGTGAAAGAATTTTTCCAGTCGTTTAGAAGCCTATGCAATCTAAACAAACAAACAAACCTTTCCTCTTTATAAGTATAGAGTAGTATAGAGTAGTAGTATAGAGTATAAAAAATTGTCAACCTACATCTGCTACGAAAGGGGAACATTAAAGTTTAACATCATCGTAGACCCTGTTTTATTCCAATATGTAATAACCATGAAAGCTTCAGAAATTGCATTAGTCATCTACGAAGTCCTAACACAAGTAAGGACAGGAAAACGTAGCTGGCAATTTTATACAGCCACGAAGATTTTAGATGTTTTTACTACTAATTGTCCTAGGCAATTTGTTCTGACAAAATGGTTCAAATTATGCAAGAACATAAACGTCTCTAAATCCGGGAGCAAATTGTGCCACTGAAAAAACACACGCAAAAAGGTGTGTAAACAAAGTTTAATAAACCCTTGCCGGCGTGAGAAGTTGTTAATTAAAATGAGTGCGGGACGGGACGAGGCTCGTTTAATTAGCCAGAAAGGAGACCGCACATTGACTTTACAAATCGCCATATTATACTCAAACAGTCATACAGTATTGTTATTCTTTCTTAACGAGCCAATTGGTACGTGCTAATTGTTCACTGACTTCCAAACGATAGAAGATGTTATTTGTACAGTTGTATATATTTTTTATTATATCTATCAAATTCCCTAAATTTTTTCTTCCTGATATGGTCCCACTTTTACCAAAATTGTTAACTGGAATCGAGGGTACATGTTATAGACACACATATAAAGGGCATTAATAAAATCTATGTCACAAACGACAACACAAATATACAAGAAAACAAGGGTTTTTAAGCACCTTCTGCTCTGAAACCCCAGATACCTACTCGTACATATCGGTTGGAAGATCAAACGGTTCTCATGGAGGATTACTTGCGGTGTAAATAGATCGCTTTTTCCAGAATAAGTTAGCAGTCGAAACCATATTATTATTAACAAAGCAAAATATACCTTACCGACAAAACCATGGAAATCAATAAAGGAAATGAACTTTAATAGAATTAAGCGCTTGTGAAAACAATTTTAATTAAATTAAGCGGATTATCGTGGCTAATCTATTTTATTGATATCCGAGTACTTGCGGTCGTAGAAAAGATTTAGAATCGTGTAAATCTTAAGATAGGCACCATTATATGTAAAAATATGGTTAAAAAGTCGACCCAAAAATGTATTCAAAATACGTTTACTATTCATGCAAATTTCCCTAATAGGAAATTGGTACACAAATTCTTCAGTCAATCGACTTAACCAGAATTTCCGCGCTTACGCAAGACAATAATGTCGACTTCCTATTTTCCAAATGTAAATTCGTATTATTCAATGTGCGTCGCTTCTTAGGTTTCACAGGACGAGCCTGCTCAGCGTGACGCATTAAAATTACTTGCACGAAAATGAGGAGACATCAAAATATCACACATTGTACGCAGATGTAGTGAACATAATTTGTATGACTAATTTCGCTGGGTGATATAATGTCTTTGTATCTTGAGCTAGCGTGTATATCTTTTCGATTATATCTATTACGATTACTCATATCACTCATTAGAAGTTTTTGAAAGACATCTATATGTTATGTACTATCAACTGTGCTGGCGATGTTACACCTTTTAGGCAATAATCGCTTGAACGACCCTGGTACCTGGCGGCTGTGTGTGAAGCAACAAGTGCAAGCAATTTTTTTCTAAAATGGCGTACCCCGAAAGCATCCGATAGTACATATGCGTAACAGTCTCAAGATCCTTTCCCATAGAATAAGAATACCATGGTATATTACCGGTGTAGTTTTTTCAGTTTTGCACTATGCACCTGTTTGAACAATGTAAACTTAAATCTACATACAAATAAGATAAGGAATCTACTAGAAGTGTCGAACATTGTGATTCTCCTAGTAGAGTATCTTGATCATTTTCCCACAAAGTTGCAAGTAGTGACATGTACAGCAAGGGTATGTGCGCTAGGAACGATAACCTATAACCCAATGACCTAGATATTAATGAAACATCAGACCTATATTTATGGCAGCCAACTCTAGTTATTTCCACTCCTTTAATCAGACAACACATGTGAAAACGCCTTTAATTTTTATAATACTATAACAACTCCAATTGTTTCCGAGAATGCCACGTTGAGTACAAAATGGGTGCAATTTCGTGCATTAGCGAAATTAAAAGTAGCAAGTGGAAAAAGAGCTAAATACGAGTGAAGTAGACAATGCCTTTAGAGACGGGTAGGGATTGCTCGGTTTAGTGTTAATAAATTTTCGAATTCAAGGAGCGTTTCCGAACAAATTGGGTCACGATTCACAATGCAGAAGTCGTTATAATATAAACCGGTACAGACAAATCAGAGCCCTTGGCATTAGCCAAATATCACTCCCGAACAAACCCGAATCGCTAAAGGTCATCCCTAATGGAATTTCACGACAATAACGCTTACGGGGAATTCGAAATTTCCAAACACCAGATCCCCCATAATCCTGACATTTGGGAAACACGAAATAACTTATCCGTATCTTATGTAATGACGCAATAATTTTCGGGAAATTTCATAATTGTACAAAGACAAAGTTTAAATGTCTTTATTAACTGGAAACTTTATTATCCTTTGCCAAAATATACGTACAGAAGAAATAAACATCGGTAGACATGACGCCTTCTTGGTTACTAGCCAAATATAAAGCACAAACATTTTCTAGCGATTTTGTCCCTTTTTTACATACCTAAGCTTTACTTGTTTCACCATCTAAAGTATCAAAAGCTCAAAAATTCTGTAACATTATTTAAAACATTCCTAAGGTTAAGTTTCGTCTAAGTAAGTAATTATTTTAAAGATGTATTTGTGTCAAAAAGCAAAAACATTCTAGAAAGCAGCGCTTTCGATTAAAATTTATCGGACATGTGAAACTATTCAACTTAAACAGCCATAAATTCATAAATAGACGCGGCACATGCCATTGTATGGGATGACATGGCACAAAACGCAGTAGACAAGTTTTCTATACCCCAGATATCCACAAAGTGTACGTGTAAGTTTAAACTGAGCAAACCTATTCAGTCACCGCAGACTATTAAGCAAACTGCAGGGAACTTATTCTAATGGCACTAGAATACGAAGCCATCTCCAATGATTCAGTGGTTTCAAGGTGCACTTTAAGCGATGCGTAAGTGTTTTTAAGTGGAACAAGCTCTCGGAACTTAGAAACGTTTTATAAGGACCAGATGGGACTACTCGTAAATGCAACTAGACGCTATAATTCGTGATTAATAAGCATCGAAGATCAACGCAATAACGCGTTTATAACTCGTTACAGAGAATTGTTAAATGTTTCTGTGGAGTTTTATGTCTGCCATATCAATTAAGTGTTTAATCGCATGTGCGGCTGATCTTCGATCTTCATTTAAGTGATTTGGAACTTTATTAAAAAACACAACCAACAGTCCATAAATCAATTTCGTTGGCGGACGCTACGAGTAAATTGCACTGGTGACCTGCGCTATAGTTTTAAAACCCAGCACATATAAAGTGTTAAAACGGGACAAGTATAAAATGTAAACTTTACCAATCACAAGTCACTTTAATATCAAACGTCGATGAAAACCGTTTCGAACCCTTTAGACTGCAAAACGTTTAGGGTTTCCCTTTGAAAAACTCCTGCAGCGTTCCAAAGCTACGAACTAATCTTAGCTAGATTGAACCGAGTTTTCAAGACTTCAATTTATCTTATAGCTTCATTTCCCTTCTAGCCGGGAATTTTCCTGAAACGATAAAGTGCTTAGATACTGATTCAAGCAAAGTTCATTCAAACCACAAAGGTAAGTGTAAGATAACTTGATGAAAGCGATAAGGAAACAAACATAACGGAGAAAGATGATTATTACAACCGTACACAACTAAATACATAGAACTTCCTCGTCGTCTTGTTGGAAAACATCTGATGTTTATACAAGTCCAACGACGAATATTTCCAGTTAGTTGTATCATATTTTCGGAAAATAGAACAATACAATGTAAGTTCAACTTGCTTTGTTTGGTTCCTGCACGCATTCTGCATTACTCATACGAAACGCCTCACGACACGGTACAATTTTAACGTGTACCGTATCTGATGACGTCACATTATCCGAACCTTTCGCTTACGTTCGACCTCAAAATGGAAAAAGGCATGGGCGTGAGCATTTGGCTCCCATTAACCAAAACAGGTATAAATTCGTATTCAAGGTAAGCAAGATGACATGTGCACGAGATGTATGCTGTTTTTGCATCATCATTTTGATAAGAGAAAATTAAATTTGGATAAAAAAATATTTAAAAAAAAAGCTTTTATTTAAATGCTCTAAAAAATAGATAATAAAATTTTGCTTTATAATTTTAACTATAAACTCAGAACCTCATTATACACAATTTATAATAAATGTTCATAGCAAATGTTCGTAACAAGCTTTTATGAACATATGTTAAATATTATGTTAAATCATACAATTTATATTTATTTATATAAACAAAAGCTTGTCGCAAAATCATTTTTTTTTAAAGAGGTTGCAATTTTAAAGCAAATGATAAGAAATCACTTAAGTCTTTTATAAATAGGTAAGAATACTGTTATATCAAATCTTGCGACAAGCTTTTATTTATATAAATAAATATAAATTGTATAATTTAACATAATATTTAACATATGTTCATAAAAGCTTGTTACGAACATTTGTTATGAACATTTATTATAAATTGTGTATAATGAGGTTCTGAGTTTATAGTTAAAATTATAAAGCAAAATTTTATTATCTATTTTTTAGAGCATTTAAATAAAAGCTTTTTTTTAAATATTTTTTTATTTTTATTTTATTTTTTACTTTTTAGTTATCGTTGGTTCGGTTTCTTAATCTATCCATCTCCTTTAATGCATCATTGTTGCAAGGTCGCTGGCCGGTTAATCACCATTGTAATATCAAAGTACTCGCCAAGACGAATCAAATGAGCCAAAACACAATGGGTTTGCGTTGTATAGTCACGGAGTTCCTATGGCCACCTCCTGTCTCCATCATCAGACCCTGGTCACCATTGTAATATCAAAGTACTCGCCAAGACGAATCAAATGAGCCAAAACACGATGGGGTTGCGTCATATAGTCACGGAGTTCCTATGGCCATCTCCTGTCTCCATCATCGGACCCTGGTCACCATTATAATATCAAAGTACTCGTCAAGACGAATCAAAAGAGCCCAAACACGATGGGTTTACGTTGTATAGTCACGGAGTTCCTATGGCCACCTCCCGTCTCCATCATCAGATCAGCTCGATGGTACCATAATATTGCATTGTCACCTGATTCTACCATACATGTAAAATTTCAGCTAAATCGGTTGAGGGCAAGTGCCCTAAAATTAAGTTGCAAGATTCCACCCGAACAAACATCCATACATACATACATACATACATCGCAAGTTAAATAAAAGCTTTTAATAATGTTCATTGATTTGTAATATTGTTGATAAATATACCGTCAATTCAATTCAAAATTATAAAGGAGCTGTAAAAACTACAATAATTATTGAGATTTACTGATATTCGTAATAAAGAAAATATCCCCTTTAATCAAAACCTAATTACCCGTATATAAGCGAACTGAAAAATTGGTGATACTACATAGCTACCACATTATCATAAAGCTCAAAATTACTCGACGTTTGTATAATTTTGAACTTAAATCACATATGCACTTCTGTACTAACCCCGACGATAACGTAAGACAAATTATAGCACAACCGATAAATGCAAAAACATGGACAAGGCCTTGAAAGGCTTAACTTGAAAGCGATAAAATGGCAATCCATTTTAATACTGAATCAGACCTTCGATGTTTATTAAGTACCTTCGATTAACATTATTTCGATTACCGCGGGACATAATGCATGCATAGATATGCAAATTGTTATATAAGAATCGATTACAGCATTTTGCATTTGCTATCCTACTAAAGTTATGAACGCGAAAAATTTAACCAATGTAAGGGATGGATGTTTGTTCCTCTTTCACGCAAAAACTACTGACTGGATTCTGATGAAACTTTACAATAATATAGCTTATACATCAGAATAACACATAGGCTATATTTTAAAACGATATTGTGTAAAGTACTCATCGTGCGCAGACGAAGACGCGGGGAGAAGCTAGTAAGTTTATAAACTCCCTCGACCTATTTTCAACTTGTGGAATATACGAAACCACATTTCAAAATGTTATAATGTGAAATCACAGAGGTCGTGAAACACACTGAACAAGTGCTAATGTTCATATAAATGAAATAACAGCCCTGATTACAAATTTGGCCGCATTCTAGTTTTGCGTCACTGGTGCACTAAATCCAACGGTATCTGAAGCCGTGGCATAATTTACTTTACAGCCTGCAGCGTTGGGAAAGAGGCCGTGGTGTGTGCAATCCAGGCTATAGGCACATTATGCAACGCCTATAATGAGACCCTGTGATGCATAAAGCCTGTCAATTATGAAAATGAAATAGCGACGAATTCGGCATCGGCGTTTTATGAGCTAGGTCACCTACATTAGGTCAATTACAGGGCGTTTAGAGTCAGCTTTGTGATATACATACAGAATAATAGAACTTTGTAAAAAAACAAAATCTGTAAATAAGGAGAAAAGTGGGGAATGCGATGCAACAATTTCGCTAATTACACATGTCGTAACAGAATTCGTTATAACTGCAAATTTTTAAACGTTACTTTGTACGCTTTACGCTCGAAATATTTATTTCATAATACAAACTCCTCGCTACCCAGATCGAGACTCACTTTTCCTTTTAGTTCATTCATAAAATTATCATTTTATTTCATGTTAATGAACTCTATGGCGTAATTTTAACAGCTGTTTTATTGCACAAGTGAAAAAGGAGAAATTAACAATGCCATCAAAATAATATAAATTTATCTGAGAGCTATCTTCATTCCGAAAGAACAGACTGGTTTATAACTCTGTTTCTTTATTTACTGCCGTGACCGTAAAACACTGCAAGTGCTTTGGGAGTATAAAATATTCTATAGAGTAAAGTTTTAATGCAGAAATCTGACAATAAAAACCTTACTTTGTTATTAAGTTCAGTTGGGTCCTGATATTATTTAATACAGCGCTTTTGATAATATCAACGTTAGATAAATAACAATTTAAGCAGTTCAGTTATTGCGGTTACATTTCTAATGCACAATTCACAAAAGAGAATTGCATACGGGCTCTGGCTAGCCAAAGCGAGTGGCGTTTGCAATAACCCCACACAAAACCATTCAGCTACGAACTTATCGAAGGAAATTAGTCAGTGTGGTGAACCAAAAGAAATGGGTAGACGTCGTAAAATCGATTAGTCGTAAAAGCCGAGAGCAATAAACAAAAGACTAAACAAATTGAGGAAGTACGCCTGAAACAAGTTGGTAAAAGCTTCATTTAGGATGACATTACAGACGGTTCGAAACACAAAGACTCTTATAAATCGATTCGAGATTCTCAATAATAATCAAATTTAGAACGGGCGACCTGTTTCATCAAGAAATAGATACTATTTCTCTATCTAGAGGAACTGACGTCTCCGTTACTAAGAATGCTATTTGTACAGAAACACATGTGGGATCCAGACTTTCAGCCGTTTCGCGTAACCTAGATTAGATTAGGAGAGGACAATGTAGTACTGTTATAGGGGATAAAAGGGACCTTTGTTTCCCTACTGGATATAAAGTTTCTGATTAAAATTTCTGTAGGTCTCAGAAAAATAACAGTGGTTACGTGGTTGGAAACTTAAGTTTACTATTTCATTACAATATATATTTTTATACAATAATACGATTTTCGTCGCTGATATGATGATTAGCAGTTGTAAGTTGAATTACCTACCAAAGTTTCTCGTTAACATTCTTTATGAAAATTTTAATCTATACCAATATTATAAAGGTTTGTTTGTTTGGATTGAATAGGCTCCAGAACGGCTGGACGATTTTAAAAATTCTTACACTGTTGGGAAGCTACACTATTCCCGAGTGACATAGGCTATAAAAAAAGATGATCCGTGCGAAGCCGGGGCGGACAGCTAGTCCTTACTAATCCTTACTAATATTATAAATGCGATAGTAACTCTGTCTGTCTGTCTGTCTGTCTGTTACGCTTTCACGCTGAAACTACTGGACCGATTTAAATGAAATTTGGTACAAAGAAAGTCTGGAGCCTGAGAAAGGACATAGGCTACTTTTTAACCGACTGCAAAAAAGGAGGAGTTCCACGCGGACGAAGTTGCGGGCAGAAGCTAGTTGATTATAAAGATACTTACTTCCCAGAAAGCACAAGTGACAGGCTGTCAACTTTGGTGACTTTTTCGTGGGCGTACAGCTCGTGACATTTGAGGTGTCTCACGTTTCTCATGCACATGAGGACGCGTCTGAACTGCCGTCTCGACACGCGTAATGGCTTGAAGAGGGCCACGTAAACCTGTGGACAAAGCATAAAGATCAAGATCTACTAAACCAACGCACTACGCACAATTTCCATCACTATCACTACATAGTAAAACATACACACCATAATAGATACATACATAATAGACATTAGAGAAATACTGATAATTAGCGTCAGAATTGCACCCGTGAAAAGCTGGGACAGGTCGCTAGTAGCTATAAAACTACAACTATGAACTCTTTAATGTACCTACGAACTCAATCCTGAAACTTAGCAGCTAATCATAATACTATCTTATTCGATGTTGACACATCGAATAAGATAAGAAACATGAATTAATAAAAAGTATGCAATTTTAAATCTACAGCAAAAAAAAGTTGCTTTCGTGTAATTAATTCTGAATAGTAGTGAAGCGAAGGTCATTCGTTGAAACTGTCACAATTTTAGTGTTGACAATGGCATGTCATCAATGTAAACGATGTTTGGACAATTATTTAAAATTCTGCTAACGGAAATAAACGAAATAATCGGTATACATGAACTAAGTATTGCAAATAAAATTGACATATATATATGTTATAAGCAACATTATTTCACATCAGGACCAACATCGATATTATACATCCGACTGGACAGAACCCCAAAGTTTTATGTTTCATTTTCAAAAGTATATAAATCAACTTGAAATCATTTTAACTTGTACGAAATATGACATAAACATCGCCGGCTCGGCACAAAAATAGGTAAGATTATCCTTGTGGCTCGCAACCGTCTCTTAGCAACATTCGTTGTTCCTACTCAACAAAATACCCTGTAGTTTGCATCATTACGTGGCCTGAATGAAGTAATTCATTAAGTAATGTGAGCTCGTACTCAATCTCTGAGACGTAAATTAATAAGCATGCAGGCAGCGACATCTTATGGCTATATTTAGACTACGGTTAGCGAACATGTCACATAATTCCATTAGTCGTTCTACGTTTTACTTTGAATTAGCTCCACTACGGTTCTACCCATGCACTTCATTAAATATTTCCGTCAGACTAAAAATAAGAGATACTCTTGCGAAAAACTCATGGACACTCTTTATTCCAAATTCACGGAAAAAAAACTAGTTTAAGATAATTCATCATCCACATAAACCTACAGCGAATACGACCGTGATGTAAGTTAAGCCATTCAGAAGTTATGCATATTCTATGCGCCCCAGTCTTTACTCGCAAAAGGCAAAACAATAGAACTTTTTAGTGAATGGCAAAATTCCGGGCGCCATATTGTTCAGAGGTATTGTAGAAGGAATGCATGAGGAAAAATATTCATATCGTGGGCTCTTCAGAATGGTTTTGTTTACTTTGTTCAGGAAGACAATATTGGACTTGGATTTGCAGCTACGTGTTCGGATGTCAAGAGAGACATTTGGAGCGTGATTTTAGAATCTGCTCATATTTACTTTGCTATAGAAATCTTCTTCTAGGAAATGTTTAACCATTTCAAGTTCTGTAGCAGAACCTATTATTCCACTAGTCGGCACAAGTTTTTCAGAGCACGTTCCATCAATGCCAGGTCTGAGCAACTCGTGATACATTATCTACGTACAATTACACACAACAAACCGACACCCATTATTTTCAAAGTATAGGCTTCGCTGCTTTAGAGGTTTGTAACTATACCGATTTTAGTAAAAGATTACTGTTCGCTGTAGCGTATTTTGCAAAAAATGGTAGTGTGCTTCATAACAATCGCCTTTTAACATTCAAATTATACCTATATTATATGAGTTGTAATTATCTTTTAACAAAAAGGAATATAATGTGTATTATAGCAAAATTGTCAATACTTTGTTGTTATCTATAAGGTACCTAATTGCAGCCTTATAAAGCTATTAAAGTCCACTTGATAAATTCAGTGTAGGTATCAGTTTGCCGATATATTTTCCTAGACACTAGCGAAAATCCGATACGGATCCGAGTCTCACGAAATAATTAAGCCCGGGAGAATTTCCAATTAAATTAAAAGCTACACTAGAGAAAACCTAGGATGACAAAGTTGCAACAGATGTCTGTGAGGCCGATACGCGACCTATTTACGCAAGGCTTTGAGGCTTTGAGGCGTATTGAAATACAAATTAAAAGTAAACATTGCCTAGGACGATGACACAACGATGACAAGTAAACGAACACGTGAATGGGCGGGACCGCTACTTTACTCTAAGTAACTTCCGAAACGTAAAAAGGCAATTTAAAGTATGACATGGTGAAATTGATTGACATCTACGATTACGACCGAATGGCGCGAAATACGACATTTCGTGTTACGATAACTGATGTTACTGAGAAAATGAACAAGTTTAACTTACTTAATTGTAAGTTTTGTAACCTGAAAATCAATAGTAGATTTAATAATTTCTGGTGACTTTGCAATTATCACTCTAGCTGACTATGGTTAAACTATCGTCAGCTCATCGGCCACAAATATAGGAACTGTAAAGTTTTCGAAACGTTAGCATATAAAGTAAAATAATCCATTATTTTATTCGAATACCAGACTAATTCTGGAGGAAGCACCATCTTACAAATAATTACTTCTCATTAACCTCACATCGGTCCTGATAATGTAAATGACGCATTAAGTCGTATAAGTGTTGAACTTTTTGACACTTTACAAGTAAGCAAAGGTGCGAAAGTGGCGATAATGCGCAGCACTTTACCGTATTTGTCGCCTCAAATAAGGTCACAGCTAATGATTCTAACAGCGACAAGGTTATCTGTACCTTAACAGCCGCCGTATACTTAATGTACCCTAATCTTGTTATGCTATTCAGATTTCAATCTAAAAACTTTTGTAAATGATTATTTGATATAAATTACTCGTATTGGAGACATGACATATCGTCTTTAACCTTTGGGGATTTATAAAATCACTAACCCTTAAAGGGCGTACATAATAGGTACTTCGAATGGCAATATCCTACAAGAGAAAGCTTATAACCGTATGCAAGAAATCCCATAGGAACCACTCCACGTAAGATTACGAAAAAGGAACAAATGTTCAGAGTAAACAACTAAAGATAGATAAATTTATTTTTATCCAAACAGTTCAAGAAAATAATGGATCGGATTGCGCAATTGTTTACCTTCGTTAACGGTTTGCAAGCAAACGACAGTAAAGAACAATGCAAGAAAATGAAAAAGGTGGGATGGAAATGCAATTAAAGCAATCGGTAAAAAATATAACGGAATGAATAGAACAATACCTATTATCAATGAGAAAGCCATGAACCCGACAGCACAATTAAACGGTATCCAATTAAACTGTACAACAAGTACTAGAGTTAATGTTTTTGGAAAACTAAGCAGCTCTATCAAAGTCGTCTGCTACCGCATAGCTGTCATGTTAGTCCCTGACAGGACTTTTTTTGACATCGTTCGCTCATAATTTTAGCTCGGCACAACCTATTTAGGTCGGTGTAAACAATTTTATGTAAAATTTGTTTAACTCCTGAGTGAATTTACCTGAACGGTCGGGGGCCTGACCTGAGCTGCGATTTAATATACTTCGCTACAAGCCGCGTTACATCTACTCCTCGTTTTTAAATTTTCCGTTTCCCATTCAGATGTCAATTAATCTGTCAGAGAAAAATCAACGAAAAACCTTTTGACGTAGTTATGAAATATTCAGCTCATTACGATGCAAACGGAAAGAGCAAACGAGCAAGGGCGTTAACAATGACGAAGTTTTACGTCTAGACATAAGTTTATGACGATAAAAAGAGAGAATATAATTAGTTTAATTACCATTCCCATTTAAGGTCGAAGTCGCCCGTTCGAGTCGCACTAGCATACAAAGTGATCTAATAACCAAGCGAAAAACGCCGAAATAAAGGTTTTACAACCATTCAAACGATAGCGTGAATTATAGTAAGTAATAAGTTTTAGCACTCTTTTGGTACGGAACCCCTCAAAGTACTATTTACACGAAAACTAAGGTAAAAAAAGACATTATTTTTAAGTAAACGGGGGTGTAACTAGCTAGGGACGCTAGCCACAGCGGCAGCAATTCTAAATACTCCCTGAGGGGTGAGTTGGTTTTTAAAAGGGTTATAAGTTGTGAAAGGACGACGAAGCGTGCTATAAACTTTGCACGGGTATTAAAAATACACGGGCAGGTAGACGAAAGAGCAAGAAAAAAACACTGAGCGTGATATAAGCCTGCACGCTCGGCGAAATTAGACGATGAAAAAACCCAGTCAAGTGCGAATTCTCTTAGAGAAGACTCGCACCTTTCACGAGTCATAATTAAAAAGCGGCAAACTGAACTAACTGTTCTAGAAGTCAAGTTTTCAACCATATAAAGGCAAGTTGTCTCCCGTTTACTAGTTCAACCGCAAAAGGAAGTTGTTACGAATGCACGACTCCGCTATAAATCCCATTTTATTGACTTGTTCCACGTACTCGCTCGATGCAGAATAAAATAAAACACACATTTGGACCTTTAACAATAAGTGTTGTCTTCTTTTTTCACGAATTATCACCAATGAATAAAGAAAGACCTTAGACCTTTTTGGATGCTATCGTCCAATACTTTTATGTATGTACAATATATTATACATGTTCATTTTTGTATATGTAGATTAATGAACATTCGCCTTCGAAAGTTATTGTAAGCCTGGGTAAGCGCGCCGAGATTGGTTGATTCCAATTACAATATCTACGTTACGAAGCAGGCCACAACTGGGTGCTTCAGGCAGACGATATTGGCATCGCATTCGGCGTGCATCACCTTTGCATAAAATCAATAGTTTTACCCGCAAACACTTTCCCTTGAGCCTACTACCTATTTGGAAAACTATTTTGCTTTTGATCGCTCCGAAAGTTTAGCTTGGTCTCAAACGCTGAGAGTTGGTCCCAGGAACGCTATTTATAGTGAAAACGGTTGACAAAGTAGCTCACAGATTTGCAACTCCTTAAATTGTCACAATCGTTCTTATATTACAAAGTAAAGGACGTGGTCATGTTAAAAAAACGAAACGCTAAAGTGCTAAGTACCGTTGATTTATGATATTTTTTATGGTTCTATTTAGTGAATATCCGTCGACAGAACAATAACATCTCATGCGTAATGAGATGATTTCTCACAGACTCAAATCTGGCAATATAATAGCGTACCAATAATCCATTATTGAATAGTGTTCGTATGATACATAACACCCTCTCAGAGCATAAAGTTACGGAGTTACGACGTGAAAACGACATATATTGGAATTTGGATTCGGGCGTTATCGTAATATTGGCGAAAACGTAATGTGTTTTTGCGTAAAGCACCGAGTGTGTGGTTTTGCATATAAATAGGTGATTCCTCGTGGATGGTGACGTCACGAGGGCGTTCACTCCGTCTTGCCCCACTAACCCGATCCCCTGAAAGGATCGCCGGTTCACACAGAACCATACAAAGTCAGAGGAAATTAAGGTTCCGCTTAAATTTAATTAAAGTTACCGCATAATAAATCACGAAATGGAACGTTAAAATCACGTGTGAGCAATGCCTTCCCAAACACATGACTGGAGGTGACAGCACCTTTCGAGACATTATTAAGGACGTGTCTCGAAGTAAGCTCAGCATAAAATATGATAAAGCAGCATTACAAATCAAAATCACAAGATCTCTCCACGCGAAACATAATGGCGAAATAGGTCGCTGCTCAGCCTGTTAATATTAATCGAGACCTAAATCTGTTATTATGATCGCCAGTTCCCTATTTTCAGAATCTACTAACCAATCTTTGTGAGTGTCGGATATCGCAACTAAACGAGTTTTAAATTCATGCAAACGCCTCGAGGTCTGCTCGGTTTGGCTGACTTGCAGCTTTTAAGCTCGCACACAAATTGTAGCTTAAAAAACGTTAAATGAATGCATCGCGTCGCACTCGAGGAGTTTTTCGAGTGCAAATGTAAAATATACGGTTGGAATTTAAAGCAAGCTCTAACACTTAACCGCTTTTGCGGTTTGTCTGCTCCGAATTCAGATGATTGATTGCATTGGGCATTACGTTGACATAAGATATAACAATATATTACGAACGAGATTCAGCGAGCGATCCATTTCTCATTGGACAACTGGGTGAGGATTTCGTAAATCTGATAAACGGATGAGATAAAAAGGCAATTAGTCTGTAAGCGTTCAATACGGGGACCAATTAAGGAGACAATTCTGTCGTCTTGTGTAAGACTTATTTGTGAGGCAATGTTGGGTTCGAGTACGGCACCCCTTTGCTAAACGGAGTCTTAAGACGACGCAACTGGGTGATTATCTTGATTAAATTACCTACAAAATGTAAAAGACGCAGAAGATTAGATTCCCGTTTTCAAGGTTTTCGTTTGTATTGATACTGTAATATCATTTTAGGTAGTTACTGAGGGTTTAGAGTGTTTGTTGGCAATTTAATTCTTATTATAATAAGTCCTATAAAAAATGTTACGCTACCATTATTCGTCTTGAATACAAGTTTAAGAGTTCTGTTACTCAATACAACCTTTCCGTCAACATTACTTTACATAGCGATGTGTGTTTTTTTAAGGCCCGTACCCACTACGTCGCCAATTTAACGAAATGACATAGAAGTTAATCCTCCCTCATAATTTGCAACCCAGTCTAATGACGGTTTATTACGCAAACTTAGAGCCTTTGTTGATGTGTCGACCTTCACTGATTACCGCCTTGTTTGAGCGTTACAAACTCGTAAGGTTAGCTAACGAGCGACCGTGAAATACATCAATGGTTTTCTTCGTGATTTTGGGTTTGTATGAAAGGGTACGGTCGTATCCCGGTCAAGATTGGGAAAATTGTTGGAGAAATTTTCAAATTCATCTCAGATCTAGGTTTTAGATAAAACTTTGACCAATCTGAAAGGATCAAAAGTTATAAAAATGTATATTATTTTTCAACTATTTTCAAGCTTAGATTAAGTAAATGTGATGCAAAAGATGTATGAGCACCGAACCGCGTCAATAATAATTGTCTATTTAAGGACTTTGTTATTTCAATTTTAAATGAGTATTATGGCTGTAACTTAGCAAATGTTTATTATACATACGTCCGTAATATCCGTGAACCTAGCTTAGATTGTTATTTGAATATCAGAGTAAATACGAATAGTCGAAAGCTCATAATAATATCTTAACCTAATATCTGAACACCCACCTAGTTAGAGAATATATCGTATTCGATCACGCAATAATATCCCGTGTAGTTTTAATATATCTGGCAAACATTTTAATGGCCCTGTCACATACTATCTCTTATCTGGCCGGATAAATTCAGATATTATTACGCTTGCAGTCTGTCCCATTAAAACTAGGACGTTATTGCACCGCGTGCCTGTTCCATTGCTTTGAAAATGAATCATGTTAGTTTATGTTCTTTTTCGAAAAGTCGTAAGTCACTTTTTGAATATGGTGTATACGTCTTTTTAGCGTTGTAAAAGACAAATTTGATTAACCAATTAGAAGTAAAACGTAAAACCTCGTACAAAGAAAGATGGGAAAAATAAAAAAAATGTTGTAAATGGCATCAGTGGTCATTTCGTCGTTGTCTACCTGCCTAGCCGCAGGCGCCTTTTTTTTATTATAAATAGGCAGGTACCTACTTGTTTTTTGCATTTTACGTAATTTAAGTTGTTAGTGTAGAGGTTGCGATCCAGTTGGTATACTGGCCATATATTCATTTTGAAAGTATTCTAAGTAAATATTTTAAAAATAATAGATGTTCTTTTATTACAAGTAATATTAAAACTATAATTTATATTTATTCTGATATCCCACATTTAATGTAAGGTTTTACTTCAGAAGAGCAAAACTTATGTATATGTAAAATGTATGTTACATACATTTTACATTAGGTAAATACATTGTGCAAATTATATTATTTGAGGAAAGGATAATAATAGTTTTTAAGTTACCTACACAAAAATATATGACAGATGTGTTGCAAATAACCCCAGTATTAATTACATATTTATAAGTTATTTATGTATATACATAAATGTGTAAATGTGCTATTGTTATATGCATAAGCATCCAAAATGATTAGATTTATGGTTGTTTTTTTAGTTTTTAATTTATAAATTACAAAGAAATTTGATTAATTCAAAGCCTGAACTTGAGAATGATATCATTGAGTATAAGATAAGAGTTATCTGACATTGTGAGTATGCAAATGACAGTGACATAGTTATTTTTGCATCACATTTATAAATTATAACTATGTTACATTAGAAAGTGGGCAAATAAAAAAATATATAAAAGTTTTAAGGTGATTACTTTATGAAATATGGTCACTAATATTTAATTTAACAAGTTAAACTAATAATAATAATTTTATTTTAAGTAAATTTAAGTTTATATTTCAATAATAAACATAACTCAATAATTAGATGTATAAATAAAGACAAAATATTACCTCTTCAATATCCTTGTGGAACTTGATGGGTCTCATCAAGTAGAACTGTATGGAGAAGTATACAAAATTTATAGCGATGAATGCACTGTTCCACAGTACAGCATCCAGGTAGCATTCCACACTCCACGCCCAGATGCCGGAGAACGTACAGCCCAGGACGAGAGCCACGCGCAGCCAGATCAAGCCGCTAGGCGTGTGAGGCGCCAAAAACGAGAGCAGAAAAAAAAAATTAGCCACTTGGAAAAATATATGGTTACTAGGCCTCCATTTACTACAGTGGTTCAAGTACATGTCCCACATCGACGGGCGTATTGTCACGTTTTCGTAATCATGGCTCTGAGGGCTGTCTAGCTTCGGCGGAAGCACCATCTCTCTCTCGGGCTTCGCTGTCGTGTTCCCTGTGACGTCACTGCTCGCCGCCTCCGTAGTGACATTCTGCAGGCCGGTCACCGTCCCAAATGCTAAGGCACTGATCAAAAACATCAACAACATAGTCCCGCCACAAACGCACTGCACGGTCGGGCTTGAACATCGAAACTTCCACGAAAACCATTTACATTTAACTGCACTCGCGTTCCACTAACTCTTAACGCGTTCACTTATTTTATACACAAATAAACGAAGACATTTATTCAGGATTTGCGTGATTTATTTGTGTTAAAATTAAATAAGAGAAATAAGTTTCTGGATAGATAAAGAGAGTAACGCAAAATTGATACACGATTAGCGGAAATTTAAATTATTTTTTAAAATTAATATAATTGTATTTATAATAAAAATGTCGTCAAGAGTCCAAAATAAAGCGTTAGAAATAAGTAAAGCAAACAATCAAAGCTTCACATGTCAGCACTGAATCGAACTGACATAAACCATAGACTAACCAATAATAAAACAACCACAACCAACGAGATCTCTAGGGAGGTGCTGAATATTCTGATATAGTTTCGATATCGACATTATTTGCAGATAACAAAGACAACTTTTTTATATTAATTTACTGAATTAAATGAAATAAAGAACGGACAGAATTAAAATTAATAAAACCAATATTATTCTTTTAAAAAAACATGCGTACCAGCATGTGTTATAAAAAATAATGTTAAGTAATAATAATTTTATTGAAATATTATGTTATGAGGTCAAAATGTTGAATAGCGGTTATAAATTTGTTATAAAGTTTTATAGCAGTAATTATCGATAGCTTTCTTAAAACAAATTACTTAAGCTCTATTACATGACATTTACAAATGGACCTACTGTTATATTTAAAATGTTAGATGTCTGTAAAAGATAAAGTTACTACAATATGAAATTATGTTTATATGTATTATGATCTGGCTTTTGGTTATATTTTTTTATTTTGGTATATTTTATAACTATAAATTTACTCTACAAAAGTTAACCTTCACAAACGCATTCTGTCAAGCGTCAACTCAACTGTCAATGTCAGTATAATGTGTGTATACCGCTCTCTAGGTTTCCTGATATATAATGTAATAGATAAATGAAAATAATGCATTTCAAATAGCTGTAGTTATGTTAATATACTAATCACTATCAAAATGTCTGTACCATGTGAAATGTTATTGCATCCAGAGCTTTTATCAAACGAGCAGTTAATATATGTTATGCGCGAGGTACATATATGATTCTTACTTTTTGAGCTATACTATTAAACAAATACTACATTTTGTGTGTTTGTTTTCCATTTACAGAGGCACTTAAGAGTCCCTAACCTGGAAAATATGGTTAGAGATCAATTGTTAGACGTATTTCATCAATTTTGCGTGCCCCACGGTCAGAGAAAATACCGGGACTCTGGGCGGGGTAAAGTACTGAACAAAGCGCGTCCTGTTTATGCTGAGACTAGTCCTAAACTGAACATACACACACAGACAAGATCCATACACTCGGACAATTTTGAAAGACTAAAACCACCACCAGATTTGCTATCGGGACATATCAAAAGAATCAAGCTAGATAATAAAACAATTGAGAATAAAGAGGTTAATAATATTAAGAGGAAAATGTCTGTTGACTCTGTGAGTACCTTTTGCTGTACACTTATAACTCTTATAGTAAGTAATTAATGTAATTTTGAGATTCAGTGTTTGTTTATGATTTAGTAATAAAACTAGGAGTAGGGTTGCCATCCAGCCAGGTTTCCCGGGATTTCTCCTAGCTTAAAAGGGGTCCAGGGAGCATCTGCCCCGGACCAAACTTTTTTTTTAAATTATTGAGTCTGGTCTATGTTGACATGTCCGAGTTGTGGACTCCAAAATCCAAGGCTTTCACATGTCTTGTCTGAACCATCCAATTGGCAACCCTAACTAGGAGTAAAAAGCTAATAATAATATGTTCTTTCAATTTATACCAGGCTATATTGCGATAGACTATTAATAGAAATAAACTTGTATAGGTAAGTTTAACTAACATCTAACAATTTTAAATTTTAAAACAAAATTTCATATTTCAGATGACTCCAGCTACAGACAGTCCACCACCAAAAAAAGACAGGAAACCCATCACCTGGCCGTAGAAATAGAATTAGGAGCTTCCCTTAGTAAAATCAAGTTTTGTATGAAATGCAGAACACAATAATTATATGCTTCTTTACTATTGTAGTGACCCTAAGTAGGACTGCCATGTATTAAACAACTTCTAGATGCACTGCTTAATAAAGAATGAGGTCTGGTTGTCATGTTCCATTATCTTATTTTCCTTCTGTCTCTCACTACTTGACCTCATTCCAAGGCAGGCGCGTGCAGTGGGAGGAGCGTAAGTATGGCGCCAGGGTAGGCAGTCCATACTTTAGTGACACTGTGCCTGTATGTCCAGGCGCCATACTTACACTACCCTCACTTCACGCGCCTGCCTCATTCTACATGACATGCATTTAACAGATTTGCAAATGAGGCAGCGATATATCGCACCCCTAGATCTAAAGGGAGCTAACTTAAGAAAAAAATACTTTTTCGGGAGAGGCGAAATTGTTGTAAGGAATCGGATCCTTTTTTTTAGCGTGTGTTTAATTTAAATCTTCAGATTTTTGAGTTAGCTCCCTTTAGATCAAGGTGTGCGATATGTTATTCTATATATATAATATTCTAAGTTGTTTAACTTAAGGTTAGATTCACATAGTGGCACATGTTGAGTTATGTCATTACAATATTAAAGTAGTGCATGTTTGTTTCAATGTACAGTAATTTTTAAATGTAAGTACATGTGTCTAAAATCAAAGGGCATTAATTAGAACTACTTTTGTCATTGTATATAAAGTTTAATGCTGATGTAAATAGTAATAGAGTATAGTTAATTGAATTATAGAATGAAACAACTGTTAACGGATTTAACTCGCGTATTTTTATTTTATTTTATTAGCTGACGTTTAGGATTCTTTAAAGTTACACTTTAGCGTTAGACTATTCAGCTCAGTCGTGCTACGATTATGGAAACTGTAAAGAATCCGAAACGTCAGCTAATAAAATAAAATAAAAATACGCGAGTTAAATCCGTTAACAGTTGTTTCATTCCAATGTGTAATAACCGCGAAGGCATCAGAAATTATTATGAATTATAGAAAATTATAAAATGATTTTCTAAATATTACATTATCTAAAGACTCAATATTTTTATAAATAAACTTTAGGTAAAAATGGCCGCCTACTCAAGCTTGTACAGTTGTATTTAAACTTTTGCACAAATTGTAATGTTAGTACTATTTTTGTAAATATGTAATAAATATCCATATTAAGTGTTATGACGATTTCTACCTTGAAATTTAAGCAAAAATTAAAATATTTTTAATAAGGAAAATGTATAAAATCATATTTATATTATTGATTTTTTTTTCGTAATTATTGACTATGTAAAAAACGGAGACTATGTTATGATGATATTTCAATTTATGTTGAACTTAATATGATAAATAATTTAAGATTTGTTTGTTGTTGATGTAATTAGCAATTTTTTTCATACAAAAATAGACCTTAGAAAGTTAAATTTAACATTGTAATTTATTTGGCAGCTTAATAGATCTTAGGTTAGGTTATTTAACTTTGACAAGTAACGTCAACATTCATGACGACATTTTTTTTCTTTGTCCTTCAATAAGGTTTAAAAAGTCCTTCAGTTACATTATTAAAAAATATCGGACACGAATTTTTTATTTTCTCAATCGAACGATAAATGAAAAAGATAAACGCTGAAGAAGTTCTGTAGTGGGAGCTTGTGACGTCACGGTATGATATGAAAATTTCTATAACGTGATGTCACGAGCCCCCACTCCCGAACTTTAGAAGTAAGTACTTATCCTTTGCACCTATTTGTGTGTTTGTGAAAAGAAAAAATATGTGTTCAATTTTTTTTTATAGTCTTACTGACGGACTAATTAGAATTTCGTATTCTTTACCCAGTGGTAATACCTATTGGTTACTGACAGGAGTGACAGGCAGGCGCGTGCAGTGAAGGTCGCGCATGTACTAGGCCAGGGTAGGCATGCCATACATTTATACCATTGTGCCTACATGGAATGCACGCCCTTGCTGTCAGTTGCTGTCTCCAATGCATTTATAAGTGGGTGCGCGTCTGACTAATACTTTCTTTAAAAGTTTGGGTTATCCAATATGTTTAATAGAAGTTAAGGGATAAGAGAACGAGTCTGATAGGTAGATAAAGGTGGTGAAATAAGTCAAAAGATGTTCAGTTTAGTTTGAAATTGTTTTTGGGTGTTATAGTTGGGTTTGAGATTACTTAAGTAAGTAGAATATTCAATGTTCTGTCGTTTTGGAACAATGTTTGATTGAATACCTACATGTTTTAAACTATGACTAAGTTTATTGAAAACAGTAAAACTTTTTTGTTACTTTTTGTATAATACAGAATTCAATACTTACCTATTTTTTTGTACTTTTTACTTTATATACCTAACTAAAAGTAAATACATATACCTACATACATATAATTTGTAAATAGGTGTGACGGCTTGTTTTCTATGTCCAGTCAGCATCAGATATATCAAAGCGGGCGAGGTACTCAAATACATCTGAACAACATTAAATTTCAATAAATTCGTTACGGCAAATAAGGCCAATAATATCTGAACGTCCAATTCGTCACAAATATAAGAGCAGCAATTTTTCAATATAATCTGAACACATAACAACGCAAAAATATCTAAACAGTACAAGTGTTCATAAATATCTGAACACTTAAGGAAAATATACCTTAAATCACTGACATATAGTTTACATTCTATTGTACAGATGTAGTGAATATTCTGTCTCATGGTATCATTACTAGGTAAGCAAAGCAAACGTGAATTGCGACGTTGTCATACTTACTATAGTTTTCTGTTGCCAAACTTCAACTGTCACTGTTTAGTTCGTATCCTATTTAATTATGAAAGAATATTATGGTCGTTGACAAGTCGTTGTCAACATTGGTAATCAATTTTCGTCAACCTGATAATTGATTGCTTAGCCTCATGGTTTATACGTCGGATGCGCGGTCATAGAACGCGGCTGGTTTAAGTTCGAGACCAGGGAGAATTTGTGTTTTTTTTAAATTTTATTCCTTTTGTATTTTTATTCAGATCTTATTTTGTATTGAAGACGTCGGTGAGACACTTCCAAGACTAACCTTAGTTAAATTGTATATATTCTAGTTATAGTTTATTTAGTCTATGTAAGCTGCGTTTTGTGTAAAGTATAAATTATTATGGTAACCAGATGATGAAATGATGAGACATGATGGAGCTTAATTAATTACATACTTTGTCGTTTAATTAGGTACGCAACAACTTCATCAATTGTAAAAGTCCGTAGGTAATAAACGAACTGCAAATACTAATACGAGTTTCGATTCTACGTATGTCCGATCTCCGAATGTCCTGCCACCGTATTAAAGACTATAATAAATGAAGAAATAAAAAATAAAAAATCTTAAAAAACTCGCGACAGATAAAATTTTAATATAGCAGGTAACCTAATTTATTATAGAAATTAAAAAAAAGAATAATATATGTCATATTTCCCATCCGTTAATAAAAATAAAATGCATGTGGACCAGTCGGATTCGATCCATGACGCTCGGTTTACTAAGCGATATCTTACGCATTAAGCCAAGACAGTATTATTTAGATTGTTTGAAATTTATAATAGGTATATGCGTTTGATTAGAGCCTAGTAATGATACCACGAGACAGAATATTCACTACATCTGCACAATAGAATGTAAACTATATGTCAGTGACTTAAGGTATATTTTCCTTAAGTGTTCAGATATTTATGAACACTTGTACTGTTTAGATATTTTTGCGTTGTTATGTGTCCAGATTATATTGGAAAATTGCTGCTCTTATATTTGTGACGAATTGGACGTTCAGATATTATTGGCCTTATTTGCCGTAACGAATTTATTGAAATTTAATGTTGTTCAGATGTATTTGAGTACCTCGCCCGTTCTGATATATCTGATGGTGACTGTCCATCGAATTATCAAAAAATATTGGAGACGTATTTTTTCTTTTATCAGTCGACCAATAAATGACAAAGATAAGTGCTTCTAAAGGTTGGGAGTGGAGGTTCGTGACATCACATTATGGTACAATGTATACCATATAATATATATTTGCACCAATATGTTGTAATAATCTAACTGACGGACAAAATTGAATTCCGTTTTCTTTTCCCAGTCTTCAATTCTTCATCCTATTCAGCCGCGAATAAAAACTCGTTTAAAAACTATTTTTCCAAACTGTCAGCCGCTGTCAAACGTCATAACTATAAATAATAAAAAAAACACGAATTTTAAGTCGAAGTCCGCACTTGATACATAAATGTCTAAACAGGAATTTCACTCCGATATCGGGTTCAGTCAAACGAAGACAGCGAAATCCAGAATCAATTATGACGACGAGAGGCCTGATAAGAGTGCTGTATCTTTGGCCATCAGTCCAGGTCTTAGAAGTGCTAAATCAATCAAAAGCAGACTGGATACTTTTAATCCAAGTAGGAAATCAAACGTGGCCGGTATCGGAGCGTCGATGAGTACAGCCATGAGTAAAGTCCAATCACATTTCCTGGTTCCACCGGAGAAGTTAGACAAAGTGACAAGAAGAGTGATAGCTCCGTATGCCCAAATAGAGAGAAAAGGACAAAAAGAAGAAGAGAAAGAGGAAACGTATTTGGATATAAACAGGTTTAATGTGTTCCTGGAAGACACAGTGGATCTGGATACTTTGTTGTATGAAACTGCTACGGTTTTGAAAACTGTTACAAATAGTTCTGGTAAATTAATTTATTGCGCTTAGAAATTTGAAATTTAACAGGGGTTCCTTTTGTATCGTTGGGGAGAACTAAGAAATGATTTTTGAAAATCACCTCCTACAGTGGTAAAATGGGGGTGCTTATCGTGCTCAGACGAAGTCGCGGGCAGAAGCTAGCTTAATGATAAAACTTTTTTTTTTTTAAATAAAATGTGTAGGTAGTTAGGTATTTAGTAGTGATGATAGTAGGGATTTATGTAGGTACTTATGTACGCTTATTTATTATGTATTCTTTGAAAAGGTGTCTTCGTGTATAAAGTGGATGACGTGAAAAATGAACTCGTTTTGATGCCGAAAAATACAAAGAACGCGGAGCGTCATGAGGTTAATATACCTATTGGTAAGTAATGAACATTAAATGAAAACAATTAAAAAAAACTATTTTAGACTTTGAAATGAAACATCTACTTATACCTAACGGATTTCACTCGCGTATTTACCTACTGACGTTTCGAAAACATTAGCGTTAGACTATCGTCAGTAGTGCTACGAATATGCGAACAGTAAAGTTTCCGAAACGTCAGCAAATAAAATAAAATAGGCGACATAAATCCATTATACCTACCTAATAACCGCGAAGGCATCACAAATGACTATTTTGGACTACTTAGGTACCAACTAGAAATTTAGGACAAACTTTAAGAACCAATGTGAGTGCTTGTTTAAAAATTCAATTACAGAGGAAGGCAAAGTGGCAGCGGCTCACGTGGCTTACACCAAGGAATATCTGCTTCTCGACGACGTGGAGAGAGACCGCAGGTTTGCAGAGGGCTTGCGCTGGATTGACGCAAAATGCGCACTTTGTATGCCCGTAGTGAAACCTGATGGAGATTGCTACGCTGTTCTGGAGCTGTACCGGACTTACGCCGAGAGATATGATCAAGTACCTAAAGCCAATAATGCCCTTATGTTACTGTTTAGTTGGTCTTTATGTTTGTGTTTTGTAATTGGTTGCATCTACGAACTGTGTATGTGTATACTCGTAAGGTTGATTTGTAGATTCTCAAGGTCTCAAGGCATGACGTTTTTCTTTTTTAATCTTCTGTCTAGTTTTATGCATTAAAGTATAAACAAATAAAGCTGATTGATATTTAAGTAGCCACGTGCGCAACGGTCTATTGGTCCAAATAGCGCCATCTATCTATCGAAGAACTAACGACGCCCAAACAGCGCCTAGTTTAGGCATGTTTCTTTTTAAAAAAGAAGACGTATTTAGCTAAGCCATTCATTAAGCAGATATGTTCTTTTCATCATGTTTTTTACAACAAATTTAACCTTTAACTGATAGATTTATAATCATCGCAAACAATAACGGATTTTGTTACGTACATAACTTGATGCTTATTGAACAGATAGATATATATACGTGTGGTGTATGGTGTAAAACCTCTATGCTAAGTTTTATGTTCGAATAATTTCGATAGTCTTTTGTTTAGAACATGATTGTCAGTTTGCTGCTAGCTATTAAATTAATGAGTCGTATCGCGTGTTTTAATTATTAAAATATTCCTAAATATCACAATACGATACCTAATCTATACTCTATCTTACGCATTATTATACATCTCTAACATTAATGACGGCCCAATCAAACATTCGTGCTGATTGGGCGCAGTTGTTAATAAAATTAAAACTAGATGGCGCTAAACGCCACAGTATTTTGCTCACGATAAGCTACCAGCAAAATGTGATCACAAAGACCAGTCTTCCTATCATTTTTACTCCAAATTAACTGTCTTTTCTTTATTAAATATTGTCTGTTTGTGACTTATTCTAGAACGTGGTATATACCGTGGTGAGCGTGGTGTGTTGGGCGGGCGCGGCTGCTCACCAGGCTGCGGCGCGGATCACACTGCAGAAGACAGCTCATCTCAATTCTGAGCTGAGAGCACTGCTGCACAGTTATTTCTGTGATCTCGCCTCCATTGATACAATGCTTACGGATATGCTGGTTGGTATAATATTCTACTTAATTTCATTTATTCATGGTGTTTTCCTACTTAAAAGTTGGATAAGTACTATCACAAATTGATTGGGTACCTAAATGAAACTATGATGATTCTGTCCAAACTGAAGGAACAAGATAGAACTGCTAAATAACCAGCGCTAAAATTTATTCGTATTAACATTTATAATGCTCCTAAACCATACCCATAGATCAATAAAATGTTATTAGTATACATCCAACAAAATCTTTGCCGTGATAATGATTAACGCACTAAGCACATATGAGTTTCGTATATACTTACTGCGTTTATCGTTAGCACGGCAGATCATAGGTTTTGTATTTTTAGGCGGTAGTGAAATCGTTTATGGGAGCAATGCGTAGCAGTTTCTTTATTGTGGATCACGACAACATCAGCGAAGACATGCTGGCTGACATGTGGGATGATGGCTGGCCCGGAGAGCGGACCAGCATACCACGGAAGAAGATTAAGATCAAGTCAGTATTATTCACATTGTCTCTTTCCATCGTCTACCCTATTTACCAATATCTTGTCGCTTGGACATTACATCTATTGGTATAAATAAAAAGAATCACCGAAAAGTATGCACGCGCATGACTTCCGATCGATTGCACTATTTGATAGTTCTTTTTGTCTTGTGTTTGTTATTGTCAAGTCAAGGTTTGTATAGAGGAAAATTAAAAGATTTCAGACATTTAGAAAATATTCATAAAAAAAAGATGGTGGTACGAAGTTTGTCTTAGACGTAATTATATTGTTTAGAAAGCGTGAATTAAAATTCATATCACTTATTGTATTAGCTTGTCCCAAGAGCAAACCCCAGCTGGCTTGGTGGCCCGTACTGGAGAGCCGCTCAACGTACGAGATGCGTACAAAGATACCCGGTTCGCCAAGGATGTAGATCCCACCACTGGTGTGGTTGTGAGGTCCTGTCTCGCCTCTCCAATCACCGATAAAACCGGCGTTATTGGTGAGTAGAACTAGTATTAATAATTTCTGATGCTAAAGTATACATATGTCTAGTTTATACATAGTACCTACATAAGACTATTGTCAGCTCAGTCGTGCTACGATTATGAAATCTGTAAAGGCTCCGAAACGTGAGCTAATAAAATAAAATACGCTAGTTAAATCCGTTTAAAGTTGTTTCATTACAAAGAACTAATATTTTCTAAATTACGTCTTGTCATAATGTTATTATTACAAATACTTTTTAGGAGTAGTTCAATTAACAAATAAACAAAATGGCCAACCTTTTAATACGGAGGATGAAGAAATTTTCAACGTTTTCATCGGCTATTGCTCACTTATTGTTCACTTTTATCATATGCAGCAAAAGAAAACTTTCCATGTAAGCATTCCATGATATATCTATGTTTTAATCATAAGACGTACCAAAGTTTATAATATAGGAGCTTATTGAAGAATATTCCTAATAAATGAGACTTGGCGAAGTAGAGGACTAAACTTTCATTAATCTAAGTGAAAAACTGGCGCACTTGTTACAGTTTTTTCTTTCAGAAGAAAATTACATGTCAACTTGTAATTTTCTTATATATATAATTATATATTCATTAATTATTTTAATACTAATAATGTCTTTCAGGATAACTTGAACAAAGTATATTCGGAGTTGATGAGTCTCCATTTGAATCCATGTTCACATGATTTTGAAGAACTCATGGAGACTAACGGAATCGTGATTGCGCCTAACAATTTTAAAAGGTGAGTGAGATTTTACTTATTTCTAAATCATTAAGGAACTTTACGAGATAGCAGTAAGCACCTAAAAGAATAAAGGTGGAATATGAGAAAGAATCTTCGATAAACCGTAGAATTGAAGATAATGATACGGTACAGATAACAGCTCATAATTTATGATTTTACATACTTTGTATCTACATAGAGTACCAAAATTGTTGGCATCAACATGTATTGTATAGACATTTATACATTTATAAGATTTATTTTACGACATTAAAATTTAATAATTTATTTTTATTATTTGCAGCTACGATTTTCATATAAGCGAAGGATCCAAGGACGACATGGCAGGTCTTGTCTGTTACATGTTTATTGAAACATTTGCCGATAAAAATTTTGATCGGGCTTCACTCGCGGACTTTACTCTGACAGTTCTCAGCTGTTACCGCGACAACCCTTACCATAATTCTGAGCACGCCTTTTGTTTTACGCACACCATGTATATGATATTGGTTAATAATAGCGGCCACTTTGATTATGTCGAGGTGAGTACCACAAATGGTATTTTATTATTCAGTATCGGTAAAAAAATATTAGAAAACTTTATTGACAGAAATATTGTATAGTGTTTCCGTCTATTTTCAATTCATAAGTAGGTAGTTGAAAATATGGCAAAAGTATTATAGTTTTTTAAAATATCACATCGCACCTTTACTAGAAAATTATGTCATCTCTAAATAAAAAAAATAATTCACGTGGTGACAGATTTCGAGTAGTCGCACTTTTCTAGTAGGCAAATAAGCGACATATTATTATATAAATTTATATACGAAATAATGATTTCAGACGGCGGGGTTGCTGCTCGCTGGCCTGTGCCATGACATTGACCATCCCGGATACAATAACAATTTTCTCACGCTGGGCAAGCATCCTTTGGCCCATATGTACAAGACATCTCTACTAGAGTTTCATCATTACTTCTTAACTAAGAAAATTATTGAGGTATACCTACATATTATTATACAAATGATATAAATTACTTTAAGTAAGTATAATTAAGTAGGTAGTTTGGTTATTCAATTCACGTAGTAAATTTCGTTTTATAATTCTTATTATTTATCTTATAAAACATTTTCTAATCCGTAAAGTTTTTCTAGGATAAGAACATACTTGGTAAACTTCCTCATCCAGATCAAGAGCGAATACTTGAGGAGATAAAATACAATATCTTGTGCACAGACTTGGCGATCTATTTCCAGGTACACACTAGGCCTGGGGGCCTTAATTACATAAGCGTTTTAAAACTTTATTTAATGTCCAGCTGACTGATCACACAACTGTCGCTGCGCGGTCGTCCCTCACTAGAAATAGTAGTAATAAATATATTGAGCTTATTTTAAACTTTTCTTCTATGTTGTACTTTATTGATATTCATACGAAGTAATATACACCTTACACAGATACGCGCCCAACTTGCGCCGATAGTATCAGAGCGCACTTTCGATTGGAATGACAACGCGCATCGAAAATTACTGAAGGTAAAATCTATTTAAATAATATAGTTTTATCTAGGACAGAGTGGTTTGGACTCTTATACGTATAAATAATAAATAGCTAATTAATCAATAGATATGAATCATACCATGATGCCGCTATACCTCTAATTTTTAATTTGGTAATACAATTGAAAACTTAGTTATTAATTATCTACTTTCATGTGGTTGCAAAATCAGACAAAGGTATCATATATACCATATATAGCAAGAAACAATAAACACTATTATCTGATTCTGACCAGTATTTGTATCTACAGGGGATTCTTATGACCACCAGTGATTTGTCCGGCTGCTGTAAGCCTTTTGGCGTTTCTAAATCTATAGCGGAAGCTGTGTATGAGGAATTCTATAATCAGGTTTAAATTATCACATTTTTAAGTAATGGTTCCTTTTATAGTTAATTTCCCTCAGTAACATGTATATTTTGTAAGGTAAGTAGTAGTATTTTCTAGTAAATAACAAAACAACCGTATGAAAACGTTAAGTTCATAATATTTAAAAATAAAAACGCAGCTCACTGCAATCGTATAAAACGGATAATAATAATTTTACTCAGTCTCAGGCTATATTCTTGATTAACTTAGTCTATACCTACTTAAAAAACTACAAAGTTGTTATATCAGGGTGATAAAGAGCGTTTGATGGGATACACACCTCTAAGTATGATGGATCGCAAGCGATGCCTGAACCAGCCGGCTGAGCAGATTCAATTCCTGTCGGTGGTAGTGCTGCCGTGTCTCCTGCTGTTGCAGAACATCTTCCCGAATACAAGCCCGCTCACTGATAACTGCAGGTTTGACATAACAACCCGCTTATCCTATTTAGAAAAAGTATAGGTATCTTATTTGACGGTAGGCGAGATTTGGAACCAAGTTTTACAAACTATCCTCGTGGTTCCTTTTAGTTACAACTTATTAGAATTCTTACGGATGTACCCACATACCTACTTATATCCGGAATAAGTGGATGCTAGTAAGTATTATTGTGATTTTTTTTTTATATATACTGATTGGTGATTGGTGCTGGTTGGGCGAGATTGGGCGCAATAGTTTGTAAATTAGAGTCTAGATGGCGCTTATATATTAACTCTCATAAAAACGTATATCTAACTCAGAAGTGAATATTGTTGTTTGTATCGTTAAATAAAAAAGGGAAAAAACTATTTTTTTTGACATCAGTTCCTGGTGGACCTAAAGTTACGAACTATATTCTTCAATGGCTTTCCATACCGAGTTTTATTTCAAAGATCCTGACTTGTCAAGTAGGTATACCACCAACTTAGTCAGTTTTTAAATAGGTAATTATATTGTAGAAAAACTCAAGAAGCATGGCATGAAGAGATTGAAATACGGGGCCAAAAGCTCTGGCGCCAGGAGGAGTCAGTGGCGAGCTTCGGTCGAAGCAAGTTTCTACTCAAACCAAAATTCGATGACAATTCTAATGCTTGAAATTAAACATTTTGAAATAATGTTTGTATAATAATAAAAAGTTAACTGTAGGTATTCGTAGAATACTTGTGAATTTATCTAATAAATAAGTTCTTTTCTCCATAATATATTCTTTATTCATTTTCTAGAGAGACTAAATTGATTTCCACTAAGTATTGTGTGACATTGTGCGAGAAGGAGTGGCCTTTCAAACTCCTCACACGTTTTGGGACAAAACATTTCAAAATCTAATAGGTAACTACCTTTGTCTAGGTAATACTGTTGAAATGCCAAATTTGAACTATTAACGAAAAACTTCAAAATATATCCATAGAGATGGATATATTTAACTATAACGACGTAAGGTTTAAATCGTTTCGCTAGAGTTCACGCGCTTGCGCAAAATATGTGACGTCACACTAAGGAGGGGCGAAGTCTTAAAAATGTGACCATTTGTAAAAAGGAGGGAGGAGGTTGGGGTCAAAAATTCATGAAATTCGTATGACGTACTTTATGGATGACCCCTATATTATTATTGGGTAAAAATATTAAAACAACATTGACATGATAGCAAATTTATTTCATTATATCCTATTATGATTCACATAATACAATATAACCGAATCCAACCAATTAACAGATACCGGACAATTATATACTCTCGTATATCTAACAGTCATTGCCGACTACCTGGCAACACACATGATTTTCAAATAGACAATTATACTACGTCATTTCCAAAAATATACAGTACGTAATAATCGCTTCACCAGTGGCGGAATTGTAGTCTTGGCCAAGGTAGGCCGCACTTTAGATCATTAGTATATTTATTCAGCGCCTTCTGGGCCTTACGGCAAATCCGCTACTGCGCTTGATGAATTTTATCATGTTCTTATTATATAAACATATATTTTGAAAATGACTACTCCACCAATTTCGTAAACTCAAGGCAAAAATATTGTTTATACACTTGTCAATTCATTAATTATCTAATTACCACATTCTAGTCCAATGTATGAGGTTGCTTACTATTGTAAAGTCAATTTACATGAATATTATTTTTTTTACATAATATAAAAAAAATGTATGACTAAAAAGGGACATCGATGTGTCGACTTTCGTTTTTGATTTATTTATTTACATCTAGACCGATATTTTTTTACCTCACTATGCTCTGTGATTACAATTTATTTTAGCATTATTTCTCTTACTTTGAATTTTAATTATGAAAATATTTTATACCGCTTAGCGGAATCAAGCTTCTAATTTCATTAATTTCCCTAAAAAACAAAAATATACCCCATATATTGGACTATATGGATTTTCCAATTATATTAGTATAACTATTGTTCCTTTACATTAGGTGTTACAAAAAAACGTTCACTAAAAAACTAACTTTATTAACTAACAGTACATAAATCGATCAGCAAAGCAATTATCGAAACATACTAAGAATCAATATTACAATAAATATCCTTAAATAAAATGGAAAATGATATAAATCGAACCAATGAGATTTTAAAAGCATGCCGTACATAAAATAATATAACTTAATATTAATCTTGACTAAATAACTAATTGTTTAGAAAAGCTAAGAATTTGTTTTATTATCAAAAACCGACCTTATTTACATATAAGCATAGGCGAGTACTGAATTCAGGTGCAATGTTAAAAAAGTTTATATATTGCCTACCTGTGCCTACCGCACTGCACGCCGCTGCATATAAGGAAGGTTCGAAATCATAATAAAATTGTAATCTATTTTTTCCTAAACACTGGGGTCATAGTGGAAAAGGTTGTAAGTACTTTACAGTAGTATGCACTTTTATCCTTTTTTCACTAGAACCCAAGAACTATCCATACACCTATAACTGAAATATACATAAAGATATGAACGTGATACGAATAAACAATTTCAACGACCCCCAATAATATTGCTCATCAACCAATAACTTATTCACGAATAATTTTGTTCTAATTCCGCCCCGAACGCAAGAAATGTTACATTTTAAAAATATATATCTGTGGAATGAACTTTGACATTATATTTTCGCTTGCATCCAGGTTAATGGTTATACATTAATCGATATTTGAAATTCGACAATCAATACACACATTGCTTTACAAAGGGTAAATATACAAAAAACGTAATTATCGCATAAATAAAAATACGCAGGACGAAAGTAATATTACGATATCGATAACCGTATGTCTAGATTTTAATACAAATCAAAATTAAATACGTTTTTTGAAATTTTCTTATTTACACGATAACTTACCTTTTGAGATTACCCTTATAGATTACCTTTTAAGAATTCCACCATTTTTGTTAACATACATTTACAAAACAAATTTATAAAATATAAAGTTCAAGAAAAAATTACCACTTTGTTAGTAAAGATTGTTTCAATCAACGAGAACTGTAAAGTACCTATCATAAATTTTTCATTGTTAATGACCAATTTTTTTTCAGACTTATCATTATTTAATTTAATCCATTAGTTATTAATAATAACGCGTGGTCATTAGTTGAATTATCGCCACTAGCTGTTATTAGCGATTGATTAATTTTATTGATTTTTGACTTTATATCCAGATGCCAAACTTGCAATGCTTACCATATGTATTTAACATCATTGTAATATTTCTAGGTACTTTATAACTCCTGTAGTTATGTAAATCGGTATGACAGAAAAAATACTATGCAAAGAAGTAATTTTATAAAATGAATGTTTTATATCAGAAAAAACTGTCTTGGATGGTAATAAACAGAAATAAAAGAAAATATAAAAGAAACAAGAAATTAATGTGAATGAATTCTGATTTAAAAAATTATAACTGTATATACAATTTTATCATTACTTTTATTAATATACATTTTTACCATCCCAACAGAATCATAACCAAAAACAAAATGAAACTGCAATCCAATTAATTAAAATTACAATTAGCCAAATTCATATGAATTAAAACTTTCACTGAACAGTTATAGTGGAATTGTTGAAAAGGCCGTACGGTATGATTATTATGTGTTCCGAATCTTGCCCGGTACATAGTTTTTGTCGATTGTCGGCTCTTGTAGGAACATGTGGAGACAGCGCTCGTTCTGGGCTAACGGATGACCAGCGATCTTGTTTATGAATACTTCTAAGCCTGAAAAAGAGTTTAATAGTTAAAAAAAAGTCTTTAGGACAATTCTCACCGATTTTCTAGACCTAAACCAAACAAAGCTTTTGCTAGAACTAGACAAATAAGTGTCCAAGATGAGATGTTTTTAAATGTGTTGTTATTAATTTCTGATGCTTTCATGGTTATAACTATAAGGATTTAAATCGCAAACAAAAGCAAATAAACTAAAATAATAATATGCGAAACGTCAGCTAATAAAATAAAAATGTTAATAGTTGTTTCATTCCAATGTAAAATATTATGCGAGTTAAATCCATTATAGTTGAAAATTCCAATATATTCTTATTTTTATCAATTTGAAAGTGTTATAAGATAATAAATATGACTTTTTCCTAAGTACTTATAAAACAAATGCTGATGATATTGTTATTATTACCTAAAAAGCTAAAATTTACAAAATGATCATCAGTTGTTTCATAAGTACATTGGACTGTTTATTATTTAATAACACTGGCTATGTACATACGAATTTGTTATTAGTTATAATTTTTAATTATAAATTAAAGTTATAACTGTTATTTTGAACTATGACTTCGTTTTATGACTTTTTAATAAACATATATTATATGAGACCAAAGTAGTTGCAATAAACATAGCATTTACTAACAAAATTCACTAATTAAATTCACTATTAGTTAATGATGAGGAAATTTTAAACATTGATAATTTGAAAAACAGGACAATTCTACTGTGTTAGTACATATACTAAATTATAAAGTACAGATATAATATATTATTTTTGTAAGTGTGAAATAATTTACCTTTCCTGCGGTCCTCAATGAATTCCTCCTCGAATATGCCATCGTCACCACGGAACGGGAGCTGTCTCTTTAGCGCTTTACCAGGCAAGGGTGGAACTACAATCTGAAAGGTGGAACAAGGACTGAGAAATTTGGTCCGGCATAATGCTTAAACAGTGTTATCATGTAAAAATATCAACAGATAGTGATTAAAATATTATTAGAAATTTTATATGCTTTATTTGTTATTTATTTTGCTTAATAGCTTTTCCTAACAGACTTCTGTATAATAATGCATTTTAAAGACAATTTTTATAGATGCTACAATATGGTAATTGATAAATTGATTTGTTACATAAACTACCTCACAATATTTCAATAACTTAACTGTAATGTCAATAACCTTACATAAATACATTGTTTGACTAAAAAACAAAACAAAATTGGTCTTTGTTTAAACTTGTTGTGCACTGATAAGGCGAATATCGTTTATCAACGGCCGTAACACTGAAATGAACATACCTTGCTGTCCCTCTCAAGTTCATTTCTTAGCCATTCGAAGTCGCTGTACCGCCGCCGAACACTCGACTCTTTCACTTTGAATACAGGAAGATTGGTCTGTAAGCAGGAAATGGATTCTACTAGAATAATTGCCGTAAATCGGTGTATCGACGCGTCGGAAACTCTTCACCTTGGAGGCGGCGATACGCCCACAAATACACCTCCTAACTTGTCAATGGAGCGTAAACACATAATCTAATTACCGGTCTCTAATAATAGATGATAGAAGCAGCCCTTACCCTCATGCGGACTTCGTAATCGGTGTAGCGTTTCTTCCCGATACCCATTGTCGTCACTGGGTTGACCACATCGATCTCAAGGAAGTTGGCCGGCGCCGCGTAAGCATCGTCCAATGTCTGTTTCTTAACGTTTAAACGCCTTGTCGCGTCCGCCGTCGTGTCCTCAGCAGCCATCATAACGCTTTATTTCACAAACAATCACAAACTTGTAAATTGGACGGCCCACTAATCAAAAGGAAATGACATGATTTGACGTTTGAAAAAATGATGGCGATGTGTCATTGGTTTAGGTTCGAAATATACCATATTAAGGATATAATATTCTACCATCGACTTAAATATCTTTATTATGAGTTTCTGTTTCTTTTAAGTTTGATAGATTTATTGTTTTTGAATTCAAATTTATTATTTCAGTATTTAAGATGGATTTGCTTGTTCGACTTACATAGATATTTAAAGTTTATCCTATTTTATCTGTGGTATTGTTCGTAATGTTACCAAGAAAACTACTAAGTAGTAGAAATTTGAACAGGCTTAACTAGGTTTTTGTTATAAATCCCAATGAGTCACGCAAAGGAATCATGCATAATGCCAATAAATAAGATGAATAATTTATTTACAAGAATATTCTGCGCATAAAATTCCGATATTATGCCAAATACGTTTATTTATTGAACAAGGCCGTTTTCCACATGCAACGACATCATAATAACTTATTACCCAACATTAGAGATGAGATAAAACAATATTAACTCATTTAACTCTCATAATAATATATTGATTTTATTTTGACTATAAAATGTTTTGTAATACATACGAGTTTTATTTATTTCAATGTGTAATAATCGCGAAAGATCCAGAATTTACTATCGTAGTTGTGATCACGATTATTATTTCCTCAAAATAATAAAATTAAAAACAATATGATTCTCAACACAATTTATTTGTAGCTACATGAATTGGCTCATCGGGTCCTCTTCCCGCCGTCTCTTCATCATATACGCTTCCATTTCTTCCTCCGTTGGTTCCTTCACTTCATACATACTATTGTAAGGACGCTTGCGTTCGTCCACAGATAAAAGATACTCTGCTTTCTTCTGGTGCCTCTCTTCCGCTTCTAATGCCTGTTAACAATTTTAAAATAATATTTTAATTAATAATATACCTAATAATAAATAAAGAAGTCGAACTAACGATTACGTTTAAATTTTAATTAAATTTAGGATTGTGAGAACAAAATAAAAACTATACCTGACATAAATTGTTGATTGGAATGAAACAACTATTAACGGATTTAACTCGCGTATTTTTATTTTATTTTATTTGCTGACGTTTCGGATTCTTTACAGTTTCCTTTAGCGTTAGACTTTTGTCAGCTCAGTCATGCTACGATTATGGAAACTGTAAAGAATCCGAAACGTCAGCAAATAAAATAAAATAAAAATACGCGAGTTAAATCCGTTAATAGTTGTTTCATTCCAATGTGTAATAACCGCGAAGGCATCAGAAATTATTATAAATTGTTGAATTCACGAAATTCGAAAACAAAGATTGTCCCGAGCTGCTAATAAATATTTGTACGTAGTTCGGGCTGTTAACCTTTTCGCCGCCACGCAACAATACAAAACGCTGAGCCTGTGACGCCAGAACAAAAACAAGCATTCGAGATCGAGAAACCATAGTGACTTGGAAATGGTCTATCGATATTTAAATAATTCCTCGATAATTATATCCAAAAAGTCGAAGAAATGTCAAAAGAATAATACAATAATGTTGTTACTACATGTTCATTATTATTAACCTTATAAAACAACATTAAATAATGAAAAGATCAAAATATTTGCATTATTTACAGTACAGTTTAGTGACAAAAGTCACCGCACTACTCACGCGATGACGTCACGCGTTGTCGGCACCGGCCGACCCGGGCTTTTAGGTACTGCAAATTGCTTTGATTTTAGAGATGTGAAACTGTTGTAGGTATGTGTTAACTGCATTTATCGACATTTTGGCAGGGAGTCCAAAGAAAAAATCCTACACATTCTGTAGCAACAAACCAATAATAAAATGCAGTACCTAGATTTCTTACAAACAAAGTTTTTAAATAAATTCCGATAATTATTTAGGAAGTACAAATAGCATATAGTCGGCATTTTCCAGGAATTCGTTTGAAATACCGCCTGCACGTGCGCTGTGCTTTACATATTTACTAAGAATTCCTCACAAAAATTAAGCCTATTGTTATTGCTAATGAGTGTTTCGGGTAGAAAGAAACATTAATAAAAGGGTCATTTCTTTACCTGGATGTAGTCGTTTTCTATTTAACAAAGACCCTATTTGATTGCCAATGCTTTAGATAAAGTAACGATAAGTTTGTAAATATTTAATATACATAATTACCTAAACTAGAACACTTGTCTCGGTTGCTCGTCGAACTACTTCATTATAATAATTTACAGAGGTATACAGGATAAAAATTAGAGTAATACTTATACAATTTTTTCCTTTGTTATTTACTTGAACGAGCCGATCTCAGACATGACTGGACGTGTATAGCCGCGGGACTAATTGAAATAAGTGTTCAAAATATGCTGTAAAATATATTTTACTATTCCCATTTTGATTAATTGATCGCATTCAAGTAAATTAATTAGTGAACTACACATTTATAAATTCACCTACATTAAAATTTTCGTAACGTGTATTGCAACAAACAAAACACAGTTGGTGACAGCACTACGCCGCGGCTGTCGCCGACTAGGGCTTCAGTACGGGCCGTATTTGCTGCATTTTATCAAGGCGCGCAAAAATGTTTATTTATTCAATGATATTATATAGTATCACGTTTATGTATAAAGTTTACGGTAATTTAGGCTTTAAACAATAATATAAGTTCATAATTTGTATACTAAACTTTTAATTTACTTATAATTTTCGCCTCTAACTTTCAGTCGGCACGGGCCGACGAGGCGCTAGTGGTACTGCTTTCTGTAGTCGGTAACTACCGACTGGGGCGGTGAAAAGGTTAACCTATCAAGACCACGTCGTCTGAAGACTGTATGTAACTCAGTAGTGGTAAGAAGGAGTGTCCATGGCCTCGGTACAGTTAGCACAAAAAATATTTTTAATGACAAGTCAGCATTAAACTTGCAGTAATGTTACCTTCTTTAACTTATCCTCCTTCTTTTTAGCCTTCTTCTCCTTCTTTCTCTTCTTCTTCGACTTCTTCTTCTTCTTGCTAGTCTTCTCCGTCTTGGAGCGGACATCAGGTTCAGACTCGGAAGAACTACTCGAACTAGAATCTGACGACGATTCTTCTGCAACAATATTATTTAAATAATAAAATATTTCGCTTATTTAGTGCTAAAGTGACTTAACTCGAAATTAGTAGTTAGAGGTAACTCAAAAATATTATTTTTTTGAGGAAAGGCGAAAAACTAATTGACATTTCTGTATAGATTTACTCATTTTAAATGAAGCTAAAAGAGTTGGCTTAAATCTGTTTTAGTGGTAGGTAGGGTTTGCTAGTTTCTAAGTTAGCTTTCTTTAAATCTAGGTGTGCAATATATAGATTATCAAGAATAGTTAATATACCTTTTGGTTTTTCCTTCTTCTCAGGAGATTCCTTAATTGTCTCAGTTTTACTGGTGCCGGCTAAAGCTTTATTGTCATCTTGTACCTCTAATACAACCGACTTGCCCGCCTCGCCGACGCAGTATGACATCTAAAACAATTTAAATAAAATAAAATAATATGGATTAATTCAGAAAAATGATATGTCTACATTGTGTTGACCATAAATTCTTTGACTTAAATAACTATCTATGTAGCTAAGCTTAAAATTATAGATGTTCCATCTACAAACATAACATTGTCATAATTAAAATTGTGCTCGCATAAATTAAATAAACACATAAGACGTATTATTAAATGTAACCTATAGTTCTACTTTTCATTGAAATTTATTTTACAAGTTAATATTATTTTAATAAGTTTGAGATATTTTTATCTCTGACGAGGCCATTATTGCTAGTGACAATATCATACCTACTAGTATAAATTGTGCTGTTAAAATTATCAATATACCTACCGTTTTTTTTCTAGCTTGATTAGAATGAGAAATGTCAAGCACTCAATCAATAACTAAGAAATCCCCAGAAATGTACATTTAAGAGTGCTCCTTTGCTCGGCGCTTCCATACAAAACGTAATTCCTCATTCTTTCAAGAATTTTGAATTAAACATTATTATTTTTTTCTGCAATTATGATCGGATATGGCATAGCTAGGTCTAACTTTCGTTATTTTTATTAGATTATGTAAGATATTACAATCAGAGATGATATTAGATTCGTAATTTTACACGAAAAATAGACACATTTTCAGAGGACTTGTTCGCATATATTTAAAGATTTTCATAAAGATTTCAAAAGATAGAAACATCGGAAATATCCTCAAGATTGAAAATAAACCATAACTACAGTATTAATATCACAATCAATAATTTACAAGGGGAATTCGTACTTTCGAAATAATTTCTAATGACATGGCGATATTAGAAAATACTAATTTCACGCAAGTTTTGTTTTGCGTTTGTGTGCGTGCCCGAATTATTCCGACGGCCGCCGAACGTTTTGACAAGAACAAAGGTCAAAGACGAATTGCCAGTCGGTCATAGACTGTCATTGTGCAGATTTTTTGACGTTACGTTTACTTATTAATAATTAATTCTTAAATAATAGTAACTAAAACAACCACGGCTAGATTAACGGACTTCTGAATTATTACAAAGTGAATTGGTTTTATTGCGACGATCTTATATACCTACTTATCTACCTACGACGACTGTGGGACAGCGGACTTGGAATTACATTTCATTACGATTGTTCATAATGCGTAAGTACTAATATCAATTTATATTATTATTATTTATTAACAGTTGGAATAGGTACCTATCTAGATATACTTTATACTTAATCACTCGAAGCGATCATGTCTTTTCATTACTTTTCAAATACTTACTTTGTCTTTAAGTATCTTTCACTCGATACTCGAACGTCTACATGTACTTATATGTAATATCATATAATATATTCAGTAGAAAGTGAAAATTTAACGGCGTGGATTTTTTTTCACAGCAAATCCTAGAAAATCTAGTAAAACGAGGCTTTGGCTATCAGCTCGTCGTAAAAAACTAAGCGCATGGATTTACAAGAAACGAAACTGTGAGCACTCATTTTATAATTCACATAATGTGCAATCAATCAATAAGTCATAGCGAAGTTTATAATTATGTTGTAAATTAAATTTACTATGGTGAATTAAAAAAAATTGATTATGTAGGTATCTCATAGTTACTGTTTGTACAAATACTATTAAGCACAGTCTAGTAGCATTAGATAAATATAATTTGTTGGAATGAAACAACTATTAACGGATTTAACTCGCGTATTTGCGTATTTTTATTTTATATTTGCTGACGTTTCGGATTCTTTACAGTTTCCATAATCATTTGTTGTTTTTTGTAGGATCGGGATAGCGGAACAAACTTTACAAGAAGTTAAAAGTCATGAAATTGATCATGCCGCAACAGAAAGGTGATTCTGTTCTGTTCGGGTGGACTGTGAATGTGATCTCTCTTATATAATTATAGGAATAGATCGTTATTCCTATTGTTTTTTTTAATAAAAATATTTTTTGACAAAGAAATTTTATGGGTATCTATATTCATACATGGTGCTATCTATGTTTCAAGGTTGATTATTGTTTGGTGTAGGCACTCCATTGAAATGCTACATTTTTGGGGTTAGCTTGCATTTGTCAGAGGCCTCAATTTTATTTTTTACTACCTAGCGATTCGCCCCAGCTTCTCTCGGATCCCTGTTTTTTTATTTTCTATAGCCTATTACTTGTGTCAATTAACTTTTAGTCTTAATAGATCCATAAATATAAAACTAAAAAATAATAGGTAATCGAAAATCCATGAAAATTTGAGAAATAAATACAACTCCACGATATTATATCTAACTTTCTTTCAATCATTTTACAAACCCCCACAAAAGGTAACTTATCTATGGAGCAATCACTTTTTATATACCTACGTATACTAAGCATCACCTATTGTAAATACCTAAGTGAGCTATCAGATTATTAAGTCAATACAATAATAATGTCTGTATTTTCTTTGGCGCAAGATTGATATAAATAATTATACCTGTCCATTGCCAATTTATATAATTACTAGCTTCTGCCCGCGACTTCGTCCGCGTGGAACTCCTCCTTTTTTGAAGTCGGTTAAAAAGTAGCCTAAGTATGTGTTATTCTGATGTATAAGCTATATTGTGGTAAAGTTTCATTCAAATCCATTCAGTAGTTTTTGCGTGAAAGAGTAACAAACATCCATACATCCATACTTACAAACTTTCGCCTTTATAATAGTACCTAGTAGGATTTCTTATCCCCAAATTTTTGCTGAACCCGATTATGATGATAATGTAGCTTTCGAATGGTGAAAGAATATTTAAAAACGGTCCAGTAGTTTTTGAGCCTATTCATTACAACCAAACAAACAAAGTTTTCCTCTTTATAATATATCATTATTAAGTATAGTATAGATTGGTATTATCAATATTTCCTTTTCATTTATGGCCAGCCAGGGGTGTTTCAAGATGTCTCGGTTGTATGTATATCTGTATACTAGCTTCTGCCCGCGACTTCATCTACGCTCGATGAGTAGGTACCAACTTTACACAATATCGTTATAAAATATAGCTTAAGTATATATTTTTCTAATGTATAAGCTATATTATTGTAATGTTTCAACAAAATCCATTCAGTAGGTACCTAGTTTTTACTTGAAAGATAAACAAACATACCCTAAGGTACTTACCTAAAATTTTTACATACTTACCTACATTCATCCATCTATTCATAAGATTGTTACTACGGTAGGTACTAGGTAGGTACCTACTATAATATTTTGCTTATAGGTATTCGACCTGATGCTCTAGTGGATAGTAGGTAGGTACTCCTGGTTTGAATTCATCACCTTCTGGTAAGTACCTAACGTAAATATTCCAAGTGAATACCTACCTGCCTATTTTCAATTTTTACCCGTTTTAGTTAAACCAGAGGACTCGTCGAACTTTGTGCAGTGTTCTAAGAAAGTAAATTGTCTTTATATTATTTTAAGTTAAATATTATAATAGTGGTAACAAGCAGAATTCCTATATAGGTATGTATATATATTTATATGTAGGTATTATGTTTACTCTACGTAAATATTTTCTTAATCCAAAAACGTACCTATTTACTTGACTTCGACCCAACCAAAATAAGGTACGGAAGTAGGCATTTCATTTAAAGTCAAATAAATTTTGCAAAGACTCGCTGTCACACACACACTAGCATGAATATTGGTTACGACGTTCCCTCTCGCTCGCGCGCCCGAAGGCGGCTGACCGATGCAAGCGAAATTGACCCTTCGTTTTCTAAACCTGAGAATCCATAGCCAACTTCGCGGTACAAAAAGGTGCACTCTTAAGGTTTTGTAAAATAAAATGAAATATACCTTTATAGTGGAGTGGCAACATTTGTACCCCCAGAGACCGTCATGCCAGTACGAGCCCCATACCGAAGTGTGGTTATTAATCAACACATCCTCATCATATTTACTCCTGCAAATAATATAACATTTATCAAATTACATTCACATTTGTTACAGATCAAATTAACAGTAAAAGAGGGTATTAAAATAAAAAACAATATGAACACAGGCAAAAATAGCAACACTCAGCGATATTGTATCTTTAGCTACGAACGTATAGGACCCCAAAATAAAAAAAATCGGAGTACTCTGTAAAAAGTTATGCGTGGTCATACATTATGTATATAGCGTATTCGCGTCAACTTGAGAACCTCCTCCGTTCCTCTCCGTTTTTCGTCGGTTAAAAATGACGAGACTTTTTTAAAAGTTTTCTCCATAAAATGAAACACAATTCTTTTCCATTTTGTTTAATTGAGAAAAGAAAAAATACCTGATCTATTATTTTAGACTATCTAATTGACAAATTAAATGGCTTTATATGAAACACAAAAATATAGGAATGAATATTTTTGTGTGCCAAACTATCCGTATAAATATTTTTTGAAAGTATACTCACTTAGCCCTGGTTTGCTCGGGCCCGGACGCCAGTGTTCCGTCCCTGTTGTACTGCGTGAACACTTCTGTCTGCGCTAGTAGAAGCTCTCTCGGGGGCACCTTCAAATGTTCTTCCCCGCCGTACTTCTCCAGCACTGATTGTTTCACCTGATAAAGAATATTATTTTTTATAAAGGAATAAACTTAAAAATTACTGTTCTGGTTAATACCTATTCAAATATGAAAGCACTTTTCAACCCCCAACGCAAAAACGGCGAGGTGTTATTATGGGTGAAAGTGGGGATGGGAAACCAAATGTCTAGGTACTACATATCTATATCTATATCTATACTAATATTATAAAGAGGAAAGATTTGTATTTTTGTATGTTTGTAATGAATAGGCTCCGAAACTACTGGACCGATTTCAAAAATTCTTTCACCTTTGGAAAGCTACTTTATCCCCGAGTAACATAGCTATATAATATCACGCTAGGTCTTATAGTTGCGGAGCAGTAACCGAAAATGTTTCAAAAACGGGGGAAAAGTATCGTTTCTGAGGCCTTAAAAAAATCTTAAGTCCCCCCGTGCGAAGCCGGGACGGGCCGCTAGTATATATATATATAGGTAGCTAGAGCAAGTGCTCGACACCCTGCACTTTTTGACTATGCGATGAAACTTGGCACAGTTGATCCTTAGGTAGCCCTGAGTGAATTTAGACCGGTAGCCATCAGTAGCCCCCCCGCATTTGGGGCAGCAAAATTCGTCCCTGCCGCGCTTTAATTAAAGCAATATTTTTCTAAAACTATAGTAATTATGTGGTGCGATATATCATTATTGGATAAATTAGAGAATCCCGAGATTACTTCGGGGAAAACCGGGACACGTAGTCACAAAACGGGACATACGGTCACGTTATCGTCACGTCACCTGCGTCTTGAACTGCGTGAACTTCTGCTCGTACTGCCGCTGCAGCATCTGCAGCTTGGTCGGCTCGGCGAGGAGGTGCACGTCGACGCCGCGGTTGTGCGCGTCCCACGCGAACAGCTGAGCGGCCGCGTGCTGGCTCGTGTCGCCGGTGAACCGGACGAAGTTCTCGCCGGTGTAGTCCGACCTGAAGTATGGAATTCAAAGTCAGAATTAAATGAATTAAATGTTGAAGCGTATGTGGCCAGCTGGTAGATGATATTACTCTTTAAATGAATACCTATCAAAATTAAAATATCTTATACTGTCTGTATTGTATTATATGAGATACAACAATACCGTTTGTATATCAGATAACGCTATAATAATAATGTATGAAATTGATTTCAATCACTTATTTGTTACTAGCGATGTCCCACGATTTCAAGCGAGATGAATTTAATTATAATTAAATTATCTCTAAAAAAACACATACCCTGATCCCTTGGACTAGTAAATAAATATCTTTGGTCAATTCACACCAATTGATCTAGTCACAAACTAAGCAAAGCTTGTACTATGGGTACTGGACAATGGATAAACATACATAAATACATATAAGACATCCAAGACTCGGGTACAGATGCCAGTGCTCATCACATTGACATCTGCCCCTAGGAGGATTCGAACCCGCAACCTCCGTAGCTTATCTTCTTTTAGAAGGTCACATCTATCTCTATAATTATATAAAAATCCATCAATATTTAATGTAAAACTTACTCTGCCGCCTCCGGGTGCGGGTTGTCCCTCATCGACCTGGTCTTCGGGTCGTAGTACGCGGAGTTCGGGTCGAGGTTCCGCAAATACTTGGCGGTGTCCTCTCTGATACGTAAGTTACGCACCGTGATACGTTGTTTGGAGTCCACCTTGAAATATAAAAAAAAAATTTTAAATAAGGTAGGTCATCCTGCCCGTTCGAAGTTCAAATTGACTTTTAGTTAGAAAACGTTTGTATGGGGAAAAAGAAAAGGGCTGCTTTTAGGGTTTTCTCGACAATTATCCGATTTTTTTTCCGTAAAAACCATCCTTGGACTTCAACGAACATTTAAAAAAAGAATCAACGAAATTGTTGGCGTTGTTGAGTTGCTGAAAACACTCGCCGAGACAGACCGAGAGAGAGAGTGTGTACATGATGCTCTTTCCTTGTCTCACCCGCTAGGGTCTCGCAATAAAATTTGTAAATATCTAGATTGTTTACATTTTACCTACATTTAAAATGTATACTTACTTTAGTTCCAGGCATGTCTACTTCATCCACATATTTGTCCTCGTCTTCCTCAGCATTATCATCGTCTTCTGTAGCTGTAGGATCTAAAAAAAAGTTTTTAGACTTTACAATAACTTAAGAAAATCTACCCAAATCCTTTAAAATTAATATTAAGTACATATTATCTTTTACTGCAACTAATAAAGTATAAAATGTTAATAGGGCGCACGTTTTCTAGGTTTAAGCATTCTTTAGCGTTTTGTGCACAGATAATCAACAAACAGACAATGTTTTCGACTACTACATTAACAATTTAAAAAATATACAATATATCTTTCGACTTTTGATTATTTCCGTATTGAAGGGGGGTTAAATAATTGTAATATATCTACTTTATAATACTTAACCGGCCACTCAGGAACAATTGTGTTTAAAAAAATATTAATCCATACCCTGCTCCAACTTCTTAGCTCTCAGTTCCCTCTTGGCCTCCTCTATCTTCTGGTACTCCTCGATGATGGCCTTATGCTCTGCGGGGTCGTATCCATTCCACCGATCCCGCTTCCCGTCATAGCTGAGGTTCAGACTCGGCTGGCTGAACTCATCTGCTGATATGCCCACGTTCGTGTATTTCGCACCAATCTGTTGAATGAGAGTAATGTTGTTATTGATAAATGTAAAAAAGCAAGATGCAAAAACAAAACAAGGAAAGTAACTTTAGACACTGTTGTCTCCAGTGCATTTCATCCCGAAGCAGAATCATTAATAACAGCACATATAACAAGGCCTATTATAAATAAATAAAGCCTATTTGCCAAAAATAATTTCTATAAAACATAGCCTGTTAGGATATTATTAATATTTGTAATATAAATTTACCTTTCTTGGTCTATCCAGGCAATCTTTCTTCTTGTGTGTCATTGCTCCACAATTTTCGCAAGCCCCTTTCCTGTATTTTGTAGCAACTTTGGTCTAAAACAGAAAATAAAGTAATTAATGTTAAAATAGTGTTTTGTTGTAAGTACAATAAAATTTACATATCACACACCTATTTCTTAAGGGAGTAAGCTTGAATCTGTTTTAACAGACAGAGCTGACAATAGTCTTATGCTAAAGTCTACTATTGGACTATTGTCAGCTCAGTCGTGCTATGATTATGGAATCTGAGTTGTTTCATTCCAATATATAAAAACCGCGAAGTCACGAAGGCATCAGAAATTATCATAAAAGATAGGTACCAAAATGAATACAAAAGCAAATCACTTACAGTATCAACACCCTTGTTATAAAAGGTGTCAAGTTTAGTGAACTGGCCCTCGCGGTCTTCTTGTGGCCGCTGATGCTTGAGCGTGGGCCCCGCGGTGCCATAGTACCATGGGGCCGATGATATGTACTGCGGAATGTGAGGGTTTATGTCCTTGCCTGTAATAAATATGTATTTCTTGAATTACTTAAGAGAAAATTATTATACTAAATACAAAAGGCAAGGTTTGCGGGTCAAGTGACTGAAAATCCATAAACTCTGCAGGATCATATTTTGTTTTATATTGATTTAGACTTTCACAATTTTTACACATTATAGTGCAATGTTGCATCGGAAACATTGGAGGTAACTTTGTTGTATTTATATATGCAATTAAATCCCATTTTTGTTTATTTTAACCATTTCTTGTGTATAAAATCGATGCTTATGAGTAGAAATTCAAATTGAATTTTAGTGTTTTTAGTAGCAATATACATAAGTGGTATATTTTGCTGTCGCAAGTTCATATAAATGTAAGAAGCGTTAATTAAAACATTTGTTTGAATTTAGAATTGGATAACAGTTGCTAAGAGCTGAGTAAAGGCATTAGTAGTAAAAAAGAATGCTCCGACACGTAACAAAATAAAGAACATTTTCAGTAAAGTTTTAGGTTATGTACGATGTTTTTACCTGTCTCGTCAACGGCGGCGGGTGCTGTACCAGCTTTCCGAGCTTCCTCCAACTCCTTAGCTTTCCTCCAGTCCTCACGAGACTTCTTTTTAGGTTCATCATCTTCTTCGACAGTTTCATCTTTACTGCGCAATATTTGAGACACAGATGGTCTCGTTGTTGAAGTCATGATTATTATTCACGAATTACATTAAATTAAACACTTAAATATTAAATTATTATTGTAGTATTAAAATATTCGCATTAAATAATTTTGTTTGTTTCCACGCGATGACAATATTGACCACAGACTACTATAATTCTTTGACAGATCACATTTTTAACGTGGCTATCGATCGGCATGGGAATCTTAGAAACAGCCATTAGATCGAAAGTTATAACTTTTTTGTATGATATAAACTATCAGTTGCCCTTTATTGCTTTTTCTTTTAGTCTATACTAATATTATAAAGAGGAAAGGTTTGTTTGTTTGGATTGAATAGGCTCCAAAACGACTTGTCCGATTTGAAGAATTTTTTCACTGTTAGTAAGCTACACTATTCCCCTATAAAAAAAAGGGATCCTGGCGAAGCCTGGGCGGGCCGCTAGTAGTAATATAAAGGTTCTGTTTCTAAGTAAAACAACATTATAAATATAACTTTCTTTTATTTCCATACATAATAACGATCATCAAAATACATAATATAGAGTCATTATAATTAAACAATTGCAGACAAATGTCAGTAAAATCACCAGATCATGTTAAATATATTACAAATAAAACGGAGAAATTAATATAATTATTTTTACAAGCACTGATTCTAGAGTTTTTAAAAACCTCATTTTGCAACGAAATCACTGGGTATTGAATAAATAGGTATTTTCTGAAAAAAAAAAGACTAAAAATGGATTTAACTCGCGTATTTTATTTATTGGTGATTTATCACTTTAGCATAAGACTATATTATTGTCTTTACGATTATGGAATCTTTAAAGGTTCCGAAACGTCAACAAATAAAATAAAATATGCGAGTTAAATCCGTTAATAGTTGTTTTATTCCAATGTGTAATAACCGCGAAGGCATCAGAAATAATTGTTTTTATATTATTACACTAATTATACAAGCTTGTCAGTTTTTACAATGTGCCAAATGGTATGACGTCAGTTCAGTTCAGCCGCCGGCGAGTCCTGGTGCGGTGGTAGCTGGGGCGCGGCACCCGGATCTTGTCGTTGCTGTCTCCGGCCTGGCTCGGGGACTCCTCTAGCGGCTCCGCGCGGGGCGTGAACAACTTCCGGCGGCTGCGAGTTACACTATGAAAAAAAAAAAGATTATTTATTGGATAAGCTACTTGCAGCTTTTCTAGCAGACAAATTGTTCTCCAAATACCTAAGTAGATTAATATGGATATAAATTATTCAGCAAAGAAGTGATATCAGAATTCGGAACTTTTTTTTTCGTTTTATTTTTCACTAATCACAGGCTAGTAGTTTTTCTATCTTCACAGGCCAGTAGCTTGTCTCTCATCACAAGCTAGTTATAGGCGCGTGCATTGAGGGTCGCGCATTTACTACGTCAGGGTAGGCACTTCATACATTTATACCATTGTGCCTATATGGAATGCACGCCCGTGGTAGCCTGTCATCACAAGCTAGTAGCCCATCTCTCATCACAAACTAGTAGCTTGTCTCTCATCACAGGCCAGTGGCCTGTATGTGATCAGTAAATCATGCTACACCTCAATTTACTATGCGAAAGTAACTATATCTGTCTCACTTTTACGGTAAAACTACTGAACCGATTTTAATGAAATTTGGTACACAGATAGTCTAGAGCCTGAGAAAGGACATAGGCTACATTTAATTGCGAAAAAACGGTTGTAAGGGGTTAAAATGGGGTTGAAAAGTTGTATAAGATTAAGAAGCTAGCTTTTATATTACTAACCTTTTTGAAGGACAGCTTTGCGTTATCAACGAGGGCGGTACATTTTCCATCTCACATTTCTCTGGTGATGGAATATCGTTCACCACTTTAACGGGCGCTGGCACGTCGAGAGTTACATCAGAAAACTCATTCTGAAGATTCAATATATCCTTTAATTTCTCTTTATCTTCTTTATCGTCATCATTTTGATTCTTTTTCTTTCTTAGCCTTAAAGATTTTTTAGTTCTAGTCGCTCCTTTCGCTTCTACCTCTTCATTTTCCTCGTGTTTAGCTCGCAAATTGTATTTAACTTTGGGTTTATCAATTTTACTTTCATCTTGAACTGTGGGCACTAGTAATTCGAAATCTGTCGCTCTGGCAGCTGTCACGTCCTTATAAATATCTTCAAACGCATCCAAAGTATTATTTTCTTTAGCAGTATTTGCAGTGTCATCGAAAATTTTAGATTCCGTAACTAATGATATGTTATTTGTTTCTTCAACTGGTTTATCAAGACCATTTGCAATGCTTTCTAGAGCATTTTCCATATCGACACTGGATTGTCTCTCTTGTTTTATAAGCTTCTTAACATTTGGGCTTTTATTATCGTTGTATTCAACTGTTTGAATATTTAAATCCACGTCTGTTTTAGCATCAGGAGCTTTGAAAACGTCATTAGTTTCTTTTGGACCATTAGAAAGTTCTACAACATCAGAATTCATATTTTCATTAACAGATATTTCTAACACTTCTTCGCTAACCGTTTCCATAATAGATTCATGTTTTTCATTAACGTCACCAGGACTTTTCTCATATACTTCTTTATCATCGTTTTCCTTTATATTACAATTTTTTTCTTCGATTGTAGGATTAACTTCTACGATTTTATCATCTAATATCAAATTGTCAACTGATTTTCGAACTTTTTCAACACTCTTCAATATATCCTGCAGTTTAACGCACGCCGGAGAATCCATTTCCTCAAACATATCAATAGAATCGTGTTTTTTCTGCAAAACCTTCAACTTATTAATAGGTATTTCGAGGTTCTTGGTTAAACTCTCCCTCAGAATCTTATTTATGGTCGTCGGCTCATAATTCTCCGGTACATCATCATTCACGATCGACGGCGATCTTATATCGTCTTGTTTTTTCAAATTTTTAACTACATCCATATTTAACTTGATAGGACTAGACCCCATGTCGAAATATGTCTTTTTTTCTTTATCTTTCTTAACAGAATCATCTTTTGCGTTATAGTTAAAATATTTTGAGACAGGCTCTTTACTTTCTTCAGCCTTCTCTTCATCACCATTGGCTTCTCTCTCCAACAATTCAAATTGCGTCAAAGAATTATCACTGGACGTAGACAAAGCGAATTTCCTAATCTTATCCAGTTGCGAATTAACTGGTTTCTCCATTAACTTCACATCTTTGCTTATTTCGAGTTTCTCAACATTCGATTCTTCACTTATGTCCGCATTGATACCTGTATCAGAATCATTATTGATAGAACTGATACTATTAGAACTTATAAAATAAGTACCTCTATTCTTAGAATTATCTATTTTAGAATCCAAAACGAAGTAAGTGCCTCTGTTGTCTTTAGCTTCATTATTTTTAATGAAATCTTCTTTTGCTTCAGCTTTTTTTACTGTTGCAGGACAATCCATAGATTCATTGCAACTGTTATTATTAGACTCGTCATACGTTTCGTCTGCTGCATCTATCACTTTAGAATCTTCACACACATCTGTCATATCTTTCTCACTGACATGACTATCATCCTTCAAAGTAGCATCAGATTTATTAAAAACATCATTATCAAAAGTGTTATTATGCGTGTTATTTAACATGCTCTGTCTTAATAATCTTGATCGATTTATATCTTCTTTTTTGAAAGTCGGTTCGAGGCTTTCGTTAGGTAAGTCCTCTATGTCATCACTTCCCTCTTCGCTGTCGGTTACGCTGATCGTATCATCACGATTGTCATCTTCGTCAAATGCTTTATCTGTAAGAAAAATAAGTTTATTTTAATAATGTTTCAGTATTTTACATTTATGTCTAAATTTTAATAGTACTTTTGTTTGTGTTTATTTTGCCTAATAATTTCTGATACTGATTTAACACGAGTATATTTAATTATTCTCTATTGTTTGTTCAAATGTTAGTTCCCATTTTCGTAGTAGAATAAGTAACAACCGCAAGTAAAATTCATTATAATAGTTTTATTCCAATAGGTGCGTAATAACCGCGAAAGAATACAAAAATCTATTTAGTCTACCACTTAGATTATTCAAATTTATCAGACACCTATTTTTTCTTTTCTCAATTAAACAATAACTGACAAGGATAAGCGGGTCAAAAGTTCGAGAGTGGCGTGACGTCACAAGCACCCACTCTTTAGAAGCATGTATCTGTCATTATTTGTTTGCTTGAGACTGGATCGAAAGGCACATAGTATATTTAGTTTTAAGTATTAACTCTAGTTTTAAGCTTTATTTCAGGTTTGAACTGTGCGTCATTAGTATCATAATTTTGCTTCTTTCACCGTTCCTCGAAATAGACTGTAGAGATAGCACAGCAGAGGTACTGCAAACTGTTCTAGTCGAGCGAGCGATCCCGATGTACCTCGAGGTAAAAGAGCCAACCCACATCGTGACCGATGCCTCCGATCAGAGCTTATCGAAAATTTTAATTTTTTTTTTTTTTTTTTTTTTCTGGTGCTTCGCCGGCCGCTACCGCGGCACGCTCGCTTCGCTCGCTCGGCTCGCACGCTGTAGGGTCGCGGTTCTAACCTAACCTAACATCCCTCTCTTCGCTCGCCGTCATACCTAATGGGTTACCCGGTGGACAAACAAAAAATAGTCTGTCGTTATGCCTGTTGTTACGTCTGTGCGTGCGTCTATACGTCATGTAATCCGTTAACGCTAGTTAGCTTTTTGGTAGGTACCGCATTTTACCTCTATTGTAAAGCGGCTCATATTGTTACTAAATACAATATGTAATTAAGAAATTAATGCAGCTATATATTATGTTTAGAGTATGTTTTTTCTCTCACGTATTAAAGCTTATGTTGATAGACCTATAGTATGCCGATTCAAAGCTGTTTATCTAATAAATACACATCTCTGAGAACTGAGCACTGCCTTCAGTTCATCTTATGTACTTTTTACAAGTAGGTAACATACTTGCTCTGCTGTCCAATTTATGAAAATCTTATGTTTTCAGTACTTTACCGTTTTTCTTTCTTTGAATAACAACATTATTGCGTCCTTACATCGATCAAGCCACCAGGAGATAATAAACAAGTCTCCTATAAGACTTCGGACATATAACGGAACACATAATATAAAATTTTACCTTCCAATAAAATTGTTATTATGTTTCCAATATGTCCGAAGTCTCGGCAAGGCCTTCCTGGTGATACAATTCGCACCTTGCTTGCAATAATGGCTAAATAATATGGCGGCTTGTTCGACGACAGCTCCTAACGGAAGCAGGTTTGAGAAATAGGTGGGAAATATGCGCGGGAAACGACACGGAACTAGCGACATCTAGGGCCTTGCGGCCGAACGAGGTGACGTGACTCCTATAAGACTTCGGACATATTGGAAACATAATAACAATTTTATTGGAAGGTAAAATTTTATATTTGTTTCTTATAGGAAGCTTAAAAAATCTTTTATAGCGCTTTTAAAGAATCCCTACTAATATTATAAATGCGAAAGTAACTCTGTCTGTTTGTTTGAATTGAATAGGCTCCAAAATGAAATGACCGATGTGAAAAATTATTTCACTGTTGGTACAAAGAAAGTCTGGAGCGTGAGAAAGGACATAGGCTACTTTTTAGCCGACTGCAAAAAAGAAGGAGTTCCACGCGGAAAAAGTCGCGGGCAGAAGCTAGTAGTTAATAAATAATATGAATTTTTATAATAGGTTTTTTTTATAGCTTATAGATATTTACCATCTCTCTCCTCAATACAGGCTCTCAGATGCTGCATTTCTGCTTCGGCTCTAGCTCGAGCCAAACGCTCCGCGTTCAGTTCCTCCTAAAATAATAATATCAACATAATATAATATACAATATATTTTGTATTTTTTTAATTAAAAACATATCAATATCGGAACTTACCTCGAGAATGGAAATTTGATTTATCAACTGCAATATCTGTAAACAAAAAGTTTAATAAATTAATTGTTATTTGATGAAAAAAAACCTGCATTTTACAGTCATCATTACTAATATTATAAACGCAAAAGTATGTATGTAAGTATGGATGTATGTATGTTTGCTACTCTTTCACGGGAAAACTACTAAACAGACTTTGATGAAACTTTACAACAATATATCATGAAGATATTATACAAAATATAAGTTTTTTTTTTTTAATCTGGCATCTACGAGCTATTTTGGCGTGCGCTGTATAAACCGCTAGAGTTACACATACGTTCTGTAAAGTACTAATTCCAATAAGTCTGTATCTTTTTACAAAAACTTCTATAAACATTATTTTGGAAATTTATCCCACACACACACTCTTTACACTTTTTTTAATCATATTACCTTATTTTGCAGAGACTTTGACGGCGTACCGTCAGCGGAAGGAGCTCTCAAACTTAATTTACTTTCATAGTCGTCACGTAACTCTGCTATCTGTGAACAAAACAAACCCTTATTATTTATGTATGTATGTACATAAAGGAACCGTTCAAGTATTACGTAAAAATAACTATAAATGCGAAAGTAACTCTGTCTGTCTGTCTGTCTGTCTGTTACGCTTTCACGCTAAAACCACTGGACCGATTTAAATGAAATTTGGTACAAAGATAGTCTGGAGCCTGAGATAGGACATAGGCTACTTTTTAACCGACTGCAAAAAGGAAGAGTTCTACGCGGACGAAGTCGCGGGCAGAAGCTAGTTTTAAATATTTACTTCATTGTTTTTATTGGTAAGTAGGTCTTGCTAAAAGAAATTTAATGGTGTAACTGACTAACTATCAGTTTATAAGATACAGCCTGGTGACAGACAGACCGACAGCACCATTTCAATAATAGGTCCTACGTAATGGACAATTATTTAAAAATTAAGCTGTTTTTTTTTAGTTACATGACTGTCTCGTAACATATTTATTTTACTGCTTCTGCCTGCTTCTCCTACATAATATGGTACAATAGCTTTTCTTGTACGAGAGTTGCGACTTGTAATACTGCTCTGTAACATCACTGCTCCTGCCACCAGTTCCCTTAATATCACGGCTGCTTCTCCTATATCTGGCACAATAGCTTCTTGTACAAGTAGCAATAACTTACCTCAGCTCTGTGTCGTTCTTCCATGGAAGTGGGTTGCGACTTGTAATACTGCTCTGATATAATATCTCTCGCTTCTCTTTCTCCTACAATCACCGCCGCTTCTCTCTGCTTCTCCTATATGTGGCACAATAGCTTCTTGTACCTGTAGCAACAACTTACCTCAGCTCTGTGTCGTTCCTCCATGGAAGTGAGTTGCGATTTGTAGTATTGCTCTGTGATATCTCTCGCTTCTGCCACCAGCTCCTTTAATGTCACCGCCGCTTCTTCCTGCTTCTCCTCCATGTCGCACAACAGCTTCTTGTTCATAGTTTGTGCCCTGTAAGAAGTATTAATATGTTGAAGCTTTATATCATAATACTCAGGTAGGCACCGAGTAAGCTAGCATTTAAGTGTATGCTACGTAAGCACTTTCTTGGCCTTTAGTTTTCATCATCCGTCATTGTAGTTATTTATGTACTTTTGTGTACTCTTCTATATATTTTATAATATTTATGTAGCGTAATATCTTCCTATTTTACATTGTATCTATTATATGTGTATTATTTATTTGCGCCTACACATGCTCTCTGTTGGCTTCAAAGGTTGACTGGTAGAGATTGTCGTATAGCATTAAATCCGCCTTTTGTACATTGTTTGTTTTTTGTGCAATAAAGAATAAGTAAATAAAATCATGCAAGGCTCTGCTTTCCATAGATAAATTATCATAAATGTATGAACTACCGACCCTAGAGTACTGAAAGAGTAAAACGGGAGCCAGACTTCGCTGTCAGTCCGTCCGTCTGTCATGTCATGATTATTAGCGTTTTTACAGATAATAGAACGGAACCTTTCGTGAGCGAATTCGACTCGCACTTGGGCGTTATTATTTATTTAACTTACTGTACTAATTCGTAGTGTAGCCGCTCGTTGTCTGCCCTCAGCCGCATCACCTCGGCGCTGCTCGCCACGCTCGCGACGCTCGTCTCGTGAGCACTGCTGCTCTCGAATGTCGATATCGATTCCGCTATTGTGTTGTTCACCTCTGAAACAAGTTATTAATATTTCATATTACTTTGTACCAAGCGAACTAGTGTAAAATTACTTTGCTAGAATGAAATAATATTAACGGAGTTAACTCGTATGTATATTGACTTCCTACTGACAGTTAGAAAACTGTACAATTTTTATAATCGCATCCGCGTCCCATGTGGTAAATGTAAAGATTTGGGATCGTCGGCATAAAAATTAATATATGCGAGTTAAATTATTTCTCTCTTTTTGTGTATTTGCCTGCGTGTATATGTCTCTCAATTTATCTCTTTCTCTCTCTGTGTGTGTCTGTCTCTGCATGTGTGTCTGTCTGTGTCTCTCTCTCTGCGCGTGTCTGTCTCTGCATGTGTGTCTGTCTGTGTCTCTCTCTCTGCGCGTGTCTGTCTCTGTGTGTGTGCCTTTCTCTGTGTGTCTACATGTTTCTCTCTCTCTCTGCGTGTGTCTGTCTCTGCATGTGTGCCTTTCTCTCTGTGTCTGCCTGTCTCACTACCTATCTGTGGCTGACTGTGTGTGTGTCTCTGTATGCTTGTGCTGTGTGTGCACTCACGTATGTCCCTGGCGACGACGGCGAGCTGCAGCACGTGGCGCGTCTCGTGCGCGTACTCCGGCGCCGGGTTCAGCGTCACCACCATGCTCACCGCTTCGCCGCGCGCCCCGGACAGCCCCGCGCCCAGCAGCCGGGTCAGCTTAGACTCCCTACACAACATGAAAAAAAAAAAAAACAAAATCAAATAATAGATCCGATTTGATCACGCACACACAGGCAGCTGCCGTGCGGTAGTGTTACAGCGGCCCCGCCGGCGGGGTCGAACACGCGAACCCACCCGGCACAAGTCGAACCTATCCGCAGGAACCTTCTGTCTGAGGTGCGAGCCCAACTCTGGGGGTCCTCAAGGCTAAAAACTCTTAATAATTATTGGCTATGAAGTCTCTGTCATCTGGAGGCTTGCCAACCGTCCGGTTTTGGAGTGAAGGCCTATCGGCTGGCCAGCTGCGCTCAAAAAAAAACGGGCCATCACTTCGAAAGCTAGCGCACACACACACAAATAAACACTGTGTTAGGCTGTTTTCTTCTCTACATTATCTGTAGGGCACCAGGTCGGCCGTGTTCTTTCTGTTACCTGTAGGGCACCAGGTCGGCGGTGTTCTCTACCGTTACCTGTAGGGCACCAGGTCAGCGGTGTTGGTCTGCTTGCGCCGCAGCGTGTGCAGACAGCGCTCGAGCACGTGCAGCGAGGAGTTGATGGCGCGGGACTCCTGCATGCGCTGCCCGGTGTTGCGCGTCTTGCGCACGCGCTCGCTGCCGGCCAGGTCGCAGAGCCGCACGTACGACGAGCGGACGCCGGTTTCTATACAAAAAAAGCATATGTTAATAATAAAAATCCGACCATTTGCAAGTCACGGACCTAGGGAAATGGGAGTCCTTCAGAATTTTCATTTACAATTCCGAGACTGGCCAGGTCCTCGGACGCACTGGGTCTAGCTGGGGTGAGTTTTTTTTTAAAACTCCCACAAAGCGTTCCAATATTGGAATGAAACAACTATTGAAGGATTTAACTTGAGTATTTTATTTTATTGGCTGAGTTTGGGATAGTTTACAGTTCGCATATTTCTAGCGTAACTGAGCTGACGATAATCATAGATAGACATATCTGATAGTAGAAATTATTGGATTCCATTATATATTTTAAACAGCAAAAAATCACGTTTGTCTTATAGCAACTTAAATATTTTATTTTAATCTGTTTTGTTATTATAGCGCCAACTGAACTACATAATCTGTGATAATTTCAACTACCTAACACACGGACAGCGGAGTCATAGTAATAGGACCCTTTTTACTCTTTGGGTACAGAAGGCTATACGATTACCTAAAAAAAATCAACGAAACATTCATTTGTTTTCGATTAACACCGTTTTCCAGCTAGTAAACACACCTGTCTCAGTGAGCATGGTGATGGTGAAGATGCAGTGCGACCTCGAGGATGCACTGTGCACGCCGGTAGCGTGCACTTGCAAGTTGTGTTTGCCTGCGACCAGTACATCGTAGGCTTCCTCGCCGGACCGGACGAACGCTTGCGTCGCACCCTGGTCAAATAAATATACTATGTAGGTATAATAAAAAGAAATCTATACTAATACTAATATAATAAAGAGGAAAGATTTGTTTGTTTGTCTGGATTGAATAGGCTATAAAACGACTGGACCGATTCGAAAAATTCTTTCACTGTTGGAAAACTACACTATTCCTGAGTGACATAGGCTATAAGAAAAAGGGATCCGTGGGAAGCCGGGGCGGACAGCTACTAATATATAAAACCAAAAATACATCATCATTGTTCATAATGATATTTGTAGTGACAAGAATAAAAGAAATCGGGACCCCTGGTTGGATTTGAACCCACGTTCATTGTTTTGCGCGGCAGCGTGCCGACCTTTACACCATAGGGACACATTTATTACCTTAACATAGACATTTCCACTGGGATCTTCTCGAATTCTCAGCTTGGACGCGGCTGTCCTCTCCGTCGTCACTAACAAGTCGTATATCGCTTCATTGTAGATTTCTACGAAGGATACCTGTTAGTAACAATTATTTATCGATTAATGTCATATTTCAGAGAGATACTCAAGTGACGACTACGCACCGAAAACCAGTCGCGTGTTGTAGGTCATTAGAATAAATTGTTAATAATACACCTAAAGGGAGCTATTCAAAAACCTGCGAACCTATGATGAATTGTCGAGTCGACGTTTTGTCTTGTCGATGTCGTCTTATTCTCGCGGTGATCTGTCACAAATTGATAACGTTGTAGACAATATGCAGTCATTTTAATGCTGTCTCTTTTTCTTCATGTCGACAACGAAACAATATCGACACGAGTCACGACAAACGTATTTGTCGATAACGTTTTAAAATATTATGTCGAGAAAAGGTCTACTCAACAGTTCACCATAGGGTCCCTGAAGTTTTGAGTGACCATCAAATTCTTTACAGCAAAACCTACCTACAACTAAAATAGATTTAAACTAACTCTTCATATAAAAAGCATAAATCTACAAACTCCTTCCGTGCATATAGTACTTTTACAGTCAAATTTTAGTCTACAAGTACTTCAGGAAAACAATAATAGCTATAAAAAATATCCATATACAAATTGAACTTACATAACTAAACGCCAGCATACATAAAGCTGTCTTTAAATACCCATGGTGAGACTATATTGGTTTCCTATAAGGCTGCCTGGCCTCCCTTTAATACATACCCAGACATAGTGCTTGGTCCTATTGGATAAGTCTAGGGTGCTCTTGGTGATGTCGTGGACGAGGCGGGTGCTCATCCGGCGGTACTTCTCGCGGAGCGGCGCCGACACGTGCCGGAGGTGGTTCACCCACTAATAAACACATAGAGAAAATATAAATAGAAATATTTACTGTTATTTACAATTGGCTCAGTATCTAGTGTATAAAAGCTAATGCATTTTTGTTAATATGTTTTATAAAATCATAGATTAAATATACATTTATTTAAAAAGATTTATGCTTATTACTAATGGCAATTAGTTATACAAAACATTTTCTTAAGTTCAAAACAAGCCACCAAGTCCACTTGAAACAAAAAATACACAAGTTATTAAAGACATCTATTAATTATTTGTATAAATACATCTACATGTACCTCCATACCTCTTGCTAAGCCTTACTATTCAAATACTAAGGCCTAAAGCCAAAACCACCCACCTAGAAAACTTACCCTTTCCTATAAAATTTCATTAAAAGTTTGTTCAACATAAGGGTACCTACATTTCACAACAAGTTTTGTCATGATCAGGATCTGGAGGACATTTCAAAGTCACAGTCACAACAATGTTTTATGATTAGCACTGAATGGGTTAAAATGGGTTAAATTAGGAAGTAAAATACCTGTAACTCATGTGCCTGTTCTGCATATGTGAGCTTCTTAGCCCTGCTCTCTCCGGGCCTGTACAGAGGCTGCTGCGCTGCCTCCACCACATGGAACACATACTCCAGAGACCGGGGCACCAGGCCGGGGGCCTTCACTGTGCCCATGAGTGTGTATGTCTTGCCGGAACCTGATGCTCCATATGTGAGGAGGGTGAAACTGTGTCCATCAGGAAGCTTGCGGAGATTGTTTTTGACTACATGTTCAAATATTTCCTAAAGTAATAAAGAGTACAGTTATTAACAATTTATGTATGCAAGTCTAATTCTTGGAGATAAGACACGGAACCATACAGGACTTTTAATCAATCAATGCTGATTACTTTTTAAAAACTTTGTGCCTATATAATATATCCAGCATATGTAATTTTAATATTACTTACATCTTTACTCAATCAGTCTCTATAGTCGTAGATTACAATCAGGGCCAAATGTAAGGATGGTCTTTTGAAACATACATAGGTATGTATTCCTATAGGACAAATTCACATAATTTATGTTAATTTAAGACTTAATATCACTAACCTTTTGATTGCAATCAGGTCCAAATATATGGGAAAATTTGTACATTTTCGACACATTTTGCTGCGTTCGGCGCCCATGGCCAGCAGTGGCCGTGTCCACAGAAGTAATGAGACATTGATCCGAACGCACTTCATACAAGTTACTAGGAATATTGGACGGCTTCAGGCGAAGGTATACTTGCACCAGCTCCGGCACCTCATCTTCCACAGAATCTTCTTCAAATAACTCCAGTAAATTAGTACCCTTTTGAGGTCTTGGACGCATAAACGGATTTAAAATCGTAGGTGGAAGTGGCTCAATAAACGATGGAACGTCCCGTCCACTAGAAATATCATTCTCGGAACTCCGTTGGTGAAGCGTACTACGAAATTCCATATTTTCAAAATAACATCACGAACAGAAAAATATTTAAGTCAACTTTTGTTTTCGTTTTGTCAAACCGTCAAGTCCGTCAAACGGTTGTACTTTTGAATTAGATTTTTAAATTATGTTGGCAGTTTTGCCGATTGACATTAAATAAAGCCGCTATTCACTAACTTGCAGTTTGCTTGTTAAATGACGTTCCGTCCGCTTGGAAGAGACGATTCGGAACTTTGTCACATCACAATACATGTCATGATGAAACTCCTCGTGTGAAAGTGCTTTTATACTTGTCAGCAGCGCTACTAATGCCCAATTTCATTGGGTAGCGCCATTTTGTCCTGAAATTTCGACTAAATAATCATTTTAAATTGGAGAATGCAATAAACCATGTCAGAAGGAGCCCCGTATATAGTATATGTTGGCGATCAAAAGCCTTCTGAAAATGATGAAGTACCCGACGTTGCAGGTAAGTTTACGAGATATCAAGAAAAAGCAACGAATTGCGCTCAATGTTATGATTCTAGTTGTGCTCAAGAGCGCTTATAAGGATATTGTCTACTGATAACAGCTATCACCCCAAAATGTAAACAAAGTACAATTTTCTAGCCGTCACATAATTTAATTCCTACTTTAAGTAATTGTGAGTTATAGAACTTTTTTAGTCATTTCAAAGCTAATATTACTTGATTAGGTTATGATGAAGACGATAATTGTTAACCACGTAACGAGAATGTTATACATTCAAAGTTTTTTTACCTAAGTTTTATTATTTTCAGATGAAACCGAAACGTTTGGAGAAACTGAATACCTCGAATCATGTAAGTTTAAAATAGTTTTCATGTTTTTTTTTAAAGTATTCAGGAAGTAAATAGGTAGTTACTAAACTTAGTAATTTCAATGGAACCACTGATTTGTAAGTAAGAAAACTAATTCCAAAAGAGCAAGTTTATTATTTTAAAATCAGAAATGTTACATTTTATACCTTTATGTATACTTAATGCATTAAGTACTATATTAATGTTGTATATTTCCAATATTTTACAGCTAATGAAGAAGACAATGATGAATACACAGTGGTACAAAGTAAGTATTTATTAAAATTTTAGCAAAAAATCCATGAACCCATTTATAACAGCCATTAACAGCACAGAGATAGCGAAGAAAAAAATGTAAATGTATAATATGTTTTTTTTTGTTATAGATGATGTTGAAACGATGGAATATGATAATAATATCAGGCATATTAAACAAGAAAATTCTGGTAAGTACTAATAATAGTGAACTTTGTGATTTTTATGTTATGAAAAATAATTGTGTTATAGTTGTAAAGTATTTTTAAGATTTTATCTAAATGTTTTTTTTTCAGACAATGAAGATGATCCTATTGTAATGACTGTAATACAAGAATCTGAACGTAAGTAGGTATTTACATAACATACTCTTTTATTCCTGATGCCTTCGCGGTTCATGATTCATTCCAATATACTTACTCCTTTATTATTATTTATAATGAATTAGGTATAAAATTTTATTATTAACTACATTATTTCAGTTTAAAATGGATTTTATTTACCACAAACAAATATCGTTTTAAAATGAAAATTCCCTGTGATAATTGTTGAACTTAAAATTGTATAAGTACCTACTTACACATTTTTTTAAATATTGTAGAACCAGTACAAAATAGTTCATTCAAATGGACACATGCAGCTGCAGTTCAGCTGATTCTAGAATATCAAACCTTAGAACCTCATTTGTCCACTGGTATGACAGTCAAAAACTTTTGGGAAGAAGTGGCATCAAACCTACAAAAACATGACTATGACGTCTCCCCAGTACAATGCAAAAATAAGTTTAATGTAATGAAACAAATACACGAGAAAATAAAGGAAGAAAATAGAGATGCTACTAAAAAATGGACATATATGGATCTTATGGATGAGGTTGTGGCCAACGAGGGGAAAAAGAGGTCAAGTGATGATGAAAATGCTAATGCTGCTAAGCCAAGTAGTAAGTATTTATCCAAAAGTATAAATAGTTAGTTTTAAAGTTCTCATATTGTTTAAAATAAAAACACCCACGTTAAAAAAGCAGATATAACAGGAATGCATTTCATATATAAAATTCTCGTGTTTGTTGCCGAACTCCTCCGAAATTGCTGGACCCAAAACTCATAATACCCTGTATGAAGTTCGCCGACTCAGCTATTTATATCTACTATAAATATAAATTGAAATTTATCCCATTTTTTTCAGCTCCCGGCTTCAAATGGCAACATTCAGCAATCCTCCATTTGATAGAACAATATCGGAAATACCAGGGCGCTCTAATAAATGGCTCATTATCTCAAAAGATAGTAATGAAGTTAATAAGTCAAAGTATGCACAAATCAGGGTTCAAAGTGACTCCAATGCAGTGTATGATAAAGATGCATGGTATGAAAAAGACTTACAGAAGTATTACAGAGTATAATAGTGTACCTAGAGCGATACCTAGGACATGGATATATTATGATTTCATGGACTCCATCGTACGAGGACCTAATGAGGAACATGGGCCAGATGCACTGGAGGAGGTGTCGGAAGAAATTGCAGAAATTGGTAAGTATTACCAAGAGGATAAAATTTACAACTATCATAGTTAACCATTTATTATTTAGCTTGCAGAATCAGCTATAGATCTGTCTAGAGTTACTCTATTGTTTTAAAAAAATATTTCTTAAATATTATTTCAAAATATTTGTTTTTTTTATAGAAGCAGAAGAGTCGCCCGCTGGCCCAGTGTTCAAATGGCCACGATCAGCAATAGAACTTCTTGTCAAAGAATACAGATTATACAAACCAGCCTTAATCGAAGGCAAAATGACTATGTACAAAGTTTACCAACTGATATCGCAGAAACTCAAAAAACGGGGGTTTCACGTTAACGCTAGCCAATGTCAAAGTAAAATAAATGGCATGATGAAATTGTATAAAAAGAGGCAAAGTGGTAACTGTAAACTTGGTAGGTCCTGGACTGTTAAGGAAGGATGGTATTATAAATTGGTAGAGTCAATTGTAGATAAGCCGAAACGTCAGATTATTGAGTCAGAACGTGATAGTAACAGGTTACATTTGCCGGTGAAGAGGGAACGTGAGGAAATTCCACCCAAAGCGAAGAGTAAAAAAGCTTCAAATATTTTAGAACATCTCACTATCTTAGAAGAGAATAGAGAGCGACGCCATAGAGAGAATTTAGAACAAAGGCAGCAGTTGATTAATATTATGAGAGAATTAGTTGAAAAACTAGAATAAATTTGTGTAAATAGCTGTAGCATACGCGAATAATATTATGTTAATGTTATGAATATACTATTTTCTAATTTGACTCTATCTTTTATTCACTATCTTTCGCGATTATTATTTATATTATGTTAAAAACATAAGTTATAAAAACGAGGGACGTGCGATAATATTACAGAAAATAAAAGTAAAAGTACGTAATTAAGTATATTTCTTTTATAAATAGATAATTCTAAATCAGAATAATAAACATTCCTAAGACCATTAAATGGTATACAAAAAACAAATTTTGTTTTTTGTATAAGTACCCTTTTATGAAAGAAACTCTTCATTTTCATTACTTCACCACCTCTTTTACATCCAAGATATTTTATTTTTTGCCTAGAGCAAATAATAAGCACAGCACCACTGTGCAAAAAGCTGTAATTAAAAAATGTCTACTTGAAACCAAACATAGAATAAGTGGTACTACCTCTATGTTTTAACAGGATGTTTGCTGATATTTGTAATTTACCAGCTTACTACTCAATTAACACTTAATTATTTATTGTAGCTGCTCTAAATTTTATTAAACACAGTTAGATTTTTTACCATTAAAGCAATTAAAATTCCATCGTGATTTTCTGAGAAAAGATTGTTAAAAATGGCAACCCCAAAAAGTTGATCAATCAGTCAAACAAAATCGTATTAATTTCGGGGCTGTAATTCGTTTGCGTTGTTTATTTATCTAATTTCACAAACAAATTTATTATAAGAGCTACATTATGAGACAGACTCGTGTTTAGTTGTTGCCGTTAATCGTTTACAGTGTTGTGTTTCATCGGACTCTAGCGGAGAACCTGTCATTGCTTCATCGAAGTATTTGTGAAAATGTGATTGTTCCTTGTATTTGGCTTTGTGCCATAGGATTAATGGGTGTTTTAACAGAAATAGGCATAATGAGATATTCATTGATAATAGTGTTATTGTTTTGGAGTCGGGGGGTTCTGGGTAATTGCCCGTCGCTTTGTTCCTGTAAGAGTAATGGGTCGGATGCGGTGGCGGAGCCCTTGCCCGGGGAGCCTCTGCGTCTCAAGTGCGGTGCGAGCCCTACACAAATCACCGAGTTGAAGGAAATAGATCTTAGTAAACTATGGAATGTTGTTGTAGTCCTGTAAGTTGTTTTCATATTCTTTATTATGATATTGTAAAATTTATGGGCAATTTAGATAACAAAACTAAGACATCAAGAGAAAGAAACAATTATTATCTATTGGGGTTTTCCTGACTATAGAAGTGGCACAGGAGATAATAATATATTTGTTATCATCAAAATGATCTTAGATTATCTAATACTGATTTATTTGTTTCAAATTGATACTGTTCAGAATAGAGTTTCAGATTTTTAAATAAATTCTTAGAAATTTAATAAGTATACTAATAATGAGGGTCTGGTGGTCTAGTCCTCAAAACCTCTGATTGGTTGTGGGTTAAGGGGCAGATCACAAAGAAGCACAAGTATCGGTACCTGAGTCTTGGATGTCTTATATATGTATTTATGTTTGTTTATTCTAGTGTCCGACTAAAGTACTGTAGTTTTCTGAAAATTTCAGTCTAAAAATCATGTTTTGGTATTGGTTTTCGCTAAAAAATAAGATTCCCAGGACACCAGTTTATTCACTGTCTATAGTGTTTAATAATAGATGAACTTAGTTTGAGAATAGAAGAATTGGTATGAAATGCCCAAGGATATTTATTTATTTCATGTTAACGTTTCTTTCAGAAATATGTCAGGAAATGCAATAAGCACACTGTCAAGGGATCTCCATCTCCCAAATTTACAGAAATTGTAAGTATTGCTGTAATAAATCACAAAAAAATTTTTAGCATGTTTGTGTAGTGGTTAAAGCCTCTAAATATAAAATTGGAGTTGTTTATATCCTGCTAGGGACTGATTTCAGTGTTGTGAGCACAAGCATTTATACCTGAGTCTTGGATGTCATATATATATATGTATGTAACTAGATTCTGCCCGCGACTTCGTCCGCATGGAGCTCCTCCTTTTTTGCAGTCGGTTAAAAAGTAACCTATGTTCTTTCTCAGGCTCCAGAATTTCTTTGTAACAAATTTCATTTAAATCGGTCCAGTAGTTTTAACGTGAAAGCGTAACAGACAGACAGACAGACAGAGTTACTTTCGCATTTATAATATTAGTAGGGATTATGTAGTGTGTTTATATCCATACACAAGCTTTGCTTAGTTTGTGAATAAATAAATTCTTGTGAATGTTCTAAGAATTAAGATTCAAAGCTTACCCTGAAAACCTAATTTTAGAATGAAAGAATTATAATGGATTTATTATAAAATAAAATGTGCTAAAATTTTATTTTCTGAAAAACTTTTATTCATGGTATAACTGAGCTGCCCATAGTTAATGCAATTTTTATTCCAAAGCTAAGGCATCAGAAATTATTAACTTACCTTTCCTTCATTTTTAATTTTATTTATAATTATATAATATGACATGAATTAACACATATAAATTTTAAAAATTACAGAGACCTCAGCAGAAACCAGATAAATCTCATAGAGTCGGACGCATTCTACAATATAACCAGCCTACAACGTCTGGACCTCTCTCATAATCAAATCACGAACATTTACAAGGAGATGTTCAAGGGTCTGGTGAACTTGGAGCGCCTTGTCTTGGCCCATAACCTTATATCGGTGTTGGCACCAGGCACTTTTGATCACCTCATAGCTTTGAAGCAACTGTAAGTGTTTTTGATTTATCTTAATAAAAAATAAGCGCAATGTTAATTAGTCATGTAAGGGTTCTTATTAATATCCATAGAGTATATTTAATTGACAATTATTTAAATTTAAACAAACATAATGTAAAATTGTAGCCTTTTGTATTTTGTGATTTGTTTATGACAAAGATAGCAGGTTCAAATCTTGCTAGATGCAGATGTCACTGTGATAAACACAAGAATTTGTAGGTAGCTGAGTTTTGGACATCTCATATTATTATGTATTTACGTATCAGTTGTTTAGTACTAATAGAACAAGCTTTTATTAGTTTAGGGCAGGGGTCGGCAACCTTTTGAATCGGAAGAGCCAAAAATGACTATTTACAAAATATGAAGTTTTTACAGAGCCACAAAATTTTAAAATTATTATTTATGAATCAAAAACACCAGATGACAAGTTTTAGTAGCCACCCTGTTTTTCATGTCGCTCGTCCCGCTCCTTGTGTACGAAAAAAGTGAGAAATGTGACCAAACAACACTGGACGACTCGCGAGGGAGGGGTGCTCTATAAGTAGCTGAGAGATAGAAATAATGCCTAAACCTCGTTAATCGTTTCAGAACATTTTTTTAATAAAATAAATAATATTTGCGAATGGAACTAAAGAGCCGCAGCCTCACATCCAAAGAGCCGCATGTGGCTCGCGAGCCGCAAGTTGCCGACCCCTGGTTTAGGGCTAGATCAACTGGTGCAAAGATATTTATATATATTTAAAATAGGTACCTTTTTGCAGAGGCCTTTGCCCCAGATATCCTATAATAAAATGCATGATAATTATATAAATAGAATTAACATTTTATAGAACTACCACCTTCTGCCTTTATCTGTAGATGTATCTTTATGTAGATTTAAAATAAATAAATATTTACAGAGACATAACGGAAAATCAACTCATCTGCGACTGCGACCTACTGTGGGTGGGCGATTGGGCGCGAAACACGAGCATCAAACTCGTAGACAAACCGAAGTGCAAATTTCCAGAGAACATGTCCAACAAGAGTATACGTAAATTGAAAATACTACTAGACCTCTCTGCTTGTGGGAGTGTGTTGCCACTAAACACGTTGTTAGTAACCCCATCTCATGATCAAGTGGTTTTCGAAGGTGATACGCTCTTGTTGACTTGTAACGCACCGTTTGCGTCAGTTCTGGCCAAGTATGAGCTGAAATGGACGCACCCTATGCTCGAAGTCTGCGACGTGAACGTAACCAACACAGACATGCTAGAAGAAGGCCTAGCGGAGACCAAAGTGTTCTTCCCAAATATAACCAACCATCATACCGGTAACTGGACCTGTGTGTACAGCGATCAGAATCACGTGAAACACAATTACACTGTCAAAGTAATGGTGTTGTCTAACGGTACGAAATATTGTTCTACTAATTACACTATAGATAATAAAGGATTGTATTCCTGGCCACAGTTACTCTTGAATCACACCGCTATAGTGCCATGTAGGAGTGGGGAAGGTATGGCCTATAGACACTGCCACGCTAATAACACTTGGGGACAAGCGAATACAACAGAATGCTCCTATATAAGTAACGTGACAAAGTTACTGCAGCAGTTTGCGTTGTTGAATGTGAGTCTGGTGCAGTATTCTGCGTTGAATGCAACGGACAGGCTCGCTATGCTCATCAGAGAGAAGAGTTACCCGCTGGCTGAGATATCGGACCCCGATGATGTGATGTTCATCGCTGACGCTGTTAAGAATTATATGCAGTATATGAACGAGGAAAAAGAGCTGGGTAAGTGATAAGTAAATAGCTAGTAAGATTTTAATTTAGATCCCGGTTGTTACACATTTGATTGAAACAATTAAAATAGATATAAGTTGGAGAGTGGTATCTTATTGAAAACATATTGAAAGAATCAGGAACTATTTGTTACATTAGAATGAAACGATCTATCTCGCATACGATTATGATTTGCAGTTTACAGATTCCATAATATTCATAGCCAACTAAGCTGAATGTTGCTGAAGTATTCAAAACGTTATAATTTTTTTATTTAAATGTGTAATAACCGCGAAAGCAACGGAAATTAAAATGTATGACGATTTTTTCCGTACTGAACGCCCAAGAGATCGTTCAAGTATTAACTAACACCATGCAAGTACGCTAGTTTTCGCAAGCATAGTTTATGTAAGCATGGGGGGTGGGGCTAGCTAAGAGCTTTAGTTAGGTTTGTTGAAAAGGGGTAAATAGTTGTAATAAATCTTACGTAATACTATAATAATATTTAAACGCGCCGAAGGCCTGTAGGTATATCTGACTCTTGAACATCATCACCATTATATTGGTGTTATAGGTTCATCCCTGTTGGAGGTGATCAGCTCCAGTATGAACATAACTCGCGCGGTGGCGGCGCGAGCGGAGACGCAGCACGGCGCTTGTACGCGCCTCGTGCGCGCCGCCGAACAGATCGCCACCAAGATAACTAATAACAAGCACAAGGTATGTACAGTGGAACCTGGTTAAGTGGAACCAGTATAAGCAAGAGCGTAGCGAGGGTACAGGCAGAGGGGGGGCTAGAACATCCCTGTAGGTTTTGATTCCCTTGCGAGAGCGTCGAAAAGTTCCTCTTTACAAAATCCTAGCTACGCTCTTGTGTATAAGTGAGAAATCACCTTATCTGGAACTCAAGCCGAGGTTCCATCACTTTATGAATAAATATGTTAGTGGGACAAAACAAACCCCTATACCTACCTGGGATTACTTACTTACTTCGATTTTCTCGTCAGAATTACCTACCTGTAAAGTTGTGAAGACGAGTGTATCTACCTCTGTAACAAACTTATGAAGTACCGAGACCTACCGATATCTTTGTCGACTGTACCTGCAAGTATCAAATACCAATTCTAGGAGAACCTAGCGGTAGAAAGCTTCCCGGTCCGCGAGGGATTCAGCGGCGTGACGTGCGTGTGGTACAGCGCGAGCGAGCCGAGCGTGGCGAGCGTGGCGAGCGTGGCGAGCGCGGGGAGCGCGGGGAGCGTGCCGAGCGTGCCGCGGCTGCACTGCACCACCACCAACCGCACCGTGGCGCCCTCGCTCACGCTCAGCGACGCCTTCATACACGCCAGCGTGCAGGTCAGTCAGATATACATAATATATATGGACCGTGTTTAACATTAGTGTGTCAACCCACAAAAAATCGGGTTTTGAGTTATGAATGCAGTTTTATTAAATAGATCATGAGGAATACAGCAGTGAAATCCATTTTTTTTAAAAAAAATCGTAGAATATTCTAGAGCACAAAATCGGTTATTGCTTAATTCCTATGTCAGATTTGTATTTTTGCATTAATGTGTTAAGCCACATATAACACATTATTGCTTATTTCCTATGTCAGATTTGTATTTTTGCATTAATGTGTTAAGCCACATACCTAACACATTAATGCAAAATTCTAATTTGTTGTTTTAAAATGAATATACATATTATCTATGCAAACATTTTTAGAAAATGTAACAAAATAAACAACTAACGAATTAAAAGTTTAATGTAAGTAGGTACCCATTTATTTAAAGTTTTTATTGTTGTATAACATGTTTCAAATAACATTATATGTTCTGCTAAAAATGAGAAATGTACAAAATAACACTTAAATATTATTTCAATTACTTAAAAATCTTAACCAAACCTATGTTTTTCTTATTATGATTTATAGCATATGAAATTAAATCAATACACATTTTAGGTTTCCGTATCTTAAAGGGAAAAAAAATGGAACCCTTACAGGATTACTTTGTTGTCTGTGTGATCCTTTACCTCAGTAACGCGTGGAGGTAGGTATCAAACTAAAATTCAGAGTAGGTAATATCAAATACTCAGGACTACCGTCCCTTGGAATTGTAAAAAAACAAAAAAATCGCCAACGCAATCAAAAGAACCGCCGTTTATGCCGCGAATTGACAAAAGTTTTCTCGTGAACTCAGGATCTTGAATTAATTTAGTACGAGGTAACGTCATATAGCACACATAAAGAAAAAAATACGAAAACCATACATTTTTAATGACATCATTAAAAAATATATACCTACCTACAGGTTATTTATAGTACGGAACCCTTGGTGCGCGAGTCTAACTCGCACTTAACCGATATTTTTTTATATCCATCATTAGATTAAAACGTGTGTGACAAAAATTAGAATATTACACAATAATAATATTATAGAATGGCAGACCGACTTGTCTCCACAATTTATCAACTATTCGAAAAATGGTTTTTAGGTGGTTTATTAAGCTTTTAGGTACGGAAGTATATATTATTGGTTTAATTCAATATGATAAAATAATAATAATAAATCAATTTGGTTAAGATTTTTAAGTAATTTAAATAATATAAGTGTTAACTTGTTGTACCTATTTCAGATTTTTAGCAGAACTTATAATGTTATTTGAAACATGTTAAAACAATAAAAACTCCATAAATATGTACTTACATTAAAGTTTTAATACGTTAGTAGTTTATTTTATTACGTTTTCCAAAAATTAGTGTAAAACATATTCATTTTAAAACAACAAATGAGAATTTCTCATACTGTTATGTGGGTTAGCACATAAATGCTAAATGTAATAAACCTTATAGCCATTAAGCATTAACCATTTTTCTGCTTTTTCTTTTAAATTTTGAATTTATTCCAATAAATACATTTATATCCTTAATCTATGCATTTCAACAAAAAAAATGATACCACATATCAATACTTTTTTTGCTTAAAATAAGCGGAAAAAGAAGAATGTTCTCAAAAAACTTTAAGCGCCGATATCTCAAAACTAGCTTGGTGTGGGTTGAAACACTAATGCTAAACACGGACCATATGTAATAATACATATTATGTAATATTATGTATGACAAAGGATTTTTTTTTTTTAATATTACTCATTGGAATAAAACAATTATGCTGTCTTTTAGAAAACTTTGTAATCGACATTACGAGTTACGACTGTTTTTTTCTTTGTCCTTTAAGTAGATTACTAAAAATTATTGAACACGTATTTTTTTTCTCAACAAAGCAAAAATTACAAAAGTAAGTACTTCCTAAGTTCGGGAAGCGGGCTCGTGAAGTCACGTTAATAATAATAATAATAATAATATAACAACTTAATATTAGGTACCTACTTAAGTATTTTACAAAGATAGAGGGTTCGGTATTTACGTCGGGAGATTGTTTAAATTTTTCACTATATAATATTGTTTTTTTATTTTAATTTCAGATACCCCACACGCTTCTCTACAACAATTTAGAGAAGGGTTCCTTCCAGACCACCCCACAGGACCTGGTAGTAGCGGTGTACGGCATGGCCACACTATTCCCTCTACTGCCGGCCGCCGCCGACGCGCAGACGCACCGCGCCAAGGACTACTACGGAAGGAGCACCAAGCAACACGTCGATATGGAGATAGCCTCGCCAGTCATAGGATTCCAACTGAGTAAGTAGTGTTATGTAGTATGGAAGACTATTTAATAGTACATTGCGCACCAAGGCCAGTAAAATAAAAAATGCCTTTTTTATTTTACTGGCCGAGGTCAGTATACTATTTTTCTGTTCGACGAAGCCAGAAAGCGGAAATTTCATTTAGCGAAGCAACCACAACGTTGGCGCTTTCTGGCCGGAGGACGGAAAAGATCTTTTATATGTCGTAAGTGAGCACTAAAAAGGTTTTTTGGTCTTAACCTAAAGGGGGTTAAAAGTTGTAGTGGATAATTTTGAAATACATGATTAAGTCCCGCTTTTGTACGATCATGGATGTGAAATAATGCAAGTGAGGAGAAAAAAGTCCGATAGATGATGATGATGATGATGATAGTGATGGTAGTATATGTCCATTATATAAGTGTGTGTTCGGTAGGTGACGGTAGTATATGTTCATTATATAAGTGTGTGTTCGGCAGGTGACGGTAGTATACATCTATACTAATATTATAAAGCTGAAGAGTTTGTTTGTTTGTTTGTTTGAACGCGCTAATCTCAGGAACTACTGGTTCGAATTCAAAAATTCTTTTTAGTTGGATAGACCATTTATCGATTAAGGCTTTAGGCTATATAACATCACGCTGCGACCAATGGGAGCGAAGAAACAGTGGAAAATGTGTAAAAAACGGGGAAAATATGAAGCCTTATGAAGGAGTGACATTTAGAAGACTTTGACAGATCTTTGACGAAACAATCGGACGGGCAGGACGACGTCTGCCGGGGCCGCTAGTCCCTACTTCCCTACTAATATTATAAATGCGAAAGTAACTCTGTCTGTCTGTCTGTCTGCCTGTTACGCTTTCACGCTAAAACTACTGGACCGAATTAAATGAAATTTGGTACAAAGAAAGTCTGGAGCCTGAGAAAGGACATGGGCTTCTTTTTAACCGACTGCAAAAAAGGGGGAGTTCCACGCGGACGAAGTCGCGGGCAGAAGCTAGTTTATTATATAAGTGCGTGTTCGGTAGGTGACGGTAGTATATGTTCATTATATAAGTGCGTGTTCGGTAGGTGACGGTAGTATATGTTCATTATATAAGTGCGTGTTCGGTAGGTGACGGTAGTATATGTTCATTATATAAGTGTGTGTTCGGTAGGTGACGGTAGTATACATTTAATTTTGTTATATAAGTGTGTGTTCGGTAGGTGACGGTAGTATATGTTCATTATATAAGTGCGTGTTCGGTAGGTAACGGCAGTATAGCGGGCGAGCTGATCGAGCCGGTGATCGCGACGGTGCGCGCGGGCGCGCTGGCGGGCGGCGCCGGCGCAGCGAGCGCGGGCGGCGCGGGCGGCGGCCGCTGCGCCGTGTGGCAGCCGAGCACGGGGCGGTGGACAAATAACTCTACAGGTAAGTAATACTGATGTAATATCCCCTCCAGGCTTCACTGAAAATCAGCGTCACAAACTGCGGTCTCCCTGTGGTTAGTGGCATTATGCTGAGTGGAGACCTTTTTGGGCGCACATAACTTGTTTTTATTTTTATATAATTGTAAATTTTAGTTTCTATTGTTGTTGTTTTAGTTTTTATTTTCTTTGTACCTACACTAAGTTTTAGAGATAAGTTTTGTTTGTTTTAATTTTGTATGTGCACCAAATAAATCATTATCTATCTATCTAATAATATGTACCTATTATATATATTATATGTATATTCCACCCTAATACATTACGTGTAGCCGTTTTCGCATTGTCAAAAAGCCTATTACCTACTATAGTTACTGTTACTACACTAGCTGACCAGGCAAACTTTATACCGTCATATTTTTTATTTATTTCTCTTCTATCTATACTAGTGGTTCTTAACGTTTTTTGGTCCGTTACCCTTATGTCGTAACTAGGGTCACTGATTTTACCCCTCCTCCTAACGATAAACTTGCGCGCTAGTCTTCGCTACGCTGTGCTCAGACTCAGACATGTCACTTTTTTAATTTTGCGAGACAAATACCGTTAAATACAAGTTTTATCCCCACGAAATACAAATTTTACCCCCGTGGGGTAATTACCCCCAGGTTAAAAACCCAGGATCTATACAAACATTAACCTCACGATAAAAAAAGAATTATCCAATTTGCTGCAGTCGATCGGAAGTTATGCGCGCACTTACATTTCGATGATTTCTTTTATTTACATAGCTAAGTAAATCTACTACTACTCTAAAAGTCATCTACTTTTGGCTTTTAATACACGACATATTGTCGATATACGCGTAATTAAAAATTCAGAAGTTTGCAGAAGTTATAACACACAGTACAAGAATTTCTCGTATTATTATAAGTAGATAGGTGGTTCATTTCTATTTTAATATTAATTATATATAACAATTTTCAGATTGCAAAATATCACACGTTGTCAACGACATGGTGATAATAAGCTGTACGCGACTCGCCTACGTCGGGTTACTACAGAACGTGGAGACGGGCATATACGGGGCGCGGACCGATGGCGCCAGGTTCAAAGTATCACACCCGGCTGTCTACGTGGGAAGCCTAATACTCATCGGATGCGTAAGTTGCGCCACTTTAACATACATCATGTGCTATCCAGCCATACAAATGGCAAAGAAAACCAAACACGCCCTTATAAACACTTGGGTAGCCATAGGCCTCTTATGCTTCATGTACACCTTAGGCATCTATCAAACTGAAGACGTGAAGTTATGTCAGATTCTAGGCCTCCTAATACACTATCTGTCTCTCTCTTGCTTGTTGTGGATGTGTGTGTCGGCTAGTAATATGTATAAGTGGGTGACAAAGACGCATAATCCTGTCAGGACCCCAGAAGATGATATACCGCCTGATGTTCCTATACAGAAACCTATTTTAGGTCTTTATTTGGTCGGTTGGGGTATAGCTTTGATTATCTGCGGTATATCGGGCGCGGTTAACTTGAAAGACTACGCCGGTTATTCGCAATGTTTCTTGAGTACTGCCCCGGCGTTAACCGCTCTGTTTGTACCTGGAGGGATTTTATTACTTTTCCTCTTAGTACTTTTCTTATTGATACGGTGTACTATAAGAAATATGAACGTTCAGCTGTCAGAAGGTACGCAAGCTACAGAGAATGTTGATTTAGAGATGTGGGAACCGAATCAGACCGATAACGGTGAACGGAGGAGTATCAAGTCGGGTGTAGATTCTGAAGTCGATGATATAGAACACACGCCGATTATACAGTTGAGAGCTCAGGTCATTGTCCTCTGTCTGTATATGTCTGTGTGGACCTGTGGTGCCATCGCTGTGTACAGACCCTTACCGGCCTACTTACCCTATCAAGAAGATATCTGCAGCATCATTTATGCCGTCTGCGCAACTATATTGGGCACTTTTATCCTATTCTTCTACGGTATAGCGCGCAGTGACGTCAGAGCGCAGTGGTCCATGATGCACTGCTATTTACAGAAGAGTAAACAGTGTTGCAGGAACAGAAGTGTTTTTGATTCTAACCAGCAGAATTTACCGCCAAATCCAACCGTTACGGGGCCTTTGAACCCTATCCCGAATGATAATAGATCTAGGTCAGGCAGTAGGAGTTCTAACAGGACTAACTCTAAGACTAATAACAGTGGTACTTATAAAGCCGCGGCAGAGTTGAACGGACAAACGCTGCAAAAGGATCACAAAAATACCAATGGGAAATCGCCAAATATTAATTTAGTGGTGTTACATAGACAACAGTACAGATCGAATAACTCTATGATGACATATCCTGATAACTCCACCATCGGTCCCGAGGTGTTTTACAATCCCAATCAAATGAACGTAGCGAAGAAGTTCTTCAAAAAACAGAGACAGAACATGAAGAGGAATTGCCTAGAGTTACCCTCGAGACGAGATTTCGATAACGATTCCCATATTTCCTTACCGTTACCCACTAAAGAAGCCTACAGCGGCGTAGCGAGCATAATAAACGCGGGTACAAAAGTAAACAATACAAATCTACACGTAGAAAGATCCAATAACGGTATAAAAGAGACGCGTCACGCGCTTAACCCGAACTTGTTGGACGACGAGTCGAAGGATTATAAGAGTTACTCGACTGATCGTAAGTCGTGGAACAAGAATGACGATCCGAAATCCAGTCGACAGCATATAATGAATATCTATACCAATGTACCTGAAACTCAGGTACCGCAGCATCAAGTTGTGAAAGCTAATGTGCCTAACTTTAACGGGCAGAGGAGTAGCGTTTCCGAGGAATGTCTGCAAAGTCACGCGAGTGAACAGCCAGAAATGAGGACGATATCGCAACAGTGCAGTTTAGAATACAGCTCGGCTTCAGAGATCGCCATGCCACATACGTGTTCAGATCAAACACTTAACACTCATTCTGAATTGACTTCGCTGCAAGAAACGCACAGTGCCCTGTGTTCGACCAACGAAATCACAGATACGGAAAGTTTCGGACAATACATCGACTATCTAAACCCAAAGAGTCAGGAGAAAGATGCTATAGACAAATCTTTACAAGACATTTCCGAAGAATGTACTATGAATTCCGATGAAATTAATAGATCAAGTACGCCCCAAAATTTAGAAGAAGCGGGCGAGTTAGATAATCTACTCCAAAACCCCGATGATATAGAGGGTTCCAAGGAAAAAATTGACGAGGACAAAGAAGAATATTTCGCCGCCAAAACCACATACGACTTTGAGACTTGCAGCACGAACGCTAGCGAACAAGGAGAGAACGAAAGCGACATCTACTGTCCCAATTACCAAATGTCCGAAGTGAGTATCAGGAGCCACGGTTTATATGCTCCTTCGCCGTCATCGATGTGTCCGAATGAAATAAGTTTTAGCAACGAGGACGTATCTAATATAGAGAGTCAGTATGTTAACTACGACCCTGGTTGGAGGAAGACGATTAAAAGCAATCCTAAGTTGGGGAAATATGTACCTACACCTGCGGTCAGCTGTCCAGAGGTGAACAGAGAGAGTCCGGTCTCTTTCTCTAGTGATTTAGACGAGCTGTACACACAAATAACGAGTAGAGATAAAGATAGGACGGTTAGGAAAGATAACGGTTTGGATGTTACGATTAATAGTGACGTAACGCTTAAACCCACTGACAGCGATAGTTGTGTCAGCGAGGCGGTTTCTGACGTTGAAGTAAAAGGAGAGACGACTGTGTGAAAAGGCTTTAAGGGTATTTCGCGCAAATTTAACGTTACGTTATATCGGTGGGGTAATGACTTACCACGTTTCCGTTTTGTATATTATAGTAGTGTTTTATAATGGAAGCGTTGGTACATCGATAGAGCGTCAATCAAATTTGACAATTTTATTTCTTTGTAGAAGGATGTAAATCTTTTTTCAGTGTTCAAGTAAGTCCCATTTAAGTTAGGTAACTTATTTAGCAAATAAAGACATTGGTTGCGTTTTATAATACTAGAGTCTTAATGAAAAGGGTAGGTATAAGTGTTATACTGTGTTTATCAGATTTATACCGTTTATTCACTAGTACCTCAATTTGTTTAAAAAAGTTTACAAGTTAACTAGGTATTTGGCGTTTAATCAAAGTTTTTAATTGATAGAAATGTGTAAATTTCTTAACTGGGACTTGCTTCATTGCTTTAATTGAATAGTGACACAAACCAAAATATACTGTTGCTCTATTTAAGATCATAAACCGTTATTTTTCAATTTTAATTCACATTGTGACGAGTTTTGTCATTATTCTATTGCCTCAAATAACAAAACCTAAGCATTGTCTATGAATGCTTGTTCATATTTTATAGGGTTTGTTAAAACTTTAAAAGCCATTTAAAAAAAAAGGTATAGCTAACCTTAAATAGTGCCATTAAAATATAAGTTTGTATAATGTTAATATTAAGTTGTACATTGTTTTATCTGTAAATTAATTTATTACTAAGTTTATTTCTGGGTCTGAGAAAGCTTGTGTATTGTGAATGGTCGCGTGTAGAAATTTAAATGAGAAAATTGAAAACGCAATAACATAACTACTTAATAGGTGTCACTGTTGCATGAATTGTATGTTGTTTGAAATAGGATTCAATTTTCGATGACAAAATATATACTTACGCTTGTGTTCTTTTGTACAATTTGAATTCCTATTTTTTATTTTTTATTACTATGTTGACTGCGTTATAGATTATCCGATTGTAAAACTTATATGTTATATCATAAGGTCCATTTTTGTTTTTCGTTAACAGTGACATCCGTCAATGTATTAGACTAATCTTTAAATATGTAAATTAATGTGCCAAATTTTATACATATTTATTGGAATATTGTAACATTTCACCGATATCTTCTTCCGATTTATGAAAAAAAATATCACTTTGACAATGTTTATATTTGTATTTTTTTTTAATGATTCAACATGAAATAGGTATTGTTTGATCAAATTTCATCGTTTCACTCATTATTTGGATACAATTTACAAATAAATTCGACTGAAATATTAACCCGCCTTACTTCTATCTAGTCTACCGTTTGACAGTTTTTTAACTAAAAAATAAATAAATAAACGCTCGCTTAATAATATCAGAACACTAAAACTATGATCTTCATAATAATTTATTTTAGAAAACTGACTTTAAGTAGTAATCATTTTTGATGCTTTCGCGGTTTTTACGCGTTGGAATAAAACGATACGGTATTTTTATCCGATTAGTCGGTTATGGTACAGTTATACCATAACGTGACGTCACGATCTCCTACTCCCGAACTTTTGAAGTGCTCAACTCGGTCTGCTACGAATAAAGAAACTGTTAGGTTCACGAAACACTAGCAAAATAAATAGAGTGAAATTGTATTATTCTAGTGTATAATAACCGCGAAGGCACCATAACTATTATTAAAAGTGTCTGAATTACTAAGCGAGCGCTAATTTTAGAGTATTGGTAAAGTATTACGCTGATTGTAAAACTGTGCCTATCGATGTTGTTTTGAGGCCTAAATTGTTTCGGCGTTGCTAAAGTAATTAATGAGATATAGATGGCGCCAAGAATATTAATTTTTTTGTATGGAAAACTGTTAAAAATATGCGCGATTATTCTTTACAATATATAAACAAACGGGACTTAATCGCGCATATAAATTATTTCTGACGTTTCGAATGCGACGTTGCAACCGTTCGTGAATCGACCAAGATTGCAACGTCGCATGAGAAACGTCGGAGGTATTCTAAATATTTTAAATTTGCTATGAACATTATCCACTATAAATGAAAGCTGGTCTTGTAGTTATGGAAAGTATTTTTAAGTGACAAAGCTTAATTTCTTGTTCTGTTCAGAATACGATCAAATCTGAGCTTTATACAGTAGACTTAAAGTTGTTAATCTGGTGACATCTATACCATAGTTACATTAGTATTAGAATATATAAATATGTACTAGCTATTTATGTTGACATTCGATCTATTGTGATATATTAATTCTTTTCGCGCGTTTAAGCGCATATATTCTAGACGTGTTTAGTAATAAAGTGGCTTTTGACATTTGTCTTACAGTTATGTGGTATTTTGTATTGATGAAAAACTAACCTTTAAAAAACTAAAATAGTGTAGAACCTAGGAGGTTAGCATAGAAACTTAGAGCGTTCGAGACGCCGTCTTTACCGTATAGCTATATTTATAATGGTTGTAAATATTATTAAGTATCAATTGAAACAGTATTTCTACCAGTACCTGGAGATAATTTAACTTTTTTTACTAATTGATTATGTTCTTAAATAGTGTTGTCTACAGTGACGGCGTTTTTGGTACTAGTACTGTTTCAATTGATACTTAATAATATTATTTGCAACCATTATAGATAGCTAGAGACGGTAATGACGGCGTCTCAAACGCTCGAAGTTTCGCCCTCACATACATGTAAAACATCGGAAAAAATGTCACTTACCTAGTACTTAATGTTTTTGTTTACATCCAAAACCCCGAGAACTTGAATTGAAAAATGATCAAATTACAAAGCAAAAATATAAAAAAAAAACTTTTAGACTGTACATGATTGGTGACTTTACCTTATATTCATTAATTATATCATTAAAACCTATTTTGAAAGAAATCATTCTAGTTGAATTTAACTGACGTAAAGAGAATTTTTAAAGACTGCAGTAGTTATTTTTTGTATGTAGACTGATGTAAGCCTCTTTATTATTAAAGATGTAAAAATGTAGATCATTTTGAGAATTATAAAATGTAGGGTTCAAGGGAAAAAGGACATAAACGCCATACTGAATGTAAAGACATATACCCTTTTTAACTTGTACGCTAATAATTGACTTGTGAATATATTATATTGATAGTGAAAATTTATAAATGGTTAGCTTTTGTGGGCATATTGCGTAATAAAAATGCATTTGCAAGTGTTTGTGAAGTTTTATTTATATTAAAAATAAATTATTCGATTTAAATATCTATGGAAAACTAGATCTTTGGTTACTTGTGTAACAAAGTACGTAAAAAATACAAAATTAATTATTATTACAAATTAAAACATATTGGAATTAAACAACTGCAACTATTAACGGATTTAATGATGTTTAGCAAACTTTACAGTTCCTATATTCAATCAATATATCCAGTAAAATCTGTTATAGTTGTTTTATTCCAACGCGAAAGAAACATTAGAAATTATTAATAAAAATATAAATATATCTAGGTATTGTAGAATGAATTGAGCCATTTTTAGAAACTACGAAATAAAATAACATACATAAGTAGCGAGAAATATACTACTATTAATAGCTATAATATTTAAAAAAATAGGAACTCCAATAGAACTATTTCCAAAATTAACATAAAATAAGAACTGAAATAATTTTTAATAGATTTACTTTCGTTATAACAAAAAGTATGATTTTAAATCTGAATAAATAAATTAAAGTACTTACAACGAATAGAAGATCTAATAAAAATATGTTTTTCATAAAAAAAAAATACATAACAATATTTTTGTTAATTGTTAAAATAATATTTTTGGCATCCGTGACGTAATGTTTTAAATTACTTCCTCTTCTAGTGCTATGAATATTTTTCATATTGTAAATTTTTAAGAATTCCGTAAAAATAATTAATTTTCAAATACTTAAACATGATATTACAAACAACATGGATGATGAATCATTTAAAATAATTTTAAATTTACCAAAATTGCTTTTTTTTTAAATTTTGTTAAGCTTGCGTGGGCAATAGAAGCCTGGCTGTGAGCTCGCGCCCTCTGCCGGCGACGGAGCCAAGCATCCGTCCCATCAGACCCGCCTTCGGGGCGACCTCCTCCACATTCTTGTCTTTAGCTGGAGATAAATAAATATAAATCAACAATATAATACATATAGTTTGTCGCATTGCATGGATTACTTTTAGTAGTTGGTAGTGAAGGCGATGATGATGATGGTTATGATGATGATGATGATGGTTATGATGATGATGATGATGGTTATGATGATGGTGATGATGGTTATGACAGTGGTCGTGAAGCTGATGATGATTACAGTTCTTGTGAGAGCGATAATGAAGATAATGGTGGTTTTGACCACGGTAGTGGGGATGATGATGGTGATGACGATGGTAGTGGTGAAAATAGTTGTGATTATGGTTATGATAGTGGTCGTGAAGGCGATGATGATAATGGTGCTTATGGTCATTATTGTAAGAGTTATGATGATCATGATGGTGTGTGGTTATGATAACAGTTGTGAGGGTGATGATGATGATCATGATGGTGGGTGGTTATGAAAATAGTTGCGAGAGCGATGATGGTTGTCAACAGTGGTTAAGGCAATTATGATAATTGTTGTGAGGGTGATAGTTACGTGGGTGGATCAAAAAGTACCCGCGTTAAGACGGAAAAAACTTTTTTTTCAAAGATTTTTTTTTTTATTTTTTAACATAATTTCCTTCGAGGTCTTTACACATAACCCCACTTTTTTACCACTTTTTTAACCCCTCGAAAAGTATGTTTTTTCAAACCCTTTAAAATACGCTTCTGATTCGGCAACCATCTCTTCGTTTGAGCTGATTTTTTTAACCCCCGAGCCAAGTTTTCATGTTGAGGTACAAAAAGACGTCGTAGGACATCAGATCAATTAATTATGGTGGGTGCAGCAACAATTCGTAGCGAAATTCCACTAATTTGACAGCGACAAACCTGGATGAATGTGCTGGTGCGTTATCGGGGCCATACAGCATTTTTTCCTAGCCAAATGTGTGTGTATTCTTAAGTTTTTTATCGAATCGGTCCAATAATTCACTATAATATTGCCCTGTGATTGTTCTTCCTTTCTGTAAGATGTTAATAAGGAGTTTTCCCTTCGAATTCCAAAAAAATCGTGGCCATGACTTTTCCGGCAGAAGGGACCGTTTTCGCCTTCTTTGGAAGAGATTCATATGGGAAAATCTATTGTTTGGACTCGCTTGGTCTCTAGCGTATAATAATAGACTCAGGTTTCGTTAACAGTCATAACTCGAGACAAAAACTCTATCGGGTCTCTCTTAAACAGATCCAAACATTGCTTTGACTTTGACAGTGAATCCGATTATTTTCATCTGTGAGTAAACGCGGCAGCCAAAGGGCGGACATCATTTTCTTGTGCAATTTATTACATAATATACTGAAAAATGTTCTGTACGACACGCCTACAATGTCAGCTAATTCGCAAACTTTAGTTCGTCGATCTGCGATAATCATGTCATGAAAATTTTTAATGACCTCTTCGGAAACCACGTCTATAGGGCGACCTGGCCGGTCTTCATCAAAAACAGTCGTGTGCCACGTTTAAATTCATGGAACCAAAATCTGACGGTTGTCACAGAAGGCGAAAGGCCCCCATAGACAGCATCCAACTTTACTTTTATTTCATCGCATGTTTTTCCATCTAAAAATAAAAACCGAATTACGAAACGATGTTGATCTTTTTCCATGTCACCGCGAAATACAACACTCTTGTGATAAAACTGGCCACTAAATAAAAGGTAATGTATTGTTTTTAAACAAACATATATTTTTTAATTTCTAAATACCTTAAGTACACGATGATAATAACAACATAGCTCAACGACATCGTCTGTTTCCGAACGCGGGTACTTTTTGATCCACCCATGTATAACGATGGTGATGATTATGAAAAAAGTTGTAATGACTATAACAGTGATAGCGAAGGTAATGATAATCCTAACTAATATTATAAATGCGAAAGTAACTCTGTCTGTCTGTTACGCTTTCACGCTAAAACTACTGGACCGATTTAAATTAAATTTGGTACAAAGAAAGTCTGGAGCCTGAGAAAGAACAAAGGCTACTTTTTAACCGACTACAAAAAAGGAGGAGTTCCACGCGGACGAAGTCGCGGGCAGAAGATATAAGAAATATTGTAAAGTCATCACTCACGGTGCAAGAACTCCGTTAACATGGCGGGTAGCTCCGGCGCGGTGGGTTGCGGCGCGGCGACGAGCCGCAGCGTGGCGGCGCGGCAGTACTGCGCGCTGGCGACGAGCTCGGCGGCCGCGTCGCCCGCGCCCACCAGCAGCGCCGGCGCCGGGATCCGGTTGTCCGGCTGTACCGACCACCAGGCTGCACCTGGTATTTTTTTTTTTTTTTTGTTTTTTTTTAAATATCTTTGGACAATTCACACCAATTATCTAGTCCCATTTTAAGCAAAGCTTTTTGCTTGTGTTATGGGTACTAGACAACGGATAAATATACATAAATACATATAAGACATCCAAGACTCAGTGTGGTTACTAGCCGGTTAACTTCGTACAGCGTTTTATGAGAAACTTTAAATCGAAATTTCTTCACCATATAAACCTTCCCAGGACCAACACAAATTCCTCAAAACCAAAATTAGGCGAAACGGTGCCATTTTAAAATTTTTGCGACAATTTTTGGAGCCAACCATAAAGTAGTCACACATTAAGGGGGAAGGGGGTCGATGATGACATTGTGTGACAAGGGGTGCATTTCGTGAAATCACTTTTCAAAATTTAATAGCGTTAAAATTGGAATGAAACAACTATTAACGGATTTAACTCGCGTATTTTTATTTTATTTTATTAGCTGACGTTTCGGATTCTTTACAGTTTCCATAATCGTAGCATGACTGAGCTGACAATAGTCTAACGCTATAGCGTTTTTAGCGTTTTTAGCGATTATGGAAACTGTAAAGAATCCGAAACGTCAGCTAATAAAATAAAATAAAAATACGCGAGTTAAATCCGTTAATAGTTGTTTCATTCCAATGTGTAATAACCGCGAAGGCATCAGAAATTATTATAGCGTTAAAATGCCAAATTCGAACAAAAATGCATCAAAATGGGTCACGATTTCAAAAAAAAGGTGATATTGAAAATAACTTTTTAAACGAGTTATTTAGTAAAGTTTAAAGTTACGTACCTCTCACGTAATGCAGCGCGCCCTGCCAGTCGCAGGCGCGCGTGCTGGCCCAGCGGCCCTCGCGCTCCTGCAGCTCGCCCTCCGCCAGCCACCGCTCCGGGAAATACGGCCACTGAATAACATATTATATCAATAATAATATACATATCCGTGGACGATTCACACCTTGGGCCCTAGACAAGTGCCCAACGTTCAACGTTAACGTTAAACGTTAGGACCGAAATGTATGGGATTTGACATCCGCAAACGACTGTCACGTACGTCACAAATGTCAAATCCCATACATTTTGGTGCTAACGTTTAACGTTAACGTTGAACGTTGGGCACTTGTCTAGGCCCCCTTATCTATAATTATATAAGACCCGCCCCGGCTTCGCACCTTTTTTATAGCCTATGTCACTCGGGAATAGTGTAACTTCCCAACAGTGAAAGAATTTTTCAAATCGTCCAGTCGTTTTGGAGCCTATTCAATCCAAACAAATAAACAAACCTTTCCTCTTTATTATATTAGTATAGATAATAATATACATATCTGTGGACGATTCAGCTTATCTATATACTCGTACCTATATGAAAATTAGCTTGTGCCTGCGACTTCGTCTGCGCACGATAAGCTGTTTTATCACCACGGGAGTGAATTTTCAAAAATCCTATCTCAGTGTTCACAAGACACCAACATCGTAATCATCAGCATAATCATCAACCTAGATACGCGTGTCACATACAACGGCGGATCCAGCTTTGTAGCCAGGAGGGGGTGGGAGGGCGGAGGTTCGAAAGTAGTAAGTATAGTAGCACGATCAAGCTGACGATAGCCTAACGATAAAGTTTAAGTTAAGGTAAGTTTGCGAATCGTCAGCAAATGAAATAAGATACACGAGTTAAATCCGTGATAGTTCTTTCATTCCAATTTGTAATAACCGCGACAGAGATTACCAAAAGCAATAAGTTTAGGAACATATCTATTGCTCATTTTATTAGCTTGACCATAGCAAACCTCCTTTGTGACATACCTGTATGAAATGCAGAGCTTTCCGACAAAACGCCGCCGGCGGGAACTGCCAGTATAGGTTTGGATGCGGGGCTCCTATCACGCAGAACTTGTTTATTAAGGACGGGTGACAGTGAGCCAAGTACCTGTAAAAAACAAGGAAATAGAAGAAACCACGGCTAATTAGCACTATTTTATATTTATTTATTTATTTATTTAATAAGGATCACCAACAGAAAATACAATGGTTCTTATCCTAGAAACGAGACATGCACAAAATATAACATAACGCTAATTGATTTTCCAATTATAGGTAACCACAGCATGCTTACAATTTATAACATAAGTACCTAATTAAGTATAAAAAAAGGGACTAACAATATTTTTTTTGCAAGTTAATAGAAAAATATACACCTAACATTATAAGAAATGCGGAACGTCAAGCAACTTTCTTTTCATTTTTACCTCAGAGTCATGAAATATATCGATATCGACATGATCTGTGATTTGGTTGTACAGACGAGGCAGGCGGCGCGCCGTAGAGTGTATACCCAAATTGGTGCGACTAAAACGTACATGCAGTGGAGCACAAGGGTAGCGAGGCATTCTAGATGGCACCTTTAAACTGACAGTACCTACAAGCTTAGGACAATCTATTTTATTGTTGACAATTTTGTGTAGTATATCAAGGATAATCCTTATAATCCAAGAATGGTTGAATCGATTTGCCTGACGATTGTTGGGGAGGTAGCTTGAAACCAGGAGACGGACATAGATACGTGGAACGTGGAATAACAAAACTCAACTGATAGCAAAACAAAAATAATATATCAGTCTAGCCATTCATTTCACGTCAGCATATTAAATAAAATATGCGGGATAAATCCGTTATAGTAGTTGTTATCTAACATGTAAAGGAATCTGCCCACTACACCGTATCATACCATGACCGTGCTATGAACGTATCAAGCACGGAAGGTAATACGTAAGACGGTACGAGTCGGTGACGGAACGGTCTAGTGGACATAGTATCATGCTTTTCTATACAAAGAATATTTTTTTGCCTGATACGTTCATAGCACGCTCATGGTATGATACGGTGTAGTGGGCAGACTCCTTAATAACCGCGAAGGCATCAGAAATTATCATGATAGTCTTATCCAATTGAAATTTTCACACAATATGTAATTTTAGCTAATATTTTCTATCAGTTTACTATAAAATAAATTTGATGTGGCTCAGCAATACTGACCTTACCATTAAGTATAACAACGTGGTCAGCCACGTGTTGTATCGTTCGCTTACCTATGTCAATCCCTACTAATATTATAAATGCGATAGTAACTCTGTCTGTCTGTCTGTCTGTTACGCTTTCACGCTAAAACTACTGGACCGATTTAAATGAAATTTGGTGCAAAGAAAGTTTGAAACCTGAGAAAGGTCATAGGCTACTTTTTAACCGACTGCAAAAAAGAACGAGTTCCACGCGGACGAAGTCGCGGGCAGAAGCTAGTTTTAAAATATATCTTCAGACTACCTTGTAACAAATAGTCAAATAAACAAAACATCCTACTGCTATCAAGAATAAGATAAATAACTGATAATATCTAACGTCGATCATCCGTTAATTAATTACGTCTGTTTAACAATGGCTACGATTAGATAATGGCAGAAGACTTAACTAAAATACCCGCTTATCTAAATATTCCGGGAGACGCAAATATAATTAGCGATTTTGGTTCTTTGTTTGTTTTGCTATCTTTGGCATTTATTTTTAGAATTTAATTTAAGAGCAAGATATATAAATAAACTAGCTGACCCAGCAAACTTCGTGCCAATTGCGTTTTTTTTGAGATTTTTTTAATAAAAATTACTGGGTTGATGATAGGTTACAAATTTACAATTAAAAATTCGTGCATTCCAGCCTTTGTAAATATTAATTAATATAAAGTATAGATAATTAGTTATGGCCAATAGGGTCTATAGGTTTAGATCGTAGAAAATTGTATCACTATAATAGTGATACTATTTTCTACGATCTAAACTCAAATACTGTGCTCATCACTTGATATATTATGTACCTAGCAGGATTCCAACACGCAACCTCCATTTCCATCAGGGGCTCTGACCACTAGGCCAGCAAACCGCCAATATCTTATCTTAGCTATGTATTTATGAATTTGGTTATTTACATAAAAATGCACAATGCAAACGAAAACAACGATAAATACCTGTTTTAAAATAATACATTTCAATTTAGACTCTTTAACTTTCAGGTTAAAGTTGAATATTACTAAAGAAAATGTAAACAACAATTATGTTATCATTATAATAATATACCTACCTACCGTCACATAATTAATTGACGCATATAAAGTTTATACAAATCTTGAACTTAACACGGCTAAAGCATAAAACTGGATTCGTATGTCACTGAAAATTCAACTTTGTGCATATTACCTAAGGTTGATGTTCGAAAGTATAGAAAAACCGTATACGTACTTTAAACTCTAAACATGAGTTAAAGCAAAGTTCAGTTTAGAAATCAACATTTACGTCATGAACAGAACAGATAAGGGATCTTTCATGCATTTTATATAGATATAAATATATTATCCCTACTAATATTATAAATGCGAAAGTAACTCTGTCTGTCTGTCTGTCTGTTACGCTTTCACGCTAAAACTACTGGGCCGATTTAAATGAAATTTGGTACAAAGAAAGTCTGCAGCCTGAGAAAGGACATAGGCTACATTTTAACCGACTGCAAAAAGGGAGGAGTTCCACGCGGACGAAGTTGCGGGCAGAAGCTGGTTTTTAATATTTTTTAGTTTTATTCTGACTGAAGTGATTTTACCTTAGGTATTTCGGAAATTATAAAACTTTAAACCAGTTCTACCGATAATACTTACAATAAAGCACAAACTTTTATTTTTTGTGTTAAATATTAAATAAAACTGTAATTAAATATTAAGGGAAGTTGTCTAAAATTTCATAATTTACAAAATAGGGTACTTTGCATAATCTTCTGTGTTAGACTAGGTACCGTCTCAGCTCAGTCTAAAATTATTATACCTACGCGAGTTAAATCCATAATAAGTTAAATTTCTTATCTAAAATACAGTCAAATTATTTGTTGACAAAAGATTTGCCAAAACAAATTATTTATTGACAATAGTTTTGCCAAAACAAAAGAAATAAGGCATTTAACTAACGAGGGTACCGTGAGTACATAGGTACATTTCAAAAACGTCAACAGTTCATTGTATTTTAAATTCTATACACCCTAGATACGATCTATAATCGACTGTCAGCAATCAAAGTTGATTTATCATGGAGTCATTGCGATTTCAAACGACTCATACTTATAGACTACTAGCTTCTGCCCGCGACTTCGTCTGCGCACGATGAGTACTTTACACGTCGTTACAAAATATAGCCTACCTACTAGCTTCTGCCCGCGACTTCGTCTGCGTGGAACTCCTCCTTTTTTACAGTCGGTTAAAAAGTAGCCTATGTCCTTTCTCAGGCTCCAGACTATCTTTGTACCAAATTTCATTTAAATCGGTCCAGTAGTTTTAGCGTGAAAGCGTAACAGACAGACAGACAGACAGACAGAGTTACTTTCGCATTTATAATATTATATAGCCTATATGTTATTCTGATGTATAAGCTATATTATTGTAACGTTTCATCAAAATCCATTAAGTAGTTTTTGCGTGAAAATGGAACAAACACATCCAGACATTCATCCTTACATCTATACATTCTTACAAACTTTCGCATTTATAATATTAGTAAGTATAAGTATAGAGCAAGGAACATTATAAAATATGACTATGCAATAAAATGCGGAATATGGTGAGTCGCATCGCTATGTTATGATTCATACCAATTATGTGAGAGCAATTGAATTGGCGATGATATTCAGATTTCTAGCGCGTGAGCGATTACAGATAATGTTAATGATTGTAGGTATTTTAGATGGGGAATAAATTAAATGATTTGATTGGATTTGAATTAGATGAAATTATGTGCTTTAAGTTTTTATGCCTAACAAAGAAAAAAAGTAGGAATTTAAAGAAGTAAATATAAAAAAAATTGCACAACTTTTGGATCACACCTCATAATAATTATATTTTAAGGGAGGATATATTTCAGTTAGTATATATAGGTATGTATATGTTATAATGTTTTCTGTTAATATCTTGAATGATTTTGATTTATTTTTTGTCTAAGCATGTAAGCACTAATCATATCCACATTCCAAAATTAAATTAATTTATATAGAGAAATATAGAACACCAATAATAAAACTAACTATATAAATAACTATATTTATAATAATATAAACTTGAATGTTTGTGTCATCTATACCATGGAATAGTTGTTGTCTAGTCAAAATAAATAATGTATAGCCAAGTAATTAATTTCCCAAATGATCCTCATACATTTTTAAATATGTTAATAGCAATATACGATAAACTTACCAAGTAAGCATTCCACCGATGCCAAATCCGATGACAACCGCAGGATTATCATTTGTGATACCCAACGCGGACATCAGTGTCGACAGCTCTTCCACAGCTCTCGGTGGAGACAGATCACTCCGACTGCCTCCCTCACTGGCACCAGTGCCTCTAAGGTCTAGTGTAATGACATGATGACCAGATTCTGCCAATTGACGGACCACCTGAGACCACCCGGGGCCCCAAAGGTTTACGGTCTCTGGGGCATCTCCAAGAACAAGCACTTTTGACCCTGAACGAGGACCTGTTTCCACATAGTGGTATTTTACTCCCTGAGAAAAGAAAATTATTTTCATAGTAGGTGATATTATTTTTACTTAGTAGTAGGTATATTCAATTTTGTTAAGATTGGCTCAACATCTGGCTCGTTGAAAACTAGTCTGGTATAAGTACCTTGATAGTGACTACATATTTATGATTAAATTAATTTTCTGGTCATATTTAGAAAAGTTTAAAGTACAGCTGGTCTAGACTATATGATAAGAATTCTGAATAAATCGTTATCTCCAGAAATTCCTTTGTCAAAATAAAATCAGTGCAATCATCAAATATTTGCAATATTAAGGTAGATAAAAAATAGTAGGTACCTAACAAAAACTAAAATAATAACAATGTTTCCTTACTAGTATTAGGTACTTTATGTCTAAATTATTTCTGACTAATACATGTAACTTAGATAAAGACTACCAGATATATTAAATATTTTTTAATTTAAACTTACCAGTATCTTAATATAACAATGTCTTCCAATAGACGAATCTTCGGTAAGTTCTACCGGTGGAAAATTCTTGCTAGATTTTCTGCGGTGCCCTTTCCATAATCTTTTCACTGAGATCTGAATTATTTGCCAAATACCTAAGAGAATGCACTTTAAAACTAATTCTACCGCTTGCCACCCAGTAACTACTTGTAAAACTTGTGTTTTTGCACCCATTTAAAGGTTAGGACTGTGACACTGAGTATCGTACGATAAGCGCAAAGGTCTTCGCTCGAATGATCTTAGTCTTATTCGACTCGACGCATTCTTATCAAGTTTTTATCAAAGTTTTCGTTCGAAGTAAACGGATGTACCTACGATGCGTACGACTGTCAATGTCATGCGTGCAATGGTGTACGTTCAGAAACTAAATAAAATTTAACTTTTATATTGAATATTTAAATTCTGTTCATCATTTATTTTTATTTTATAGATTTCATGTATATATAATTTTTCTAGTTTTTTTTATTATAAGCACTTAATATTACATAAGTACCTAATTTCTGTATAGTTCGTTATCATTATTTTAGTCTGTCATCCTGAAACGACGTCAATTGTGGAGAACTTCCGGTTTTACAGTGTAAGTTTGTAGGTAGGTAGGTACCTACTATTTCATCTTTTTACACACAACATCAAAATAAGGTACTTACTTATTTTTAAATAGGTAATTATAGTTTTAATTACCTACAAAAATTAGAATTGATTTTGTGGGCTGCTAAGTGATTTTCGGGTTCAGGTGATACTTAGTAATGCCATTTTTGGTGCTTTAAAGCTTTTTCTTGTAGACTTGTAGAGCTAACTAGCTGATTCAGTAAGTACCTAACCGTAATATATTTTTTTTATGAGCTATTTTTATTCTTTTACGGTCTATACCTATTGCAATTAGGATATTCCAATTTTGGATTTTGTACGCTGGTTTATATAATATCAAATACTTTATACCTACAAAGAAGTCTATCCGATAAAAAAAAAAAAACAAAACCACAAACAATTCCATATTCAAACATGTTTATAAAACAGAACGCCCATGCGTGATGTAAAAGGGTTTGTTTAAAAACAAATTAAGTCAGTTCTGAGACGAGGCACTCAGCGTGAGAGGTTAATGATGGTGGAATGGCCAGTCACGACCGTTAACGACGGGCTAACGAGCCTGAATGCTTATTCAATATGACTGTCCTTTAAACTTTATATCGAGGCTATTGCCTGCTTAGGGATTATGTTTGATTTATTTCTATCTTTGTGATCTTTTTAAATCTTAACTGTTTATGTTAGTACCTAGTCTATCCAGTACATACTTTAAATGGGTAACTAAAGGTACTTCATAAAGAAGATTTGAATGAACATTTAGTTACTAAAGTAGGTACCTACCCGTTTAGTTTCAACGTTATTTGTAGCCTAGCTTTTGTCCAAGACTTAGTCTGCTACTTTTTAAACTTGTTAGGGAGTGTAGGTAAGTACCTATTACTTTAAAAAACTAAATAAGTCGTAGGTACGTCTTCCATGTTCATGCTAAATTTTAAGGATTTTATAAGTAAGTACTTACCTATAATTTTATCTATGAGATACGTCCGGTAGATACCTAATTATCTCGAACTTACGGACCTCTTTCCTCGATTGACTTCTTTTATTGGAACGAATGAGTTTTGCATACAGCTAGAAGGTACCTATGCTAAACTTATTCATTCATTCAATTCATTAAAGGTGTGTACTACCTACTTTGGATATTATTGATAAGTAGGTACTTAAATGAATACTTACCATTATTCCAAAACAATTTTGAACTTTACTTTAAGTACCTAGGTATATATATCTAAATCTTGTGCAAGATTTTATCTATATTATTTGCAATCTCGCAGATAATTTGGACAGCTGTCCAAGATGGCTGCGGTAGATTTGACAGGAGATGCGATGTCACGTACCCGGCCCTCCCTCGACCCTCGAGTGTCTCGCGATACCTAAGCTGAGGACAGCTCGAATATTCACCCTCCTTTACTTATGTATTAATTTGTCAGAGCTCTCAATACGACGTCTTATGTACTGCAAGAAAGGTCTTTTTGACGTTGATTATTAAGTAAGTAGGTATTCTATCTACTTACATTTTGTAAAAAATATAATATTATTTTGGATTTTATAAAAATTGCTAATATTTATCAAGTTAAAATTGAACTTTATGGCTGTTTGACGTTATCTGAGTCGATTAAAATGTCAGAAAAAGTACCTATCTAATGCAAGAATTGGAAAATATAATCAGGTCATTTTGAATTTGAATAGATCTTTCAGTACCTACTCTTAAGTATCTCTTTTTAAGTATCGCGGCTAGGTAGGTATGTACCTACATACCTACCTAGCAGTGTAGTTTATCAAATATTTTACGAAAATTACTTTTTTAGCGATAATTAAAAAGAATACACAAATAATCAAATTTGACATTAGATTAGTAAAATTTAAAAACTTTGCTAAAACACTTTTCAGGTGTATGTAGGTACCAATTCTATTACCGCTTGTAAACCATGTACCTATAACATTATACTTTCACAATTTTCCAAAGTATGTAGACCAGATTATTACCTACCAGCATGTAGTCCTTATAAGCAATCATATAAATAAGTCTCAGTATAAAAACCGGACGCAGCACGCGCGCGCGCCTGCTGGGATAATAACACCACTATCCATGCGGTGCCATAAGCGAATGCAAAAACTATTCACTAATATAATTAAATGTACATATTTCTATTTAGGTATTGCTCTTAATGAATCCTTTACATGGTGTCGCTACTGTATCTGAAGCATGTTAGGTTGCCAATGAGCGTTGAATAGCATTTTATCAGATTTATCATCACTACTCACTAGTATAAAAAGAAGTCACTGACGCTGTCTGTCCGTCCGTATGCTTAAATACTTGAATCTACGCAACAGATTATGAAGCGGTTTTTTAACACATAAGAGTCCATGTAAAGATGGGGCGGGTACTTTGGTTCCTATCTAAGTACCTATGCCTATAAAATTAACACTATATTATCCCATAGGCATCAATGATTTCTTTCCATTTGCTGCGACACTTACTAAGTATGTACAAGGAAATGCTGTTTCTTCCATTATTCAATAAATCCTCATCGATTTCGATTAGGTATACCCATAGTTACAATAGGATTAGGTATAGGTACACATAGTTAGTTAGCCATAGTTACTTGTACCTAAGTGTGATGTTCGAGCTGAAAACCACACCTATACCTAACTAAAGAATTTACCCTCGAAAACAGAACTGAAATATCGTTATCCATCGCTTCTATAGCAAATGAACCCCAAATGTATTGGCTTCGGAGTACAGTCCAGAACATAGCCTCCTAATGGCACATTGTCGTGTCGTATCTATCACGTCACGCCACATACTCGCCGGGGACAGATCGTGCGATTGTCATGTAAATCCGGCAGGGTGGGGCGCCGACGGCGACGCCCCGCCGATCTGTCGTGAGATGATTAATAATTACACGACTAGGTAGCGTTATGTAGTTTCCATGCCTCATTGAATTCTGATTTTGTCACGTTCCATGTACCTATCTAAAAGGCAAATCATAAAAGACATTCAACAAAAGATCTTTAATAATATAAACACCAAAGAATTCATACGTTATTGAGATATTTATCAAATCCAGGTAAGCGCGGTTATCATATTTCTAACAATCGTTTCTGTAATACGACTCATGGCGGACCGAAACAATATTGTATTTACCGATGCTCGCGGCCGTCTCGTTGTGACGAGCTCTTGGATTCGAGACATCTGCTCGGTTAGAGAGCTGTAGAGGTATGTTTGTGGGTATAATTTGGTACCGCAGTCGCATTGTCGGATTGATTTTGCGCTGCAGACATTTAATAGGGGTGTCGTTTGCCAACCAAATCCGATTACAGAGTTTCGTGTTTCACGCGAGACGAGTACAAATCTAGTTTCTGCGATAATGGACTGCCATAATGTTAATGGAGACATTCAAATCGGCATTTGAATTGTAAAACGTCAATTTGGGTCGGAGTAACGAATGGACGGACGATGAAAATGTAAGTTTCTACTAAGTATGTAAAGTAAGAAAAAGCATTTGAAAGTTAATTTAATTTAAAGTTCTAGGTACTCTTACTGAGACCATAAATAATTCAGTTCGAGTCTAAATATTGAAGACTTGCGGAATTAAACGGTTTCAAAAGACCCGAAATTTCAGCGTAAAATCCGCACGTTCTAAAATTGAAAAAAATCTGAATCCAGTTTACTGACGACCGAGCGGCGGACAGTTGAACTTTTTTAATTTTTCTTTTTTCCGCCGGGCATTAGTATGCGCGCCGTCTGCCGGTAACAGCGTTACGTACGTCTAACTGCGTTACGTGCCGGCTCACAATGGCGGCCACTCGTTACCTACTTGACTGTGTAACTTCGTTTGTGAACGCTTGCGTTCGTCCCTTGTCACGGGTCATAGAGTGGAGAGGACATTTTGGAGTGTTTAGAGACCAATGGCAAATTGTACTAGATAGTCTTAGTCCTAGTATCTAAATATACCTACCTATGTTCTTTACTGATTCAAATGTTCTAAAATTATGAACTGAGTATTAACCTATATACCTATTCAATTTATTCTGCATAAAAATCAGTTCTTCGTTAATTATGAGCTAATTTATTTACTGAGTCAAATGTTCTAAAATTATAACCGATATATTAAATTTATTCTATACAAAAATCAGTTCTTCATTATGAGATAGGTTTATGTACACAGGTACAAATTTGAACAGTACCTACCTACTTATGTCTTTTAGGTCTGATAAAAGTAATAATTATATTTTTTTATTCCTAAAAGATGAAATATATTTCCTGCATGACCGATTAACTTCTGTGTGAAAACCCCGCATTTTGATTTTCCTACCGAGGGTGCGTCAGGGCATTGTGAGCGCTTGTAATACCTATTACGGCACCCCAGTAAGTAAAAAGATTTATTTAAAATGTTATTTTATACCCGACGTCTATGTACTTTCATTTTCTTTTGTTACAATACGACCATTAGTATTGGAATGGAATTGAACGTTCGATTTGTGTTACGTTCTATGTCTGTGCTCTGTAATAATAAAAATGACCTTGGGTAGTCTATGGTTCAACGCGTGACGCCATCTTTGTTTTGTTTCAAGTAGGGTGAATGCGTTATTGACTTGCGTTATTGAGTTATATTGAGTGGTTTTATTACGCTATTATGCTGGGTCGATTTGCGTAAGAGCGTGATTTGAAGAGGTTTTGAAAGAACTGTTCGTTTCAACAGCTTTTTTGCTTTATCCTGTTAATTGTTACAGTGAAGCTATTCTTTTGTTTTTGTAGGTATGTAATTATATAGAAAGTACTTATATAATTATATAGAAATATATACTTAGATACTTTGGAATATGCACGTTAATCAGAATAAGCATTTGTTTGGTTTACTTAACTAATACTTGGGTTGTGCTTGATGGGATATTATATTAGTTAAAGTAGAATTCTCAATTTAGACATGTGATCTAGAAGTTTCGATTTAAGTCAGTTCAGTAAGCTGGATTAATGTCTGTATTTTTTAAGAACGTTCATAGATGTGTAGTACCGCTGGTCATACTATAGGAAAACTGGTTAAACCTCAACCTCAAAATGCAAGCAATACATTTTTTTTCGGTTTTAGTTTTACTTATTGGGTTTTCTGTTACCCCCACGTAGTTGATTTACCCCTGTGGGGTAATTACCCCCAGGTTAAAACCACTGGTCTACAGCCAGCGGTGGAGGTGAAACGAGCACGTTATTTCACTAATGAACCCACTTTTGTGAGCGGCATCTGCCTGTTAGAGTTGATACATTTAGGACAGGTAGGACGGTAGTTAACTACCTAAAACTAAGTACGTAATGTGTATTGCCCTTAGGTCTCGTAATAAGCTTAGTTAGGCATTTATGGTAGGTAGGTAATGATTTAATTTTGTAAATAAGTAAATATTTTTTGGGTGTTACCTACCTACCTATCTTCGAGTGTTTGAGAAGTTTGAGTGTTATGTCATCTCAGACTATAATATCTAAGAACAGAATCTATAAGTGGAAAAAATAAAGTGATTTTTAAAAATTAAAAACTAATGTACCTACATACTACATAGGTATCTTGCGGATTTTTAAGGCGGAAAAGTTGCAAACTACCTAACTAACTTGAACATTGTTAAACTAAGAATTTACAATATTTTTGCATGCCTTACGTTTGGACTATTTATGTGCCTAGATATAATAAATAAAGCAGAACGACAGCAGGTATTCGAGTAATCATATTTCGTATAAATTTCCCAGCAGATAGCGCGTCTACAGCGGAAACTGCTACCCGCTTCCGGAAGCCATCTTGGATAGGCCATATTTTATACCTCCTATGCGTTGAATTTTATTCATTATTTATGCCATAAATTACTGTTACTGCAGAATATAGGTAGCTACGATACTAAATATTATATACTAAAGCAGGAGTTAGCTAATAGGTACCTTTTATCATTATTTTGGATTGTTTAGGCATCTTAAACTATGTTATACTTACTTAGTAATCACTTCAGAGTAGGTACTTACCTACATCCATAATTCTTTTTTAAGAACAGGCTCGTTTCGTCATCAATAAATTAATGCATGGTAGGTAATGACATCAGAGGTGGATTTCATATTTATTTTTCTAACGTCACTATGCATATTTACTCACAGAAATTGGGCAGCTGACCAAACCACAACAAAAGTTATTGATACTAAAACGCACCGCATTCTTGTCTCTGGTGAGTGGCCATCTTGTCTCATTGTCTATGGTCACGTTCCTCTTTTGTGGAGACCAGTTTTATCTGTGCTCGTTGTCAAAATATGGGATGCTGTGTTATTTCAACTGGACCATGTGACGTATCGCTTTGAATATTTAATTAGATATCTGGACTGATGATGTTTTTATTAAATCTTTTATAATATAGTAAGTAGGTACAATTTGTGAATGTTCGTTTATTTTTAGAGAACTTTATTTTGTTATTAAAATATCATTTTTAAATAAGTACATACTTACCTAAGTAAAGTACCTTATTAGGCTTACAGCAGGTAGTTATACCTTCTAACTTTTCGGTCAAATAAATTAAGTAGACACCACAAAGAAGTGTGTATATAGGTACCTATATTAGGTACTACCTACCTATTCACTCTATTTTACCTAAGTACTTACATGTTTTAGTTACAATAAACACTGCTTGGTATACAAAACTACCTACCCATAGTACCTATAGAGCTTTAAGTATTTTTTCATGTTTGTGTAATGCAGGTATTAAGTAGGTAGGTAATAGAAAACGACGGGCAATGGTTTACGACCAAGATAACATCACACCGCTTTCTTTCCACTAACCTATAGGTAGATAAGTGCCTACCTAGGTTCTTTTTCTGATAACTAGGTACGTAAGTAAGTATCAAAAAGAAAAACTTGCTTCAACTCAAATTTGGCTACTGAGTCCTGTTTACCGTCATTGTTTAATTCTGGCTATTAATAGTTTACTTTTAAATTATTAAAGTTCTTACAAAAATAATAAAGATATAATCTGGGTAAATGTACATCTTTTCAATCGAAACGCGTTTTATTGTCAAAACGAGTTTAACCCTTTTCTTATCTGTATATTTTGTCATAGACAAAGTGATAGAGTTTCAAGCTAGCAAACCTGTTTTTATTTGTGTAAAATTTTACTAATATTTATTCGGATTAGGGGAAAACAAATTTACTGCATCCTTGACATTATTTTTATAATCTAGATTCAAATTACACAGTTTCCTTATAGGAAAGTTCTTTGTGATTAGGCTCGCTCTTTTAGGACTGGATTTAAACCATTATTATATAAGTAAGATTAATAAGTCCTTATTAAACGTCCCTGCCAGTATATGTAGCTAATTTAAAAAAGAAACTTATTTCAAATGGTGTCGTGAAGTCTCACACACTTAAGTACTTACCTATATAGAACCGTATGTCATGGCCCTTATATTAATAGATCATTTAACTACTTATATCTAGATTGTCTATAGTAAGACTAGTGAGAATGGTACGAATGAAAATTTATGTCGTAGGGATTAATGAAGATTTATTTAATGAATGTACGAAGATGTAGTATACACCTTAAATTAAGTACTTATGTATGATAATTGATGTGATTAAACAACGTATAATGTGATCTAGAAGAGTTTGTATCCAATGTACCTAACTATACGCCAAAAACAACAAGAAAAAAGTGTATTCCAAATACGAAACAATGTTTAATTTGAAATTGGAACGTTCCTACCAACCTTGCAATTTGGAAACATTTCAGGTGCGTTCTCGCTTCGCCTCTATTGGCTATGTGCGTATCGATTACAATGTATTCGAATCTGTGGGTGGACTTTAGGTGCGGTGAAATGGATACTGCCCTACTGGGCGGAGACCGTGTCAGCCAATCCTGTAAGTGATACCTTACTTCTTTAGAAAAAAACACAATGGAATTTGAACCACTGTACGTTTTTAATAAAGTTTATATTCGTCTGTCGTTTTTGGGTGTTTGTGTAAGCGATACCCCTAGCACTTCTTAGTGTGGTAAGTGAATTTGAATCTTAGCATATAGGATTTGAGTTGGAATTGGTTTGTAGTGACTTGTAATGGATAGGTTCGTAAATGTAATAGATAGAGTCATAAATGATTTCATGGTTTAAACGGAAATTGTTGTCTATTGGAGGGTTAGGTTGCTTTTCGAAGTCAGTTATTTATCGTTATGTATTAGTATTACCTATGTAAGAATATTTAACTAGGTACTTAGTTAAATATTCTTACATCATAAATTTGTAATTTAAGAAAAACTATTTTTTTTTCAGGAAAGATATGTCCTAAGTAAATATTTTGCCCTAGAGTGCCCTAGACTGTAAGTAGGTATGGAAGTTGTTTTTAAATTTGTAATATTTTATAACCTAAAATTTATCTAAATACCTATGTAGGTAGGTATTTATATAGGTTAGTATTTCTTGACACTAAATAGGTACTTATCTAAGTAGGTAATCAATAGTTTTAAAAAACTAGGTCACCTAATAAGTAGCATAAGTACCTAGGTAGGTAGGTAGGTATATTATTTTTGTGTTGTTACCTATCCTATCATAATATAAGTAAATAGGTAGTGTTTTATGAGAACATTGGTATGTACTTACTTATGTACTTAATAAATAACCTAGTAACCCACTCCCAGTCGCCTGATAAAAAATACAATTTCCATCAACCCAAATTCAAATTAGGGACAAGTAAATACTTAGCGTATAAAAAGAAATTTCATTAACAAAAGCCGTTAGTAAACAGAAACACAAACCACCTGACGTAGAAACCACCGGAAGTCATTACTAAATAGATGCACAAAAAAAAAGACCGATAACGCCTTACTCTCCCTAAAATTACTAAAAACTAACTTAATTCTACCGTTAACAAAACAAAAATATACGAAACTCAGCTAATCTCAATCTTAAGTTGAAGGAATACGGTACATGTTAAAGGAAACCAGTTTGCCGATTGCAAAGTAAACATTGTCACTTTTACATTATTGTACCACCCTATAGATTATGGATATCTTTTGTAACCATCTTTCGTGCTAATACTTCCTATAAGGTTTTTCCTTTTATGTTTACGCTTAAAATAACAGTTTCAATAATATAAAGTATACCTTCTTCAGTTCAGTTAAGGTTTATTTCTTGTTGATAGTTTTGTCGTCACGTGACGACGTTGGCGGTGAGAGGGCAAAATGCTTAGATAAGGTGTGGTAGTTATGACAGTCTATTTTACAATACACGAAATATTTTGGCTGTTTGAAATAAAGCCTTTCTTTCGTTGCTTTTTAATCCATTTGCATGTTATACCTAGGTGGTCTACACTTTATTGGCAAATTAATATAGGTAAGTAGGTACTGATCTACGGTAAGTAGGTACGAGTTCACTCTTTAAAAATAGGTAAGGACCTACTTTACTACTACTAGGTAGAAACTGATTTTGTAATAAATTAAGTAAGTAACTTAACTTTTTTATTGTTTATCTGTCTTTTACATCACTATGCTTGAAATAAAATTAACAGTAGGTAGGCAAGGTGCGTGCCTAGGATACGAAAATAGACCTAGGTACCTACCTAACTATGTAACAATGTATAAAAAAATATTATAATACCTAAATGTCTTTCAGGCACAAAAAGTTCAAAGCTGTTATACTTACCTATTTATCTACCTACAGCTTGTAGTTGATTTATTTATTTCTCAAAATTCATACAGTACAATTAGGTACACTATTATGTCGAATTATATGCACTCATATCGAGATCGTCAGAACAAAAATAAAGAATAAATAATATGAACAAATTACATTATAACATTATAAAAAATTAACCGCCGAAAAAAAACTAAAAGGCAACAAAAAACAATAGCGCACTGAAAAGAGAAAAATAATAATTTTGTCTTTTATAACGACTATTATTTTGGTTGTAATGTCTGATATTTTTGAAGTTGGTGCCAGCTGGTGCAGCAACTCTTCACTAAGGTGCTCAAGTTTGTTTGAGGCTGGCACCGACTCCAAAAATATCAGACATTACAACCAAAATAATAGTCGTTATAAAAGACAAAATTATTATTTTTCTCTTTTCAGTGCGCTATTGTTTTTTGTTGCCTTATAGGTCAAATTTTTTAATTAAAAAGTTATAATTTTATAATTTTCTGTGGCCATAATTTATACAAATTATTACATGCTTAATTTTTAATTATTTTTAAAATAGCTAACTACCTTGTTTTTGCTATTAACCCCCCTTTTCCCACCCTTAGGGTAGGTTTCTTTTTTCCAAATTTTTATGGGATTAACTTTGAGGTATGCCCTATCCAATAAAAAAAGAATTATCAAAATCGGACTACTCTGTAAAAAGTTACCCATGGTCAAACGATACAATCGGTGCGTGAAAATTTAATCATCCCCTATTTTTCTACCCTTAGGGTCGGATTTTTTTTTCCAAATTTAAATGGGACCAATTTCGAAGTATACCCTTTCCAATAAAAAAAGAATCATCAAAATCGAACCACTCTGTAAAAAGTTATGCGTGGTCATACATAAAAAAAAAAATAAAAATAAAAAAATACGCGTCGAATTGAGAACCTCCTCCGTTTTTTTCGTCGGTTGAAAAAAAAACATTATTACTTATGTCAAATTATATTCACGTCATGTCGTAGTGTTTAAGAAAGCTGCTCATAGGTGGCGCTAGTGGTTTGGTAACTTGTAAACATTTAACGAATATAAATAAGAGAATGTACGCATGTCAAAATAAGTTCCTACTTATTAATAATTTTAAGACTTAAATATACTTACCTACCTATATATTTAAGTCTTAAACCTGCAGTTTGTATTCATAGGCCCTAAAGCTAGAAATATAATCTGAATACAGTATACATTTTTTATAATTAAAGATAGAGACGTAGACGAAAAAAACTTTAGGTACTTATGCAGAGGGATGAAAATTTAGGTAAATATGACAGCCCAAGAGCGAAAAATTTCAAAGCTTTGGTATGAAACAACTATTAACGGATTTAACTCGCGTATTTTTATTTTATTTTATTAGTTGACGTTAATAGTTGTTTCATTCCAATGTGTAATAACCGCAAAGGCATCAGAAATTATTATTTCAAAGCTTTGTTTTATGCCATAAATGAAAAATCGCATAATTAATTTACAGTTAGACAATTCAGCCTACTTCATTAGTCTGAAATCAAAATCTAAACTTAACCCGTCAAATTACAAGCCCGTAATGCTAGCAAACAGCGCGCAATCAACCCTTCCGCTGTTTGCCGCGTGAATAATGCATGCGGGGCTAATTGTAATGAAATTTACGATGGCAGGGTTTGTATGCCGGACCGGCCGGAGTTTGTGACGTGTGTACTAACCAACGTACGCAATATAGTGAGGTTATGTAATCGAATTAAGAATCGTTTGATCTTAAGTGAGTTTTTTTCGGAAACGGTATCTGCTTCTGACCTTCGTAAGAGCTTGTAAAAGCCTAATTTGAATAAATATATTTTTGATTTAAATTTTGTTCTTTGCTTTCATGTGTAAGTATATTTTTTATAGTGGAAAGAAAATGTTGTACCTACCTACTTAGAAGAGTGTTTATAATGAACATAAAAAAAGGGATTGAGAACCTTCTCCTTTTTTGAAGTCGGTTAAAACATTTGTTGAATAAGAAAAAAATAGAAATAAAAAGACTACCTATCTATATATATATTTTAATCGTATAAAAAAGGACTACTTATATAATAACATAAAAAGTAAAAAAAGGCCGTCTATCCGCCAGTCGCCAACAGTCTTATTTTTAAAACTCACCAAATTAAGTTGGGTACCATAGAAGTTATACTTAGTAGGAAATATTATCATTATTGCAAAGTAAGTAAATCAGTTTACGAACATTATGCCTACAGTGTTCAAAGTCATGATGATATGACTGCCAACAACTAAAAAATATTTGAAATAATTAGGAAAAATGTCTAAAGCAGAAAAAAAATCCACTTTTCTCTACTGAAAATAAAATATTACCGCCATATAACCACTCTCTAACCGCGTTAGAGAGCAAAGTCTTATTATTTTATTAGTTCACGCGCGATTTAATCAGAACTGTTGGTTTTGGTAAGTTAATAAACGGACGCCCCCGCGCGTCATCCGCGATTGAAGTGTTAACTAAAGGGCAAAGGGAATTGACCACATGATGAAGGGTTAATAGTTGATACTCATTAAAATTATGAAAAGGAATAAAAAGTAAAGATTTAAACTTAATTAATTCTGCCAAAATATACCTACCTATTTACAAGCCTATAAGTACCTAATTGGGGTAGCTCATTAATTTCCGAAATATTTATTTTTTTACTCTTTATTGCTATCCGTGCTGGGCAGTTTTAATCGTTTGGATTACTTACATTATTTATATATTGCTCAGCTGGATCGTAAAAAATCCTATAATAGGTAATTTATATATTTAAATCCGTCTTACTAATTACCATCCTAACCTAACTTACTCCATTGATTTATATGAAGAAGTTTTCGTCCCGCAACGACACTGAAAAAATCCCTTATATAAAATATGGTTACCCTCACTTTGTCAAAACTACATAGGTAGTATGTTTTCATAGGTACCTATAGTCTTACAATAAACACTTAGGAGCCTAGGACCGTGACTAAATATCTACTTATTCGTTCTATTATCAGTGACATATCAAAAATATAATGCAAACGGTTGGTACAAGTTCTATTTCAGCTGTAGGTAGGTAGCACTGTGTAAGGCGAAAAAAACGGGGTGTGGCTGTGTTATGGACACGGCCGATAATTGTACGTGAATACGTCTCGTAACGGGTAATAGTTTTTAAATAAAATATTATTATATATACAGTCCTTACTTAGCGTAATAAATTCTTTGATTCTTTAGCTATCCAGTGGTGTAACTGAAATTTGGATGGAGATGATAGATATGTAGCTACAACACTAAACTGTATCCCCCGATTTTGTTATCATTCGTTTTTGTGGATTGCCATGTAATTTTAAAGACGTATCCACGTCAAAATAAATCTAGTGTGCTGATAAGGAAATTAATCGATTCAGTAGTTAACAAAACTGAAATAAGCGTATGTCATTTATAACACTATCAGTAGGCACATATCTATCATATTTTTCAGTTCCACGAATACTGTAATAGGCAGCATGTTAAATATAGACTAACATGACGCGTTGACACCGCGCTGAGCTGTTCATTACTACGCGTCAAAGTCACATAGCCCCGCGATCGAGTTACTTGCTAATGGCGACATCAAGTCACATGACGCAGCGGGTGCGGAGAGCGGGCCCAGTGCACTAGTTACCTACGCGCTTGTGCGTACGAAGCTTTTTAGTGTTAAATGGGTAATTCTACTGTTTTATCAGACTTCAGTCCCTTGGTTTAAATATAAAAGGAATAAAAAGAAAAGATTTAAACTCCATTCTTCCAACATGTACTCGTACTTCCTATCTACAAGCGTAGGTACCTATTAATTTCTGAAATATTTATATATTTAAGTAATCTTTATTGCAAAACTAACAAAACTGTAGTGTACGGTCTAAGTACCTACAAAAGGCATCATCTACCAGTTAATCTTGGAAGTTGACAGAGAGCATGCCTTAGTACCTGCAAATAAATATAACACAAATATGAATAGGTAGTTCGTATAGATATTATATTAGGATTAATAATAGGTCTAGATAGGTACCTACTGACAACGGTTGAAAATCCCAAATATAGTCGTAGAAGTTTATTGCAGTCAGACCAAATTTTACGTCACTTAGAAATAATAATATGCTATATTAATGATAATGACATTTGTACAAAGACAAGTGTAGTAAAAATCAAGACTCCAGTGGAATTCGAACCCACACCTTAGCCTTTACACGCGGCTCTGTGCTCCCAATTACACTATGGGCGTCACAGTTGAGTCGACGAAATTTTCCACTCGGTACTATATTCGGCGGATCTTGTACTTTGCTGTAGGTATTTATAATTTGAACGCACACACACACACACACACACACACACACACACACACACACACACACACACACACACACACACACACACTCACACATATCATAATTATATATCTTAACTTATTTTAATCCTGAATTTTGTTAACTATTCCCTAGTAAACAGTTTTTTTTTATAATTTGTTTTGTTGCAGATGGCCTAGATACAGGCTCATCCCAGTTTGGTTACTAACGTATATGATGGGAATACTTACCTACGTAGTCATTTTGTATTTTTTATAAATACATTCATTTTTAATTTCTGATGTCTTCGCGGTTATTACCTACACATTGGAATGAAACAACTATTAACGGATTTATCTCACGTATTTTTATTTTATTTTATTTGCTGACGTTTCGGATTCTTTACAGTTTCCGTTGAGCTCAGTCGTGCTACGATTATGGAAACTGTATTATTAGTCGTACTGAGATTATGGGATCTGGATTACGATTATATAAAAACACGCGAGTTAAATCCGTTAATAGTTGTTTTATTCCAAATTAATTTGAATTTGAATATTAACTTAAATCACTCCACATACATACCTAAAAGCTCTCCCTTGTGATTTACGCCTTGGATCAATATGCGCGCGCGCACTGACGCGGCCCAACTGTTACCCAGCGCCGGCGCCTACGCTTCCGCCAGCTTGTTTTTCCAGTAAGGCAAAGATATCCTTTTTTGTATGCCTGTCAAATATTATGGATCTTGAAATTGGAGTAGGGGTAGTTTTTTCTTAGGAATTTTGTTATGATTATAATCTTTATTAAGGTCTAGGTACGAGTACTGTTACCTGATGACGTGTAGACAGGTCAATCGTGTGCGTACTACGGGAGTGGGGAGGCAACGCTCGAAGTATCATCATCATCACTACATAGTATAAAACAAAGTCGATGCCTGTCTGTCCCTATGTTTCTTAAATCTTTAAAACTACGCATAGGATTTTAAACTTTTTAATAGATCGAGTGATCGAGAGGTAGTTTTTAAAAAGACGTGTAAAGCCGCGGCGGCTAGTAATTATAATAAAACTATCTTTAGATAGTTTTTGCCATGACAGCAATTACTTCCCTTAGGGGGTGAATTTTCAAAAAATCCTTTTTTAATGCTCCCTTACTTTCTTAATCTATCTATATATATAAAAATGAATCGCAAAATGTGTTGGTAAGCGCATAACTTGACAACGCTTGGACCAATTTGGCTAATTCTTTTTTTTAGATGTTCGCTGAAATCCAAGGATGGATACGACAAGAAAAATTCAAATGATTGCCGGGAAAAAACTAAAAACAGCCCTTTTCTTTTCTCATAAAAACGTTTTGTAACTAAAGTCAATTTGAACTTCGAACGGGCAGGATGACGTCTGCCGGGACCGCTATAGGCCATAAAAAAAGATATCCGTGCGAAGCCGGGGCGGGCCGCTAGTACGTTATAAAAGGAACAACTGTGTTTCTAACCCTTATAGTTTAGCTCCTGCATTGATAATTAATTGTGTCTGCTTCTCCTTTTATATATACCTACTAACGATCCGCCCTGTGTTGGACTATCGTCACGTCAGTCATGCTACGAATATGGGAACTGTAAAGAATCGAATCGCCAGCAAATATAGTATTAACCGCGGAGACTTTTAAAATAATTTTGTCTTCGTATTTGTGTTTGCAATATCATCATAACTAGAGTTTTTGTGGCCGCGAGCAGTAGGCGCCTGTGGTATTGTTTTAAAACGATACGAAACTTGACTCTCTGTTTGTACTCTTTAAAAGACGCGTCGACAGGGATGTGGCAGGGCTGTCGCAAATTAGAATTAATAAAATATTCTCTATTATGGTCGTTGTGCTAAAGTCAAGAAGGTTCAAATTGTAATAGAATTGGCTTGCTAAGTTGCTACAGTATTTTATAGAACATTAGTCTATATATGCAAATAATTCATGAAACTATCAATTATTTTGTAGAATTAGCTATGATTTTTTTTTAATTTCGAACAAGCCGATAATTGTTCAAAATATAGGTAAGATATATAAAAATCATGAAACTACGATCACATTGAGAAGTTTCATAATAAAGGTGTAAAAAAAAGTGGCAAAAAATGTGATGATAAGAATATATTCGATATTTAGATGATATCCAGGACAACAAAAATAAAGTTTTTTTTTGTACAGCTACGTAATAAATAGATACTTACTTAATAATATTTTTTCTAAACTCAAAACAAGTTCTAATGGTTAGTTCTTTTATTAAGGATGGCAATAAAATATTGATAAGGTCCACCAAAATAAAAATTAAAAACATTAAATTTTATGTGAGATAAAAAGCTTTATTTATTAAAAACTATCTTCTGCCCGCGACTTCGCCTGCGCACGATGAGTACTTTACACAATATCGTTATAAAATATAGCCTATATGTTATTCTGATGTATAAGCTATATTGTGGTAAAGTTTCATTCAAATCCATTCAGTAGTTTTAGCGTGAAAGCGTAACAGACAGACAGACAGACAGACAGAGTTACTTTCGCATTTATAATATTAGTAAGGATAAGGACTAGTAAGGATGGCAATAAAATATTGATAAGGTCCACCAAAATAAAAATTAAAAACATTACCTAAATTTTATGTGAGATAAAAAGCTTTACTTATTAATCTACGAATACTCTCGTCAACCCTATAGGTAGTGTATAGAAACGCGACACTCCTCGAAGTTGTTTAAAACACCTCGTGGACAAACAAACAGACGCACACCCGGACAAGAGATCGACTCCCACGTATCCTTGGAATAATGTTTGACAACTCCCGGGTAAGTATATCTGTTTATATAGAGAAACTAGCTTCTGCCCGCAACTTCGTTCGCGTGGAACTCCTCCTTTTTTGCAGTCGGTTAAAAAGTAGCCTATGTCCTTACTCAGGCTCCAGACTTTCTTTGTACCAAATTTCATTTATATCGGTCCAGTAGTTTTAGCGTGAAAGCGTAACAGACAGACAGACAGAGTTACTATCGCATTTATAATATTAGTTAGGATTTGTGTACAGTAAAAAACTATATATACCTATATATATATATATATATGTAGGTTTGATTTAGTAAAGTTGAATAGATTGATTATTTAGTACTCGTGAATAATTGCCTTTATACTTACCATAGAGAAAGAAGGAGTTAGATGATTGTTTTTTGTTTCTTGAGTCTATGACGTGCAATTAAGATGTGCAGATGTGTAATTCGCAAAGCAAGAATAAAAAGTGATTTATCCTAATAATCAATACGGTTTTTAATATTCCGATCCCATCAACACCACCCCACATATATATGCTTTTTTTCGCGGCGTTTCTTGTAGCTTTGCTTTTTTAAGACTCACGGAAATGTACATATAATGCCATGTAATTAGGTAAGTAAGTATAGTATTTTTATATAATGCCACTTAGTTTTAGATAAGATAAGATAACGATCTGTATGTTCACGTGTTCTTATTAAAAATCTTTTAGGTACATTTATTTTATTCTAATCTCCTTACTTAATAAAAGCTCATGAGCGAAACTATGTACCTACCTATAAACTTCACAATAAACATAAATACTCGTATGTATATAATAATATATAATCTAAATATGTATATGAAATCTAGAAACATCCACCATTCAAATGTTAGAGGACATCACACTAACATCTGCTCCTAGCAGGATTCAAACTATGTATACCTCCAGCTTGAAGTCAGGGCCCTGACCTAACAGGTTGACAGTGAAAAGAAATGCAACTGTCATTACCAGTTAAAGGTTTTTTATAGTAGAAATAGCATTACACCGTAGAAATAAGAAGTGTTGAATTCCATAAGGGGCTATTTATAACTTCGCCGATCAATTTTGATTGACATCCCGCGGCGCGACCTACAATTGTATTTTTAATTACAAACAGACACGTGAGTCGTTATATTTTGCTATCATACCATTGATTCTATCTATTTTTATACCAACTAGGTAATACCGAAAGGATATGCTAACCTCTACAGGTAATAACGGATAAACAAATCATCACAGTCACAGGCCAGCTTGCTTGCTTTTATCACAGGCCAGAAGCTTGTTTTTATCACAGGCCAGTAGCTTGTCTGTCATCACAAGCCAATAGCTTGTTTTTCATCACATGCCAGTAGCTTGTTGTTCACCACAGTCAGTAGGTACTTTTGTCTCTGATCACAGGCCACTGCGTTATTTCTCACCACAGGTCATTAGCTTGTCTCTTATCACAGACCAGAACCTAGCTTGTTTGTCATCACAGGCCATTAGCTTGTCTCTTTTCACAGGCCAGTAGCTTGTCTATTATTACAGTCTCTTATTCCAGTATCGCCTCTGTCATCATAAGCCAGTAGCTTGTCTTTAATCATAAGTCAGTACAGCTTGTCCCAGAAGCTACTAGTCTTTCAGGTAAGGTACCCAAAGTACAAATTCTATGCAGACGAAGTCGCGTACAGAAGTTATAGAACGCAATACAAAGTCACAATGCAAAGCCACAGTAATAAATGACAGCTGTTTCAAAGTGTACGTTACGGAACAGATTTTTAATTGACGTCAAACAGGCGTAGCCGATCTCTCTAAAAACGTATACACCAATGATCATAACAAACATTGTGTTTAATGATCATTTTACATATGAAACGTGCTCCATATACGGAGGATATTAAAAAATAATGAGTGTACAATTTTTAATCGGCGAGCAAATGTGGCCGGTGGCATTTTTAAAGTGGCTTTTCTGTTTTTACTTAAGTTATCTGATCCTACTTGGTTTCTGCATAGCCCAGTCGGTGAGGGTATTTTTTATATGGAAATTTTAACATAGTTGACTGCTTCTTACGTTATTTTTATGAATAAATAACTTTTCTGTGTCTATAGGGTGATAATGTAAAGGCTAATAGTTTTCTGTTAATATGTATTATTTGCATGCATGGTACCTATCAAATTAGCTGTCTCGTTCCTTTTGGATTTTAATTAGTACCTACTTAAGATATTATTCTAATGGAACTAACCTAAATAATTTCTAATTCCTTGGCAGTTATTTCACATTGAAATTAAATAACTTTAACGGATTCAACCTGAAGTAATCAAAAGTAACCTTTATTGACCGTTTTCAAAAAAAGGAGGAGATTATTAATTAGACGGTATTTTTTGTAGATACCTATATATTTTATTTACTCATGTTTTATAGCAAAAGTAGTGTAGTTACAAATATATTATATAACACATTGAAGCTATAAAACATGCCCTACCATTTGAACAAAGGTACAGAAAAAAATCCACATTCCCGATACCCAAAAAAAGGTCCTCGTTGATTGGACAATTTTTTGTTGATTCCGTTGATTATTAAACGCAATTATTTTTATGACATTCCGCGGCGGAGAAAGGAAATGATTATAATGATGCTGCTTAAATAAAGTTGTTATATCGTTATTTATGTTCTGTAAAGAATTTCAATAGTTCACGAACAAAAGATACTTATAAATTATGGGAACCATTTATGTTGTATTTGGTTTGAACAATTCGTGAAATCCAAGAAAAGCTATTATAAAATAAACTACTTACATAAGTACTTATCTCTATAAATTTCCTAACCTACATTATGAATGTAACTCGCGTTGTATTAGAATAAAACAACTATAACGGATTTAACTCGCGTATTTTATTTTCTTTGCCCACGGTTTAAATGCTGCTGTATAAGGTATATAGTGTGTCTAGGAAGCTGAACAAAAAAGTTCCAAAACCACGCTCCTAAAAAAAAAAACTTGTCACAGATCCAAAATCCACAAGTCACAGAGCAGTCATTACGCACTTCAGACGCCCTCATAATTACGACTTCATTACCCTCGCTTCCTTTTAATTAAAAAAAAAATACACCTTTTTGCGACGCGTTTTGTTCCGTCACGATGAATTTGTGTTTATTATGTGAGTTTTAGGGGACATTGTTTTAGGCGTTTCGTTGCGTTAAAGAATGTAGGTGTGTAATACGAATTATAACATTTTATTACAACTTTTAATAACGGAATGTTGTAATGATTTTGTACGTAAATATATCTCTAATAGGTACCTACAATTAATAATTGGCTGTAAAATTATCTTTTTAGTTGAAATATTAGGTACCTACATTTCATTGTTTGGCGAAGCTTTTGCTAATATAATTTTATCTTGACCAACTTTTATGACAAATACTTAAAATACTTACAACAACCAAGCAGCTGAATTTGAAGTCTCGCTTCGCTCGGTCATATATGTATCCGTTCTCATACAGAAAACCGATGACGTCACTAAAAGTCCACAACGCAGCCAACAATGGCCGGAAGTGAATCTAAACACACACCCCGACATAATAATCAGTTATTCGAAAGTATATAAAAACGCTTCTCAAAATTTCACTATTTGTATTGATACAAAAAACTGGCGCCGTGAGAAGGTTTACTGCAATTTAATACTTACTTTTTGCAAAGTCTAATGTCGCGTCGGAAGTATCGTTGTGTTTACTTAGGAGCGAGGTCTAATGGAGAAAAACATTTGAAGGATACTGTGTCGGCTGTTGACAGTGAAAATATTAAAAACAAGGCTCTTTTAAGATACCTACTTGGTGAATGACCGCCTCCCTACACACAAACACACTTCGTGTCACACAAACACAGTGCCATTTGATAAAAAAGATCGCTAACGAAACGCATTTACTATGTAGTTAAAAAAGAACGCGAATGAAAAAGATATAGAAATGACGTAAGAACGATAACCGTCCACGTGACTTTTCGTTAGCTTGCGTTAATTTTGATTCTGATTCGTTTAATTTATCGTTAACGCTAAACTAAGTATCTATAATAATCTATGTCACCTTGTTTAGCCTAGCCTTTTCAGTAAATTATCAAACGGGTTTAGTAATCTTTTAACACCTCCTCTTTTACTTTCTGACCTAAAGCTTTTTTGATTAGGGGACGGGTGCTCAAAGCGGGCACCTTAAGGGAAAGTTGAAAAATGTATGGTTTGTAACTTAGTAATATTATTAATTTCTTTACGACCAGGTGCATTATTTAATACTCTTCGATATCCGTATGTCCGTTTCCTCAAAAAAATAAAGACAAAATAATTATAAGCAATTTATGAAACCTCTACGTTTGCCCGCTTTGCCCTGGGGGGTAGCCTATAGCGGGCACGCGCTAAGGGCAAAACGGACATAGGCTATTATAAACCAAAATGGGATAGCCATAGTTAAAAAAACAATATATATCGATTAAATTATCTATTTTAATCTCTCAGCAGTATTGTGAATTCAAAACAACGATAGTGCTCGGCAGGCTTAGTCTTAATTTTTATTTTCTTTGGGTTAGGTTTAGATTTCTTGTTTTCTTGGGTTATTAATAGTCAGCTCTTCGTTTTTATTTGTTTTAACAGCTTCAATCTAAAGAAAAAACAGCCAGTAAGTATTTTTTTTGTAAGTAGGTAAGTAATACTTACAAAAAAAATACATTGACTGTTTTTCATAGATCGGGCAGTGCCCGCATTGCCCTGACCACTTTGCCTTTCTTGACATTTAAAATATGCCAGCTAATCAAAATTATAAATGTTACCAAACGTGGAGGTTAAAGCAACAGTTTTGCGACCTGATAAGTAAGTAACAGCTAACATGCTTTGATATTAGTATTGCAAGCTTAAAAAGTGAGAGAACACACGAAACATATGTTAAACTATTCTACAAAAAGCAGCTAAAAACATTTTTTTGGCGTAGCTTATAACAGCGTGCTCGCAGATGAGAAAGCACGAATGACGCGAGTTGCGCGAGCGGCGCGGAATACTGTCGCAATTAACGAACATGTTCTTATTTAAAACGGCAATATTACGAGCAGTGCCCGCTTTGGGAACGGTGCCCGCTTTGAGCACCCGTCCCCTACTTATTGTAAAAAGTCTAACAAAAGTCGGTTAGGCCGGATACCGTTTATTTTGACCGAACACGTAATCAAAAAGTCCTATGTCCGGCTTTATCCGGACGTCTGGCAACGGATTAATTTCTGAAACCTTTGTGGTTATTACGCGGTTATTACACATTGGAATGAAACAACTATAGACGGATTTAACTCGCGTATTTTATTAACATTTCGGAAACATTACAGTATTTACTGCATGGAAATCCGTTTATAGTTGTTTCATTCCAAAGTTTCAGATTTTTATTATCGCCATAATTTTTAAATGTAACCATATACCATGGTACAGTGTTTTCAATTTGGATCCAAATGAATTATGTACCTACTTGAAGATTAACTTTATGCATTTCTAGGTTTTTAAGTTATCCGTTGGAACATAAATAACCAAAGTACTTATTCTATGTTTGTTTTTTTCAAATACTTAAAAGAACAGTCCATAAACAACTGTTCGTATGACCTAGGCAGTCTATAAGGCCTAACGAGCGGGTGTCAGTCACCGGCGCGCTCCCGTCTCGTAAATAACATCATTACGGCAAAAAACATCGGAAAAACAATCAAAAGGCGCCGCGCGAGTTACCTCTAGTGAGCAGAGCGGTTTTACTTTGGCAATAGTTATTTATTTATTAGCTCTCAAATTGATTACGTAGGTAATATAATAATTTGAAATGCCATCGCTCGTTTCAGCGAATATGGGAATTTAAAATTTTCCAAACGTCATTAAATAAGATAAAATAAGCGCGTTATATTCATTACTAGCGGTTCGCCCCGGCTTCGCACGGATCCCTATTTTTTTTCAAAATATTCTATAGCCTATGTTACTCAGGGTGAACGTAGCTTCCCAACAGTGAAAGAATTATTAAAATCGGTCCAGTTGTTTTTGAGCCTATTCATTACAAACATACAAAAATAGGTACAAATCTTTCCTCTTTATAATATTAGTATAGATGATTATTTTGTAGCACGACTGAGCTGACGATAGTCTAACGCTAAAGTGAAACGTCATCAAATAAAATAAAATACGCAAGTTCAATCCGTTATAGTTGTTAAATTCCAATGTTAAAAACATAAATCAACTGTCATAATTTGGCCTGTAAAATTAAATACAATTAAAAACTCCTAATGAACCAAGTCACAGTTAATAACGCCAATTAAAACCATTCTTAATTAAATAAAATCACTTTATCAAGTGACCAAAATGATTGCCAACAAGTGCGAGTCCCACCTGTGTACCAGATCAGACGCGCCGCGCTGATCCGCGACAATTACCCCCCTTGCCCCCTCTTCACCCCTTCACCCCCTCCTTCCTCGCGAGAAAACTCATTTTCCAACGCCAAAGCCTCCACACTTATTAGACGGCGGCCAATCGACCGGCGAACGCGACGGGAACAACCCTAGCTCTACACTCAAAAGAATAAAGTTCAAATTGGAATGATCACCTTTTTTCGCGCGCATACGTCATTGTAACTTTACGCATTGGCAAATTTGTTTTTGCGTCTCGTTGGGAGTTGATTATACCTTATGTTTATTCTTAGAAGGTCGATTTTATTCCGATTAGTTCTTTTGGAATGGCGTATATAATTTGTATAAATATTCGCAGCGCGAGTAACCCGTCAATCATCGCGCGGATCGTAGAGTGACAAAGGAAAAATCCTTTTGTAGCGAAAATAAGTAGCGTATGATCAAAGCGGTGACAATCCGACTAAACTCCTGTTGAGTTAATTTCGTTGAATTTACGATCGGCTTTGTGCAGTAATCGACTTTGGAATTGGTACTGTTTACGTTACACGATAAAATAATGGTGTGATTGATTGCATTTTTTTTGCTACTCGCCGGTAGGTAAACCTGATATGCCTATTGCAATATAAGGTCGAAAAACATTTCCTTTTTTTATTATTAAGTAAATACCCACCTATCCCTCTCCCTACTAATATTATAAATGCGAAAGTAACTCTGTCTGTCTGTCTGTTACGCTTTCACGCTAAAAGTCTGGCCAGCCTGAGAAAGCACATAGGCTACTTTTTAACCGACTGCAAAAAGGAGGAGTTCCACGCGAACGAAGTCGCGGGCAGAAGCTAGTTATTTATAAGTATTTATACCTACTACCCGGCTTCCTACCGGGTCCAATTATCTTTCAAACCATCTATGAATTCCATTGAAATACACATATTTTTATCCAAATTGCTCTAATCGTTTAAGGAATTAGGTGTACAGAAGAATAATATAATTATTATCTATGTATTGGAATGAAACAACTATTAACAGATTTAACTCGCGTATTTTTATTAGCTGACGTTTCGGATTCTTTACAGTTTTCATAATCGACAATATATTATGTGTTCTTCGATTTCCAATTAGAAAATCCTTGTCATTAAGAACATTAGACATTTACCTACCTACTTAATAAAGATATTTGTAAGTAGGTAGATAGTATGCAAATAAACTGAGTATTGAGTATTGAGACACTGTAGGTATAGTGAAAATTAAGAAATGCCTTCACCTAAGTAGGTATAAGGTTAAAATAATACAAACCAAGTCGCTGTTCCGATGACAAATTAAAGAGTGCTAAAAGGGGTTGGAATAATTGGTTCTTTGTGCGAGCCGATGTAATGCGATAACTGTAGAGGAAGCGGTACACCTCCGATTCGCATGCTATTCCAAATGCATTCAATTCGGCTTCTTTGACGTCATATGGAGATGGTTTCCTGCACAGTGTAGTGGGACTACCAGTGGTTTGAATGTAAGTACTTACAGTTTCCACGTACGAACATAGCTTCCTTTTTTATTTTACCAAAACAAAAAATGCAAAGGTAAGTGCGTTAGTTTCAAGTAGCGAGATACCTACTTCAAAAGTGACGTCAAAGCCACCATTTACATCATGCCGACTTCACTAGGTACTCATATCAAGCTTCTCATATCGCGGTGTTTGTTCCCAAATTCCTCCGAAACGGCTAAACCGATTTTTATGAAATTTTTTGAGGGTAGATATAAAATTCGGTCGCTATATCTATTTTTCGTACCTCATTTCACGCTGTTCTTTCATGTTAAGGGTTGGTGGGTCCACAGTTTTTTAACTAAAAAAAATCCTAAAAATATTTTAGCTAGTACTTATATAATTTAGCGTTTCCCTATCACTATTAACGTTTTATTTACACTACAAAATAATCAACTAAACCGTGACTCCAACATTCGTCAACCCCAGACAACTGTACAGCCACAATACAATATTGAATGCAGGCATTATATGCTCATTTGGGGTGCATTTTGCGTCGACACTCGTCGCTTCCGCCGATCAATTAGCTCTCAGAACAAAGCACTGCTCACTCTGCTGCAAAAGCCGGCCTTTATAAACGAAGCATTGCATATCATAAAAAGAAAAAGTAGGTAGGTACGTTTGAAGACATATTACACCTATCTCGATTGCAAGTTTTGGTAAATTTCGGATTTAATGACCACTGTTTGAAGACATGTTACACCTATCTCGATTGCAAGTTTTGTCTGTGGATTTAGGGTTTAATGACCAATGTTTGAAGACATGTTACACCTATCTCGATTGCAAGTTTTGTCTGTGGATTTAAGGTTTAATGACCACTGTCTGAAGACATGTTACACCTATCTGGATTGCAAGTTTTTGCTGTGGATTTAGGGTTTAATGACCACTGTTTGAAGACATATTACACCTATCTGGATTGCAAGTTTTTGCTGTGGATTTCGGATTTAATGACCACGGAATATAGATACTTAGTGCAATAAATACAACTTTTAGCCTGCCTTACCTATGTCACATGTTATGTTATAGGTCTTTTCTTTAGCAACCGTCGGTTTTTTCGTAGATCTAAATTCAGAGTGATTTAAGATTCAAGGGCCTAGACATTACTTACATACTTGTGTATACTCCCCAGTATACCCACTAATTTGGGTAGACGGCAATTTTTTATAGATATATCAGGTGGTGCTTCTTACTTTAGGTAGTATACGTACCTATTAAGTAGGTAAATAGGTACCGCATGTTTGGATGGTGTTTTACTTAAATCCGTTTTATTCTAATCACGTTGTGAAATGTGGATCGATCAGAAATAAATAAATAAGTAGATATTAAATAATGAACTTAAAAAAAATCTATTGTACCTACCTAGATGTACTTTAGTCAGTCTTGCGACGAATATGGAAAATGTAAAGTTTTGGACCCAACAGCAAATAAAATACGAGAGTTAAATCCGTTACAGTTCTTTAATTCCAAGATGCACAGTTTAAATATTTACGCGTCTCGAATTCATTCAACTCAAAAGAATTTAAAATTGGTTCAACCCCGCATTAAGCGTCGAATTTTCACGGTTCCTCCCTCCAAGGATATCATTACACATTAAAGTTTGAAACTGGTGTAATTTGGTTATGCTCGCTGATCTTCGACACGTGCCGTCATCAGAGGCTTTGTGTCGACATCTCGCGAGGGGTCAGCTATCGATGTGTCTTCTAATTTAGACACATTGGCACATTTTGTAATGCGCGGTAGCGGGGTCAATGTAATTTCGTAATTTGATCTTTTTGAGTTTAAAATCTGGAGTTCTAGTGAAAAAGGGTATAAGTACTTAGGTAAGTCTTTCCCTCTTTTATCAATAAAATTGTCGAACTTGGGCTTAATTGTGAGCCTTGTAGGTGTTCTCTCACTCTCCAAATACATTATGGTTTTCGAAATATTATGCATATTCTTAGATTTTTATAACCTTGAAAATTACTCATCAATACACTATAATAGTCCTCAACGTTGGTATAGGCAAGTCTAAGTAGGTACCTATAAGCCTAATAGCCTATAAGATACCAGTTGCGACTATAAGAGGAAAAACAGAAAAAGTTATACAAATGTCAAAGATGTGAGTCTATCTCTATTTCCTTCATTTATATTATTTGATTTTAACAATGCAAAATATAATCTATTGCACTCTCATTCTCTAAATACAGACATGGTTAATTGTACCCAACTGGCTAACTGATAGACATATGACCCTACAGCCACGTCTGAGACTATTAAACTATTTAAAGCTCAGTAAATAGGTGCCTTGTAGAACAAAACTGCAAAGTAAAGACCGTCCATAATTAACCGGAGTCTACTTTCAAACAACGAGCACGAATTATAGAGATCGAAATACAACCCCGTGATTACCTCAGACTAGACGTTAGCTAGTCGCAGGCTAGCTAGGGTGCTAGTGGTGCATTGGCGAAATGTTTTTTCTGTCCTCCAGCTAGAAAGCGCAAACTTTCTGGCCGCTGCGCTATATGAAATTGCCGTTTTCTGGCTTCGTCGAACAGAAAAATAGTATACTGACCTCGGCCAGTAAATAAAAAATCCTTAGATCACATTTTTGTCAACCTCGGCTTCGTCTCGGACGACAATTACATGTAATCCGAGATATTTTTTATTTTACTGGCCTCGGTGCGTAATGTACTATTATGGTAGCGGTTATATTGGTGATAACGCGTTGTTCTTCTTTTTTAGTCGCCAGGCTAGCTAGAGAGCTATATTGGTGAATTGTTTTTATGGTAGCGTCGATAGTGGGCCGTTCTATTTTAACCTACAATTATAGATTTCCTTCGTCTTATTATAGCATCTCGTTAAAGTATTGATAATCACCGTTTTATAATGTTCGAATAAGATAAAAATTCATCTAAAGAAATCACCTAGATCGGACACCAATATTTATAGTATTTAATTTATAATTACAAAAACACAATGACTCCAAAACCAAAAACATTACACAAAATCCTCACCCAATTGATAAATTTTACCAGAAGCGCCCTAACTACTCCCTAGTTCTTGTTCCCCGCCGCCGTCTCCCGGCGTGCGCGGCGCTAGTACCGGCGCTGCTGGTGTAATTGTCGAATTAGCAGATCAAAGGATTCGGCGATTTGACGCTTTTTGATAATGTGATAAGTTTCGCGCGCGATTATGTTGCGACCGGGCCGCACTGTTAGCGAGAGATAGGTCTGTACTTATGGGTACTTACTTTTTTATTCTATTGAGTTTTGCACTTTAGTATTGTAATTGGAAAATTGGTGAATAACGCCTGGCCAATTTGGCCAATTCTTTTTTTTTAATTCGAATAATAGCCGAAAAGACCTTTAAAACAGCCCTTTCCTTTTTTCTTATCATACAAACGTTTTCTAACCAAAATGTAGAGTCAACTTGAACTTTGAATGCGCAGGAATCGGCGGGAACATGTCTGCCAGGACCGCGAGTTTATAATACATTTCTTTTGTTTTTTATTACATAATCAACTAGCGATCCGCCCCGGCTTCACACGGGTGCTATAAACCTTCCTCTTGAATCACTCTATCTATTAAAAAAACCGCATCAAAATCCGTTGCGTTTTTAAAGATTTAAGCGTAGGGATATAGGGACAGAAAAAGCGACTTTGTTTTATACTAGGTAGTGATTTCTTTTATTTTTTATTATAATATAATTAAGTAACTTGTATTTTCTCGAATTAACAACTGCCTAATACAAAACGCTGACAGTGAACCGCCGCTCAGCAGTCACCCCTCAAGCAGTCGCGGAAAATACTCGCAGCGGGTAATTCCACACTACCCTAATAGACTCGCTCCAATCGACTGACAAAAATAACTTATTGTAGTTATTGTACACGTTAAAAATCATATAAATGCACTTATATTTAATATCTTCCTGGCTTGGTTGTAGAAGTTATGCTTTTTTCAGACAAAACATTGCATGCAAGTCAAAATTAAAAATTGTAACAGATACATAAGTAAGTAATATAACTAAGTGTATTTCATTGTTTTTTGGTGAGATTTCGAAAACTTAACAGTTCCATATTCATTGCTGACTACTGACTAATTGCATTATAGATCATTCCAATGTGTAATAACCTAAACATCAGAAATGATAATTATATCCAAAGTATAACCGTTACTTCTAATCAAAAGGCTCCTAATTTCAATAAGAAACCAACCCACAATGGAGCCTAAATGCTTCACACCTCGACGGTCCTCCGAATTACCTACTTCCACCGTTGGACTAAAAATTATTAATGTTTATTTGATTAAGGTTAAAAACTTCCCATCGCAACCGGCCTGTCGACAATTAGGCGAAGAAGCGATCCGCTTACGCACAATAGGCTAAATGAAAAACGGAAGCCCCTTTAAATTGTTTTGTAAAAACATTTGACTCAAAACCCAACTTAGCTAATGCGTTCTTCAATACAACTTTCTGTATATTAAATAGGTGTGTTGTTACTTTCCCAACTGCATTTAAAGTTGGTGCAAGTCTACTCGTTAGTGTTTTTAAAAGTCACCGGTGATGCGTCCACAATGGCCGACTTGCGCGTTCCTGCTACCGATTATTATGTCTTTTAATTTCTATTGTAGGTTTTAAGCGTTTGACAGACGGCTGACCGTTTGTTATGATATCAACGGCTCTGTTTTGGATTAAATATGGCTTTCTAATAACTTGTGCGGTTAAAGAATACTGGATTATGTTTAAAGATTAGTTAGAAAATAATTTGTGATGCCTTCGCGGTTCTTACACATTGGAATGACACAACTATGAGACTTTAGCGTTAGACTATCGTCAGCTTTGTCGTGCTGTGAATGTGAAAACTGTAACTAAAACTGTTTTTGAAACTAGGAACAAATGGGTCAAGTTAAATTTCTATGTTTTTACCTACTAATTACACGTTTAGGTACAGTTCGAATTGATAAAAGCGAACCTACCTAATATTTTATGTTGAGTATGTACTTTCGTGGTTACATTGGAATGAAAATACAATAGCAAATTGAAATGACGTAAAAGTTGGAAAGAAACGCACTTAACACGCGTATTTTATTGTTCCTGTTTTAGTAGCCGACTGAGCGACAGGCTAACGCTAAAGTTTCTGAAACGTCAGTAAATAAAATAAAATACGCGACTTAAGTCCGTGATATTTGCTTCATTCTAATCAATAAAAACATGTTAGAAATGTTGTATATTTTCAAGTTTGGGTTTTTTAAGTTGTACCTACCTACCTTGTAGCGGGTTAACCTTGAGAGCTCGACTGCATTTCCAAAGTTCCACATCACCGACTATCACAGACACCTACACTTACCTACCTACATTACAATATACTATATTCTTTGTAAATACTTATAATAAATCCCTTTGGTTACGTATTTTAGTTTATCATTCCATCCCTTTCCTTTCAACTGCCGCTTTCCGACAATCTACGTACTATATATTACAATATTCTAAATGGCAGAAGCATAGTGCAAAGCCAAGATCACTTAATACTTGTCACCCTAACCTCAAACTCAATGCATTTAACGTACCATTCCCCATTCACGTCTAGGAGTTATTGTCAAGTTCTTACATAAATATTGATCATCTGTCACCCGTTGACTAATTACCCAGTTTAATACGAGGGTGTCAAGAGTACTTTGCAACCACATGACATGAGAACAATAGTTTATTTAGTCGTGTATTGACTGTTGCCAAACACTGTCTTATACTTATACTAAGATGTTTATTTATTATTCTCTATGTATTTTAAACTAGCTGTTCCTTCGTCCCCGTGGAATAGTAATCTATACTAATATTATAAAGCTGAAGAGTTTGTTTGTTTTTTTGTTTGTTTGTTTGAACGCGCTAATCTCAGGAACTACTGGTTCGAATTCAAAAATTCTTTTTTTGTTGGATAGACCATTTATCGAGGAAGGCTTTAGGCTATATAACATCACGCTGCGACCAATAGGAGCGAAGAAACAGTCGAAAATGTGTAAAAAACGGGGAAAATATGAAGCCTTATGAAGAACTAGCTGTGCCCGCGACTTCGTCCCAGTGGAATAGTAATTCTTCAGCAAACAAAACAAACTTTTCAGCTTTATAATATTAGTATAGATTTGTGGATATGAACTGATCTGTGCCAGAATACGGAAATAACTAAGGTAACCTATATTTTTTCATTATCGTAACATTACCCACTAATTTGTTTAATAATTGTGTGTTTTAATAATTAAATTAACTTCAACGATCACATCTATATTCTAATCCTAACTAAAATTATAAATGCGAAAGTAACTCTGTCTCGTTAAAACTACTGAACCGATTTAAATAAAATTTGGTATTCAGACAGTCTAGAGCATGAGAAAGGACATAGGCTACTTTTAATTGCGAAAAAAGAGTTAAAAAGGGGGATTAAATATTATAATTACTACAGATGGAGTCGCGGGTAAAAGCTAGTTTATCATAAAGCACAATACTCCATTTTTAACGCCGTAGATACACAATTTAATGGGTAACCATGAAATGCGCAATAGTCGATGCGCGGGAGTCGCTACGTCCGCCAATCAGCGCAGGCGTTTCCTCATTGCGCGCCGGATACGACCCCAGCTACCATTGGTGGCCTGTAATATGTGCCGGCTTGTGACAGATTGGTAGATTGGATAATTTGACGTTTAACCAAGTTGATCTGTGAAACAATAAAACAGAAAATAACCTAACTGGGGAAATTCACGCTTTGAAGGTACCCTTAGATTTATTAGTCACAAAACTGCTTTATTCATTGGAATGTTTAACAACTATAAACGGATTTAACTCGCGTATTATATTTTAATAGCTGACTTTTCGAAAACTTTACAGTTCATATTCGTAGCACCACTGAGCTTACGATTGTTTAACGCTAAAGTCTTAATTAAGTACTTTTGAAGGACTAAAGTCCTAGTTGTTTAAGGTTAGGTAGTTGTTTCATTTCAATGTGTTATAGGTAACCGCGAAAGCATCAATACGATGTCATTGTATATACATAATACCTACTTACAAATTACTAAATATTTTCCTACATAGTTATAAATTTCGTATTTTTTCCAATTCTTTTTAACACAGTTCAAAAAGCTCTCCAAATTGTTCCTCCGACGCGGGTGTTATTGTTACAAAGTGTTGTTTATAGAAGTTACACGTTTCCATTTTATTTCTTCGACAAACACCGACCGTTGAATTATTTCAAAAAAGAAAAATAATTTAAGCTGACAGAAGCTCATTGAGCACCGAAACGTATTCAAATATCGAAAATTGTTGACAAATTAAGTTCCCCGCTCGGAGTTGAACTCCCTTACCACTTCACGACGAGTCTCTCCAAAATTGTACAACTTGACCACTTACAAATATATAATCAAGTTCCTTACACCCCATCCTTAACGCAACGCAACAGAGTTCACAATTTAATAGACAGCGTTTTCAAAATCCCATCGATAACTTGGCTGTTCTATACGAAGGGACGGGACAGCCGTTCGTTTTACTAGTTACTCAATTAGGCCCTTTGTATTTGTTTATCTGAGTTTGTATAGCCATCGAGAAAGAGAGAGAATTATACATTATGACTAGTTAGAAAAAGAGGGAAGATGCAAAGTAATTTGAGACAGTTCTTTTCACCGGCGCGGTAATACGTTCCTATTTTGAATGGCAACTCGAAACTGGCGGGAAATGCATTTACATTTTTTCTTTTTCTAATTTGTGTAATGTGCTGTCACCGATTTTCTTTGATACATTCCCGTTTGGAAAGTTAATGCGGTTCTTTGATGGTTTTCGACTGCTAAAAATGTTTGTGTTGATTTTAATGTTGCTCGAGTCTTTTGGAAAATCCTCTAAAAGTAATTGGTTTTTAACTGGCCTGAGTCGATCGTGCAATTCCTCTTTTAAGAAATAAACAAGTACCACAGACATTACCATAGACTGGAGAGCTTATTTTCTCGGGGGTGCAGATTTAAAAAAAAAACTATTTCACGTTCAATTTGAATGATTGTAGGGTTCCCTAATATTGACTGTAGTTTTACATTCGTGTCATACAAGAGTTTAGGTGTGACAAAAAGATTTCGTTTCCCTCCGGCGCCCTTCGCAAATACCGAAATATCGGGACTTTGCAGAACCGATGGTGCATAAAACATCGCGAGGAAATCAAACAAAAACTGAACGCGTGCATAGAAAGGGAACCATGATTTCAAATCTAATATTTATTGAGTTCTTAATCATTTTTTGCTTTTTTTTAGACGCAAAAATTACCATGTTTTATTTAGTAAAGCAACATACAAGACGTATTAAACATGCAATGTGCGAGTCGGATTAGCGCATGTAGAATTCCGTAACATTTGATACTTACTTATCTATAAAAACGGCAAATATTTTATTCTATGTATTTTTAGTAAGTAGTTATTTGTTGTTATAGGGTTACATAAATACATCATCTGTGAAATTTTTAAATGGATAAATGTCACGGTTTATGAGACACCTGTTGACAGACGGAGACCGGATGGATCGGACGGACGGACAGTGTAGTTTCAACAATAGGTTTATTCCGTTTTACCCATTTTCTACGGAATTCTAAAAAATACGATTTTAGAGTTGAAAAATGCGAAAAAACTGGTTAATTGAATTAAGTATTACAGCATAAACGTATCCATTTATGCACAGCGCCCTCCCCACGTCTTACAGGGTCCATAATCAACTTGTAACTATTGCACCAACACTGTGCTATGCAATAATACACCGTATCATATAAGATTAAAGTCGAAAGTGTCTAAATACAAAGGTATGATTGACTTTACATTTCGCGTCTTATGATTTTTTTTACAAAACCCGTTAGACTGTTGATTTTAAATCATGTTTGTTTGTTCAAATGTAGTGGATTTTAATATTATTCACGCTTTGAATTTAAAAAAGAAAATGTAACTAAGTATAATCATATAGGTACCTAGTACAATTAGTCTAAAATATGCAAAATAATAATTTTGGATGCCTTCGTGGTTTTTATTGGAATGAAATAATTACAAAGGATATTATATTTTATTTGCTGATGTTGACTTTAGTGCTAGACTATCAGTCGGCTTCGAATATTGGAGCAGTAAAGTTAGAAACGTTAGCAAATAAAATAAAATACGTGAGTTAAGTCCGTTGTAATTGTTTCATTCTTATTTGACAATTTGACAATGAAAACGTTTCTATCTGCTCGATAAGTAACTAACAAATAGCTGCTTAAGTAGTTAGGTTTGGTTCGTTAGTAGTTAGGTTCGTGTACCTAACACGGGACTTAGGCAGGTAAGTACATTGTAAAACGAGCACTCAAACATAACCAACCTAATAATCCGGTCATTTTAGCTTATATTAGATAAGAATCTCGGAATTCGAGATACCCGGCTGTAATTTTGTAAATAGTTGTATATTGACACCCTTAAAGTTGTCTCAAAAAATACATATGGTAGGGTGTGAGCGTCTATTAAATTTCAAGGTCAAAGTGTCAAAAAATCGTTATTTTTGTAAATTTCTCATTTCTTATGGGTTTTAGCTTTTTGTACTTGTTAGCAATATTGTAGAATACTAAATTCTCTACAAATTTTGTTAAACAAAAAATTTTATACGGTGAACCGTTTTCGAGCTAGAGGCCGTAGAGCGTGCGGTCACAGCCAACAGGTGCCACGGTCGAAATCACGCCATATACAGTTGATGAACTACAGATATATTAATTGTTGATGTTTACGCATGCTACTGTGTAATGCTTATACTTATATAGTTATATGGAAGTTTTTCACTATATATAAAATGAGAACATAATCATACTTACGTAATATTATAAAATCAAAAGCAAATGATAAATGTGCATAAAAAATGATAATTTCTTTAATAAGGTTAATTGCACAGCACTAATTAAGGAAATTAACATTTTTTATGCACTTGCATATAACTATATAAGTATAAGCATTACACAGTAGCATGCGTCAACATCAACAATTAATAATATCTGTAGTTCATCAACTGTATATGACGTGATTTCGACCGTGGCACCTGTTGGCTGTGACCGCACGCTCTACGGCCTATAGCTCGAAAACGGTTCTACGTATAAAATTTTTTGTTAAACAAAATTTGTAGAGAATTTAGTATTCTACAATATTGCTAACAAGTACAAAAAGCTAAAACCCATAGGAAATGAGAAATTTACAAAAATAACGATTTTTTGACACTTTGACCTTGAAATTTAATAGACGCTCACACCCTACCATATGTAGGTTTTGAGACAACTTTAAGGGTGTCAATATACAACTATTTACAAAATTACAGCCGGGTATCTCGAATCCCGAGGTGAATTCCTAATTTGACCGGTCTATAACTACTTAAGCATCAGAACACTTCAAATTTAACTTTTTCCCAGCCTTAAAACTATACAATTTGTATAAAATTTTAATGCCACTTTTATAAAACAAAAAACAATTTAAAATTCCCACGTGAAACGGAACGAAACAAAATGAAATATTGAAGAAATCGCTCTTAAAATGTGAAGTTGTTTGCAAAATAGAGTTTAATTGAGTGGCAGTGGCAACCCTATTGTTTCTTAGAGGGTCGTCGAGGCGATGTCAAGTCGCTCTCAGTTCAGATCAAGGGTTGTACATTTTATTTTACACTTTAAATTTAAATTGTTATTTGTTTCGATGGGAATTCGGCTTCTTGATTTTGACTTTGTTAAATTATTACTTTTCGACCTGAAGTTAAGTGTTTATTGTTTAACTAAATATTATTGAAGTGGTTAAAGAACTAAAGGCTAAATTGTAGGTAGGTACCTAAATGTATTTTCGCAACGGTTTCTCATTTTGTATTGAATCGGGCCCTATTTTTTTTAAAATAATTGTTAGTTAGTTTCCACTAAGTATTTAGCTAGCTTGGTTCGTTGCATTTTTGGGTTCAAATCCGGTGAGGGGTAAAATTTTAAAAGCTAACAATTTATTATTGCAAAAAAAAGCTTTAAGTGGTAAAATTATATTAAATTGTTGCATTTTATTCCAGACCTTTATTACCATGATTGTATTTTTAAAACAGAGTAGAATTAGTATAATTATTTGTGATATTTTCGCTTCCTACTAGTTATTACCTACACATTATAACAGACTTTACTCGAATATTTTACTTTATTGGCTTACTTTAGAAAACATTACAATTCCCATATTCGTAGTCGACTGAGAGGATGCTGACGATAGTTAAAATTGAAAATTGGCATAATTTTCCTTCAACGAAAAATTGGTCTATTAAAAAGTTCAAACTAGGGTAAAACCAGGATAGATGCCCCACTTTTTGAAATATCCTCCTAATTTTAAAAATATTAGTTTTACATTAGGTAATGTTTATGATTTAACTAGTTTAATCCTTTATGTTTAACTGTGATTTGTACTTTTGGGCCTATAAATTACAGATTTTGTATATTTTAGCTTTCTGTGAAAGTCCTTTTTTGAGGATAGATGCCTACCCCTATGGATAGTTGCCCCGCCATGAAAATACTAAGGAGGATAGATGCCTGCGGCATGGGATAGATGCCTTTCATACTGTGTAATCGAAAAACTCAACCAAATTTTTATGTAGTTTTAATGACAAATTGGTGTAATTGCAGCCTAATGAAATAATAAAAAGAAATTAACCGTTTTTCAAATTTTTTATTGTTATCTTTAGCTATATGCTAAATAAATTCTTTTATAAAATATTAATCACTTAAGTTTCAACATACATAATCATAATTATTTTTATCAGCATAACGTCTTCCCAATGTTTTCGATGGAATTCCAAACTCTCGGGATATTTCGTTTATCCCCATGATATTTTTATCTATTTCGTCGAAAGCTGACTGCAATTGTTCTGTAGTCCAAGAACATACTCGAGCTTGCACTCCTTCCTTTCTTTTGTATTTTCGTGGCATGGTTTTGCTACAATCAGTAGTAAACATATAAATAATATAACAATACAAAAAAATGCCCATAATATTCACTGAAACCACATATGGGTATACATGGTCTATGGAGGGATACATGCCTTTAGGGGCACCTATACCTTAAAAAATCAGGGCAACTATCCTTTTTGATAGGGATAGATGCCCTATTTTTTTATAAATTAATAAAAAACAACAGAGCAATTATTTACATCTAGATACATACGTGGTGAGTCTATATATTGACTTAATAAACAATATAACGGAATTAATGACTACTTATAAAGTTATAAAACAGCAAATACTAACCTTTAAAACTTTGACGTGGTTTTAAAATTCGCCGCGGAGATGAAGGCACACACGAGCGAAACACGTCCTGACTGACTCTGGTGACCTGGCTGACTGTGGTGCGGGGTGGGTGCGGCTCTTAGTTATACTATTATTTCATAGTCGCGAGTTTGGGAAGTTAGGTTTTTTGAAAATGAGGCATCTATCCCACTGGGGCATCTATCCTGGTTTTACCCTACTGAAGTCAGGTTGGCAGCCGGCGGCTTTTAAAACTAATGAACTCTCGACTTGAGGCCCCAGTTTTTGGGGCTTCGTTAAATGTTCCCGGAGCACCCTCGACTCCGAGGAGTTGTCCATCATTTACGGGGACTTGGTCACTGTCCAAGACTTTACGAAATCGGAGCTTTGAAAAGTGAATTTATTCAAGACTAGCGGTTTGCCCCGGATTCGCATGGACTCTAATTTTTTCAAAATTTAATATAGTCTATGTCACTTATCATTAGTGTAGCTTTCCAACAGTGAAAGAAGTTTTCAAATCGGTCCAGTAGTTAAGCAACCTATTCAATCCAAACAACCAAACAAACCTTTCCTCTAACACTATTCCCGAGTAACTAGGCTATATAACATTTTGGGAAAAATTTAGGGATCCGTGCGAAGCCGGGGCAAACCGTATCTAAATATAACTGTTTTAACTGGTGCTAATTGACAAAGCGTCAATACAATCCAAAAACAGCTAAAAGATAACAAAACGTCATTTGCAAGACCTCAGTAAACTAGCAATTATATACTAACTGATTTCCGCATCAATTCAATTCTTGCCGCGATTTTATCTACCTATCTACGATCATTTCCCACAGAGCAGAAAGCCTTTCGACTGACCTTTATATAAATGGCGCTTTCGATCGTGGATAGCTTTACAATGAGTTTTCTGTAATTAGTTTAAGTATGAAAATGGTAGTGCTTTGACAAGTGACTACTAATATTGATAGTCTAGTGGTCTAGAAGCCCTAGGAGAGGACTAGTAAACCGGAGGTGGCAGGTTTGAATCCTGCTAGGGGCAGATGTGGGATTTTTCGAGTGAAGGGAATTTCCATGAGTCTGAGACGTTTTATATGCATTTATTTATGTATGTTACGCTATTCTTAGTTTGCAACCAATGCACAATGGCAATTCACATTTCTCTAAAAATATTTAATTACTTATTGTGAACATCAAAGGTACTTTTACTAGCTTCTGCCTGCGACTTCGTCTGTGCAGTGCCCGGTGAGTACTTTACACAATATTGATATAAAATATCAGCCTATATGTTATTCGCATGTTTACTAAAACCGTGTGACATCTCCAAATGTGTCACCACATGAATTCAAATTTAAACATGCAGACTTAGAGTCTTAAATGGAGTAACAAAATATTTCGAGATGTCACACTTTTCTAGTAAACGAGCGTGACTTTTAAGCGTGCCTTTTAGTGCGTGTGTAGCCATCTTTATAAATGAATTTGATACAGTTTCTTAATAAAAAAGTCCCTAAATATGATCCAACAATGTCTAATCGAATTAAGCTTCCTTTTGCTTGCGATTGTAACTCAATTTGCGAATTAAGATGTAGCCAATTTAAAAATGCAATAACAACGTAATTGGATCTTGGCTTCACTGGCTTGTTATATTCATCCCTGGCTAATTCATTATAATAATAAATGAAAATATAATACAATAGTATTCGATTTATTTGTCTTTATTAAGAACACTATTTGGTTGCTGAATAGTAGGTCTGAGATGATGTAGGGACTTAAAACTAGAATGAAACGGCCAAAATATTTGTGTGAAAAAGTAATTGTTGTCAGCAAGATACCCGTCAAATAGAAGGTAATCAGTTTTTATAGAAACTAAGCTTTGAATCATTAATATACTTCCTTAAATTGATTCCTAATTTATGCCCCGTTAAGGAAATTCTCTCATACAAACGGGTTATTATTAATCAAAAAGAAGAAACGAAAATTGCATTTAACTTTATTCCACAGATCAAAATACGCATAACGACCCACAGACGCGAAAAATATCATTATGAGGGAGGGACGGCAAAAATACAAGTAATTTTAATTGTCAGACCGGCAACATTACCGCGTTAATCACGCCCGCTGACCCCGCTTTAATGTTGGCTGCACTGATTTTTGTTGTCTATTGTTTCATTTTGGTTGTTATTTAAATGTATATTTTTACCTACTGTAATTTCGTTCGTGACAGTGATAATAATATATTAATTTAGGTAAATTATAGCAGAATCTGTAGAATCTCTAAAGAAGTTACAATAAGTATTGTGGACCTACAATAATTATTACTACCTACTGCTATAAATAAAATAAAAAAGCCTACTGCTATAATCTCACTTAATGTATTCAATATTTCTTATTAAGATTTTACCAAATCTCAATTCTGTAAGGGTTACATTACGTTATTATTCTCCCGCAAAATTTCACCAGACATACAGATCGGCCGATTCTGCACGTAATAAATTTATTATTCCTAGTGAGGCACAATATTTGTTTGTTCTTGCACAAACTTTATGCCGACTTTGAAACGTACCTTAGAAATCAGAAAAACAAGTCAGACTATAACGGATTTTCTATTATACATATTTATTTATCCGATTTTTTTAATGTTCATGGCCTTAGATTCAAGTCCTTGAAGCCATGACTTAAATAATTATAGTTCGAAATCATCATTCAAGAGAAAACTTATACGAATTCCCGCCAAAAAGGAGACTCGTACAATCCTTGTTGTACCATAGATAGGTATAGATACACAGTCACAGAGAGTCACAGATAACTAAACGACGATAACTATTCATATTCCATAGAGTTTTAGAATGGCTGTCAGATCACAGACAATACAAAGGCTAGACGCTCCGACCATAGACACACTTTTTTGGTAGGGAACGTTCAGAAATTCCCGAATAGGGTTGCAAGGATCAACGGTCGAGATTGAATCTGTCCCGAAACAATATGTCTCTCGGATCGACGCTGATTTGATTTGGCGCCGCAGCGATACGCTTTGCCTTCACATTGCGAGATTAGTTTGCAAATTGACGTTATGAGATTGTATTGTTTTTAACCGGCTTTGAAAAAATAGGTTGGTTCTATGTTCGTATTTTATATATTATAGCAAGGTATATTGTGGTGTTTTTGGGAATTCTGTACCGATTTGGTCAAATTTTAATTTGATCACTAGTTTTGGTTATGAATTTTTGGAAATCTGTCCTAAAGGGGTAAAATAGTGGGCGAAAGTGTTTGTTTTCTTTATTTCTATAATGGATTTGGAAAATGTGATTCAAGAAAATCTTATTAAGAGAGTGACTAGGGATAAATACCGAAATTTGTATGGACAATGAAACAATAATCACTTAGCGGTATAAAATATAAATTACACTCTATGCTCCTTATAAGTACCTACCTATACGTACAAAAGAAGAAGATAGATGAACATGATCAATAAGAAAAGATCATATGAAGCACATTATACCTACAGAATAATGGATATTTTGGTACTAAGTGTTGATATCCTAATGTGTTCACGGGTGTATTTAAGCCACAACATGTTCATAAATTCATTAAAAACTAATATAAAGCTTCCCTGATCCGTGTATTATTATAATACACTAGTTGTTACACTGATGTTCAAACTTTATTTAATCGCTCCCGGTTTCATAATAAAGTCATTGTATGTGTAAAAATATTTTTATTTTTGTCCAACATTTAGATTAGCAAAAAAATGTTTGACATATATTTCCTTTGTCAATAAAACATGATAAAAATAAAGCACGTTTATGCTTAGGAGGCACGTGACGTCACTTTGTGGTAAAAAGTGAATTTGATGTAAAGGCTCTTTAACAGGCCATTTTCGGTTGACTGACAAAAAATATACGTGTTGAACATTATTCGATGATCTAAACAACGAACTTCGTCATTTTCTCTTGACACGAGTTCATTATAGTAGGTTCCATGTTAATAATTGAACCTCATTTATTCTCACTTAAATATGTTATCATTATTATTTTTTGATTTTTTTTCCTATTTAATTTAATTCACTAATCATTAATAAAATCCAAAGTTTGAGTATCTTTTTACTAATTCAGTCCCCTGAGACACGGGCCGGGGAGCCGGGGCTCTGTTAGACAGACGGATAGACACCGGAGCGTAATAGCCGGATTACAGTGTAGAGTTACCAGGATCGACTCCCGGCGTAACTCCGATGACCCCATTAGGTATAGAGGTACACTTGTATCTCTCCTTACTAATATTATAATCGCGAAAGTTTGTAAGAATGTATGGATTTACCTACAGATGTAAGGATTGATGTCTGGATCATGCGCGTGCAGTGAGTGGAGCGTAAGTATGGCGCGAGGGTAGGCACCCCATAAATTGTGTCTTTCGTTTCTTCGAGTTCTTTCATCGAGTTTGTGACACTGTGTTTTTATGGAAAGTACGCCCTTGGCCTGGATGTATGTTTGTTCCTCTCTCACGCAAAATCGAATAAATGGATTTTTATGAAACTTTACAATAATATAGATTTTCTTACATTTATCTACAAATGGAAGTCGTTATAGTTATACCATAACTCAAAAACAGCTGGACTGGTTATTTGTTGTTCCCTTTCTCGCAGGAAAACAATTGCATGATTTTTCTTCCACCTTGAATACCTATTAAATGGCCCGCTTTCGGCTTATTTACTACTACCGATGCCAAAATTCTTACGTCTGGGTGACGTGACTGGTATCTCACTCAATAATAGAAATGTTACTAGGCACAAAAAAAAAATGTTTTCGAATATGATAGATCCCATATAATTGACTATTGCATATTTATTTAATGACCGAATATGTAATAGATTTTCAAGTGATTTGTGAAATTATACCTACATAGAAGAAATCTCTTATGAACCTGGCCAAGTCTTTCTAGAAGGTTCCAAGAGCATGTTATTGAGTACAGAATGCAAAGTCCTCGCGAGGCCTAATTGACTATTGTGTATTCAGACCTTATATTACGGATTTTTAAGTAAAACGGCGTACGTATAAAAGATATCTGTTGTGAAACTAGCCAAGTCTTTCTAGGAGATTCGAGGAGCATGTAATTGACTACAGAATGCAAACCCCGAGGCCTCAGGATCCAATATAGCGGTCCGCCCGACCGTCTCATCTCGTTATATCACTCCTATCTTTATTAATATTGCTTCGTCGTTTGTTCCGTTATCAAGTTAGGGAAATTGAGATTGGTTATTAAAAACGGGAGCGGGATGTGATAGGGGAGTTCTTTGTTACGATATGTCGCAATGACCGCAATAAGCTGTAAGTTCTTATTGAGCTGTGCAAAGGCTGTGTAAAGGCGAACTCTCTTATACAGCCTATGTTAAAGACAATTTAGTTGCGACTAATAAAGCACAAGTTCCAATATACATATATGGGGCACACAGAACAGTATTATACCACCTTTGTGTAGTTGCGACCAAACTATAATACCGATATTTATAAGTAGGTAGGTATTTAAAATAGCGATAGATCTCCAACCATGTCTGGAGTGTCTAGACTGTTAAACAATAAGAATATAGGTAGTAACAAACTTACTGTGTTTATATTTAAAAGTGAGGCTCTACTGACGAATTTTTGACGCGGTCTTTGTATTTTTTTGTTACATTGAGCAGAGAAAAAGTACGTGTTCGATATTTTTTTAACAAACTAACTCTAACAGGCTATATATAAGTTTAATTTCGTTTTCTTTACTTTTTTATTATTGGGGCTATAACAAAAAAACAGTTATTAGCCAAGTGCCTAATATCCAAGAACATAAGCATTCAAACTTCATAATAATATAAAATATAGTAGCGGACTGTAATGTAAATGAAAAAAATAAAAGATTTAATGTCCATTATACAAGAGTAACGCACCTGCCGTATAAAAGACAATACATATCAAAAATGACAATATTTAAAATTCTAACGATGTAAAAAGTAATAAATAACAACAAAAGAGGCCATCTAGCACGTCATATGTAGCAAAATCTAATACGAAAGTACAGCGAACTTTGCGCATTATACTAAAATTGTCTCCAGTAGCGCAAATGATATCAGTCTTCAGGAAGACACGACACAGAGAGCTTTGTGCTGCTAATTGGTCGCCCCAGGCCGCGCCTTCGAGTAAGGCTGGATCTTTACATCAGCGGACTAACCTACGAATATTAAAAGACTATTGAACATGCAATGACGATAATTTCTGATGCCTTCGCGGTTATCACACATTGGAATGAAACAACTATGAACGGATATAACTCGCGTATTTTATTTTATTGGCTGACTTTCAAATCACTTTAGTGTTAGACTATTGTCAGCTCAATCGTGCTACGATTTGGAAACTGTAATGGTTCAGAAACGTCAGCCTATAAAATAAAATAATCGAGTTAAATCCGTTCATATTTGTTTCATTCCAATACAATGATGACTAAAGAGAAAGACCTTGATGAGTATTTTAACATTGACATTTATGTTGATTTTTTACCTAATAATTTGTAATGATAGGTATGGTTTTTGTATTAACGATCTTGTAGTGCATGTATAATTTAATTATATTGTGTGATTATTGAGTAATAAATGAATCTAATCTAATCTAATCTAATTATAGCGGCGTGCAATATAGTCACCCAGCACAGTTGTGTGTGAACACGTATGTCCCGGTTAGCTAGTGACGTTGAATAAGTATTGCGCTTTTTCATCGTCAATATTTAGTAGCTATTTGTGCTCTTTCGATTTAGAATATAAGTGTTATATTTTAGAAAATAATATAGTTTTAGTGCTACAAGTTGGATTGATTGTCAACTTAGATACATTTACCACAGCAAGCAAATAAACAATTTTCTTTATGAATCTAATTCAAGCACCAGTTTAGAAAGACGTGAATTACGAAACGCTGTAACATAAAGCAAGCCTTATTTAAGTGTAATTCAAACGTTTCATGACCTCATCTAGTTCACAAAGGGAACTCGTTTACGTGATATACCGAGTTTGGTTAATTGCTGTTGGATTTGGGCCGAAAATAATGAAGTTTACGTTCTGGCTCGATTTACGTTGAGCGGCGGTTAAATGTCGTTTATGGAGGGGAAGAATAATCAGACCCGTCTGCATTAGGTTTTAGTTCAAGGAGGGTTTTATGAAAATACTAGCTTCTGCCCGCGTGGATCTCCTCCTTTTTTGCAGTCGGTAAAAAAGTAGCCTATGTCCTTTCTCAGGCTACAGACTTTCTTTGTACCAAATTTAATTTAAATCGGTCCAGTAGTTTTAGCGTGAAAGCGTAACAGACAGACAGACAGACAGAGTTACTTTCGCATTTATAATATTAGTAGGGAAGTAGGGATACAAATGACTATAGCTGTCCACCCCGACTTCGCACGGATCTTCTTTTTTTTAAAGCCTATGTCACTCGGGAATAGTGTAGCTTCCCAACAGAGAAAAAATTCACAGTGAAAACGGTCCAGCCGTTCTGGAGCCTATAATCCAAACAAACAAACCTTTCCTCTTTATAATATTAGTATAGATGACGGCCTGTTTAGAGCTCCGGACTATGAAACCGGAGGTAGTGGTTTTGAATTTTACTAGAGGCAAAGGTCAGAGTGATGAACACGAGCAATAGGCGTCGTAGTAGTAGTAGGTATACCAAAAACTATTGGACACGTAAGTATTTTATTTTGTCAAGCAAACAATAAATTACGAAGATAAGCGCTTTTAAGTTCGTGACGTCACTTTATAGTACAAATATATAATATAGTGACGTCACGTGTCCCCACTCCCGAACTTTTGAAGCCTATATCTGTACCATTTATTATTCAATTGAGAAAAAAAACAATGCGTGTACAATATAATAATTTCTGATGCCTACGAGCTGGCAATATGAGCACACTTTAGCGTTAAACTTTCGTGGAAATTGACGTGGACCTTGAACCTTTAGGGATATCCTACTACTATCCTACTTACTATTATAAAGGCGAAAGTTTGTAAGTATATGGATGTATGGATGTTTGTTACTCTTTCACGTAAAAACTACTGAATGGATTTGAATGAAACTTTACCACAATATAGCTTATACATCAGAATAACACATAGGCTACAATTTTTGAGGTTTCTAATGTGAGGTCGTAAAAAAACACATTTTTTGCGCTTACATTGCAAATACTGCAGTAGCTATAGACCTATGATTAGGGCTCTGCAGTGCTTAGTTACCGTATTTCTTACTTATTACTAGACTAGACGGGACGAACCTGAAGTCCACGCGAACGAGGTCGCGGGCAAAAGCTAGTGAATAATAAACGTTGCCCATTCTCAGACCTACCCAATATGCACACAAAATTTCATAAAAATGTAAAAATTTTGGCAACAAACACGACACGACAATTTTATATACTAGATACAGTAACAGCGACCGTTACATAGCTCTATTACATTTGCAACATATGTCCTTTAAAGCTAATATATATGTCACATATCAATTTACGGCTTAGAAGTGAGTAGGGCATATATCAAGGTTAATTTAGTGCCTCAGACAGGCTTCGAACTGCCGCCCGGAGGCCGTACCTCACGTCCACTCGACCGCTGGCTTGTTACTTTGTTAACCATTGTAATAACTTTTAGGATTCGTTAATAAAAAGAGAATATTCTTTTCTATTTTTAATTAATGGATGGTCTAGAGTTTGTGCTACTCGTAATGTATCTTTTATTTTTAAAATCTGTAACATTAATATTTCATAATTTAGAATAGGGTAGTTTTTCAAAAATTTGTAATTTAGATATAAGGTAGTTTGCATATTGTCAGCTCAGTCGTGCTACGATTATGGACACTGTAAAGAACCCGAAAAAAAAATACGCGAGTTAAATCCGTTAAAAGTTGTTTCATTCCAATGTGTAATAACCGCGAAGGCATCAGAAATTATTATGTTCGTCTTCTTATTCTAAACTACCCCACAAATTTTTAGCGAAATTGGTTCAATGTGAATGTTAAACATGCTTTGAAATTTATTACTTAAGGGGGGAAAGTAATAGAATCAGAGAGCTACCTGTGGAAACCCACTTATATAAGGCTCCTACTTATGCCTGAACACTGAAAAAATTAAACATTAGCTACAGAGTTAATCTATACTAATATTATAAAACTGAAAGTTTGTTTGTTTGTTTGTTTGAACGCGCTAATCTCAGGAACTACTGGTTCGAATTCAAAAATTCTTTTTTTGTTGGATAGACCATTTATCGAGGAAGGCTTTAGGCTATATAACATCACGCTGCGACCAATAGGAGCAAAGAAACAGTGGAAAATGTGTAAGAAACGGGGAAAATATGAAGCCTTATGAAGAAGTGACAGAAGACTTTGACAGATTTTTGATGAAACAATCGGACGCGGCGACGTCTGCCGGGGCCGCTAGTCAATAATAATATTATGCTGCCTAAAGAACCAAGAGCAATCCGGCCGCTCACCCTTACCGCATTACGGCAAAACATCTGCTTTGTTTTATTAAAATGCGAAATGAGTTTTTAAAATTGCATTTATAACGAGACGGGCTTAATTTCTTTATCAAGTTTAGTACCATTCGTACGACATTTTATCCTAGAAGATAGATAATGAATGAAGATAATTTGTAGTTAGCGTACTTATAAAATAATTTACATTCGCTTTGCATGTTGATTAATAATAGATACCTAATAGATATCAAATATCACACTGTACTATTATTAGAAGTTACTAGGTATAATTTATATCTATTCTAATATTATAAAGAGGAAAGATTTCTTTGTTTGGATTGAATAGGCTCCTAAACGCCTGGACCGCTTTGAAAAATTCTTTCACTGTTGAAAAGCTACACTATTCCCGAGTGACATCCCTACTAATATTATAAATGCGAAAGTAACTCTGTCTGTCTGTCTGTTACGCTTTCACGCTAAAACTACTGGACCGATTTAAATGAAATTTGGTACAAAGAAAGTCTGGAGCCTGAGAAAGGACATAGGCTACTTTTTAACCGACTGCAAAAAAGGAGGAGTTCCACGCGGACGAAGTCGCGGGCAGAAGCTAGTAGGCTATAAAAAAAAGATGATCCGTGCGAAGCCGGGGCGGACAGCTATATATTTATAAAAGGAGAAGGGACCTGGCGACAGGAACTATCTAGTACTTACCTAATAAATAAATTATATCCTTAAAACCTAAAGACCAATTAACAGTACCAAACTGAGAAAAACTGTTATTGTAAGTGTAACATATATATATGTATAACTAAATACATATACCGTTCAATACTCAGGTATAACATGAGTATCCATCACATAGTTATATCTGTCCCTTACAGGATTCGAACCATCAACTTTCATTGCAGAAACCACTTACCACTAGGCCAACAGGTCGTCAAAAATAAACAGACATATATAAAAAAATACAGTCTGTCTGTATGAGAGTCGTTTAAATTTTACTGCTCATTCAAAGTCGTTTGCGTGGACAATGTAGCCGTAATACGTAATACTGTGTCTCTTAGTATTGCCAGGAGAGTAACAATAATATGTTGGAATAAAACAACTGTAACGGGTTTAACTCGCGTTTTTTTTTATTGCCTGACGTTTCGTAAACTTTACAGTTCCCATAATCGTAGAACTGATATAATAGTAAATTTTGTACTTTATAAAATAATAGGTTCGTATGCCTAATGTAAAATTCACTTCAGCGTTAGATTATCGTCAGCTCAGTCATGCTACGACTATGGGAACTGTATCATCTACGATCAGCGAATAAAATGAAATACGCAAGTTAAAACCGTTAATAGTTTTTTCATTTCAATCTATGTTACCAGTATTAACCAACACCTAGGTTCTAGGTTGAGGATATCCTAGTATCTATTACAAATCTAACGATATGCATATACCTAAGTATTTATATATTGATATATACGAGTATGTATACTTTCGAATGATATAAAAATGTTACGTAAAATATATCGTTCACGTGTAAACGGCAACCCAGTTTCTTTAGCGTCCTTTGTCCACATTATTGCGAGTTATTCAATCCAGCTGTACTGCAGTAAAATGCACTTTGATCGACAAAGCCGAAAATGCAATGAGGTGATTCAGTTAACCCGCTATTATTGTGGATTTTGAACAGAACATTAGTTAATGGAGTTTTTGGACCTGCATTTAGGAAAGCAATAGCGAGAATGCATTTGTGATGTTGTTTTGATGAAAAATGTGAATCTTAATCAAGGTGTGTAAAGTTAGTTTTTTATAAATAAATATCTTTAGGCAAGACATTTCAATTGATTTAGTCTTAAACTAAGCAAAGCTACTGGGTGGATCTTCGAGCGTTTGAAACGCCGTGAAATGATCTATACCTACTAATTTAATAAAGAGGAAAAGTTTGTTTGTTTGTTTTTTGGGATTGAATAGGCTCCAAAACGACTGGACCGATTTGAAAAATTCCTTCACTGTTGTGAAGTTACACTATTCCCGAGTGACATCTATTACATAAAAATAAGTCGGGTTTTCCTTCCTGACGCGATAACACCAGAACGCACGAACCGATTTGGCTAATTTTGGTCTTGAATTATTCGTGGAAGTCCAGGGAAGGTTTGTAAGTACAGAAAATTTAAAAATACATTGAAAAAGTGTAAAATCAACTTATATACAAAGTGATTGACGGTAAGTGACAGAAGACTTTGACAGATCTTTGACGAAACAATCGGACGGGCAGGACGACGTCTGCCGGGGCCGCTAGTAGGCTATAAAAATAAAGGATCCGTGCGAACCCGGGGCGGACAGCTAGGTTATTATAGATAGGTATATGTACCTAGCTAGAGACGACAATGACGGGTCTAACGTTCGAAGATTCCATCTACTATACCAAACAACACATAAACATACAAAAATATAAATAAAGGCTTAAGAGTCTCCTTTCAGGAGTCTCGCCACCCGTCCGGTTTTGCAGTAAAGGCCCATTAGCTGGCCAACTGCGCTTCAGTATTCAATTCGAAAAAAAAAAAAAAAAAATATAAATACAGATGCTCGTGCTTATCACACTAACATCTGCCTCAAGCAGGATTCGAACCCACAACCTGTTCGTTGTCAGGGAGTAGACCGACAAAGTAGGTAAGTAACCTACCTAAGAAATTTCTGGAACAAATCATAAAAATTGGATATAATTAACAACGTTTACCCCTCGTAGAATTGAAACCCATAAATGCAATGAACTAAACTACTACCTAACTAAACAACTTAGGTAGGTACTGAAAACTACTCAAACATAATATAACACACAACACGCGGATACGTCCCGACATTTGACAGCTGTCATATAATTGACAGCTGTGTTCAGACAGTGACTCAGAGACATGGCTGTTATCAATCTAAATACTCCTTCAACTTATTGATTCATCAATTCAATCAAAAACGTCAATAACGAAAGGTCAGGAAGTCGTGTCAAGTCGCGGCGACAAATTGTCGCGCAATTGTCCACCGGATGGAAGAGATGTTAGGCCTATGACATACGGTCACTTAAATAATGATATAATTAAGTACGTTTTATTACTACTAAAAAAAATATAGGACCTAAGATAGTGTTAAATGGGTGAAACTTTCTACTGTACTGCGAGTGTAGGAATTTGGGTATTGTTTTTCTGTTTTTAGGGCTTCGTACCCAATGAGCAAAACGACGACGCTCAGCCATTTTAAGAATATTCAGAACTGTTTTTATAAAGTTTTAGAAACGTCAGCAAATAAATAAAAAATACGCCAATCCGGTCGGTTATTGCACATTCAGAAATTATTAAAGTTTATGGTGTTATTCTTTCATTTTGTTGTTTTTCAATTCACATCACAATGAATCTAGTCCCAAACTAAACAAAGCTATGGGTCCTAACGACGTTAGCTCCTAGCAGGATTCGAACCCGCAACCTCCGGTTTCGTAGTTAAGGTATCTGACCACTAGACCATCATGTTGTTCATCAATTATTTATTAAAATAAAGATGTACCAATTAAATGAAACAACAGTCGATGACAGCTTATGACATATAACAACTATTATAGCTAAAAATAGTTTATTTTATTTTTTAAACATAAATGTAGGCATTACTAAGTTCAGGCAGCGCTTGGATGTAGTAGTGTGCTATCTGTACACGATCAACATTGACAACTTACACATGTGTGCTTACTCGAACATGACACCACTACACGTAACTTATGACTGTGTTTTGTAATTCGTATATTAATGAGGAAAAAACTGCAAATTGATGCTATAATGACTTATGACATTCTTGACTTGTCTTGAATAATAATTAGAAGATATTATAAATGCAATAGGGATGATTACTAAGCTACACGAAAATATATTTAATCCGTCAGTTAGATTATAACATACTAGCGGTTCGCCCCACCGATCCCTAATTTCTTTCAAAATATTCTATAGCCGGTTACTCAGGGTGAACGTAGCTTCCCAACAGTGAAAGAATTATTAAAATCGGTCCAGTACTTTTTGAGTTTATTCATTACAAGCATACAAAGTTTTCCTCTTTATAATATTTGTATAGATATTCGACATGTATTTTGACTTATTAGAAAGTTAAGTGCTTCTAAAGTTCGGGAGTGGAGGCTGATGACGTCACGTTATAGTACAATGTATACCATACCATGACGTCACGAGCCCCCACTTTCGGACTTCTGAAGCGCTTATCTTTGCCATTTATTGTTCGATTGAGAAACTAAATAATATTAAGTATGAACTTAAATATTTTTTGGTAACGTAAGTAGGTACATGATGGACAAAAAAAATCATTAGTTATGCCTATCACCTATGTAACTCCGTCTGCCTGTAAGTATGTGTGAGGTACAATAAATGCTATTGACTTTATTAAATCTCGCTACTTTTATCGCTTTTATCTTTACTTAGTAGGTTTAAAACAAAAAAAGAAAGAGATGTTTAATTTCTTCTTTTTGAAGTATTATATAAAAGCTTATGTAAATGTTTTTTTAAACTCAAATCCTAATCCAATACATAGATAGGAATGCAAATCATGTACCTACGTGTGTAAGGCAAAATAAATTTAAAGACAGAGTCAATCATTTATAAATGTCAGAACAAAACGTTTTTGTCCACAGATGTCGCCAGTGTGTCTACAGCATGCAACAGGCGTTAATCGGACCACAACCAGAAGAAAGACCTAAGTCACTTACAACATCCAAGGATTTGCGTCATTATTCCACGCGCGGCGCGATCTGCTCACGCGCACATATAAAATCATTTAATAAGCTTATTACCAACCGACGTTATGTTAATTTCAGACATTGTGTACTGGACTTTTTTTTTATTTTCTTGTGTTCTCGTGTTTAAAATGTCACTCCGTAGATTCCTTTACAGGTTGCATATGAAATATTTAAATCGATTTATGAAGCGTTAAATGTTTTTTAATGCTATTAAATTGATGGATGACAATGCAATAAGAAATATTATTAGTTATTTATTATGTTTATGTGCTAATTATTGCGGTGCATTTAAATAATGACATACAAGATTATTGAAATGCATTATTTATGGATGTTAATTAGGTGAGTCGAGAAAAAGTTGATTTATTTATATGTTCTGAAAATTAGTAATGTGGTGTAAATTAAATTAAAATGTAGGATATGAGAATTATGTGTCATGATATTGATATGTATCAGAACCGATTTAGGTATAATTATAAAAAAATAATAGGGTGTTTATGGCGATGTGACGTCACCATAGCCTTTAGATCGCGTTAAAATGCTTAAATTTAAAAATTAAAAAAATATTGATATGAATTTCATAATCATTAAAATAAGTACTTACCTAAGTATTTACGCAGAAAAAAACTTTAACAACATTAAAAGTAATTAAAAAAAATGTCTAGTAACCAATTACGTGTTAATAGCGTAGGGTTGCATGACAACCATAATATTTTTAAAATATTATAGTTTTCAACACACGCAAGTAGTCGCAAAGGTATCAAAACCTACAGGCACTTCCCGTTCAACTCAGAATCTTGACATTTAGTACGAATCGTCTCGTCTGACGGGCTGTTGGTCTAGTGGTCAGAGGCCCTGACTACGAAACCGGAGGTAGCGGGTTCGAATCTTGCTAGGGGCAGATGTCAGTGTGAGCACTGGCATCTGTACCTGAGTCTTGGATGTCTTATATGTATTTATGTAAGTATGTTTATCCGTTGTCTAGCACCCATAGTACAAGCTTTGCTTAGTTTGGGACTAGTACAATTGGTGTGAATTGTCCAAAGATATTATTATTATTTACCTACTGTCACTGTTTACAACCAAAAGTGCCATAACAATCGACTATCGGTATCGATTCGAAGGAGTAATCGGCTTGATTACAATCTGGTAGATTTATTCGGCACCTCGCCCAACACGCCCCCCCATAAATCACTCCTAACCACCTACTCACGTATCTAAAATCTAAAATTCAGAATTATAAGACAGTTCACGATTGTAAGCTTTATTTGGGATAGGGTAGAGGTGGGTTTCGCGTGCTGAATGTGGTGTCCTTATTCAATGGGATGTCCTGGTAAGTTGTGTATCGAATTTATAACATTTTTTATGTTTTCGTACTTTAAATGCTAAACATGAGTAAACGAAGTTCAGTTTAGAAATCAATATTTACCTACGTCATGGTAAGAACTGCAATAAGGGATCTTACATACAGAATTATTATTTTTAAAATTCTAACCCTATTGATTTGATAAGTCAATTTTAAAACCTAATTTGTATCCTAAGTAGGTACCTACCTACATAGTATTACATTTTAATTTCTTAATGATTTCTGATGCTTTCCAGGTTATTTGCACATAGAATAAAACAATTTGGCGGATTTAACTCCCTTATAATATCCAATACCTAATAATTACTAGGTACTAAAAATTAATTAATACTATCGTCAGCTCAGTCTGCTACAAGTACCTAGGTGTGATGGTAAAGATTTAGAATCGTAAGCATAAAACTAATACAATACTTACTTACTTATAATTATAATATAATATGAAAATATTCAGAATAACCCCTCGCCCGCCCGAAGCAATTAAAGAGATACCATAACATTTGAATATCGGTGTTTAATATACGCAAATAAAGGTGTTAGTGCGCCCGCCGACCGCCGCCGGCGCAGGCTCCCTTGGTATAATACCATGTTTGGTATAAATACTATGTTTGGTATAAATGATTCAGATATCATATCAAAATCGGGGATGGTAAAAAAGTCACCTCGGGTCAATCGGAGAATGAGACGTAGTTTTATTTCAATTTTAAAATAGTTAACTTATGTAGGTACTAATGGGGAACAAATATTTCTATATAAATAGTACCTATTTTAAAATTATATGTTTCTATTACACACAAATTTTGAACTAATCTACATGCCTAGGTAGGTACTTATACAAAAGAAGCTGACTTACCTAATGACAGACATATCAACGCATGGATTAAACTACAAGGGGTAGAATTAGAAACTTGAAATTATACACAGGGGTTCCTTTTATAGCGTAACTACTTAAAAAAGATTTTTTAAAATTTCACCACCTAAGGGATAAAACGGTGTAATGTTAGTATGACTTTTGCCCATTCTGAATTGTCCAATAGTAGTAGATTAACTAAATCACGCGGACGAAGTAAGGCAGAACCTATCCTAGGTACAAATATATTTGAAAAAAAAACTAACACTTACCTATTATCGTCGAATCACCTGATTTCTACATTTTGCAAACATCAGACCACTGTATGCAGTTACTGACTGCATCTCTGCCGTGCTAATTGCAAACGCAGTAAGTACATATGACTTTCATATGTACTTACTGCGTTTATCGTTGTACGGCAGATCTGTACACTGGAGAAAATTCAATGATACATAATATACATATAATATTATGCATAATGAAATTTATTGTAATAAAATTATAATTTTTGCTGATACTGTAAATACTGTAAGTTAAATCTGTATTGACGATCTCAATATGAGTGAATATAATTTGACCTAATAATGTATTTTTTAATGTTATAATGTAATTTGTTCATATTATTATTATTTTTTCTTTATTTTTGTTCTGACGATCTCAATGTGAATGCATATAATTTGACATAATAGTGTAATTGTACTGTATGAATTTTGAGAAATAAATAAATCTAATCTAATCTAATCTAATATAGTTATAATAAATGGATAGGTACCTACGTCATAATCGTTATGGGTCTGGAAAAGGCTGCCAATGTCGACAGGGACATTTTGACAATCCCCTCTGAATGCTGATCTGAAAAATGTCACTGTCACGCGACATGAATATTAAATAGTACTCACATGTAGTCGGTTTGGGCAAAAAGGCATAAGTCCTATATAACTAGTATGTGAGTAAAGCCTTTATTTCATAATGAGATGTCTGCTTTCGAAAAATCGGGAACGTTATGGTAGTTTTTCTTAGTTTCGAGTTTTTGAGATAATATAGCTAGGTTGGAACACCCTTTAAATTTAGGGGTATGAAAAATATATGTTGACCGATTGTAAGACCAACCCGATATGCACAGAAAATTAAAAAAATAATCGTTTTGCCGTTTCGGAGCGGTCTACCAGACACCGCTACAAGATAATTTTATATAAGACAACTAGCGGTCCCGGCAGATGTCATCCTGCCCGTTCGAAATTCAAATTAGGTAACTTTAGTTAGACAACGTTTGTATGGGAAAAGAAAAGGCCTGTTTTTAGGGTTTTCCCGGGAATTATTCGATTTTTTCTCGTCGTAAGAACCATCCTTGGACTTCAACGAACATTTCAAAAAAAAATTGGCCAAATTGGACAAGGCGTTATCGAGTTATGCGCTTACCAACACATTTTGCGATTCATTTTTATATATAAAGAAGATTTACTTGACGGACAAAAACAATCGTCATACCTACTATTACATGACCTGACTACGAAACTGGAGGTTGCGGGTTCGATTCCTGTTAGGGGCAGATGTCAGTGTGATGAGCACTTTGATCTGTACGAGTCTTGTATGTCTTATGTGTATGTTTATCCGTTGTCTAATACCCATAGTACAAGCTTTGCTTATTGGAATGAAACAACTATTAATACATTTAACTCGCGTATTTTTTATTTTATTTTATTTGCTGACGTTTCAGATTCTCTACAGTTTCCATAATCGTAGCATGACTGAGCTGAGAATAGTCTAACGCTAAAGTCTTAAGCTTTGGAATGAAACAACTTTAACGGATTTAACTCGCGTATTTTATTTTTATTGGTTGACGTTTCGGAGCCTTAACAGATTCCATAATCGTAGCACGACTGAGCTGACAATAGTCTAACGCTAAAGTGTTAAGCTTTGCTTAGTTTTAGACTAGATTAATTGGTGTCCAAATCCCTACTAATCCCTACTAATATTATAAATGTGAAAGTAACTCTGTCTGTCTGTCTGTCTGTCTGTTACGCTTTCACGCTAAAACTACTGGACCGATTTAAATGAAATTTTGTACAAAGACAGTCTGGAGCCTGAGAAAGGACATATGCTACTTTTTAACCGACTGCAAAAAAGGAGGAGTTCCACGCGGACGAAGTCGCGGGCAGAAGCTAGTATTTATATATTTTTTTATTTAAACGAATTCACTATCGAAGCCTAAAGCTCCAAAGACGTAAGAACCCGGTAAGGGGTGTGTCCGTATATCGATTTCGTAACAAAGCAGGCCGGTGTAGGTGTTCAGCGACCGCAAGCGTTATTTATACGGACAGAGATAACGCTCCCCGAATATCTTTATTAGCGAATCGGATTATAGTATGGATAAGAATATTTAAATTTAAAAAACTTTGGAATTAAACAACTTTAACGGATTTAACTCGCGTATTTTTATTTTTTATTGTTTCGGAGCCTTTACAGATTCCATAATCGTAGCATAGTCAGTCGTGCTACGATACTCACATGTAGCTAAGTGGATTATGTAAGTATAATTGTTTTATTCCAATCTGTAAGGGGGGTACAAGAGGAGGATGTAAAACCAAATGTCTACAAATATACCCGAGTGGGGTATCAAATGAAAAAGCATCACACGTACATTGTTAAATTATAAAAGCTTGTTTTAAAAAAGTTTTTTAAATAATTTCTGATGCCTTCGCGGTTATTACACATTGGAATGAAACAACTATTAACGGATTTAACTCTATAAAGGCTATAATATTTTATAACGATATCGCGTAAAGTATTCACCGTGCGCAGACGAAGTCGCGAGTAGAAACTAGTCCGTTATAGTTTTATTCCAATATGTAAAAAACAAGTCTTATCCATTGAAATCTTTCCGTTCGATCCCAGTTAGCCGAGTGACCCCATAAGTCAGTGCGCGGGCGGCGGGCGGGGCCGCGCGGCGTTAATAGTCCTTCTAATCGTCGATTGAGTCGCCCGCGTGCGTTAGGCCTTAGTTATACGTCACAATTTGATTTATTTGTTTTAGTAGTATGTGGAATAAGTTATAATACTGACACAAACCGAAATATGTCGTTACTACATGTAAGAAATTGATAATTTAAATTTGAATTAACGATGACACATTCTGATTTCTGTCGCTATCAAAGTATTTCCTTTATTTTGTCACGGTTATTACACTTATATTGGAATTAAATTATACCTAACACTTATAGTGAGTTTGACTAGCGTTCAACTGCTACGAATATGGGAACTGTAAAGTTTTCAAACCGACAAATAAATATAGGTACGCGAGTTAAATCTATTACAAGTAATTGTCCTATTATAGTTAAGTTTATTTAATTTAGATTAATATTGGTCCTTCGGCCCGGATTTCAGCCATTCACACGTAATTTCCATCGGTAAGACGTTAAAGAAATAATTTATCACTGCTAACAGTCCTATAATTGAATAGTTTTTGCCTGAACATCAATAAGCGGCCGCAGCAGTCCATGCGACAACTCGCCGCTCCCATTAGATCATTTACAGAGCCCTTAAAAAATTGCGGCAACATAAAAGAAGTTAAACCAGCTATAAAAATCTAAAAGACCATATCTCCTTTAGCTTCCTATCAAAATTAAAACGTAATACCGGACGCAAGAGTCCATTTTCTATTAACAGTTGAAGGTGTATAAGTTTTTTGAATTCCGAATACGGCTGTAATCGGCGCAGTGACGTGAAATCGAAACGCTAAAGCCGCGTGCGCAGTTTTTGCGCCGGCGTTCGGAAACAACACCGACAATGGCGGGGACAGTGTTTTATTACACACTTTACGCGGCCTGAGCGAGAATTATGCCCTTTTATGATTGGAATGTGTGTTTTATTGTTTTGGAAAATTTGTCGTGTTCGAAGTGCTTGGATTGCGCTTTGAACCGAGAAATTTGCGGTGTTGAGTAAAAAATTGTGTTTACCGTGTCACGTAGTTTGGCGCGATTTTGGAGCATTTTTTTCTAGATGTTTTTGTTTTCTTTTTTTAATTTGTTTTTTAGTCATGTCTCAGTCTCTATTGAAACTATTTCTGCAAAAAATAATAGATGGATTAAGTATATATTCTACTTGAAACAACTCCCAAAATGCGAACTCGGTACTTTCTATCTGCTTACTAAAAATTATCGTGCCATATTAAAAAAAAAGTTTCTTATATTGTTTATGGGTTCCAAATTTACTATACTTACAACTGGTTATTGTGACGTTCGCACGTGATCCGCGGCTATCTTCACGTGGTACGCGCGGGCCGACCGTGTAATTATCCACAATCACACTTCGTTAACAGCGAATCTAGAGCGATTAACACTTTCTTGGCTTTTTACCCGCGAACCAATCACCGCGTCCGCCATTTTGCGTAATTGCCATCACAAGATGGCGGCGCCGTTCGCGGGTTTTTGCTTAATTATTGCATGTGAACAGTATGATGGAAATGCAATTAACGAAGACGTATGGTTTATAAAACGTTGTGGTTAATTAATTGTTGTTCCAGTTTAAGGGTCCATTTCGGGTAATGCTAGCACAGACAACCTTTAGGTACGTATATATGGCACGTTTACCGGAACCACGTGTCATATCGAACTGTTTCACCGTGTGAATTCAAATTTAAATGAGCAGACTTAGAGTCTTAAATCGAGTAACAAAATATTTTTAGATGTCACGTTGTTCCGGCAAACGTGAGATAGGTATATCTAATATGCTAGAGTGATTCTATAGGCGTTTCAACCATGGTCAGCTCTTAGTTCTAAATATTGAAAAAATGAGCTACACCATGAAATTTTTATTCAGCGATATATTGCGCTCGTACCTACATATACATACCTACATGACGTCAGAATTATTCGAGTTTAAATCTTATTGTAGTTTATTTCTTCAATATTTAGAACAAGGTACTAATCGGCAGTGACAGTGGTTGTATCGGAATTATTAGAAAATTCATACGACTACGTACCTAACTACCTACGTATAATTTTTCCATTTAGACAAAGGACTATAGTAGTAGTTACTCTATATTCTCCTTCGTCATATAGTAGAATAAGTATCTAAACCTGTAGAAATTTTAAAAACGAACTTAGGTATGCTATAGCTTTTATGCTCACGAAATTCTGCTCAGGATGACCAGAAAACGATTTCGTGAACAAAAAAAGCTTCTTTAATTGTAGATAGTAATGTTGTTTCTGTTTTGTATTATAGTATGTATTATTGTATTATATTTATTTCACTTCAGTTGACGAAAAATAAAAAAATTAAAAAGGAATTAAACAGTTATAACGGATGTAACTAACTGAATTTTACAGTTTTCATATTCGTACACGATTGAACTGACGATACAAACGCTAAAGTTATTTTTACATTATGCAAATAAGTCATCAGAAATTATTAAAAAAATGTAAATTTTATAATTTACATTAATGGTTAATGGTTTTTTAATAACCATTAACACTTCAAATTTATATTTTTGTATAGGTATGTCTACTACAGTGACCATTGGCGTGCATTCCATATAGGCACAATATGATATATACGGAGTGCCTACCCAGCACTACAAATGCCGATGCACGCGCCTGCTCGTAAAATAATCCTACTATTTACTTCCCTATCTCGGTAACATACCTCATAACCTATAAAGCTACAAATGTCTTAATTAAAACCATACTCTTTCCACAAATATGGTATTCGCAGATGTCAAATATCTAAGTATAAAAAGTACTCTGAACATCCGCGCTGGCGCACCGATTATGCCATTATCTGCTTCGTAAAAACTCGAAAGGGCATCTTAGTATGCGATGATACAGAGCAATTATAGGCATTCGGCCTGCGTATTGCATAACTGGGATGACTGATTTTGTGAGTCGGTTATTAGAGACTATTGTTTTGTATCTAATTTTTGAACTCGTCTTTTTACACAGAAATTATATCTGCTTTGTTAATAAATTGATAAAATAATTAAGGGATTTATCTCGCGTTTTATATAAAATATTGGATGACGTTTCGAAAAATTTGCTGTTCCCATGTTTGTAGCAGACTGAGCTGTCTATGTCGTCGACTAGTATTTGGGTATTTTTTACGTAAGTATAAACTAACTTGTTTATTATTTATTGAAGTACCTAGATTATCAAAATAATTATATTAAGCACCCACTTTTCCCAGATTCAAATATAAATTCAGATCCAATAATTTCTCATTAACATACATTATGCCATTGTCTTAATATGTCGTAGGTATTATATGCACTCATAATGAAATCGTCAAAAGTATAAAAACAGAAAACACACAAAATTAAAGCCATTACCTAAGTATTAAAAAAATCAAAAATGACATCGTGATTTTTTTCTCTTAGTCATCAAGCATTTTTAAACAAACAAGCGATCTTTTATTAATACAAATTTTTGGCGCAATTGTTGTAATTGAGAAATGTAAACAGTACGTGTCCAATATTTTTTAATAATGTTACAGACGAACTTAATACGAGTAGCCGTTTTTATCCAGTCATCATCCTTATTTTACATTTATATGTCTCACTCAATAAAAATGTACATTCATCATCCGAGATGTCCACTAATGGTCATTACGAATATGTAATTAATAATTATCATTAATTTCATGTCTGTCTTCATTTCATTATCATTGTAAATGATGTACAGATGAAGTCATTTCGAATAATCAGTCTTTCGTTAAGAATGTTTTTGATTAAACTACATGGTGACATATTCGTTTGAAATCGTTTCTTTAATTTTTATTACTCCTCAGAAACGGCTGGACCGATTTTTATGAAATTGTGTTTGCGTATCAGGTAGGTCTGAGAATCTATCAACATCTATTTTTCAAACCCCTAAATAGTCAAGGTCCAGCCTAATTATTTTGTAAATTTTTCGTCATTTATTTATTTTATTTTTATTTATGATTTTGTATAAATAAATAGGTACTTTATAAATAAATAGGTACTTTATAAAAAAAGTGCCTAACACTTTAACCAAAGGAAGGTTACTTTTTTCACTATGTTTTATTCATACAGCTATTTTTACATTTTGTTATTTAATACTCTACATTCAAATAAAAATACGTGGTCATTTTCATAGAACAAACAAATTAGACATTGATAATTGGGAAAAATTACCCCTTAGCGGTAAGGTAACCCGACTTTGATCTAGGCTTTTCGTAATTGCAAAACTTACTAAAAGTACACTAAATACATTTTTTCAATATGGGTGAAAGTTGATATAAAAATGTATTAAATATATTAATGGATATCGGTTTTATGGAGTAAAAACCGAAAACGATTTTTTTATTAAGCGTTTATTAAAAAAAATAGATAACAGTGCAATTTGTTATCACCCTGTATCCATAAAGGCAATAATCCATCACATTAGCATAGCGATACTTTTTATTCTCCACTAAGGAAGAATTTCACACTTCGCTCGAGGCAATTGAAATTCTTGACAATAAGAACAAATAACTAATGTACTTCGGTGAAATTCATTTTAATTCTAAATTAAGGGGCATGTGGGCTTTAATTTTATATTTATATTTATTTACGTATTTTTTTTAAATATTGAATCAAATGTCTTCACACATCTTATTTGTACCTATGATGTAACTATATTTAAATACTAGAGCTGTCCGCCCCGGCTTCGCACGGATTCCTTTTTTTATAGCCTATGTCACTCGGGAATAGTGTAGCTTTCCAACAGTGAAAGAATTATTCAAATCGGTCCAGTCGTTTAGGAGCCTATTCAATCCTAACAAACAAACAAACCTTTCCTCTTTATAATATTAGTATAGATAAAACTCACTAGTTGACCCGTCAAACTTTGTACTGTAGACCTAAACAAGCGTTTTACTTTGTTTTTGCTGCTTAATAATAATATAATAAAATGTAATGGGACAAGAAAAAATGTAAGTTAAATTGTTTATTAAAGACTGTTTCTTAATAAATAAATTAAAATTCTGCAGGTGTAACGGGATAGAATATAAAAAATGCTTTGTCATACTCACGGCACAATAATTAAAATCTTTCCATCAAAACGTAAAAAAATATATCGGTACATACAAAAAACAGAAGTGGGTTACAACTTTTTTTGTTGACAAAATTATATTATGCTAAATGTTATAATTACTACAACCAATAAATTAAATTTATTTATTGTATAACATTTGACGGATGCTAAATATTCGTGTTAATATTCCCTTAATAATAATAATAACGATACTCGTTTATTTCGGACTGTATCCATATATATATATTAATGACAATTATTTACAAAAACATGATTTTGATTTTAATTTGGATTTAAACGACTATTACAATTATAACTTGTGTAGGTATTTTATTTTATTTCCTGTGGTTCCGAAAACTTTGCAACTCCCATATTCATAGCCAATTGACGAGTCTAACACTAAACTCTATGTATACCTCAATTACAGCATTTTTTTTTTATTTTAATTATATTTATATCATGTAAATGTCTTCACCTTAACAAGATACTTCATAGTGCAGACCTAAAAGGCGTTGTTATTCGATAAAAGTATGTGTTTATAAGCGCATGCGCAGAATGAATGGCCCATTAAGATTGTTCATCGAATCCACAGACGATAAATCAAGTTGAGAAAACTTGCATGCATAAACACACACAGTTTTCCTGTTTTCCTTGAACTATAAAGTAAGTGAATTACTTTTCTATTTTTGTTTAAAGCAAAAACAGAACTAAAATCGTTGGAATGAAACAACTTTAAACGGATTTAACTCGCGTATTTTATTTGGCTGACGTACTTTAGCATAAGACTATTGTCAGCTCAGTCGTGCTACGATTATGGAATCTGTAAAGGCTCCGAAACGTCAGCCAATAAAATAAAATACGCGAGTTAAATCCGTTTGAAGTTGTTTAATTCCGATGAATAATAACCGCGAAGGCATCAGAAATTATTAGAATTAAAATCGGTTCATGCTTAGGGAGCTATGATCCCACAGACAGATAGACACACACACAGAGACAGACAGATAGACACGTCAAACTTATAATACCCCGTCGTTTATGCGTCGGGGGTTAAAAAATACATATTAGGATTCCAATGGAATAGGCACCTAACTAACAAATTTTGTTTAAGATGTTGGCATTTCTGCCCTTAGGCACAGAATATATAATAGTACAAGTACAGAAGGTTCACTGCTTTGATGTTCACAAATGCCGCCTTTTATGTGCCTACATAATTATTATTAGCAAACGGACCGCAAGCGAGCAGCCGACATTGAGCTCTCTGGCGCCGCGCGAAGGTCGACATTATTCCGCACCTTGTCAGACGTTCTGAATAGGGTTGTCAGTGTCAGTACTTTCATTAAATAGGTACCTATTGTACTATCCTATTTATGCTGTTTATAACATTTACTTAGCGGTTGTACTTTTATTTAGTCTATGGTGCGGGACCGAATATTATGTAAGAGTAAGAATAAGCAAGGTACCAGTCTAGAAACAAGATGTACTAGGTATCGGCTTCTATAATGCTACTTGTGTTGCATTCTTGTCGGTTATAAATTATCATGTAACTAACTTAAAAATTTTAGTTCATAAAATATGTGAATTAGGGTGCGTCGGGGTAAGGTTGAACGAGATTTTGATGAGATAAACCATGTTTTTTTTAAAGCCTCATAATTTTAATCGTATGAAGCTGACGTATATGAAGTGATGTTTTTAGTAAAGTTAATGAATGGTTCTTCCTATCTACCTGAAAATGGACCTGATTGGAGGTGTTTTTCATATATAAAAACGACGGCAAAGTTAAATTTTTTGCAAAAAAATCGTGGGGTAAGATGGAATGATGAGGGGGGAAGATCGATATAGTTCTTAAAATCTTTAATATCCATTGTAGGTCCATTTGGATTATATGCACCGAAAGCATATTTTTTTCTCTATTCAAATATATAAATACATATTGGAATGAAACAACTATTAACGGATTTAACTCGCGTATTTTTATTTTATTTTATTTGCTGACGTTTCGGATTCTTTACAGTTTCCATAATCGTAGCATGACTGAGCTGACAAAAGTCTAACGCTAAAGTGATTTATACAGTTATGCAAACTACCTTATATTTAAATTACAAATTTTGAAAAACTACCCTATTCTGAATTATGAAATACTATTGTTACATTTTACGCAAAAATTTTTACTTTTATACATTACAATTAAAACCTAATAGGGGGCGTTACTAGCTATATAAATACATTTTAAAAATACCTAGTTTTAACTACCAAAATGAAATTTTGTTAAATATAATATTTCAGTCTTACCCCACTTTGTATTCAGATGATATGCGGTTCTCAACCTTTTCTTTTTATATCCTAATATTTAAATTTTACTACCATGTACACAAAAAATGTAATCATTTCTTTATTTAAATAGACAGGTAGTTAAACTAGCTAAATATATTACAACTTTTATTTAAAATCTTTTTTTTTTAAACATGTTTTCATGAGTTGTGAATATTACACTACTCATGAACGAATCATACAGTTTGACAACCCCTGACTTTTACTATGGGTTTCATAATCGGGGTAAGTTGGAAAAGAAAATATTGCCGTCTTGCCCCTGGGTTTTACAAGCGGTGTAAGATTGAAAAATATAAAAACTCCAAAAATATAAAAGATATGCAAAATCGGATTTTATGTATCAACTAAAAAAAAATTATCAATAACACGTATCAAAAAAACATATTTTTAACTTGCGTGTAGAAGAAACTACGGAACGTGGGGGAAGATTAAAAAACGCATTTATCGCTCAAAAACATACCTTGTCGAAAAATTGCAAAAAAAACATATGCACTCACAACTGACGATTATCGCTGACTGAGATAAGGAGCGCAATGAAATTACCTACAAAACTCTGTAGTCAGTGTTAAAAAATATGCACGGAATAGGCAGCTATGAGGGGTTTTTCATCTTGCTCTGTTTTTCATGTTACCCCGACGCACCCTACCTAACTATTTTAAAGAAGTATATAATCATAATAGAAGATTTGTATGCATATTTAATAATAGGTACAATGACAGTAGATATAAATGAGTAGGTAAGTAATGAATATCTCTTACCTTTCGCTGTCCGTCTGACCTGCCGGAACCGAGAAAAACTAACAGTTACTGTTTTTATTGTTATTTCGACAATTGGCTGCAATGCAGTATTTTTTTGGCAACATTTTGAGCCCGATTCATACGTAAGCGCGCGCGTGCGTCACGGGCCACTGCGTGGCAACCACTGACGATTCGCCCCAAGCATTGGGGCGGCGCCTAGCTCGGCGCCGGAATGGCGCGGCGGCGGAGTGACACCCCCCTGCCTTAGGTATATTTTATTTTTTAATTGATATGGCAAACAAAAAAAACTGGCCAAGTGCGATTCGCTCACGAAGGGTTTCGTAGCATTAGGTTTTAAAAGTGCTTTTAAATTTTGCAAACTTTTTTTGTTTGGGAGCTTAAATATTAATTTTATTTTGTATTTTATTTTATTATTGTTATAGCGACAACAGAAATACATTTGTGAAATGATGAGACGAACGAACAGACGGCGTAGTCTTAATAATAGAGTTCCGTTTTGACCTTTTGGTATTGAACCCTAAAAATATAAAAATGTATGGTAATTTTATATATCTATAGGTAGCTATATAAATCAAGCGAAAATATGCCGTGATTAATATCCATATTTAACGCATGAATACCCGCGACTCCGCTTGCTATCCACTAAATGTTGACTATAGGTCGAAAAGTGGGTGTATATAAATAATTAATACGCCACAGATGTATGCTTAAGTCATTAACTTTATTTTCTAATTAAATGCCGGTAAAGAAACCATACTATTATCGCGTGGGCCATGTTAAAAGATAATGACTCAATCATGCAGTTATAAATACACACACGGACATACAGCCTTCCTTTTTTGGATTAAAAATGCTCGACGCATGCAAAGTAGACCATCCCTACTATATATCCATATCCATACTAATATTATAAATGCGAAAGTAACTCTGTCTGTCTGTCTGTTACGCTTTCACGCTAAAACTACTGGACCGATTTAAATGAAATTTGGTACAAAGAAAGTCTGGAGCCTGAGAAAGGACAAAGGCTACTTTTTAACCGACTGCAAAAAAGAAGGAGTTCCACGCGGACGAAGTCGCGGGCAGAAGCTAGTTTACTATATTTTTAATGGCCAAAGGCGGATCCAGGGGGGGTAATAGGGGTCATGACCCCATGGAATAGTTAGTATAATATTCAAAATTATTTGTTACGTTTTTTTTCGTGACGTCACATTTCTGTTACATAAAATAAATTGTTTTGTGACATGACGTCACGAGCCACTTCAACGATGAGATGGATAAAAAAACCAGTCACCATATTCTGTGTATTAAGAGAAAACTTCTAATACTTTTATTTAGGTTCGACTTCAAATTATTATTAAACATACCTAGTACATTTTTACATACTCGAATCGAATAATTTCTTTTATCGTTATATGTACCTACTTACCCAGCCAGGTATTAGAATGCCTTAGTATTATTCAGTGAATTGTTCTTGGCTACCTACTTATATTTCATTATTTGTAAAAATATTTATTGATAAAACACAAAAATAACAGATTTGAATAAAACGTTACGCAGTAGCGGACATCTAAACAGTGCTGGGTCGCAAGTGACAAGCGGTAGCGTCAGCGGAGGCATAAGCGGTAGCGTGAGCGGGGGCGTGTAGCGCCATGCGCGGCGTGACAAAAACTGGCCGGACCTGTTGTAACGGCCGCGCATCGCTCGCTACGCGCCGCCTGCGCCCGCGCACTCGACAGAGCTGCTATTACCACATAACGTCATATATTATACTAGCTGTTCGCCCCGGCTTCGCATGATCCCTTTTTTTTTAAATATAATATAGACTATGTTACTCGGGAATAGTGTAGCTTCCCAACAGTGAAAGAATTTTTTAAATCTGTCCAGTCGTATCGGAGCCTATTCAATCTAAACAAACAAACAAACTTTTCCTCTTTATTATATTACTATAGATATAGATAAAGACTAGCTTCTGCCCGCAACTTCCTGTAAGAAACTGTTTGCTTATGAGTACTAAGTTTGATGAAAACCTGTTATTCTTGTATATTGATTAATAGCTTCTGCCCGCAACCTAATTCTCCACACGATAAGCACCCCCGTATGATAAGTTTATCTACATTTAAAAAAAAAAATAAATGATAAGTTTATCTACATTTAAAAAAAAAAAAAATGATAAGTTTATTGTTAGACTATATTGTTAGTATGTAAGTTAAGCATAAATAATTATTATTTAAAAAACCTCTTCTTGTACCTACCTACCTCAAATTTAATAACATAAGTATTTATTAATGTATAAGAATTAGTACCTAATAATTTTATGATTGTACAGTACATAAAAATTCGAGGTTGCCACGCGTCTTGCTCTGGATACCAAATTTCAAAGATGGCAACCCTACTTATCCCCTAAAATTCCCAAAAATCCTTTCTTACTGCCCCCCTACGTTATAATAGAAAACGCGTGACAAATCCGGATTTTGGGACCCAGAACGGACATGTCAACAGGTCAACTTTAAATAAAACAGTTTAAATTTTTTTTTTAATTTTGAGGTTAAGGTTTTAAGATTTTTAAAACCGCACTAAAAATTACGGCGCAACAACCTTACTTTAGGTATAGAAATTATCTTTACACGACATTAAAGTTAAATAAAAATTGTCTAACATACAGCTCTATAAGCATCTCTCAGCAAAACTGTTGCAAAATAGCGATTTTTATGAAAATCAGTTGCAATTAGTAAAATAAGCAGCTACAGCCGGTGGGCACGTATTAATTGATGTATTGATGAGTTATGATTCCTAATTAGAGATTACACCGGTCGACCGACACGGCACAGTGCACACCTCTACTTCATAACTTCATACAATGTAGCGTTTGTAGATATGTTAGTTGGAAAACTGAACTATGCATCGGATAAATTTGTTACATTTTTAGAAACGGCTGCATACCTACGAGCTGAGAAATTGCTTCGTGCTCAAAAAAAATGTTAAAAATGGTCGAGTAAAATTTATTATTTGGGTAGTGTCAACATATACTTTAGCCATCTTCTCACGTCGTTCTTAAGCTTAAATCCTCTATCATATTATAGGTAATTATATATCGCTTATATAGTACCTCTATCAAGGACCTCTTCATAGAGTTAAGGCCTCCTCCTCATAAAATAAAAAAATAATAATGTAAAAAAAAATGAATCATTGTTAAACTGCATGAACTATGATCAAAAATTGTTATTATAATATTGTAAAATTTTAATTTTGTTAAGGAAATAAAAGGCTTATATTATTATGTAGTACCTATTAACGTGACCTAACTCAAAACGTGACAACACGCGAATTTAAATTTAGATATAACGATTGAGAGTCGTTAATGGAGTAAGGATATATTCCAATTGAGTCTACAATCTTTCAGAAGCGACATAATCATTTAGTTTTTGAGTATCGTCAGCTCAGTTGGCTGCGAGTATGGGAACTGTAAATTTTCGAAACGTCATCAAATAAACTATATCAACGATATATATAAGAACACACCTGAATATGTTTAGACTTAGCAAATACTATTATAACGTAGGGAGTTACTAGTTGTTAGAAGATATTGAAGGAATTGAGTATTTCAGGGATAAATTAAAGAACAGCTTTACTTGACGTGAGTTTTAATAGAAGTAACAAAATTTAAAAAGTCATAGTTTAAAAATTAGAAAAATAGATTATACAATAGCCAGTATCATACACTAGTACCTACTACAGTACCTTTATTATTAATTATTAGTAATTCTAGACTTTTTTTACAGGACTGGACTATCGTCTTTGAATTTAAATATACTAGCAACAATTTCTCAATTTAATAAGTGGATAATGTTCTGACGTCAGAAAAAGCTGAATTGGTTAATAATTTCTGATACCTTCGCGGTTATTACACATTGGAAACCTACTAACTAGTCTGACGCTAAAGTCTATTGTCAGCTCAGTCGTGCTATTTTTGAAACTGTAAAGAATCCGAAACATCTGCAAATAAAATAAAATAAAAATACGCGAGTTAAATCCGTTCATAGTTTCATTCCGATGTCTAAATTGATTAGTTATGATCCCTCATTAGGGATCACACCGGTCGAGCGACGCGCTACACTGGACACCGATGCTCCATAACTGCTTACAATGTAGCATTATTGTAAGAAGTTGTGACGTCACGAGAGCAGTAGTGTAACTAGTTCGATTTACGTTTAACGGAGTTTAAATGACTTGCTCTAAAATATTACTTTACCATAAGACTATTGTCAGCTCAGTCGTGCTACGATTATGGAATCTGTAAAGGCTCCGAAACGTCAGCCAATAAAATAGAATACGCGGATTAAATCCGTTTAAAGTTGTTTCATTCCAATGTATAATAACCGCGAAGGCATTAGAAATTATTGGTCCATCCAATGATAATGTTGGTAATAGAAGGTAATGAAAAATGTAGGTACCTAGTTTGTAGTTTTTTAGTTTTTAGGATTCCGCACCCAAAGGGTGTAGACGGATGGACAGCCAAGTCTCAGTAATAAGTAGGTCTATTACTGAGATTTCGCTGTTCGTCCGTCTGTCTATCGTCAGGCTGTCTCTCATGGACCGTGATAGTTAGCCAGTTGAAATTTTCACAGATGATAACTGTATTTCTCTTGCCGCAATAACAAACAATATTTGGCAATTGTGTGATGCACACTTAACATAGTCTACCTTTCACTATGGTTTTTAGTCAGTTTTAGTCTGGCTCTAATAGCTCTCAAATTAAACCATGTAAAATAAATTAAAATAATATGGAAATACAGTATAAAGTATTTTTATGTGTTTTTGTATAAACCCAGCGACGCACATAAAAATGGTCCTTCGAGCCGGATATATTAAAATTTATATGAGACTTTTTTTAAAGTATTTCTTGGTTATATCTACATAGGATTTTTATCAAAAAAATACGGCGTGCTCGAGTTACTATGATCCAAGATGAAGGAGGGTTACATTAAGTAACACTTTGTTTTTACTATATTTCATTCACATAGTTCTTTTAATATTTTGTTATTTAGATAATACTGGATACTGGACAATATTGGACGCAAATATAATTAGGTGATAGTTTTTGTAAGGTCAAAATAACCCAATTTTTAATAAGAAAATAAATTGCAATCGAATTCAGTCTTCTTATTTTAAAAACGTATTAACTTGTATTCACAATAAGGTAAGTAATTAATTATTTCAAAATTAAGCCTATATATAATTCTGATATTAAATAAAAACATTCGCGAACCACAAATAGCGTTTAATAAGAACGAGATGTTTCAAAAAATTAATAAGTTATTACATTTAAAAATTAACTGGAAACTAAAAAACCCTTGATAATTTCCGTATGCGTAATGGGCAGCATTATTATCTTTTATTTTTATCGGCTGCCGTACATAATTCTATTTATTTGTAATTATAGAGCATTCTGTGTGGCCCGGCCATACTCATGTTATAACAGTTCGATTAGATTAAATAAAAACTATAGACAAGACATTTTCTAATAGGCATGAAGATTGTTTATTTTTGTCCATCAAGTACGTTACTAAAAATGTTGGACACGTAGTTTTTATTGTTTCAATCGAATAATTAATGTCAAAAATAAGCGCTTCTAACGTACTTGACGTTACCAAAAACATTGTACACGTATTTTTTATTGTTTCAATCGAATAATTAATGTCAAAAATAAGCGCTTCATAAGTGGGAGTGGGGGCTTGTGACGTCATTGTATGGTATAGATTGTACTGTGACTTTTAAATAATTTAGCTGACGGACTATATAGTTTAAACCTATTTAGGTTCTAATCCTTATGAGGGCTGATGTCAGTGTGAACACGAACATTTGTACCTGAGTATCAAGAGAACTAGCATCTACTTGTCTTTCGTCTATTTTGCTTAGTTACTTTGCTTAGTTTATGTCCATATTTTTCTAAAATTCTTATTTTCTTAAAATTTATTCTAATATTAATCAATTAACGATTACCCAAGTGTCACAGAAATCTAAATAGACGTTAACAAAACAGGAATAAGTACTTTGAACGTAATTACAGATATACTGTTTTATCTTTCAACTGCAGTCGGCGCCTATCAATTAGACTTATTGCTCATTAATTGAAATAAGTGATATTGCACACGTTAAAAGGTAGAATTTTACGTCGTTTCATTAAGACAAAATAGCATATTATTCATGCTAAAAGGCAATTGAATTTGCATATTGATTTGAAAAGGTTATGCAATTTTCACATTTGCAATGTGAGTTTTTTTTCCAATTATTGGAATAAAACAATTGTACGTAACGGATTTAATTCTCGTTTTATTTTATTTGATGACGTTTCGAGAACAGTTCTTATATACTTTAGTGTTAGACTATCGTCAGTTCAGTCGTGCTACGAAGAGGAAGGTAATAGCCCGAATTTGTATATTATAATGATAATAATATTATATGTTGGTAGCTCGGGTCAACGTCGAGTCACGTGATTTTGACTTTTTTGAAAATATCCAGGACGTGGAATACACAGATGACTCGATAACACACTATTTTTCATCTTAACAGATCCACTTGTTATTGTATTATAAGTGATTATAGGCATATAATATTGAAATATGATTGGACGAAATTTGTAACGAATCGAAGACGGTATGACCAATCTATATTTTTAATATCATCTCATTTTTGCTTATTTGACTGTAAATGAATTAACAATATTATCAACTTTACGGAGTTTGAAGAACCCTACTACTTGTTTCAGAAGTGATTAATATTATAGATAGTTCTAAGGGGGTGAAATAGGGGAGCAAAGTTTGTATGGAATCACGTGATTCTCTGGTCCGATCAATTTAAAGTTTAGCATAGAAATTATTTAACAGATTTTATGGTAGACGTTTCTTATTTCATTAAAATTCACCTACTAACGGGGTTAAAAAGTACGCGGACGAAGTCGCAGGCAAAAGCTATACTTATATATTATATGAATATCAGTTTCACTTATACAAATGAGTTTGTTTTCCATAGATCATGTTACGCGCGACCAACTAGTTGCAATAAATATTTATTATGATTTATCGATATATCTCCGTCATTGAGAAAAAGATTAATAGCAACATCAATATTTTATTTGACGTCGATATCAATAATTTACATACGTTCACTTTCATACATATATTTTATCTTTCATTCATGAATGAACTAATAATAGTTATATTTATTCTATTTATAACATTTTGTGTATTGAATGTATTCATTTTTATAGTTGTTTTTATTAGTAATATCGTTCTTTTATTATACAATGTGAACTCAATTATTATCTGTAGATCCCTGAGTGACCCTGAGTCTAAGATGTCTTATAGGTATGTATTTATGTATGTTTATACATAAATACATACCTATATCCTTTAATAAAATAGACATTTTTTAGTACCTACAAATACACTTTTTTTATTAACTCTTCGACAAGTGTCAATCGATAATACAAAACGATAATCATTTATGATGGCTTTGCGGTTTTAGACATTGGAATGAAACAACTATAGACGGATTTAACACGCGTATTATATTTTATTGGCCGACGTTTTGGAGCCTTTACAGGTTCCATAATCACAGCACGACTGAGCTGACAATAGTCTTACGCTAAAGTCAGTTTTAGTAATACATAAAAAATAGTGTTTTTTTTATGTATTACTAAAACTGACTACTGACTGACTGATATAGTGATATCATTATTATATTCTTAACATGGTCACTAATTTACTATTTAGTCAAACACACAGTCAAATTTGTCACTAAGTGAGTTTCGACTTTAAAGTGAGAACCAACGGTAGCCCAGACCACCTCACTACAACCAAACATCACGTGCTCTATCTACGTGATCGATTTCACACCTCAAGCTGCTGTAATTATAAAATAATACAATTATAACAAACGATCAAACAATTATAACATAATTATATTCTTAACCGCTTGTGACGTGACCAACTTATTGCGGTTTGAGGTGCGATGACTTGTGACCTTTTGGAAATGATATTAAACAATTATTTTAAGATTAAGACGGTGTAAGTTTGTCGCTTTTTTATACTTCACTTATTTATTTTTAGTCAGAGACGGTAATCCTATGGAAGTAATTATTAGATTTTTTTTTTAATGTCTTCGAGGTTATTACGTATCCTTTTAACTCCTAAGGGGGAGAATTTTCAAAAAACTATTCTTAGTGCTGCTCTACGTAATAAAAGGGACCTCCGTGCAAAATTTTAAGTTTCTAACCCTTATAGTATCAATAATTCAGTCAGCTTCTCCCTTTATATATACCGAGTAGCGGTCCGACCCGGCTTCGCACGGATCCCTATTTTTTTTCAAAATATTCTACAGCCTGTTACTCGGGAATAGTGTAGTTTCCCAGCAGTGACAGAATTTTTCAAATCGGTCCAGTCGTTTTGGAGCCTATTCAATCCAAACCAACAAATAAACCTTTCTTCTTTATTATATTATTATAGTATAGATATATATATATATATATATATACATATAAATAATTGGGGGCCTAAACAAGGTGCCGCTGAACGTTGGCACCAAAATGTATGGGATTTGACATCCGCGAACGACTGTCACGTACGTCACAAACGTTCGCGGATGTCAAATCCCATACATTTTGGACGTTTCGTTTAACGTTAACGTTGAACGTTGACACCTTGTCTACGCCCCTTGGAGTAGTTTTGAGTATTTTGTAAATGCTTACGCACCTAAAAAATATTACTTTTTGTACAAGTATACGGGTTCCTGAAAATGTTTGAGCAATAAATAATGAAAAACGAAACCGGTAAAGAATTCATATTTTCGGGTGTGTAATGATCGATATAAAAATATTTAATATATTTTCTATTGATATATCAACATTTGATATAATTTCAAATAATTTCATTTGATATAATTTAATATAATCACTCATTTTGTATAATAAACGTTTGGTATAATCTTAAAATATATAAATTTATTTCGTATATTTATCGTTTGGTATAACGCTTTTTTCTTATAAAGATTATATGGTATAACGCTCATTTTATATACAAATCATAATATATAACAATCAAGAGGTATAATAGGTTTGTAAATCTTTATTACCATTTACATATATCTGAAATTGTAACGCCTGTGAGTTTTTTGTTCTTGGAAATATACAATCATATATAAATGGGAACTGCCAGAAAAAAAAAAGAAAATGCATATGGAGCAACAAAAAAGAATTGATAATATACTTGGGTCATTCTAAGTTAAGAGGTAATGTGTTGTATGAAATGATGGCATGGCAATTTTTTTAATATTTTTACATTAGTATACATTTTTTTTATAGAAACCTTTAATATGAAAATGTTTACAAAGTGGCCAGTCAATTTGTTGGTTTTATCTCGTTTTATAAGTGACCAGGGTAAATACTCGGTACAGGGTAGAGACAGGATGCACAGGGGAGAGACATTGACATATGAAAAAAGAGATTATTTTTAAAAATCAACTTTATTTATTTATTTTTATATAAATTATAAATTATTTATAATCAGACTTTCATTTCTTAGCAGCTCAGTCTTTGTTTATAGAAAGTTTTTTTTTAATTTTTTTTAAGCGCTACGTACAAAACATATGTACGTTCTTCGAGCATAATTTTTTTTGTAGGTGCCATTTTTTCTGTAAAAAAGACATTAAATTGTAAAGCTAAGATATGTATATAATGCTTAGTAAAGGTTCAGCGACAAAAGCAGAAGTATTTATGACAACGCATACAAATGTACCTCCCCTGGACATTAAGTATCAAAAGAGCCAGGGGAAATACGCCAGGGGAGATACATTTTCGATTTATTCTTAATATAGCCGCAAAAGTGTTTCTCGTATGCAATTCACAACCAAGCATAACAAATTATGCACTATTCATAGCTAATATTTAAGGTTACGTTAATAGTTTAACAAATAATAGCAAAATAAAACTTACCAGAGGAAAGACTGCATTCACTCGACACTTCCACACTCAGCGAGTGGCGAAACAAAAATGGCCGTTAAAATGGCTACGCAGTTGGCTTATGCGCTGCTTGCTGCTACCTTCACATTAAAACCTATGTACTCCAGGTCACAAATTCCACAGTCTAGCAAAAAAATAACTGATTTTTGACCGAAAACAAAAAGCCAGGGGAGGAGACACGAAACACGGAGGACAAATTTTAGAGTTCATATTATTTATGAAAAATTGGAATACAAGTAATTTGACTTATAAGACATTGTTACTAAGTTATTGTTCTGTATGGTATTAACGATGATAGAGTAATTATTGAATTTTAATACATACATAATAATTAGTTTACAAATAAATTCAGGTAAGGGACAGCCCAGGGAAGAGACTTTTTCCTTATATTAGAATTTATTGTGACTAAACTATGTACATTTCTGTAATAAATTTAAGTGTGCATTTAGAAAACATTTTGTTTTAAGTAATAAATAGGTTAATTAAGAAGTAAGTATAAAAAAAAGGTACTTTTTTGTCCTGGCCATCGAAAGTACCTCTTAACTTAGAATGACCCACTTAAGTAATCGAAAAGAAGAATACAACGAAGGTGAATTTTTACGAGCAATTGCTTCAAATTTAAATCTAAAGTAATGTGCTTGGGATTTATGTACTTAACAATATATTTAATTTAATTTTGCGCATTGTATTTTATTTACCTAACCTAACCTCCTTTTGGTAGGGGGACGCAGTTCAAACCTAACCTAACCTACTTTTTGATAGCAGTTCGTTTTGGAATTATGTCTCTAATACATTATATCAAGAATGGTTATGCCAATTGTATTTTATATGAAAATAACGTTATACCATAAGTTCATTATAGAAAATAAGAATTATACTAAAATAATGTTATATTAAATTATATTATATCAAATGATCATTATAAGAAATGATAATTATGTCATACGTAAATATATTAAGTGTTGTTATATGATTTAATAATTATATCAAATGAGCGTTATTGCTACTAATATTATACCAAAAATTTTTATAGCCTTCGTTACGCACCCCATATTTTCATGCATTTGCATATGCCATATTGCACCTATGTTAACGTGAACAACACTTTTACTAGTAGGGTTACCACAAATAATTAATAATAATATACATACTATGGACTGTAAACTAACTATTATCTAACATTTAAGCAAAACGAGTGGTTACTTAGACTATTTATTACCAACTAAAAAAACAACTGAAAATTTGGAATGTAAAACAAAACACAAATATAATGAAAATACAAATATAAATAAAAAGTATAAAACTATAAAAAGAGGTTGAATCGTCAACATTCTCCCCTTTTTTGATAAAAAGCAGCAGTCTAGGGCGTCAGCAACGGCACGCCCCCTCGGCCTCTCTTCGGCAACCTCATAGAAAGCTCCGTTCGATGCGAGAACCAAGTCTAACACGCCAGCACTCGAAATGGATTCTTAACGTCGACGATCTAAGGCCAGTAGGTACTCGTTTAGCTCTCGCTGCTCAGCCAGCCGTACTGCCCGCCTCCATGTACTCCTGCCCAGCACGTCTCCTTTGTCCAAAACATCAGGAACTGGACAACCAGATGATTCCAGAGGTGAGTGAGATGGTGTTCCTCCTCGCTGCCAAGAACCACGAAGCGATGCTCACGGGCCGACGATGATATGGCAACCGACAGTCTGGCGGGTCGCCCCAAAAACACAAAACACATAAAAAGTATAAAACTATAAAAAGAGGTTGAATCGTCAACACTTACCTTGGAATTAAATAATTATAACGGATTTAACTCGCGTATTTTATGACAGGAGATTCATATACAGCATAATAATTTCATGACTGAACTGACAATAGTCTAACGCTTAAGTGATTTTAAGATTATGTAATTTAATTTATTTTAAAGTTATACTACTTATTCTATTTTCGATAGAATATCGTCAGCTCAGACCTCAGACGGCTATGAATATTTTCGAAACTTCGGCAAAATATAATAAAAGATGCGAGTGAATTAATTATACGTACCTATGTACTTAGTTATGTATAAAATTCTATTGTACGTGTGCATGTAGCTGAATTCCTCCTAAACGGCTAGATCGATTTGAATATTTTTGTATGCGGTTGCGGCCTGGATTCACAAATCAGCCCAGTAGATGGCACTGCAGAATTTCTAAAAAAACGCAGTACGAAGTTCGCTTGATCAGCTAGTATAATAATTGCGTCAATCCAAATTGTAATAACCGCGAAGGCATCATAAATTATAACAGTAGGTAATAGTACATTACGCACCTAGGCCAGTAAAATAAAAAATGTCTCAGATCACATGTAGGTAATTGTCGTCCGAGACGAAGGCGAGGTTGACAAAAATGTGATCTGAGGCTTTTACTGGCCGAGGTCAGTAAGTATACTATTTTTCTGTTCAACGAAGTCAGAAAGCGGCAATTTCATTTAGCGCAGTGGCCAGAAAGTTGGCGCTTTCTGGCCGGAGAACAGAAATATATATTTATATGTTGTATATTGTAATGTTGGTCACCCTGGTCAATATGCAGATGCGCCGGCGCACCCGGAACGAATGCGAGACATTACCACACAGCCAGGTGTTAATGAGCCTGTTTGCATACCAGCGGGAATTAATTAATACACGTACATTACATTTTACATACAATACAAGTGGACTTATTTCTAGTTGGTTAGTTAACAGTATCTATAGTGAATATGACAAAGCATTAAGGCAACTAAGGAATATAATAATTTCTGATGCCTTCGCGGTTATTATACTTACATTGGAATTAAACAACTTTAAAGGGATTTAACTCGCGTATTTTTTTTTATTGGCTGACGTTTCGGAGTGTTTACAGATTCCATAATCATAGCACGACTGAGCTGACAATAGTCTTATGCTAAAGGGATTAATACAGCTATGCAAACTACCTTATTTAAATTACAAAATTGTACGTACTATCCAAAATTTTAAGTACCTATAAAATACGCAAGTTAAATCCGTTTCATTCCAACTGAGGAATATTTTATTGGAAAATCTTCTTTTAATTTCTTGATGATTTTAATCAAAAATATAAACCCTATGATATTCTATGCATTATAAAATTGTGTTGTAATCATATTGTGATTTATTGTTAAATATTAGGTATTGTTTTTGTTTTTACGATAATAATCTAATCTAATCTATATAGGGGTCTATTCAGAAACCCAACATCAGAAGGTGGATCGTTGAGCGTTTGAAACGCCGTAATTGTCGTTTCAGAGTGCAAGGGCGTGCATTCCATATAGGCACAGTGTCACTAATGTATGAAGTGCCTACCCTAGCGCCATACTTACGCTCCCCCCATACATGGAGTACCTACCTATATTTAAGAACAGCAACAATAAGCAAAAACATACTGAGGTTAAATAATAACAAATTAAATACAGTTTCACTTGATATTTAATATTATTTGCAATCATTATGTCGTATGCGCAACCTTCCTTGTTTATACGTCAATTTTTTTTCCAACAATCAAAACCGTTTTTACTATAAATTTCATCAATAACGAAAATAAATTGGATAAGCGTTAGGAAACAAACTTGGCAATTGGCTTGCACGGTATGTAAATGTTGTTTTTGTTGGCGCAACTTCACGGCTGATCGACGCCTGCGCATGATAGCCGCAATGCTGTTGCTATCCACGCTAACTGCTTCATTAGATCATTTATTAACAGGATTTCTCTAACTTATAACACGAACTACTGTAATGTAACGAGTATACTCAAAAATGCAGTAATGGTCGTAAACTACGAGATTTTATTTTACTAGACTTTTTTAATTTATGTTATTATGTCAATATAAAATAACTACCTACCTAATCCAGTAATGGCAGAAAAGCAAAAATTCCAAATCGTAAAAAAAAAACTAACTTTGGACTATGGCCTACTCTTAACATTTAGAAGCATGAAAAATTAGCCCAGTTTTAACGTTTCGGAGGAGATTGGCAACAAACAACTTTAATTCCATTTCCCATTATCTATATCCATATCATCTCTGGTCCTTCTAGCCGGATATAGGCGCGTTATGTTTTTGCGATTACTTTCCAATAAATACCATTACCAACAGTCACCCATACCATACCTGTAGGAATCTCCTTCCACGATCGTTGATTTCGTCCTGCCCCGTTCGGTAGCCGCTAATTCTGAGCCTCCTTTTATTTATGTCTTCATACGCGCCGCCGATAGGGCCTAATTACGCGGCCGCCACAAAAACACTAATCGCGCATCGTACACAAACACGCTCTTGTATTTAAATTTTAAGTCCAGTAACAATCTCAACTGATCCTCGACCCTATCACCACAGCAGAAGCTCCACTTCGTGCTAATAGCCAATGGTAGTTGGGATGTTTTGACGTATTCCAATTAAGAATTGTCGAGTGCAAGAAAGACGTATGACACTTTTTAAAATGCAGTTCGAATTGGAGTTTATGGGCCGGAATTTGAAGACTGATTTGCTTTACGTGGGTGATGTGAAGTGTATATAGCGTTCTGGGTTTGAAATTTGAAGAGATCTTTTAAATTGAATTTGATTCTGTTGCGGTTGGGGATAGGGTCCATTTTCAAAAGGATGTGTTTAGTGGATATAAGATGTTGTCGGTTAAGATTTAGAGATGGCGAGAAGAAGCGTTAATGAGGGACGGTTCCGTCGGATTCCTCCACAGAAATGTTAGTGTATCGGCTTTTGTCGGCAAGACGCAAGTTTTTGCGATCGCCACTGATAACAATGAGCGGTGTTGAGAAAAGTGGGATGCGAAATTCTATAGAGATTACAAGAAACGATATAATGTGAGGTTTAATTAATTAACGTTTTGCCTATACACGACTTGTTCAATTGCGGGTTCGATGGCCAGGATTTTTTTGGTTCGCCGATATGGAAACGACTTGTGTAACTTTTACTTGTGGTTCTTACATGATCTTTTGCTTTTAATGATTTTCACCACTAAATAAATTATCAGGTTTATAGATAGAGTAGATATATATTTGCTTACTCTCCTTCTTCAACTAATTCTTCTCCACCATCTTTTTTCTTTTTCCTCGGTTTGCCTGAAATCATTTCGATAAAGTTGGATATGTACCTACCTACATATCAATAAAGCTGACACTTCGAAAAGAGGGTTAGACAAGCTGGTGATCTAGTGGTCAGAGACTCTGACTTGTAACCGGAGATTGCGGTTTCGAATCTTGCTAGGAGCAGATATCAGTGTAATAAACACGCATTTGCTCACCAGTCATGAAAGTTTTAATAGCACAAGCTTTGTTGCTTTCAAAGGCTTATGGAGATTATAATCAAAATACAATATTTGATGACTTGAAGGAGTAGAGAGGTGAGTTGTCTTCCATACATTTCAAGTGTTAAATTTCTCAGATCATTTTAGTAATTACATTAAAGACATTTAAGCTCAAGTATCTTACCTACTTATTTACTGAAGTAATTAAAGTAAACGTGTAAGAACATTAATTATATAAATAATTACACATTTTAAGTGTGAACCGTAGCAGGTGTAAAATTCGGAAATAATTAAATATCCTCACGGTGATATTTCACGGAGGGGCGGGCAGTGGCATGCTAACTACTACATTAAGTCGTTACTAAACATTCTACAAACCTTATCTTAGATTACAAAAACACGTGAAATGCCATTCCCGTCACGTATCCAGCACATTTCATTAATTCCGAAAGAGATTTTTCCACCAAAGTGCGCAAGAGCCATATGACTAATTGCTTCTACTCGCTTCGTCTGCAGTCACACGATAAGCATCCTCGTTTTACCTCCTTAGGCGAAACCTTAGCGTTAGAGTATCAACAGCTTAGTCGTGCAACGAATATGGGAACTAAAGTTTTCAAAACATCAGTAAATAAAGTAAAAACGTCACCTCAATCCGTTATAGTTATTTCATTTCAATGTAGACTACTCAATGTCAATATTTTTAGAAATTCATTTCCCAAGAGTGTAGGTAGAATAGTGGTAAGTATAAGTTATCAAAACCTCATATCTCAATGGACTGTAAACCGAAAACACAAGCGACGCCGCAAGCAGAAAGCTCAAAAAAAAAAAACCGCACTTCAAAATAAAGACCTCCAATAACATATTCATCTGATACAGAGATAGCATACGGAGAAACGGCGTGATGCCATCGACTCCAGAATAATTGTAGTTCCAATTTACTTATAAATAATTAGCCACGTCCAAACCACGGCTATCGAGTCCAGCCAAATGGAGTTATTTAGCCGAACCGGTACCCAGTAGGCTTTAATTATAGTACATAATTCAACTCCTGCGCAGACTATTCGTGTTTGTTTATTTCTTTGCGCTAATTTGTTTTAATGCTATCTGATGGTGCCGCTTATTCAATGGTTATTATGGTATTTATTGAACGCGTGAACTCGATGTAAAAAGTTTTGCGTTTTGGTGACACCGTTTAAGTTTTTTTTTTAATTTATTTTTTTTAGGTTAGCTTTTTATCAGTGATTTTCTATTTTTAATTATTATCATAGGTTTACCTTAACTACATGACATTAGCTACTATTTCTTAGTGCATAAATATTACGTTTTCTTATATTACCAAATATAGGTACCTACTTGGTAAAATCTTTTTAACATACTTAGGGGCCGTAGACATATACTTTTGTACTATTATTAGATAAACCGAATGAAAGTCTACAGTAAGCATAGTGTAGGTAATTATGTATAGTGAAAAGTAAGTCTTAACTTATATTAAAATAACAAGGATAATTTGAGATACACTTCTCTTCTTGGTCGCATTCATCATGACTGTTGATCGTGTTTGGTTTTGTTCGGGACCTGGCATTTTCGTCATCAATTCCAGTGCTTGCTTTGCTTTCTTCATCACCTCATAAATTTTAGAGATGGTTCCTCCTTTAAATGGTCAGTCCATCGTGTTGGTGAACCCCCTCTTGCCTTCGGTATTGCCAACAACAATTAACCTTTCCCATCAATGACAGCGTTTCAAACGCTCCAAGATCCACATACTTGTCTCTGGATAAAGCTATACCCCCATTTCACAGCGCCTTATTTATTTCTTATTTGATCCCCGGCCGAGACATCCCGCGGTCCCGCGATATTGATCATGATAAATACTGCACGCGCGTTGTCTACATCCCAAATCTTCAAAGGACTTAATTATGAATTTTTCACGCGTTACCATACAATTTCGCGTCCTGTCCGAACAACGCGATGACAAATTACGTTTTTTGCATGGATACGATTTCGTTGTACAGTTACGATATGAGTGGTGTTTTTTCGCGTACCTTGTAAACGGACCTTATAATTGCTTTGACTTCTTCAAAAGGGCTAATTGCGTTACTTAGTAGGACAGCCTGATGTGGGATGAATTTTAATTATTACTATTGCAAAAAGTACGACAAATATGGATCTTCGACCCCTTTGACAGCTCGTCTAGTGGTCCTTGACTACACTGGAGGTTGCTGTCAGAGGTTAACTTTGCATTTTCAAGATTATTAAAATTTCTTTAGGCCGATGGTTAATGACATCGTTATTCAGCGTATACATCGTAATTAGACATACCACGCATATCAAAAATCAGTCTACAACCGAGGCGAACATAATTAAATTTTAATTTATTGATAATCAAACAAGTCAAAATCCAAACACGCACTGGTATCTGGAGATATCATAATTAAGTCTGTGGTGCGTGTTCAAATTAAATTATGTCGGTATGAAACGTTACGACGGTCGTAAGTCGCGGGCGCAGGCTTCCGCGCCGGCTGCGCCTGCGCCGCGGTGATGTATCGCGGCACACCTATCCGCCGCCGGAGCATGATGCAGGAATAAGCGATTCATAGCGATAGCGCTTGATACAAGTTGACTTTTTGTACAATTGACATATTGTTTTAATGGAATAGAGACTTAATTCGGCATGTGTCACCGTGTGAATTCAAATTTAATGGAGGAACAATATAATATGAATCGTGCTACTATTTTATCAAATTAGCGAATTTTAAGCGAAATTTGCATATAAAACATAGCAAGTCTTATTTGTAGCTTTACCTACTATACAGTCGAGTTTGGACAAAAAGGTACTTCAATCAAGCATACAAGAAAGCGTTCAAGAAGCACTTATTCATCTACCAGTAAGTAGGCAACAAGAGAAAGAATAGTCTTAACTATTTATATAATTTTATGTAACGGTCCGATACATACATACCAATAGATTATATACCTACGTGATTTTGCATCCCAACCGAAAATAATACCTATTATGCAACCATATAATTATGTGGACTGCTAAAAACCATTACATTCGCTAGTAGGTACTTAAAGAATGAGATTGAGCTGTAATGTTCCACCAATGAAAAACAAGCTACTGGCCTGTGAGTGGTGGAACATGACAGCTGAACTCCATTCTACACTAGCGCTTCTAGCGGATTTTTGATTGCGGCCCCCATTGATAAAAGGCTGAAGCGCGGAAAGTCCATGACTTGCGGCACGCGTAAGATGAAAATACGACTTAATCTGCAACACTGCTTCCATTTAACCCGTATTTGTTTTTATTTCTTTGAATCAATAAAGTGAATGGATACTCGTATTGAACGCAAAACATCAGGTTTATAGCCGAGGCCTCTCTCACTTCTTTTTACATTTATAATTGACGAGAGCTGTAAAAGAAATCGGAACGAAAATTTAAATTGTTGTTAAAGTTTATGACTTTTTAATTAAAGCTTTGTATTGCCGTGGTGCCATAATTCAGTTAAAGGGTGAGTAGAAATCATACCTAATGTCTTTATGCGAAGGAGGGTTTATTTATTTCATTTATTGAAGTTAAAATTAATGTTATTTTAAATAACAAAGAGCTTAATTTGTTTTTTTATCGGTTCGTTTACTAGATTAAATATAGGACAAAAATAAAAGCTATAAATGACACAACACGTTGAAAAACCCTGCATTTCCGATATCCTAATACAGATAAAAATATTACCTACAGGGAGGCTACTAAATCAAGTCTCAAGTCAATTAATTGTAGGTAGCATAACGTGACGTCACAAGCCCCCTCTCCCGAACTGTAGAAGAACTTATCTTTGTCATTCTTTATTTGTTTGAGAAATGAAAAAAGACGTGTCTAATAATATTTTTTTCTTTCAAAATTTGTAATTTAAATATAAGGTAGGTAGTTTGCATTGCATAACTGTATAAATCACTTTAGCGTTAGACTATTGTCAGCTCAGTCGTGCTACGATTATGGAAACTGTAAAGAATCCGAAACGTCAGCAAATAAAATAAAATAAAAATACGCGAGTTAAATCCGTTAATAGTTGTTTCATTCCGACGTGTCTAATAGTTCTTAGAATTTCGTTTTCTTTACCCAGTTGTCATCCCTACTGACAAAATATGACAAGATAAGAAACGTCAAATTTGATACCGAGCCCGATTCCAGTGTCCAATAAATAGTCTTTAGTGTATTGCTTCATTAAACTTCACAGAAGTTAAGTACTTAGATAGGTTACCTACCAAGGTCTCTCCAGGTCACCTAGTAATTACTTTGTCTATGTAAGGCTCGTTATTTATTTATTTAGCCGCACAGTCGCAATTATCCGATGTACACATCAAATAATTGGCTGTCACATATTTAATTAGGTTTTTCTTGAGGCTTGCCGCGCCACCTTTTGCGTTGTGAAATATTACAGCGCAGGTAAGACTTGTTAAATGTTCTATACCTACAGTAGCCTAGGTTACTTAGCTCATTAGTAGCTAGGTACAGTCAACATCAGATATGGGGTCATCCATTAAGTAGGTACTTCAGTTTTTATTATCCTAACTTCCTAACTAATATTATAAATGGGAAAGTAACTCTGTCTGTCTGTCTGTTACGCTTTCACGTTAAATCTACTGGACCGATTTAAATGAAATTTGGTACAAAGAAAGTCTGGAGCCCGAGAAAGAACATAGGCTACTTTTTAACCGACTGCAAAAAAGGAGGCGTTCCACGCGGACGAAGTCGCGGGCAGAAGCTAGTTCATAATATGTCAACATTTTTTTAGCCAAAGTTAAAGGATCATGATAATAGGGATGACGACTGGGTAATCAAAATTAAATTATTTTTAGTCCATCAGATAGATTATTAAAAATTGACAAAGATATAAGCTTCTAAGGATTTGGTGAGGAGGTTTGTGACGTCACGTTATGGTCCTATTTATATCATAGCGTGACGTAACGATCCCCCACTTCTGAACTTTTGAACGCTTAATTTTGTCATGTACTGTTGGATACAGAAAAGAAAAAATATGTGTTCAATATTTTTTGGTAATCTAGTTAATGGACAAAAAAAAACACTCGCCATGCCTATTGTTCAGGTATTTATGTTTTAGTTTTTAAGACATTTAGGCAAAGTCTGATTAACTATAATTATATACAGGGTACTTGTGTATTAGTTTCAAAGTCAGGGTCATTAACCATCTAACTATATTAACAGGTATTTTTTCTTTAAAATCGTCTTTCTTTCCTGCTATTCCAAGTATGTAGCGATCGTTGGACGCTGTTAGAATAATGCATTATGTTCTTTACGGGTGTAGTTAATTATATTAATAATCAATAAATTAAATGCTTCATTTAGATATCGTATCTCATGTTCTCTGTTGCATACTTATGCAATGGGGCGCGGGCGAGTGCTAGCGACCAACTGGGGTAATAACACGCATATTAATATGATATAACTTCGATATAAAATCTACATAAAATGTATGAACTATATGATAGACGTTAAAGTGGGAATAAAATAAAATAAATATAATAAAAATCGTTTCTCGCTTACAGTGGGACCTGGCGGCTGTCCATACCAGCGTGGGAAGCAGAAGTAGATCTCAAATCGCTTTTTGCTTTCAGTGGGACGCGGCGGCTGTCCATACCATCGTGTCTGAAGTAGACCACAAATCGCTTCTCGCTCGCAGTGGGACGCGGCGGCTGTCCGAACGTGGTTCAAATCGCTTCCCGCTCGCAGTGGGACGCGGCGGCTGTCCGAACGTGTCTCAAATCGCTTCTCGCTCGCAGTGGGACGCGGCGGCTGTCCGAACGTGTCTCAAATCGCTTCTCGCTCGCAGTGGGACGCGGTGTCTGTCCGAACGTGTCTCAAATCGCTTCTCGCTCGCAGTGGGACGCGGCGGCTGTCCGAACGTGTCTCAAACCGCTTCTCGCTCGCAGTGGGACGCGGCGGCTGTCCGAACGTGTCTCAAATCGCTTCTCGCTCGCAGTGGGACGCGGCGGCTGTCCGAACGTGTCTCAAATCGCTTCTCGCTCGCAGTGTGTCTCGGTGTCTGTCCGTACGAGCGTGTCTCGCTCGCCGTCGGCACTAAGAGTTAATCGGTCGGTTTTTGCTCGGTGCATCCGCTATATGCAAATGCATGAAAGCAACACCGCTAACACTACTTACACCGTTTTCTAACTTTTTGCTAGCTCTTGTTATACAATTACCTCCGTAACTGCAATTATGGAGCCATTGTTGGGAAATAATTACCAACGAATTATAATTTAATTGTGCATTTGAATATGGTTTGTAATATTCTTGAATATGAAAACGACGCCTTGTTTTAGAAAATTATTAAAAATAGTTAAAGAAAAAATTGATAAGCGTTGTATTTTTTGCAGTTGCAAGTTTGGAGACCAGCTCCCTAGACAAGGATGCAATTATTTTTTTTAGACATCAAGTCATAATTATTTTTTAGTTATCCAAGTTCCAAGATGGCGGCCCTGGGACCTGGGGGTAAGACAAGGGCTGGACAATGCTAGACAATTGTCACGTACGTCACGTCACAATCGTTCGCGCATGTCAAATCCCATACGTTTTGGTCGGTTCGTTTATTTCGTTTAACGTTAGTTGAATGTTGGCACCTTGTCTATGGGCCAAGGGTTGCCACCCTACAAACTTTTTTTCTTCTTACAAATGCACGCTAAACCCAAAAAAAATAACATTTCAATGGTTCACATAGATACGTGAAATTGTGAGTATTTAGGTATGATATGCTTAGTTATTTCAGTACAGACCTATGACATGCTTAGGTAAGTATAGTTTAATAATTTCTAATGCTTTCGCGATTATAATTACCTACTCATCGGAATAAACATTGAATAAGATAGTTTGCATAATGTAAAATCACTAGTGTTAGACTATCATCAGCTCAGTCGACTACGAATATGGGAACCGTAAAATTTTCGAAGTTTCAGCAAATAAAATAAAATGCGTGAGTTTATTCCGCTGTAATTGTTTCATTCTAATACTTAATTATAGTTTTCCAAAAATAGTTTTCTTTCCAGACAACGATTTTATTACTTTTACGCTTTCACATGTAATGTTAATATTTAATTACTTACATTCGTGATATTTTATTATATTTTTATAGTCTATTGTCTTGCACTTTCTTCTTTTAAATGCCATTGACAAAAAATACAAATAATGCATTGAATAATGTTTTACAAGAGATATGTAAAGATATTCTGAGAATAAAAACTTCATGTACTACTTACTAATACAAAATTGCGCTATAAATTTAAATCAATCTTATCTGTGTACTATTAATATCTTTTTGTTGGCAATACAAGATAGACACGGAAGAAAGAGTTTGTTTAATTTTATGAGACTCTTGAACAAGTTAGTGGAAATAGGAATGACGACTATAAAAGAAAACAAAATTCTATTTCATCAGTTAGATTATTAAAAATTATTCGACACATATTTTTTCTTATATCAGACAAACAAATAAAGATAAGTGCTTCGAAAGTTCAGGAGTGGGGGTCGTGACGTCATGTTATAGTACAAATTACACCATATTGTGACGTATGTAATACGGCGAAATATACTATGCGCCATAAATTTTACATATTCACACATCAAAACTACATAAATAAATAAAGTAAACATAAGCACCGAAACTTTTTGACTTCCAGGTCCTTGAGGTAACCTAAAAGACTATCAACCTGATTTTTAGTTTTTAATATCTTAATTTAAATACGTTTAAACTGCTTTCAATAATTTAGACACAGAATCTCATAACTTTATCAAAGCAGGAATATATTCCACCTATCGCAATAATTAGTACACCTACTTACATCTATATTCTAGGCTAGTTAAAAGATCTAACGAAGCGGATCGATAACAGAGCAAAGGCGTTATCTATGACTTTCTTATCAATTAATCAATAAATAATTAGACCAATGAAATGCACAAGAAAAGGGGAAAAAAAAGTATAATTTCTAAAAAATTAAATGAAATTAAACTTTGCTATGAGATTGGGAGTGCAACGTAAAATAACTTTCTACAAAAAAAGGTAAGTATGTATAATTCATATACCTATTAATTTATACAGGACTTACATATTATACTTTAGACATTTTCCTTTAGTAACAAATGAAACCAGGTTCCTTAAATATTTATTATATACTAGCTGTCCGCCCCGGCTTCGCACGGATCCCTTTTTTTATAGCCTATAGCGGTCCCGGCAGACGTCATCCTGCCCGTTCGAAATTCAAATTAGGTAACTTTAGTTAGACAACGTTTGTATGGGAAAAGAAAAGAGCTGTTTTTAGGGTTTTCCCGGCAATTATTCGATTTTTTCTCGCCGTAAGGACCATCCTTGGACTTCAACGAACATTTTAAAAAAAAAATTGGCCAAATTGGTCCGGGCGTTGTCGAGTTATGCGCTTACCAACACATTTTGCGATTCATTTTTATATATAAGAAAGAAGATTATGTATTTTTAATTTTCGAATTGAATACTGAAGAGCAGTTGGCCAGCTGGTGGGTTTTTACTGCAAAACCGAACGGTAGGCGAGCTTAGATGATAAGCTTAAAAGCCCGTATATTGTTGTTATATTTAATTTATTAATTTTGACGAAGCTTGTTCCTAATTTAATATTGTTTCGACCTACATTTTTGACGATGCCAGCAAGTGGATCTATTTTAATTTATTATAAAGTAGCTGAAAAATTATTTCACTGTTGGGAAGCTTTTTGGGTGAACATTCACCCTGAGTAACATAGGCTATAGTATATTTTGAAAAAAAATAGGGGTCTGTGCGAAGCCAGGGCGAACCGCTAGTCTATAATAAAAAAGACTAAGAGAAAAGTGGGGTTTCAATTCACAACACACACTCTCGTTCTACGCCGTGCTAAATTGCAAACACACAAAAACAGAGTGAGACAGTTAATCGGCTGCAGAACGAGATCGCGATACTACAATTAAAGTCGCAAAAACGACTCCCACGCAATACAACGATCGATGCCTCCATTCTATAATTAATAATAAGGTAACGATGAATTTTTCATGTAACACTTTGTTCGCACTTTAAGCTTGATAGTGGAATAGTTTGTAGGTATATAAAATACTTACCTACATCATAATATTATGGAATGAAACAACTTTTAACGGGTTTATCTCGCGTATTTTTATTTTATTTTATTTGCTGACGTTTCGGATACTTTACAGTTTCCATAATCGTAGCACGACTGAGCTGACAGTAGTCTTATTCAAAAGTGCAAACTCGAGCGTCAGCAAATAAAAATACGCGAGTTAAATCCGTTAATAGTTGTTTCATTCCAATGTGTAATAACCGCGAAGGCATCAGAAATTATAACATGATATTTGTTGGCCACTGGCTGAAAGACCGCCTTTTGGATATGTTTTGTTTATTACCTACTTTTTAAATAAGTAAGTAAGTAGTTATATTTTTCTATGTTTTCAATATTGACAGGTTTTATAACATGTATTTTCTTATCAGTTGTTTTTGTTCGCTTGTATATATATATATCAAGCATTAAAGTGATAGTATACTCTGTTTTCTTAAAAAAGGCAAAGGCTTGTTCCCTTGATAAGCCAGTGCGTGGTAGCCTAACTTGGCACTTTCGACGAGTTAGCGTGTACTAGCCAACCTTCTTTTTTATCGTTGGAAAATGCGTTACGCATACCACCGTAGCCCGGGGGAGCATCAGGAGCCTAGCTTAGCACTTTCGACGAGTAAGCACATCCTAGGCAAGCTTAGTACATTCGGCTTATTATTGTTAAAGTACAAGATCTACAAACAGCAATCGATTGTTATTGCAGCTTTGCACAATCAAATCGACGATGCCTATAATTGACTTACCAGTTGTTTCCATTTATAAGTATTGATAATTGAGAATTATTTGCTCGTATATCCGATTTTGGTTGTAACCATATTGCGGTTATCTTTATCTATGAATTTATTGCTAACATTTTGTGTTAGAACTTTTGCTTACATTTATTATAAGTACCTGCCTAATTAGATGTTAAATATTTTTATCAGCTTAATTATGCGTTTTGGCGATTTTTTCCGCTAATACACGTTGATGTATGTACCGGACATATTATTTGAGATTTTTTGAGATATAAAAGAAATATTTTAGTATTATGTTATTATATATTGTAGGTATAACTAATAATATTTTCCGATACTTTCGCGGTTTCATTCCAATTTAAATGGTGTAATTTAACTTTGTGAAAAAAGACTTTCTACTGCGTTTCTTCTTTTCTTTTTTCTTATTGGGACATTTCTTCTCATTGGTGATGGTCTTTCCGATGAGTAAACTCATCTGACCTGTAAAGATAGGTAAGTAATTTTCAAGGTTTGCCAATAAATGATCAGATTTTATATTCTAAAAGTAAGTACTTATAGGAAAGTACCTAAGAGTTAAATTAAATATATACATAAGTATGTAAGTATGACAGCTGTAGGTATGTTTACTTGCACAGAGAGTTTATAGAGCGATTTGTAGTCTTAATGCGTACCTGCCTAATTATTAACTTAAAACTGGTAACGGCACCTAAGTAATAGTACTTATCAAAACGGCGATTAATTAATACCTACAGACATGTACTTAAAAAACTACACAAGCAAAACAGTAATTCTAAAATGTATTAATTTAAGTCCAATCCTTTTATTAATGTTATGCACGCTACGCCCTTTACGGCACCGGTAGGTTATAAGACTTGCGCCAGATCACTTACATCTAACCTTAGATACTAACCATGAAAAGAGGCGTAAGTCACATATAAATTGTACGAATATTGCGTCTTTTTGAATGCTGCAAGATATCGGCGGTAAGACTGCGCCGGCGCAGGGCGCAATGTTAATTGTTAGGCAGTTACGTGACGAAGCGATAGCCTTCTGTATAGTCACAGGTATGGATATATAAAGGAATAAAGGATGGTCAATGTTGATAGAATTATGTTTAGGGTTACGTAACTCTAAAAGAAAAATGGGAATTCTTATACGTGGCAGATGCTAAAAAATACGAAAGGTAAGTTTTGTACTGTAGCAACATATAAACATGAAATATAGCTTTTGCTCATGACTTTGTCTGCGCACGATGAGTACTTTCCACAATATTTTCATAAATTATAGTCTATGATGGAATGAAACAACTTTAACGGATTTAACTAGCGTATTTTATTTTTATTGTTTCATTCCAGTGTAGGTATAATAACCGCGAAGGCATCAGAAATTATTATATAGTCTATGTTTTATTCTGGTAAGCTATATTATTGTAAAGTTTCATCAAAATCCATTTAGTAGTTTTTGCAACATCCATCCTTACATCCATACAATCTTACAAACTTTCGCGTTTATAATATTAATAAGGATTATTTCAAGTTTAATTGAAAAATACAAAAGTTTTCTTCTTGTTGTGGTAATTTAACACATATTTTTATTGTTCGAAAAATTATATAATTCATAACTATTATAACAACGACTTACCTACAGTACACGAACACACATACACACGAAAAAAAAATATACGCGTCGAATTGAGAACCTCCTCCGTTTTTTTCGTCGGTTGAAAAAAGCTCTTCATCGTCTACGTCCGTATACTCCATAGGTCCATAAACTCTTAACTTCCAAGGAAGACAGTCCCATCTGATAGTTCTTTGTAGTCGGTATGTCAAAGGAAACTACGACCAGGAATACTGGTTTCTACTTCTATAAATAATACTACAATATCTTTTTGTTCAATTATATAGGTAAGTACATATATTAAATTAAACTTAAGAATACTGATTTCGACATTACTTTTTCCTCTTTGTCTAAAATCGTATAACTAGCCATCGAACGCAAACCTGTTCCTTTTTTAAATTTTCTTAATTTTTTAGACTAAGATAACATCAAACAGCCACAAACTTTAATTTCATCTTTAAAATACGAAAAATTTCAGTAATTCTACATAAATAATTATAATACCTATGTTTTTACAAAAGCTGCAAATATTTTGGAATGGAACAACTATTAACGGATTTAACTCGCGTAAGGTCAAGGCTTCTAATTCCGGCATATTTTTGAGCTAGATCAACTTTGGTTAAAATTTTGAGACGTTTATTTTTAACTATTTACCCATGGCGCGTATGTATTAGACCAATAATTTACTTGGCAATCAAATAATAGTATGATATTCTCTGTATCTAAGTTGCTTAATTTATTATATATTTTTTTTAAAAAATAGTCAGGTAGACGGAGTTTCCCGCCTGAGTGGGGCTATTCCGTCATGCAAGCAGTTTCCCTAGAACTACGCAGTTTTTTCAAGTCTTAGCTAGCGGAAAATGAAGACACGTCGATTTCAATCAAATATGTGTTATTAGACCTCAGATATAAGATTTACAATAGGAGTTATCCGCAAACACAATTTTTTGGGGCTATTCCGGCATGTTTTGCCAATCAGATGAGCTCAACCTTTTAAAAATTTACTAATATATATATTTTTTATACATATTATTTCATAAAGTAAGGATTTATACATTTTACAGTCCGGAGTATTTTCGTACTACGTTCTATTGAATTACCTACTCATATATTTCATCACAGCTAAGCTTATTATTGCCAGATTGACAAGTGTACCTATTTTAAAATGTAATACACTAAAAAAATGTCGACGATGTCTGGAATCGGGAAATACCGGCATATGACGGCTTTGCCCCTTAAAAAATAGACGGAATTTCCCACTTGACTATTTTGAAGTTGTTAGTTTTTCATGGTGAAGTACTAAAAACTATCGGAGTTTTACGCATCACGAACAGGCAGACGCGTTTATACATATCATAGACGTTGTAATAATCATACAAACAAGCCTAGAAGTCTAACTATTTCATATTTATCTTCGATCAAACTGTATAGTACTATACTCGCACTTCGACTTCGAAACGCAACTGAACTTTGAAAGCACATATTTTTCTTCCTTCATTGCACAGCGTCATGGGTGTTTTTTAGTTTGAATTAGAACACCCTACTGCTTTACCAACTGAGCCGGCAGCGGCGAACTGTGCTTAGATTCGCCAAAAACGTGTACGTGACGGAATAGCCCCGTAGACGGAATTAGAAGCCTTAACCTTATTTTTATTTCATTTGCTGACGTTTCGGACTCTATACAGTTTCCATAATCGTAGCACGACTGTCAAGAATCCGAAACGTCAGCAAATAAAATAAAATAAAAATTCGTGAGTTACATCCGTTAATAGTTGTTTCGTTCCAATGTGTAATAGCCGCGAAGGCATCAGAAATTATTCTGCAAATATTTTACAAAAGCTAACAGCTACCAGAAATAAATAAATGGCAGCGAGACGAGAACGTTTGCAATAAACGAACCTTTACCGGTCTGCTTATCCATTACTCTTCTAATGAATGTATTGTAACATTGTGTGGTATATGGCTTGCTGAGGAACAATGTGGACTTACGTCTTATGTTATTGTTAAAATAACTTCTGTTTCGCTTCTGGAATTTTGCTTTGTCTCGTCCCGCGGTCGCCGAGAAAGTTGTGGAAATGGGACTGTATACTGATGAGTTTTACAGTCCGTCTGTTGGAGTATCAAAAATATTGGACGTGATTTTATTGTTAACGATAAATTTATACTTTTTTTAAATTTTGTTTTTTCTTTGGAATGAAACAACTAATAATAGCAATACATTTTTACTACTTTAAGATCCTTTTTTTAACCTATGTTGAACGAATAAAAGATTTTGAGTTGATTTGAACTACCTATTACCTAACAGATTTAACTCGCGTATTTTTATTTTATTTCATTCGCTGACGTTTCGGATTCTTTAGAGTTTCCATAATCGTAGCACGACTGAGCTGACAATAGTGTAACGCTAAAGTTAATAGTAGTTGTTTCATTCCAATGTGTAATAACCGCGAAGCATTAGAAATTATTATTTGTTATATTTAATTTTATTAGGTACCTATATTTTTTTGTCTGTTTTCGTTTGTCGCGATTAAATAAAATCTGCTAGGAACGTATATGTTTTTGCAGCCAGTTATCGCGCCAGAATTATAATTAATATACGGAAAATGGATCAGTTATGATTTGACAATTAAAATGAAAATCGAGCCACCCCGTCCTCTCCCTAGCAGGACCCGCCAATATACTCAGTTAAATCCATCAAATTTGTTTCATTCCAATAATTATATTACTTAGCAATTATGTCGTGTATTTCACCTATTGACACGTAATGACGGGTGCTGTTAGTACATGTGACTCGACAACCGTCTGTTTTTGTGCTCGCTGTGACGCTCAGCTGATTGCGTTTCTAATTACCTCATTATGGGGCAAAGGGAACCGCATGGGAGATAGAAACAGTAGGTCTGCTTGTGGCTTTGCTCTTGTAAATAAATAAATAGCTATATTTTTTATAGTTTATCACATATAATAACAATTGGTGGATCTAATGCCCTGTGTGTTAACTACCAGTCCTACTGAGAGGTGCTAGCGGATGGGATGAACATAAAAAAATAATTAGACTAAAACAATTGTAAGAAAAGAAAATGTCGGAATTTGCTTAATTTTTGGCATTTTTGCCCATGTTGTTATAATTTTCTTTTTAACCACTTGAAAAGAAACCACTCGTCTAGTTAATTAGTTGCTTTTATTAGAAATACAATCCACACCAATAATTTGTAATAATAAACAGTCATATTCCAGTTTTAGGCTCCGTTTATAAATAATATAAACAAGATTAAAAAAAGATATACCTACCTAATAATATGTGTATTTTGAAATGAATGTTTCATTCCAATGTGTAATAACTGCGAAATAATCAAAGATTAACAATAATGTGTAGGTAGGTACTCGTACCTACCTACCTATCCTATCGTTGTTCAAAAATATAAATAAATTATTAAATTTCTGTTTAATAGTATTAAATTGTATTATATGAATTATTCCGTCTGACAAATTGTATTGACGACTAATGAGAAAAATCCATAATAATACACTTGACAATATATGTATGACAAAATCGTATTGTAATGAAATTGTGATTTTGCTGTTAATTATTATTTAATCTTATTGTTCTTTGTTTTTGTTTTTGACGATCTCAATATGAGTACATGTAATTTGACATAATAATGTAATTACATATATTGTATAAATTTTGGGAAATAAATGAATCTAATCTAATCTAATCTATCGTACCTACGCTACAACAACGTCACTTATACAAATTTTATGAAAAATTGATCTGAGTATGAGGAAACATAAATAATGTCACTAATAATGTTTCCTCATACTCAGATAAATTTTGACAAAAATTTGTATAAGGTACGTTTTTGCACAGTAGGTTCGATATATTAACAACATACATATTTTTTTAGAATCTACAGTGTGGTTCTACTGGAATGTCTCCGGGCGGTATGTCGCGACACAGTAATCTACCGATCGCTTTGTTTTTAGTCGATATTAATTGAATGTGAGTCGTTTTCGATCTTATCTTGTACTGTATACCACAGACTGCTTGTGTAAGCTTGCTCACTATATATAAAATAATCCTAATAATATGGTAAAAAACATAACTAGGTCAAAAACCATATCATTCGCTGCCGGAAAGATGAACTATATAAGGTATTTTTAAAATAGATAGGCATCTACTATTTAACATTGAAATTATAAGTAAAACGGTCCGATTAGAAAACAATTTAAAAATTCTCAAAAATACATTTATACTTATCATACCTAATATTTATTTAAACGTAGAATGAAACATAAAAAAAAATATTTTAAAATAGCGTTGCATGACGTAATTTCTAAAATAAGGTAGTTTGCATATTGCAAAATCACTTTAGTGTAGGCTATCATCAGCTAAGACGGCTACGAATATGGGAAATGTAAAGTAAAGTATTCGAATCGTTGGCTAATTAAATACTCAAGTTAAATCAGTTACAATTCATTCATTCGCTATAGGTACCTATGTAATAATCACGAAGTCATCAGAAATTATTATATTTAATGATATCGCTGTCCCTTCCAAGTTGTGTTAGCACTCATCGAGAGTTCATTGTCTTTCGTTTTGTTTGACACTTCTATGGAAAGCTGCTTGTGGGTCATTACCACAGACGTACAGACAGACATACCCACATGTTCACGCGTAGCGGCACCGATCGCTTTTTGTACAATTCGGGGAGTATACTTCAACTCTTCAAGGCTTTTGTGTGGAGATTTTATTCTTGGATTTCTGTAATTAGAGTTTTTAGAATTATTGATTATATATAATTGCAGTCATAAATCAGTTATCTATGATGTTTTAATGCATAAATTGTCGATCTCGGTTTATTATAGCTTCTGTCTGTGACTTCGTCTGCGTGAAATATTTACTGCTCCGCTCCTATTGGCCAGTTAAAAATTGGCAAAGTTTCATACTAAATTTGCACCCACTTACGGGGTGAATTTTCAAAATTATTTCTTAATGCCTCCTATTTTTATAAAAAGAACCCCTGTGCATAATTTCAACTTTCTAACCCTTATAGTTGATATGTCGGTCATTAAGTCAGCTGCTCATCTATACTAATATTATAAAGCTGAAGAGTTTGTTTGTTTGTTTGTTTGAATGCGCTAATCTCAGGAACTACTGGTTCGAATTCAAAAAATCTTTTTTTGTTGGATAGACCATTTATCGAGGGAGGCTTTAGACTATATAACATCACGCTGCGACCAATAGGAGCGAAGAAACAGTGGAAATGTGTAAAAAACGGGGAAAATATGAAGCCTTATGAAGAATTACTATTCTAAGGGGACGAAGTCGCGTGCACAGCTAGTTTTATATAAGTATAGGTAGATAAATCACTGTTAACGTGTACGTTTTTGGGTTCCGTACCTAAAAGTTAAAAGAGAAGTAAAGAGCCTTTGGATTACTCACACCTATTATCGCTTTAGTTTAAAAGTAAGCTAAGCTTGTACTATAGGTGTTAGGCAGCGGATAGATATACAAATATATCCAAGGTAGGCAGCATCAAGGTTCAAACACGCAAACTTATAAATCCTTATATTTTAACTACCCTTTGGTCAGACTCGGTGTTAAAGATTATCCCAGATTGAAGTACCAATGTCAAGAAAATTGCACTTGACGTGTATAGCTTTATAAAGAAAACTACTTTCCAATAAATTAAATCGATTTAAACTGGACGCGACCCCAGGGGTCTCGTGAATACTCCTGATACGCCGGGGTCACCGGACAGGGGTGGAAATAACAAATATTTTCCATTAAAATCTTATTTGGTTTTTTTATGAAACTCAATTTAGAATGTAATGACGTCCACACTATGAGGGGTCGATTGCAAAATCTAGATTTTTAAAGAAATAATACTTAAATAAGCATTAAGTTACGATTTCATGCGAAACCTTCGAACCGATATTAAATAAAAATGCATGCACTATACTATTCTTTACTATTATAGTGACTTAATTTAAAATATCTTGTTACTCCATTAAGGATTCTTAAGTGTTCAAATTAAAATTTAAATTCGCGTAGTGACACATTTCGAGTTAGGTCTTTTTAATACTACATAAGTGATAAGGACCCCTGGGATCAGAGAAAGTATCTACGTATTTGAAGTATTTAAATACAGGTAGGAACTATTATAGTTATAAACAAATGAGGATAAGTTTCAAAACACCTAAAGATACCTAAATATTTGCTCCATCTAGTACTTGATTTTCATTCTTAAGCCTTTCATGTGAATCTTACTAATATGGATGAATAAATGTGTGGATGTTTGTTATCCTTTTACCCAAAACTGCATGGATTTTAATGAAACTTTACAATAATTTAAATAACACAGGCACTAAGATATTGTGTAAGTAAGTAGGTACATCTAGATAAAGTCGAGGGCAGAACTAATAATTACATAGTCAGGTTACAGAAAATATTACCGACTTAAAAGCTAAAAACCAACCCAACCTTTTATAGCAAAAACACAAACTCGTAAGACAATATTCAATCTGTTTACTGATATTTTATTCGTCTGTCTACGTGGACCACAAAAATGGCCGCCTGTCAGGACGGCGAAGCCAAATTGAATTTACCTCGTATGACAGGAGAGCTTACGACAGTCTGTATTGCGTGTACAAAGAAATATAGAAACTATAGTAAGAGACTACTAGGTAGGATCATGAAGGAAAGTATATCTATCGTTTGTATGTTACTTCACTCTTAAGTGATCGATTTTGATGAAAGTGGTTCAAGTACTTCGAGTTCGTAGTATAGTCTAAACGGAAATCTACTCTTTATTGAAAAAGGAAAAGATACTCCAACAAGCTAGGTGTTAGTGAAGGATGGACTGTAATGAAATAGGTTTAAGGAATATAGGAATTTAATAGGTTACTTTACAAATTAACACACGAACAATATAACGACACAACTATACCAAAACTAATAACAAACTGACAACTGCAAAACAATCAATACCTATATAAAAAGGGCAATAGCCAATAAAAGTAAAACTATAAAACTATACACACATAGCAAGGAGTACGCAACACAAGGTACTCCTTTAAAATAATATATAAGTCTGGAATAACATGGATCCGTCCCTACCACCTCTATCTAGTTTATTTCACCGACTTTTGCTAGATCATAGACAATCTTAGAGGACCCTGCATCTTCCGAAAAGTGGCGGCCATCAAACACTTTCTCACCTTCCGGTTTTGCAGTAAAGGCCCATTAACTGGCCAACTGCGCTTCAGTATTCAGTTCAAAAAAAAGAAACACTTTCTGGTCTGTAACTAAATCAACTTATAACTAGTTAATAAGTCTTATAGTACTTAAGAAAGTTTACCACAATACCTTTATAAGAACGTTATTTGTGATTACAGCTTTCTTAAAAAAACTCACTCAAAATATGTGAGTAAAATAGAAAACACGATAAAGTTCCGCCAAAGCAATTTCACAAACATAATAACAGAAAGGACAAGGTAAGTCCGGGTTAACAGTGATTTCAGACCCTTTGAATATTCAATTTTATTTACAAAGAGCCTCTATAACAAACTGTCATACAAATTTCATTCTTATGTCTTAGCTCCCTTTCTAGCGTCTGTATAAAGCTGTTAGTGGGAGAGAGAGGTAGATAGTTGATTCCTCAAAGGTTTTAGCCAACCGAGTGGACTCCGGTCGGGAGAAGTTAATCTCACTTGGACTTGATATCTCTAGATTTGTACGTGAATAATTTAATGGTTTTTGCTCGTTGTAATTAGTTTGTGCGAAGGATTGCAATGTTATGAATTATTACGATGTTGTAATTAAATTAATGTTTGTGATCCGAATTTTAGGAAACTAGAAAAACGGGTAGTTATATACTTAAATGAGAACGGTTTTCAAATCGAAATTTAGTTTGTTCGATAGCACTTTCTTTGCGATATGAGTCAATGATTGATTGGTAAATACGGTGTGTATATAGAAGTGTTTATTTGCATATTATTGCACAACTTTTATTGTCGCTTACAGAAAGATCTTTTTATGAAACTGAAACACAATAAATTATAGCTTGTGTGTTATTCCAATGTGTAAACTATATTATTGCAAAGATTCATCAAAATTCATTTAATAATTTTTGCGTGAAAGAGTAACAAATATACCTATATCCATACACCCATACATACATTCTTACAAACTTTCGCGTATAAGTAAGGATAGACACCTAACCAACAAAGTGTCAAAATAGAAGCAACATTCTAAAACAAAACACTTTAACAAAACACCTATTTGTTCGCAAACACAAAGGCACTACACCAACCGTTTTAACTGCGCAAACACGCCTCAAGGGCCTTATGACACTCCTGTGGGGCCATTGTCTTATGGCCCTTCGCTAATGGGCCGGGGACTGCGCTTTTTAACGTAAGGGTACCTACGTTTATTTAATAAACTAGTGGTCCCGGCAGAAGTGGTCCTGCCCTGCAAAGCAGCGCTGCATTAATCAATAAATCAGTTGTCATTTGCGTTTTGTTATACTATTTGAGTTTTTTTTTCTACTGGAACGTGATAATAACAATATGTATCCTATGTCCTTCTCCTGGTTCTAATCTACCTCCCCGCCAATTTTCAGACAAATTAGTTCAGCCATTCTTGAGTTATAAATAGTGTAACTAACACGACTTTCTTTTACATACCTATATAATGTATCTACATATTATACATATAGATTTATGATGCTTCTACTTTATAGGAATGTCGCGGTATAATAATATGGTGTGCTTTTGGTGTTTTTTAGAACTGAACAGTGAAGCGTCGTAGGACTATTGCTTTACTGCAAAAACGGACTATAGGTAGGCGAGTTTTGGTAGTTTCAGTATTAATCAGTAAGTTCTTCTTCTTCTTCTCAGTCGTACACTCTTGACAGAGTGGTCGTGGTTACGAGTTGTCATCCTCCATGTAAGCAGCAGCCCTCGCGAGTTTCCTCCATCTCTCCCTGTTTGTGGCTTTGCGTGCACACTCTGTCAGGGAGCACTTTGTCAGTAAGTAGGTAGTTAGAATTTAATTAAAATATAACCTGTTAAAAATAGCTCTATCAAAATTTACTCAAAAAACAGCAGAAAAATCACCTAAATTACAACTTTGCTCTCACTCGGAGAGCTTTTCAAAAATAATTGAAAACAAACCGTTTGAAAGTGTTTCTTTGATGTAAAGAACTTCATCAGCTGTGTCAAGGAGGTGCAATCGGTAATCGAACGGCAATACCGGCGTAATCCGGGCCAAGTGTGAACAGATTTACTACCCTCCTCAAACAGAGGGAGGCGAGACACTACCACTGGTAGCGCAATCGCTATTGTAATTATACTAGCTTTGCATGCGACTGCGTCTACGCAGAATTAGAACATTTCAGATTATAGGTGTAGTTTTAATGGTTTTTATAAAGAATAGCTCGCATATGGCAGATTTTATTCTTATGAATGTTTTGGATAATTCACAGAATATCTTTATAATTTTAGCCTACCTATGTGATATTCTGATATGTAAGCTTTGCTGTAAAATTTCATCATAAACCATGCAGCAGGTAGGTACCTACTTAGTTTTTGCCTGGAAGAGAAACAAACATATATTCTTAGAAACTTTCCTGTTTATAATTAGTAAAAGTTAAGACATTATTAGGTATTTTTTAATTAGGTACTGCACAATATGTTGCTAGGAAGAAGCAAGCAACATTAAGTAGGTACCTATTGATTAGTTTACTGTAAATTTTAACACTATCAAATTATGGTGTACTTAATTCGTATTATACGTACCTACGTAAATTGAAAGTCTACGAACTCACTATTAAACAATGTAAGTAAAACATGGTGAGTTGCAACAGTAGGGGCGGGGGGTTGCAATGTGCCGTGAACACATCCGATTAATCGATTTGTACACTTGTTAAGGCACACCAACAGCGGCGGCACGCTTGAGTCAAATGGACACTGTTCATCGAATACCCTTACATCTACAATACAGTGACGTCATTTTACAAAATGGCGCCGTGCAAAAACATCCCTACTTCCCTACTAATATTATAAATGCGAAAGTAACTCTGTCTGTCTGTCTGTTACGTTTTCACGCTAAAACTACTGGTCCGATTTAAATGAAATTTGGTCAAAGAAAGTCTGGAGCCTGAGAAAGGACATAGGCTACTTTTTAACCGACTGCAAAAAAGGAGGAGTTCCACGCGGACGAAGACGCGGGCAGAAGCTAGTTTTTTATAATCGCACACCTAGATCTATAGATTTACGTTGAAAAACCTGAAGATTTAAGTTATGCACACCACTGGATTCCTTACAAAACCTACCGATTTAAGCTAACTGTGCTAGTTTCATTATAAAATGCATAAATCTATACAGAAAACATTTATGAATCAGTTTTTCCTAGACAAGTGGGAACAACATAAACATAAATGGGAAAATGAACACGAAAAGGAATGAGGGCTACCGCGTGTCAGAATTCCGCTAGATGCGCTAGTGTAGAATAAGGTCTAGCTGTCATGTTCCACCAATCACAGGCCAGTAGCTTGCCTCTCATTGGTGGAACATGACAGCTAGACCTTATTCTACACGCGGATTTGTGACACGCGGTAGCCGTCATTACGAATGTAACTAGCGAGAAAAAATCTACTTTTAATTTAATATTTGTACATACAGTTAAAATGATTTTTAACTATATATACGCAATTAGGTTAATTTATTAAAATAATTAATCCAATTGTTCTTTAATTTGACGATCTCGACAGGGGTTACAGGCACTCATTTAACGCTAATAATGTATTTATATTTACATAACTTAATTTTATTTCCAAACTATGTTCTACCAAATAGCTAGGTATAAGGGTGATCAACTGCTTATCTAATATAGCTGTCCGCCCCGGCTTCGCACGGATCATCTTTTTTTTATGTCACTTGGGAATGTGTATCTTCCCAACAGTGAAAGATTTTTTGAAATCGGTCCAGCCGTTCTGGAGCCTATTCAATCCAAACAAACAGTACCAATAGAAGTATAGATAAGTCGCTGTCAGTTTCTCACTTGCACCACACTTCAGCTGTCATTTTAAAGAATCGCATTAATGATTGATTACCTTGGTGACAGACAGACATACAACACCCTTCACTACAACTATTCAACGGCTGCAATCACAATCGAACGAAAAGGACAGCGCTATGCAATGTGCATATTTGCATCTCATTTTTACTAGATGCATATATTCTAAATTGCAGTTTGAAGTTAATTGCGAGAGTATCAATCTCATTGTTGCGTTTGATTAAGGCTTTATTTCGCTGATCTTTTGTTAAGAAATGTTATTCAGGCGAGTTTGTATGACATCGCAAATTAATGCTTCAAATAAGTTGCATTTCTATAAGGTGCACGGTAATGCTAAGCCAAGTCTAAGCTGACAGTGATGTGTTCGTGCTAATTTGTAATTTCAAACTTTTGAGTTAATTGTAATCTTATGTTATACTTTAGTCACTAGATAGACATTTTAACATCAAAAAATTTTTATTTTTTATTTTTCTTTCTGTAATAAAAATATAAAAGCCCTCTAAAAAGTATAATAATAATAAAAACTTGATATTAGGTAGGTACCTAAGTATTAATAGGTATTTCTACAAAGAAAACGTCATGGCGGTTGGGACCGCTCATCATTTACCTAATTGTACTCTACATATTTACCTAATATGTATCGAAACCTAAGGTCCCCCCGACATGACGTTTTCTTTGTAGAAATACCTATTAATACTTAGGTACCTACCTAATATCAAGTTTTTATTATTATTATACTTTTTAGAGGGCTTTTATATTTTTATGTCGGGGGTTTGTTAAAATTTTAAATTTATTTTTTTTATTTCATAGTTTTTGAAAGTAGGTAGGTAACTTATTATTTTTTTAACCAATTTCCATTTTACATGGAATTCTGTAATGTATATGTGTTCCTCTTTCATTTGATACCTCACTCGGTTATATTTGTAGTCATTTGGTTAACCATCTCAACACTTTCACTCCCTATATTTTTTGAACTACTTAACCGATTTTCATTATAATATCAATTTTGTAATGTACACGTGATCCTCTTTCATTTGATACCCCACTCGGTTATATTTGTAAATATTTGATTTTCCATCCCCACTTTCACTCCCTATATTTTTTGAACGACTCAACCGATTTTCATTATAATTTCAATTTTGTAATGTACTCGTGACCCTCTTTCATTTGATACCCCACTCGAGTATATTTGTGGACATTTATTTTTCCATCCCCTCTTTCATCCCCCTCTATTTATTAAACTACAGGTCCGATTTTCATCAAACATAGCTAAGAACACTCCCGACATATTCACCTTTCAAACAAAAAAAACAGAATCAAAATCGGTTCATGCGTTAGGGAGCTATGATGCCACAGACAGACACACACACACACACACACACACACACACAGACACGTCAAACTTATAACACTCCGTCGTTTTTGCGTCGGGGGTTAAAAAGAACATATTAGGGAAAGGATAGGTAAGCGAATTTGTTAATATCATTCTCGAGTTATGGGATGGCCAAGTTAAATATTACTCAGTTCTTATAATAGACAGTTCAACTATAGGTAAGTAAGTAAGTATAATTCGCAATTAAAATACACGGAATTAAAAATATACAAACTGGGCACTTTTTTACACAATACATTTTTGATAGGTTTAATCAGAAGAAATGCATGATGTATAGAAATGAATAGAATGTATAAAATCTATTTGCTTGTCATGCTGTGCCAAGATACAATGAGTTAATTTAATTGAGAATTGTGATGTCTTAATTACTATAAATACCTAATAATATTATTTAACAATAGCGTACTATTGTCTTCGTATAATAAGAACATATAGTTTAATAAAAACGATCACTTCTGACCCAGATTGTTCGAATGCCAATACTATTGACGTCAAATGATATCATGGACAGGCTAAAATCTGTAGTGAAATTAATCAATATTTAACGGTTTAGAATAGTAATAGTCATTTAAGTATGTCTACTTGTTGCAATGTCAATATTTGTTTTTTTTTGTCAGCCGACAGTAAACACCAATATATAACCTATTATAATTACAAGAGGAAAACGTAAGTCTAGAATAGCCTATATGCTTAACTATAATTTATAGACAGTCCTACTTTGTAAGTTTAATGTTTTTATGAATTATACTAAAGTTCTAACTCAGAAGTAACAGAACGAGAAGATGTTGATTCTGTACTATAACTTTCAATATTTTTCCTGAACTTGGCCAATGAGTCAAAAGTCACTTTTTTAACTTACTTAAACCTATTACTCACTAAACTTTAATTTAATACAGCTTTGCTAACTACCGTTCTAACAAGCCTCATAATTTATGCTTCAAATTACATTCAAATAATACCCAAATCAAAAACGAATGAACCGTCTTATCCCAAGTTTTGTTTTCTACAGACTGTTGAACGATATTTGATATCCTTTAGACTTTATTGCATCCATTAATGAATTATTTTGGGTCCCACTAAACGAACCAACACTAGTACTAATTATTTTATTTTTTACCTTTGTTTTTGAAGAAAGAGGTCGGATCGGCTGTACTGGCTTACAAATTTTAAAAAGTGAACCGTTTTTGTCTATGTATAGAGTAGCTATTGCGAGATCTGTGTAGACGTTCAAATCGTGCATTGGTGTTTTGGAAATTCATTCAGTGATTGAATGAATGGTTTCATGTGAACGAATGGAACACGATATATCATAATGCGAGCTAATGTGTGCAGATATTCGTACTTAGGGCGAAATCTGACACGGGACTTGGATTACAATATAATGCCTGATTTTAATTATAAAACCCGCCTTTTGATTAATTAAGAAATGTGATCGCTCACTTCTTTAGAAAAGTAAAAGACGTTCTGAATTTGAATTGCGGGTAGGTACTTAGGTACCCACTTGTGTAAGTTTATTTAGTTTTGATGAATTTATTATTTACTAGTGACCCGCCCCGGCTTCGCACGGGTGCTATAAACCTTCCTTAAGAATCACTCTATCTATTAAAAAAAACCGCATCAAAATCCGTTGCGTAGTTTTAAAGATCTAAGCATACATACGGACATACAGCGAAAGCGACTTTGTTTTATACTATGTATTGATACTTTATTTGACAAAACTTGTCAAATTTAGGCACTTACCTACATGAACTTAATGATTTTATTTCTTAAAATTATTACATTTTGCACCTATAATTCTTAATACATCATGTCAAAAGTGACAATGTGTTATAAATGTGACAAGTGACGCGAATCACAAGCATTCTCGCCCTCTGAATCAAGACCGAGGTTAATAATGGACTAATTCACGGCAAAACAAGCACAATTCATAACATTGTGGTCACAATCGGTCGACACAATGGCGGTGGTCAGTCCAATTTGTCAAGAACACACCTTCCTTCACACGAGAGCATAATAAGCTTCCTACGGCTTAGAAAAACAATATAAAATCAAACAGTTACAACAGCAAGTGAGGGGCCAAGGGAAATCGAACCTAAAAATATCCCAAACAAGGATAAAAATCGCGCGCAGTCATTCAAGATGGAATGGTAGGTATTATTCTATACGTCAAATCGGAATAATACATCAGTGTCGAATGCTCCCTGGATTATCGCCCGCTGTTTTTCTTGTTAATTGGGCGAGAAATCAGAACGAGCGAGAATTGTCATGTGTTGCGAGATGGACACCCGATGGCGTATTGTCTTTTGAGAAATATGGAGTCATTAGTGGGATTATCTATTTGATGATAGCAAGGAGTCTGAGTAATTGTGTGATATCGAAAATTGATACTAAGAGATATTTCTCTTGGTACAATGGTATCAGGAGATAATTTTACACTTTTTTTAATTAATTCTATTATAATGATATTTGTACCACAAGAGTTAATAAAATTGAGACCCCAATGGGATTCGAACGCCCATGCCTAATCTTGTCTTGGTACAAAATATATCATTATAATTAAAAACGTATGGTATTGAACCAAAAATATCGGTCGAATTTTGATAGTTACATCGTACTTAATACATATATTAATTCTGTTCGTAAATACGGTCTGAGACGACAATAACAGCGTTTTAAACGAAGATCCACCCACGGCCTAAATTTAGGACACGCCAGAAAGCTCAACGAGGTGTTAATAAATCATTTTAAGGTGCGCCCGCGCATAAGGCTTATAAAAACGCGCGTTAGCGGGCGACCTGTTAAACGAGTCATAGAATAAATATTTACTACGATATATCGAAAATCCGATCGATATTAGTTTAATCAAAATGATCATGATGTTTGTACCAAGACAAGTTTAGAACTTGAACCCACACCTATGTTTTAAGAGGATTGTGAACCTGTTAATTTTCTGAGATATAATGAGAAACTACGTCTGTACGTTTTGATTTTTAAGAAATATTGCTTACGCTAAAATTTATTAGCATCTAAAAATCTATATATAGATCTATATATGCTAATAAATTTTAGCGTAAGCAATATTTCTTAAAAATCAAAACGTACAGACGTAGTTTCTCATTATATCTACAACATATCCAAAAATTATAAAAATCTAACTATATTTACTGGGTGTAAAACGTTATCGCCTTTTGTATGAAAATTAACAGGTTCACAATCCTCTTAACGCGAGACATCGTGCTCCCAATGAGGGCCACCGCGTGTCAGAAATCCGCTAGATGCGCTGGTGTAGAATGAGGTCCAGCTGTCATGTACCACCAGTCATAGGCCAGTAGCTTGCCTCTCATTGGTGGTACATGACAGCTGGACCTCATTCTACACTAGCGCATCTAGCGGATTTCTGACATGCGGTGGCCCTCATTACACTACGGGCGTCACTGATTGAGCCAACGAAATCTTACACTATCTTGTTTTTGTACTTTTTTACATGCGAAATGTCGTTTCAGCCCCATCTGTGTGTAGTTCTTGCGACACTAAATAATTAAATATTGTTGATGAAATTCAAAGACTATATAACGAAAAATCACAAGATGAGTTTTCGTTTTCATATGTCAATTCCGTAGAATTTGGCAATCGTTTCGTTTGTTTACTGTTAGCACTAGTCTAGGAGGACTAATTGTATCGATACTCACTACCTCATTTATTTCAATAAATATTATTTATTTAACCAGTCATTGGATATAAAAAGGTGCGTCAACCACTCAGGTTTTTAGCAATGGCCTGTCTACTTTTCTTAATCTACGTGATGCAATCCGTTACATTTGATCGCTGATGACCTTTTTTGCCCCATATTTTGACACCTGCAATACTTACCCCCGGGTAACTGACCCGATCTACCCGGTAAGGCTGTAATCAAGGCAATTGATACATTAGCGATTAGGAGTTTGTGCTTCTGTTTTTTTTTGGGTACCTAAAAAAAATATTAATTTAACACAGAGGTGAAGGTGTTCCAACACCTTTTTAATTTGAGATGAAAAAAGAATGTGGATTTTTTTTTTATGTTTTCACTTAAGGTATAAATTAGATAAAATTCTATTATATGGTTGGTCATCGTGCTATTTTTTTTTAACTCAGAAAATTAATAAAAAAGTATAGAATGACTAAGTAAGTATTTAATATTGTTAGTTGATTGTAAAAACGATATTTTAAATTTTACTAATTATTTAAAATACATACGTATTTAATTAATTTCGGACCGTTATAACACCAAGGAATATTATCTGTGCAACATACAAGATGCAAATGTATCTAATAAAAAAAACAATAATAATCTAACCATAAATTGAAACTGGGCAACACTGTCCAAAGAAATAATCAGATATTAGTAACTATCAATCACAAAGCGAAGAAAGCTTGTATCGGACCGGCGCAAAAAGTTCCTCAACGCATTAGTCGTTGGGCGGAGGTCCGAGATGTGATATTTAAATTCTCATCATTTGCGAGACATCAGAAGATATCATCTGTGGGAATTATGCGCGGTACATTTAATTTCGTCGGTCAGTGGTGAGACACGGAGGTATTGTGGCCAGTAAATGATTTACTATAGTAAGATTTAAATAATTTAATGAAGGGATAAGCAGTTAGATTTTGTACACATTTTACTCTAAGATTATACTAACTTCTGCCCGCGACTTCGTCTGCGCACGACGAGTACTTTACACAATATCGTTACAATATATAGTTTAGGTATATGTACAAGCTATATTATTGTAAAGTTTCATCAAAATCCATTCAGTAGTCTTTGCGTGAAAGTGAAACAAACATACATCAAGACGTCCATACATCTATGTATATATCCATACATTCTTACAAACTTTCGCGTTTATAATTTTAGTAAGCATTGCTAATCATTCCCCTAGACAAGTACATAAAAATCAGGACTCTTTTTAAAAACTACGCAGGACATCCTAGGACATCCCAAAAAGCGGGACTAGTTGGAAAACATGACAGTTGGCGACTGGCACTTGTCTAGGGTGGGCATGGTGACTAGCATGCACTGTGTCTCGGGCGTGCACGAAGAATGCCGCGGTCGCGACATCGATGCATCAAATTTGATCCACCGCTCGTTACACGCGGACAAGTTCAGCTTACATCGGGGTTGCCACAGTGGATAATAGACTAGCGGATCTGTAACTAATTTGCATGTAAGGATAGATTTTTTTATTATGTACCTACCTACATCTTAATCCTAACTAATATTAGGTATAGCGAAATAACTTTGCCTGTCTGTCTGTCTCACTTTCACGCTATAACTACTGAAGCTTTTAATTGCGAATAAAAAGTTGTACGGGGTTAAAAGGGGGGATGAAATTCCACGCGGACGGAGTCTTGTAATTAATTATATGTTAATGTTGAAATTATGAATAACTAGATATTTAATAATTTCTGATGCCTTCGCGGCTATTACACATTGGAATGAAACAACTATTAACGGATTTAACTCGCGTATTTTTATTTTATTTCTTGCGGCGTTTCTTCTCAGTAATGATGGTCTTTCCGAAGCGCTAGTAACGCCCCCTATTAGGTTTTAATTGTAATGTATAAAAGTAAAATTTTTTGCGTAAAATGTAACATTAGTATTTCATAATTCAGAATAGGGTAGTTTTTCAAAATTTGTAATTTAAATATAAGGTAGTTTGCATAACTGTATAAATCACTTTAGCGTTAGACTATTGTCAGCTCAGTCGTAAACCGAAACGTCAGCAAATAAAATAAAATAAAAATACGCGAGTTAAATCCGTTAATAGTTGTTTCATTCCAACTAGATATTTAATTAAATAACATAATGATTACATATTTATCTAATGCTAACAATAAAGCTTAAGCTTTACTAGAAAAATAGTTCTATGATAAGTAATTGACTAAATTTCGCTCAAGCTGATTCAATTGAGCTCAAGTGAAAGAGGAGAATATTCACTTCATTCACTTTTACATACTGTAGGTACCTACCTATGTTTGTAATGTAAATAATAATATCTATTTCAGTCTTTAGTCAACTCAAAATCCGCTGTTATCTCATACTTTATACCCCCAACCCAGTTCATCTAATGACTAGTTTGGGAATAACGTTTAACACTCTTACGACGTCCATTCGTCACGGAAACTCTAAATATTTCAAACTCATAGCACATTTATTAGAATATCACATTTTGTGGCGGCGAGTGTCATTTCGGAATGAAATCGGAGATTCGAGGAATGTGGAATGATTCTAGAGTGACGCATTATGGTATTTTTGTTCTTTTGTAATGTTGACAGTACCTACTAGGTAAGTAAGTAGGTACGGATCTTCTGTGATGTTGGCAGTACCGGGCAAGTACGGAGATTTACCCTTAAGTTGTCTGTATTTTGAAATTTATATTGTAAATGACACTAAACTATGAAATTAATTGTCTCAGTACAAATATTTATCTTTTAAATTATGAATTGTTTCAATATCAAAGATATCGCAACAATTTCGTTATTAATAAGAAACAAAATTAAAATGAAGTCTTTTTGCCAAGTCGAATGCACTAAGAACAATGTAACTAGGTATTTCGCAGATTTATAGGTATTATATCCGAGGAATTCTGAACAAACGTGCTATAAAAGAATTCGTCCAATTAGTAATTCAGTAGAGAAATAAAAACAAAACATTCCAGGAAAAGAATACTTTTCAGATATGGTAGCAGTTCTACTTATTCTCAGTTTCAATCCGTTAAAAATTAACTACATCAATAACTAAACATTCTTTTGTAATTAAGAAGTTAATTTGAAAGTTGGAAGCGAGACCGCTGCTTTAAGTGTTCCTTTATTGCTTAATTTACTCTTTAACGTGTTAATTGCTACTATTATCGGTGATTTAAGACAAATAAGTTATAACAGAAATGTAATGACCTAATACTTAGTGTAGATGCAATCTGAATTGAGTCTTATGACATGCACATTCATTTTAAATCGCTATTGTTGTTTGTTGGAATTAGAATCTTTTCTTTTAAGGTTGATTTCTTTTTGCTAAACTGCGTGATGATTTTATGTCCTTAATTAATTGTTGTATGATGTTTAGTTAGGGTTTTCAAGATTAACTTTATAAAACTATATGCAGAGTAGATAATTTCTGATGCTTTCAGGGTTATGACACATTGAAATAAAACAAAAAAACATATATTATTTATTAAAATCGAGTATTTTCTATACTCATATAATAAAGAGGAAATGTTTGTTTGTTTGTTTGGATTGAATAGGCTCCAAAACGACTAGAACGATTTGAAAAAATCTTTCACTGTTTGGAAGCTACACTAAATTCCCGAGTGACATATGCTATAAAAAAAGAGATCCGTGCGAAGCCGGGGGGACAGCTAGTAGTTTATATTTCTGATGTTTTCGCGAATATCACACACTGCTATGAAACAACTATAGATAACGGATTTATATCTTATTATTATTATTGAAAAGTGTTTTTAAACGACTAAATCGATAAAAATCAATAGACACGCACAAGCACACATGAAATGATAATAATACTATGTCTAAAACAGCTTAAGTATGATAGCAATTTTGTGTCGTAACGTTCTCATTCAAAAGCGATAGATCACATTGACTCAACCACAAAACCAACAGTCAGAATAAACTAATAACTACAAAAGCTAATTGTAAGCATTGTACGTATTATTAATAATGTTACAGAAGCAACAATGCGGTCATCCCAGCGTGCTCTTGATTAAGATGTCGGCACTTCAAAGAAGGCATAGTATTACTAGTTCAGTCACTTGATGATGAAAATTCTACTGGAAATCGGAATGAATTTATGAACGGATTTAACTCTAGCGTTAGACTATCGTCAGCTCTAGCTACGTGTATAGAAACTGTAGTTTTCGAAACGTCATTTCATTCATCATCATCAAAATATGCGAGTTAATTCCGCTTATAGTTGTTTCATTCCAATGTGTAATAATTGCGAAGGGATTAGAAATTATTATGTCTCTGTGATCTGAAACTATATTTAATTTTGTAAGACTGAGTTGATATAAAAATGCATTCTGTCTGTAAATGAATTAAAATGTGATCCAGAAATATATGCAGAATTATAAGTAGGTACTTACAAATGCTGTAGGTAGATCATCATACTGACATCAGTATAACTGACAATAAACAACAAAGTGACATAACCGATAAAAAAATATTTTACAAAAGATAAAATAATACATAGGTGTAAGATTTAAGTGTGTATGACTTCTTAATCAAGGTTTCAATTTTGCATGTGTTTTAGTGGCGACTGGCGCTGCATTATTTCTATGATCGTAGTGGGTAATTCTGAAAATATGACAAATCGTAAAAAAAAATATTGCATTTTCATTAACTTTGTTTTTGGTTCAATCTAAAACTATGTATAAAAAAATATATTTATCACGATTCAAACCAAAGAAAAATCCTCATCGATTGGCCTATACCTATTCACTGATACAAGAGCCGACAAATTATATAAGTAGGTAGGTTTAATTAAGGCGGTTTCAGTTGACAATATTAATAGCAACTAGGTACCTTAATAATCATCATCCATTTAACAGAATATCCCTACTAATATTATAAATGCGAAAGTAACTCTGTCTGTCTGTCTGTCTGTCTGTTACGCTTTCACGTTAAAACTACTGGACCGATTTAAATGAAATTTGGTACAAAGAAAGTCTGGAGCCTGAGGAAGGACATAGGCTACTTTTTAACCGATTGCAAAAAAGGAGGAGTTCCACGCGGACGAAGTCTCGGGCAGAAGCTAGTTTTAAATATATATAAAACGAAATACCTTAAAGTAAAATTTATATACCACTATTAAATTTTAACTAATGACATTTGTACTAAGACAAGAGTAAAAAAAATCGAGACCGAGAGTAGGACACGAACACACACATATAGGTACGCGAGGTATTGTGCTTTTTCCAATTGCAATATGAGAGTCACTAAAAAATAATAAAATCATAATTTCAGATGTCTTCTCGATTATTACTCACTAGCTTTTGCCCGCGACTTCGTTCGCGTGGACTTCAGGTTCGACCCGTCTAGTCTAGTGTCAAAAATTGTAGCCTATGTGTTATTCTGATGTATAAGCTATATTGTGGTAAAGTTTCATTCAAATCCATTCAGTAGTTTTTACGTGAAAGAGTAACAAACATCCATACATCCATACATCCATACTTACAAACTTTCGCCTTTATAATAGTAGTAGGATTTAGCTTGCGTATTTTATTTTATTTGTTGACGCTTCGGAAACATTTCAACATTACCTATATTCTTAGCACAACTGAACTGTAAAGTAAAATGTCGAAATAAAATACACGAGTTAAATTCGTTATTATTTGTTTCATTCCAATGTATAATAACCGCGAAGGCATAAGAAATTATTATTTACGTGCCTATTAAAGTCGTTGTAACATCACATGAGTAAACTAGAGCTGTCAAATTTTTCATTAATTTCACCTAACGGAAATAGCTAAATAATTACTAGCCTTAGCCTGCCACTGTCCATCCGTCAGTCCGTTCGCTCCAATCATTTGAACTATTCAATGTCCTTAATTACTTATGTAATTAGACAGGTGGTTGTGATGAAAAAATAATTAATTCAATGGAAATTGGCGGACGACATGACTTGAAAATAAATGGTTAGATTATTTTAACTTCGCAAGTATGTGACGTGTTGAGGGTTATATTACATTGTATTTAATTACAATACGTTCATGTACCTATTACATGTACACATAATTATACCTATTATATTATTTATGATTCAGTAAGTAATACTCCAGCTTCTTAGTCAAACTATCCTCTAGTCTAGTACTAGATACTAGTAGTCTATACTAGGTGCTGATTAAATTAATAGAAATTGTATGAATATTTTTTGCAATTTTACTGATGAAATACTAAAAATTACTCTGCAGAATTAATCATAGATAAGTAGGTAGGTACATAACAGAGACCTACAAGTGCCAATAATTATCGGTCAATTTTTTTTCTTTTCTCAATCAAACAATAAATGACAAAGATAGGTAAGTAAGTGTTTTAAAAGATTGAGAGTGCGGGCTTGTGACGTCACGGTATGGTATAAATTGCACCATAAAGTGACGTCACGACGACCACCCACTCCCGAAGTTTAGAAGCACTTATCTTTGTCATTGTTTGTTTGTTTGTGATAAGAAAATTTTGTTTTCTTTACTCAGTCATCCCTATTGTTGTGCTAAGTTATTTATTCATAGTATTTCTTACCTCAACTCCAAAGTTGTGCCTACAAGCTGTACCTTGTATTCTTGCATAATTACTTAATAAAATCCATACTTTTTGCAACGTTCACCCATATTCGACGTGTGCGCAGGTGGGCCACGCTATCATGCGCATATTACTTCCCTAGTAATTAACTGACATAAGTCCTATTAAATTCACAATCTAATCTAAACCTTAATATCAGCTACATTGAGTTCAAATTGCAACTGAGTGCATGTTGTAGATATGACGTTTTTCTTTGAAGGGTGCGTGTGGTCCTGTCGGGAACGGAACCGCCACCGCGTTGCAACCCGCCTCACTGACACACTGACTTACGCCTCATATCACACTTTGTGCAGTATCGAATTTTAGCAAGGATATTAATTACGGTGGAAAAAATGGTCTGGCTACATTTCATGGAAGTTAATTAGGCGTTATTTCAACGTTGAAAAATATCGTTTGTTGCTGGAATTGCGTATACTTACTTACAGTTTATATACCTACCTTTAATAGTATCTGAACTTACGGGTAGGGTTTTCAAAAATGCTCAAAATAGACGTGACGATTGTGTTTTTGCCCATCAAGTAGATTATTAGAAATACATATACAAAGGCTTAAGAGCCTCCTTTCAGGAGTCTCGCCACCCGTCCGGTTTTGCAGTGAAGGCCCATTAGCTGGCCAACTGCGCTTCAGTATTCAGTTCGAAAAAAAAATACATATATATACATACCTACTTACGTGTTTTTCTTTTCACAAATATACAAAAAATTAGAAAGATACTTGCTTCTAAAGTTCGAGAGTGGTGGCTTGTGACGTCACGTTATGGTACAATTTAAAAACTTTTGACTAGCTTATCTTTGTCATTTATTCGTTTGAGAAGAGAGAAATACCTAATTCCTGTTCTTTCTCAGATATTTTTTACAAGCTATTGCCCGCGACTCCGTCCGCGTGGAATTAGCAATCAAATGGAGCCTATGTCCTTTCTCAGGCTCTAGACTATGTACCAAATTTCATTTAAATGAGTTCAGTAGTTTTAGCGTGAAAGCGAGACAAAGATATACAGAGTTACTTTCGCATTTATAATATTATTGGCGACCCGCCCCGGCTTCGCACGGGTGCTATAAACCTTCCTCTTGAATCACTCTATCTATTAAAAAAAGCCGCATCAAAATCCGTTGCGTAGTTTAAGCGTACATAGGGATATAGGGACAGAAAAAGCAACTTTGTTTTATACTTTGTAGTGAACTTAGGATGCGCTCTTAAATACCTAAAGAAAACTACGCCATCACGATCTTTTTGCAATACCAATATTTTTAATCCCTACATACGCATCTCCAGTTTAATTAGATTACGAGATCCATTCATAAGTGCACAATGCCGGTGTCAAGTTACTGCTCGTAGGCCGCAGTGCGCCTGCAAATGTGTTAATAGCGCGGTTTGGACAACGGCCTGGTATAAGTTACTAGCGACCCACGGATCCCTAATTTTAGTTCCCTAAAATGTTTTTTTATTGGAATGAAACAACTATTAACGGATTTAACTCGCGTATTTTTATTTGCGTTTCGAATACTGAGCTGACAATAGTCTAACGCTAAAAACTTTAAGACTTTAGCGTTAGACTATTGTCAGCTCATTCGTGCTACGATTATGGAAACTGTAAAGAATCCGAAACGTCAGCTAATAAAATAAAATAAAAATACGCGAGTTAATTCCGTTAATAGTTGTTTCATTCCAATGTGTAATAACCGCGAAGGCATTAGAAATTATTACCAATACCTTTTTTATTTATTTTTATCAATTTTCAAATCGTCTGCCATAAAGTAATAACCGTGGTCATTGTCTGCCATTTTGGTTTTTAATGTTGTATAATAGTATATTTTGTCATACTAAAACTGCAGTATTCCTGAAATACTTTTTTTTCACTAAATTGACACAACTGTCAAACCGGATTGACGCTGAAGCAACCGCGACCACGCTTTATGAACTCCAGTCTCATGTACCTACCTACAACTGAATCACTGAGGAAATTTAGGCTTTCCTAAAATATTATGTGTACTTTGTCAGCTGTTTACTGGCCCTTCTAAAAAGGGTTGTTTGTTAGTTTGGATTGAATATGATCCAAAACGGCTGTAAAGTTCTTTCACTGCTGGGAAGCCATGTTCACCCTGAGTAACATAGGCTATATAATATTTAAAAAAAAAATTAGGGATCCGTCGAAGCTACTATAGTTGTAATGAAAACGGCTTCCCTCATCACCTTGCACCACGGTAAGCCGATACTACTATATACCGCGACTCCGCTCGCTTACCCGACCCTAATTTCACGTCTCATTAGTTAATATCCTTGTCTTTTTGTGCAGAAATGCAATGTTTCGTAAAAAATGCTTCGGTAAACTCGGCCATGATTTTATTATGCCCATCCTTGGTATCGATTACAGTAATTATTATGTCGAGTGTACTTTTACGTCACTTGATACTACTGTGCTATGCTAAATGTTTTGCAATTTATAGGTCTTCGTTACATTTTTTTTAAATAAATGCTTGTATAAAAATGAAATCCAAAATTCGAAGAGTACCTATGTCAAGATAGCAGAAATTTAATTAAATGCTCGTGGTACCCTGTCTATCCCTGAGGAACTGCATAAATATATATAAAAATGTTTATTCTCACCTAATTTTCAAGATAAACTTTATCTTTGAAGCATAATATGTACATAAGTCTTCTTAAACTGTTATTAGGTAGGTACATAATTAGTAAGGTCCTTTCGAAGCGCTAGTTCTAGTAAATGCCCTAGCAGGGTTCATGTTTGATGCACTATTTAAACAACATGATTATGCAAATAAATGATTAAGTAGGTACTGATTATTAACTACAATCTATTAATCGAAATTCGATTAATAATTTTGGTTCAATACCATTAGTTTTTAATTATAATGATATTTTTGTACAAAGACAAGAGTAGAAAAAATCTTAGACTGGGGGTCTAAGATTTTTTCTACTCTTGTCTTTGTACAAAAATATCATTATAAGTACTGATTACTAAAATTCACGTGATATTTATAAGTACGTAGGTACTTATATTTACTAATAAATTATTTAATTTTAATGTCATTGATAAAGCCACCCCAGATAACACAGCAATCACTAGATACCCTTATCCAACCTTTTAACAGGCTTTATTCGCTCTATTACCTTATACAGCTCATATAGCACTTGTATATTACTTACGTTTGTTCATAATGCCTCTACCTCATTCTAAGGCAGTTTAAGTGTTTAAGTTACACGTCCTTTTAAACCATTAAGTTATGTAGCTTCACCCGTGTTTGTCCGAGCGACGCCGCGGGGTACAGCATGTATACCGGAATCCGGGAGTCATCGTACAATTCTTACTTACCTGTAGAAAGCACAGACTGAAAACAAAGCGCCGCAGTTAGGTAAATGCGCTTTTCAAATATTTTCTTTATTGAAATGAAACTTTGGAGACTATAGTCAGCACAACTACGAATATGGGTATTGTAATGTTTTTAAAAGGTCAGCAAATGAAATAAAATACGCGAATAAAATCTGCTGTAATTGTTTTATTCCAATGTGTAACAAACGAGTAAGCGTCAGAAATTATTAGATTGTCTTATAATAATATGTTCCTATTCATAAACAATTGAAAATAATTTTCCGTTACCTTCGCGGCACACATTTGAATTTAACAACTATGTACAATAACTGTTTTAACTCGCTATATTTTACTTGCTGACGCTTCAAAACTTTACAGATCCGATATTAGTAAAGCCGACGATAGTCTTACGCCAAAGTTGTTATAGTCCTTTCGTTAAAGTGAGCAAGCTGTCCCGCAGCACAGCAGTACAGATAATCGCTTCTCCAGCAAGCATTTCGCTGTCACACCGTCGCGATCTCGTTAACATAGCTGCGCACAATTACGCCGCGGCAAAAAACCCCTGTACGACGATTACACTCAATTCTAAGAATGCCAGGATCACTTGTACTGTTAGTTAGGTGTAGATTTCTAACGCCCAATTTGGTTTAATTTTACGCTGGATTTCTGCTAAATGTTCGAGAACGGTCTGTGGCATCGTTTTGAGCATATCTTAGTCTAGACTGGATAAAAAATACGAGGCGAGTTGGCCTTATACAGAAATGTAAAGTAGTTTCGAAGCGAAGTGACGCGATCGCACAGTGATTGCAGTCCTTAAGGCTATTATAACATAGTTTATATTATGCAATAACTATTTTTGTTATTTTCGTTTGGTAGACTTATAGTAGCTACAGACTGAAGTAACAATTACTTACTTACCTACAAGCAAGCTGTCGTTATTATTTGTACTTATATACGTCAGATGTTTCTATTTCAAGATCGGCACAACAAATCTTTCTTATGTGTATCTACTTAAATTTGTCGAATTGGATAGTCCAAACCAGACTAGCGTTAGACTATTGTCAGCCCAGTCGTGCTACGATTATGGAAAATGTAAATAATCCGAAATATCAGCAAATCAAATAAAATAAAAATACGCGAATTAATCTGTTAATATTTGTTTTATTCCAATGTGTAGGTAATAACCGCGAAGGGATCAGAAATTGTTAATTCATCATAGGCTTGTTGGTTTTAGCTTCTACATAAAACCAGTTAGTCGGTTAAAAAGTCTTTATATCCAGTGTTCACAGATGACTAGGTCAGTATTCAAAGTAGCGTTAATAAGTTAATAGGTCAATTAGCGACGGGATCGAACCTGCTCCGGTGTCGTCTCGAGCGTTCGTGGCGGCCACTCAACTGTGCCTGTGAAAGTGATACCTGATATTGCTGTAGAGGACAATATTGTTGGTAAAACTTTGAAATATATCATGACGTAAATTATTTAATACTAGCTTTTGCACGCGACTTCGTCCGCGTGGAACTCCTCCTTTTTTGAAGTAGGTTAAAAAGTAGCCTATGTCCTTTCTCGGGCTCCAGACTTTCTTTGTACCAAATTTCATTTAAATCGGTCCAGTAGTTTTAGCGTGAAAGCGTAACAGACAGACAGACAGACAGAGTTACATTCGCATTTATAATATTAGTAGGGATGTATTAAAAAAAATGCTGTTATCGTTACCTTGAACTGCGTGGTTACTTAATAAAACTATAATAATATGTATTGATTTTGTGTACTTAAGTTTAATTTAAAAAAAATATTTGTTAGGTACCTATTTAGTTTTATCCTTTTTCTATTGAATAGGTACCTACAAATAAAAGAAATAATAAAGACACGCATTTAAATTGAAAATGAAACAGCTATAACGGATTTATTAACTATAATGGAAATATTATATGCTGACGTTTCGAAAACTTTACAGTTCCCATATTCTTAGCCGACTGGGCTGATCATAAACATAAACAATTGTTTCATTCCATTAAATTCCAAATAAAACTATGTCTGTGTTTCATTTCAATGTAGGAAAATAAACATTAAGGCATCCAAATTTATAATATAACGTATTTTTTAAAAGGAGAATTGCGTATAAATAAAACTCGTTTTTTTTTCAAGAATAAGGTTCAGATACCATTTATTCTGCCACAATGTGTACAACTGCAATGCGCGCAGATTCGCGGCCGCGCGCGGTGCAATGTCGCGCTGCAGCCGCGTGGACTGAGCGCACCCTTACTGCACCTACACTGCACCACGAACTAACCAAAACAAGAACATTATCACTACATAGTATAAAACAAAGCTTCTGTCGCTGTGTCCATCCCTATGTATGTTTAAATCTTTAAAAATATGCATCGGATTGTGAAGCTGTTTTTTTTAATAGATACCTACGAGTAGAGTGATTCTAGAAGAAGGTTTACAGCACCAAATATAAAATAACCTACTTACAAACTGCATACTTACTTATGAACAGAAATATTTATTAATAAAGCTCTGATAGGTAGGTATACTTGACCGCGTCGAATCATGACTCGTCCATTTTATTCATCTATTCAATTTAATAAATTTATATAAAGAAGCATACACTAACTCAACAGATAAAGAAAAGCAAGTAGCACAAAACCAATTCAAACTTATTGATCTCAATTGTACAAATAAAAACTAGACAGCCACCGAAAACTTTTTCATCAAAACCTATTACCAAACGTCAATAAACATACGTTAGAAGACCATTGAAAAGAAGCGTCGCGCACAATTAGGACCGAATTGGGCGCACTGTCGCCTCCACAAACTAATTAATCGGTCCAAAGTAAACACTGACGTTTAATGTTTACTTTGACAGAGGGGAGTGCTTACGCCCAACAAATCGTGTTTTAATATTTTAAACTGGCAACACTTAGCCGTGATTGGTCCGGGATGCGCTCGTCATTTATTTTAATTCGTGACAGCGCTCGTTGTGTCCCCTCGTGTCCTAATTGAAGTCAGATTGGAGATTTGTTTTGGATTAGTGTTTTTTTTTTAATGCTCTCTGGTGAGCGATTTCGAAACTCGAAGCTTATTCAGAACGTATGATTAACATCATAAATCTGTTCTGAAACTTAACCATCTTTATTATAAATCCTGTAAAAAAAACTCGTGTGTTATTACTCCGAAAACAACATGCCCTTTAAATATTACAATTCAAAACAACCACTTTTTACTTACATACTTCTAGAAATACAATATGAAAACCATAAAGGTAATACGATCTCCAGAGTCAAAATCGCGTGAACTGCTGAATGGGGTTGTCTGTTGCCAAAAAAAAGCGTGGTTGTCTATGATTGAATGCGCAGCTATCTGTGGGATGGGTGTTTGAGTCACAATGGGAACTATTTGTTCAACTAAATACATTTGTACGTCGTAATCTATTATTTATGCCCTGTTGATTTGGGGCAAACACCCCTTAGCTGTTTAAAACGCTTTATTTGGATTTTAGAGTGATTTTAAATATTCATAGAATTATAAATTAATGATACCTTCTTTATTAAAATTTGTGTTAAACAAAAATCTTCTTGGTCATAACATAATCATAAAACATCATACCATAACTTTAGTTAAGTATACTTTAAAAAATAGAAATCAATCTAAACATAATAAAAAGGAAATACAAATTTTTAGAAACATCAGCAAGTATAATAAAATAAGCGATAAAATAAGATAAATCCGTTATAAGTGTACCTAGTTGTTTCATTCCAATGTAAAGGCATCAGAAATTCTTATATTCTCAGTAAGGATACTTAACTTAGGTATATATAAATATGTATGTGAAACCCATTTATCAAAAATATACAAGGGTCTGATGATGACGAAGTAATGACTAATCCTTAATGTCATAAGAATAACCGCCAGGCTTTTCAAATCAATACAAAGTAAGTCTTGTATATTTCAAAAGGCACAATTCAAGATTGCATTTTTAACTAAAGAATCCATTCAAGTAGCAAAAAACATGGAAACATGAAGTAGGTATCGAACCGGCATCTTTGTGCCGGCCTCATTAACCACTCAACCCTTTGCATCAAGCTCGGAGTATAAAAAGACAAAGTCTCAAGAGGTATCTAACAAAGGCTTACAAAGAATACTGTCATGTACTTCTGTGGGCTTCTTTACTTTGTTTCTTTTTTTCTTGTCTGTGTATGGTTTTCCTTGTATGAGATGTTTGAAATGAAACTATAGTTACTACTATCTTCTGCCCGCGACTTCGTCTGTGCACGATGAGCACCCACCATTTTACCTCCTTAGAAAGTGAATATTCGGAAATCCTTTCTTAGTGCTCTCCTATGTTAAAAAAAGGAACTCCTGTACAAAATTTCAAGTTTCAAAACTTAGTTTAGGCCCTGGGTTGATATCTCAGTCATTAAGTCAGCTTCTCTTTTTATATACTTACGTATTTAGATAATTCAAACAATACGTTTAGTACATTAGTTTATTACAATTAGTCTATTACAATTTTCCCAGTAGGCAAAGTTATACAAGAGTACAATTCTATTTAAGACCGTTAAAACTACTTTCAAATAGACATTTTGTAACAACTCTTAGTTTTCTAACCCTTACAGGTTAGGCCCTGCGTTGACAGATCAGTCCTTAAGTAAGCTTTTCCTTTTACGTAGGTACATTATCTACATATTTTAGAGTAGACGAGGTACAGTCAACATCAGAGATATCTAACCCCACCTAGTAACCGCATATCTAGTATGGAGTCAGATATCTCTGACGATGACTGTACCTACGTAATATACCTACTTTTTATAGGTTATGCAGACCACGCTAATTGATCAATGCACTCACAATGTCCCTTTCGGCAAAGCCATCCAACCTTACGGCTAAAATGAAGGCACTACATTACAAGAATGTCGTTACGTCTTTTTTTTCAACAGTAGTCGGCGTACCTGCAAATCGGCTAATAACTCATGCACATTACGTAAAAAGGTAATATAAAGATGCAGGTTGTTTGTCTTTACGTACAAATGGAGCGATTACCGTGGTCTCTACTTACTCAGTTTGTACTTAGCTCAATTGAAAAACAGGTCTGAAAATAAGAAAACTGCTTTAGCGGTTATTGCAAAGCGTTAATTCTAGCGTAAGACGATTTTCATCTACGAATATGCGCACTATAATATGTTTGAAACGACAGCAAATACGATAAAATACTCTAGTTAAATCCATTATAGCATTTTCATTCCAAAGTCTATAGGAACCTAAATATTTTTTTTATTTGAAATATTACAATGCCTATTTATCTTTGATTAAGCCTAGTTTTATCAAAACATCAGTTGTAAGGTATTTTTTTGTGAAACCTTAATGTCTGATATCTTTAACTGTGATGTTTTGTTACGTGTAGGTACTTTAATTGTTGAAAAACAGCTCATCTTGCTCCGTTTTTTTAGACATCACAAGAATTCTTCTGATATATACCTAGGTACTTTGTATTAGAGAATAAAATCAGGTTTAATTAATAAAATATAGGTCTCATAAATATTATACATATTTATAATATATCGCAATGGATACAGTAGAAAAGGTCCGTCGAATTCCGCAAGTCACCGGCGACATGTGGCGGTGGAAATTGGTCCGCTGCGCCCGCGCCGGCACCGACGCCATTTTAATACCTTTTTTACCAATCGAACGACTCATTAGATTGTAACTCATAACGGTCACCTTTTTTACACCAAGCATCAGGTGCTCTCGATATATTTTAGTTACAATTTGCTTCGCGGCAAAAAAACGCGAATTATTCAAATGCGACCCTCCCCTACCTCATTTGCAGAAACACTATAACTTTTAATTTAAAAAAGGTGTCGTTATTAACTATTATTTTTGAGCGCCGCGCAATAATTCACCTTTTTGTCGTTTCGTTTTTATCACGACGTGATATACAGCCTATTTGGTATCAGTTATAGAATAATTGTTTATGCGCGAGTGGGAATTCCTACTAATGAATGCTAGGGCACCTAGAAACACTCGTTAGTTGAGTACTGACTTGTTCACATTGAGATCTCTATCGAGTATTATTTACTAACGTCTTCGTAATTCGATGTACAATTAAAGTTATGTTAAAGTTCATCGATTGCGAAACGATTGCAAACTTAACAAGGATTATAATGATAAATGAACGGTGGAATCTAGAATGGGAATTCACAAATGTCATTAGGAATTGCATACATCGCTGCAGATTTCTATCAATTTGTGAGCATTTGCAATAGCTACATTCTAACAGCATATTAAACGCTATCTACGATCAATTAAGCTGTCAAATTCATGGCAGATGCGTCACAACCTCTAGTTTTCACCGCACTCCTACGCAGATGCCTACATCTCAATAGACAGTGAGCTTAACAAATGAGCCTGAAGCCACAATAGACCCAAAGTAAAACAAAAACACATCTCACAAAGCATCACAAAAAAAACCGGTATATCAGTAACACAATCTATAGACATTTAAACATAATACAAACAATAATACGTAGATTGAAACGTCAACCGAATGACGGGCGATTGATTCCGATCGGTACATTGTGCCTATTAACCACGTAATTATGCCACGCTGAGATATAACTATTTATTTTGTATCCGAATTTATTATTGAGACATCGAAAAAACCGATCACGAAGCAATGATTCGTAAGTTTTGGTTACCGGACTTTTTCATACGGCCAGTGTTTTTAATACAGATAGCATAGCGTATTACTTTGAAAAAGGTTGTTTGTTTTTTAATACAAACAATTGGGTCGATTCGGCTTGTATAAGTTTTGGTTTTTTGTCTGCGTCTGCGCACGAGTTTTAATAAGAGATGATATGATTCCGATATTGGTTTTGGTGAGTTCAGGTGTAAAGCATTTCGTCAGTCATTCACTTTTTAAATACTTACGAACGCGTTTTGTTTTCTGAAGATTTCTTTACTGCTATAAGCTAGGCGTAATCCTAGCTTATTGAAAGCGGCTATACAAATTATTATATTATAAGATTATATGTATTGTAAATTTACATGTGTGGAAGTGGAAATGATAATAATAAGTTTGGTAAGAAATTGATTCATATATTTTATACCGTTTTAAATAAAGCTTAGGTACTAAGGTTATATATTTTTAGCCCCCGACGGAAAAGGAGAGAAATCCGAAACCTCGCTTCGCTCAATCGATTAAGTGGTATAGATCGTCGTCACATTACCAGCGCAGCATGCGCCAGAGTCGAACAATCGTTCCCGACTACAACTTCATTATAATGTGTTGTTCTTTTAATGCTCTTTATTGCTCTTTCGGCCCTTTTGTTTCCGTTTGTATTTATTGTTCTTATTTGGTTTAACTGCATTGATTTAGGTATATGAATAAAATAGGCATTGTCCTTTTGCAGTCACTCAAACATCCGTATAAATACTTAAATATACAGAACGTGTGTGTGTGAGTCAGCTGTCTTTTATATAGTGTCTGTCAAATTTTGATTTGTATTGTCAGTGCTTATCTAATTGAGACTTGTCAACGCTAGTGCTGGCATAACGTTTGCAAAACTAAAAAAAAAATCTGTAAACTTAGACTAGATAGGTACCTACTTAATTAATTTCTGATCTAATCAGTTATTACGCATTTTTTCTAAAACTTTACAGTTCCCAGGAAACGTCAAAACAAAAAATACGTGACTTCAATCCGTTATAATTTTTAACAGATAAGGTAGGTAATCAAGGTGATCCAAAGCGCTAAAAAATTAAGTACCTAGGTAACTATGCTGCTCCCAAAAAACTTTGGCTGCGACTGTGCCTGCAAAGAGGAAGTAAAATTACTAATTGTAAGTACTAAGTAAGTAACTACTTACGATGCTCTAAAAAAATATTTATGTCTGTGGCTGCAAAGTGAACTCATGCGCAGAACTTAAACACACTTCTCAAAATATTAATCAGAACGCGATCTTTCGCATGTTCGAATACCAAAACCCCTCTGTCAACTGTCAGAGAGACGTGCAATTTCACCGCTAATAGATTACAAAATTACACCGTTCGTACTTGACATACGAAGCCCTAACACGACAGGGTACAAGCAGTGTTGCCAATTTAGCGATTTTGTCGCTAGAACTAGCGACTTTTGCTTAAGGCTTAGCGACCAAAAAAAAGTTTTGACGACTAAAATAGTTTAGCGACTTATCTGGCGACTTTTGGAGTACAAATTAAAACAGTTCTAGAGCCAATAATAGATGACATTTTTTATCAAATCGACACAGAATTATTCAATGCCAAGAGATACATAATATGGAAAACGACAAACGCGATAGCGCACCAAATTAAAACTTTATTTAGGGTCCCCCGAACTTTTTATGTTTTAGTTTTAGCGACTTTCTGGCGACTTTTGACTTTGAGTTTAGCGACTCGAGTTTCTAGGAGTTGGCAACACTGGCTGCAAGAAACAACTTTTCAATTAATCGAGAGACGGCGCCGCGGATACATGTTCTCATTTAAGACAACATCTACATTATACAATTATTAAAAAAAATATCCACACCTTATTACTATAGGCTTAAGATTGAAAATTTTGTTACATTTTTCAGGTTACATTTAAGGTTGTGTGAAGTTAGTACCTTGGCCGCGTGTTACACCGTTCCGGAAGTATTATTTGTTTAATACTCATGCATGTTGTATATTACGATTAAAATTTATATACTAATTGTTTAGCTTGGCTTTTTTCTTTAATTAATTAGATCAACCAACCACTCGGATATGACAGGTAGTTTTAATAAGTGGAATAGACTATTTCATTGTATAGTAATACATTAAAAAAAAATGATAGAAAATCACAGATTAGTTCAAGATTAGTCTTTCAACTTCTTAATCAGATTCATTGTTTCAGATCAGACAGATGCCATTATAGAAATATCTTGAGGATCTGACCTAATCTACGGCGGTAGTCCATTGCAGTTTAGTACATTCTTATTTATTGAATACATCAATTAGTTAGGTACCTATATAAGATGCAGACTTGTTAATTCATGTGATCTTTGCTTGCTGTCCACTATAGTAATATAGCATGTTGCCATAATATGCTGAACAGTGTGTAACTTTTTCCGCACTTTTTACCCAAAAAGTTTTCCGCGAAACTTTACCTGCAGAAAAATTGCTCGTAGCGTCAAATTTTCTTTTAACGTTACTCAACGGTGTGACACGAGCCACAAAACTAAGACAATCTCACGTGGCGAGCTTGATTTCTAATAACGTATCGCTCGATCTGTATTTACACTCGCCATCGGCGTCGACGCCGCGAGCGGTCCACTGACAAACACTGACACACTGACAGCCCGTACTGACAGTCGCGTATCACAACACAAAATCACTTAACTTCAATTTCTTCCAAAGAGGAAAACAACCGAAAACCAAAGCAACAAGATTCGTATTAGAATAACGTGATTTCGATATGCAACCTTTTTCGGATTCTAAATTTGAACTGGCAGTTTTTACTGACAGTTTCAACGTTTGATAATGGAACAGCTTATCGGTTTGTGAGGTTTGAAGGAGAAACAATCTAAGTTCAAGGTGAGAAGGTTGTTTTTGCAAGGGATGTGTGTTTGATGTAGGTCGTTTTGAATAGGTTTTGGATTGGTTCGTTTGTATTGATATCTTCATTGACGTTCGGATATCGTCTGCAGATGATAATTGTGCCAGGATTATTCGCTGATATAGAAGAAGTTATTTAATTTTCATTTTTGAGATGTTTTGCTGCTATAAGTGGTGTGTACCAATATGTGTGATGAGCACGCATATTTGTGTCTATCTGAATCTTAGATATTTTTAAAGAATGTGTTACGTCTAAATTCAAGGCAAGTAAGTACGATCAGTCAGACACCATGTCAGAGTTTTCTGATTCTATATTTCAAAAGATTATAAAAGTCGTTCAGAACTCTAGTTTACATATAATATATTTCAAACCACGTCTAATCCAACAATTTTCCCAAAAAACTATCACTTAAGACAACAATTTTATTTAACGTAAAAAACAAACCTTTTCTACATCCGGGCGACTTTTAAGTAGACATTTTGTTACATTTCACTCAAACAAAGTCATACCATATCACACATTAAGAGTTCTGTCAAACGATTCCCACACGCTCGCTGGCGCCGCGAAAACCGCTGCGTCACGGGCGCGTCGCCGCCGGCGCGGAATGCACGGTGTGAAGACGCCTTTATAAACCTGGTTATTAGTCTATGACTGATTTTTGGTTCATAACTTGTACTTACTTTTTTTTAAGGGTTTAAGTAGACTCGGATGTTATTAGTGCTACGGATTAGGACGCTACTTAACTGCAATTATAGTAGAACTATACAAGTATGGATGTATATATATGTAGATACTTATAATGTAGATGGTACAGATTGGATAAGTTAAAAATGGACGCCATGTTTTTTTTCAGTTGCTTCTTAAATTGTACTTACCTATGTGCATTGTGCAATAGACAAGTAAAAATAAGTTTTATGTAAAAAAATATTTTTAGGAAGAGTCAACTTTTCGTGCCTAAGTGAAAGGAATGTATCTATATAGTATATATTATTGTAGAAATTCCTAGACCAAAAATGACAGTCTAGTTAAACATATACCAAATCATCTAGGTACCTACCTACTTACTAATGAATGCAAACATAAAACTATTAAGGACCAAAAACAGTTCTAAAATTTTCCATTAACAATATTCCATTTGAAAATATTCGCGAACATACAGAAAAGCATAGAATCTTATACTTTTTATTTGTCTATACTAATATTATAAAGAGGAAAGGTTTGTTTGTTTGGATTGAATAGACTCCAAAACAGCAGGACGGATTTTAAAAATTATCTCACTGTTTGGAAGCTACGTTCACCCTGAGTGACATAGGATATATAATATTTTGAAAAAAATACTGATCCGTGCGAAGTCGGGGCGAACCGCTAGTATCTTTATATAGGTGTTTGTAAGAACGGTGTAGTTAGTATAAAATGGGATTAACAGAGCATTACATTAACGACTAAAGATAACACTGCACCCCAATAAATGCCACCGGTGTCGCTTCACACGAATAACTCCGTAATACAACAAAAACAAATGCATCGAACAAAAACAATAAGGGCGCACATGCACAATGCTCATTCATTTAGTATTCCCTTTTTTAATGCCTTATCGTAGTCGTCTCTGACTTTAATTTACTCATAAATAAGAATTAAATAAATTCAAAATCTAGTGTCTATGATTCTTGATATTTTTTGGAGAGGCATCTCTATGCAATATATCTCTATGTAATAGAGTGTCATGTACGCCACAGACGGGCTGTTAGACTGATATGCCATGACTAATGTGAAACGATTATTATGGAATTAACACAAAACATTGTCCTCATTTTATATATGTTATTATATTTGCTAATTTATTTATTTTTTTGTTGCAAATCAGATCTCGAATCAATAGACAGCTGAAAAAAGAGTCACCAGTAAGTATATTTTAAAAAAAAATTGCACTCAGTTGCTCGCTAAGGCAGTCTCTATGTTATACTCTCTCTATGTTTCAAACCATGCTTGATGCTACATTATAGGACTTCCAGGATCTCGTAGAAAAAAAAGTTTTAAAAGTTTGTTAAAAACTCAATTTCCCCAGTACTGCTAGCGTCAATTTCTTTTTTCCCTTTTTGCCATCAGATCCTGGTAGACCTACTTAATTATCATGAAACTTCAAGAAAATTTGTGTTGCCACGCCAAAAATTTGCAATGCAATAAATCCAAAGTCTATTTTACGATATGAATGGACCAATCAAAATCATTGCCGGTGTATGCACCGGCTACACTCTCGTATCATTAATCAAAGTGACCTTTTTGTGAGCAAATGCGATTTTTATTGTTGCGTTAATGAGCCGCAAGGTGGCCTCGCAATCAATGTCATTTAGTTTCGCAATAAACTAAAAAAACTCAAGGGGCGAAAACACTTCCAAGACTTGAGTTTTTTTTATAAAATATAGTAATTAGTTTAATGTAATGTTGCGTAAGTAGGTACCTAGATACTATATCAGCGTTTATTTAAGCTATAAGTAATGTCATCAAGTGTCGCAATTCTAACCTATTTTTCTAACAATTTGATTTTTATTTCCTTTGATCTGATTGCATTAATTATTAAAAAACGTATTGCAATGACAGTCCGGTTAATCGCTAAATCGCCGTGTTACAAAACAACCCTGTTTAACTATATAAGTTACTAGCGACCCGCCTTGGCTTCACATGGGTGCTATAAATCTTTCTCTTGAATCACTTGATCTATAAAAAAAACCGCTTCAAAATCTGTTGCGTACCTAGTTTAAAAGATTTAAGCATAGGTACATAGGGAAGGACAGACAGCGACAGCGACTTTGTTTTATACTAGGTATGTAGTGGTACAAAAGGTTGTAAAAACTCTTTTACATTTATACAGCTTCTATACAACTATTAGCGTTGACGTGATTCTGTACACGCGAGTTGCCAAACAGTGACACATTTTGCATGTTGTACGTTTTTCTTGAGATTTCAATTTTAATTACTTTCTTTTCGTTTTGCGTGCTAAACGCTCGATCCGATCGATTTAATTTATTTTAGACTAGCTTCTGCCCGCGACTTCGTCTGCGCACGATTAGTATTTTACACTACCTATATTGTTATAAAATACAGCCTATGTGTTATTCTGATGTATAAGCTATATTGTGGTAAAGTTTCATTCAAATCCATTCAGTAGTTTTTACGTGAAAGAGTAACAAACATCCATACATCCATACTTACACTTTCGCCTTTATAATAGTAGTAGGATGATCAATAAAAATGCTAATTAACCTAAAAAAACCTATTTTACTGTATTTTTTTTCTATGATTACTCCTGTTTACTTGGGGGATAGCATATAGATTTTGTCGCGTCACAAAGCACCTGTCACTGTCACTCTTTCACGCATAAAGTCAAACAATGATAGATACTTCTTCGCGTAACAATAACCTTTCATGTTAGTCAGCCATCGAGGTACAGTACCTACTTACCTATAGTGTATCTAAGTATGATTTTAAATGGCCGATATATAAGCTTTTATAACCGTACAAATAGGTTGTATACTTACCTCAATTACCTATATTGTCCATTCAGGTCATCATGCAAAGTTGAATGTAAAAAATACCATCCGGTGTGTAGAAAAATGCATTTTTTTAAATTGCTCGTGTCCAATTACGTTATATATGTATGGCAAATTGTACATTTCCTTTAAAAATATATGGGCATTTTTATGTATTATGAACTGTCATTACAATTTTTATATCATTATGAGGTAGGTATACAATAACAAATTGTAATGACAGTTCATAATACATAAAGTTAGTATAAATACTAGGTAACATAAACGTTGACAAAATACAAACCCTTTTGGGACATACATTTACGATGCGAAAATCCTGATATTGTGATTTTCTCATTCGATCACGAACCGTACCTACCCCCTCCGGCACATCCCGTATACCGACACACCCACACCTAGCCAACTCTTTAGTTTTACAGCGGCCCCGCCGGCTGGGTCGAAGAGGTCGACCTACACCCAGCACGAGTCGTACCTCCGCAGGAACCTTCTGTCCACCTGCAAATTAATCTTGTTAACCCAACTGACGGCCCGAGCCGAGCTGCGACCTTCACTTTGGAGGACCCTTGGGTCGATCAGGGCTTCAGGGCTAAACATTCTAAAACAAATAAAAGGTCTTGAAGCTTCACTTCTGGAAGCTCGCCTAACTGTCGGTGTTGCGGTAAAGGCCCGTAAGCTGGCCAACTGCGCTTCAGTAGGTATTCAATTTAAAAAAAAACTATTTTCTTGTAATTTATGTAAGTGCCCACCCCTGGCGCCTAGATGCGCACGCGCTTGCTAGGTACAGATAAATACGGCTGTAAAGGTTAGATGTGCTTTAAATCGTCTTCCACATTCTTTACTAATATGATGTCTGTCCGTCCGTCCATCATCTCAACAAGGTAAGTGCTACTGGATAATAACAGGGCAAGCTTTTCAAAATAGTTTTGACTTATTAGTAAATCGACTTTGTTTCGATGATCGAATGACATTATGATATATTTTTTATATAAAACTATAAGTATTGTAAAATTTATAGTCTCTACGCACAATATAAATTTATAGTCTACTTAAACTTACGTTTATCTTTTTTTTACATAAGTAAGTACCTACTTTTATTTAACGGTTAACGTTGAAGCTAAACATTTTTTTTTAAATATTTATAGTAAGTATATATTTTTTGCATCCTAACTTTTTTCCTAACTTATATTATAAATGCGAAAGTAACTCTGTCTGTCTGTCTGTCTGTCTGTCTGTTACGATTTCACGCTAAAGCTACTGGACAGATTTAAATAAAATTTGGTACAAATAAAGTCTGGAGCCCGAGAACGAACATAGGCTACTTTTTAACCGACTTCAAAAAAGGAGAAGTTCCACGCGGACGAAGTCGCGGGCAGAAGGTAGTTCTCAATAAAAAAAACACTAAACTTCTATAGCATGATCTTTTTAACTTTATCAACAAAAGTGTTGTAATACCTACTCACAATACAAGCTTCAAGCTTTACTTAATTTGTGACAAAATCAATTGGGGTGTACTTATTGTCTAATGAATTAATGATATACTTAAGTACACTAGCCGTACTATGCATCATTGACTATAGCACGAAAGGGGTAATAACAAAATGGTTTAAAATGGCTACGCTGCACACGCAAGCGCCACTGCGCTAAGATTAATGAAAAAAAGGATTTAGATAAGTATATTCTAGAATTCCTACCCATTAAAAATCAATCATACTAAAAGACAATGATCTTAATTACATCATTATATTTAGAGCACAGATAAAAAATATAAGACTAGTTGACAGTCTATGAAAATGACGTGCTTAATAAAGAAAAATGTTAAGGAATGTGGCGTTATGTATTCGACAAAATTGCGGCCAACCGCAGACATTTTAGCTTATTTTAAATTATTTTACGATCAAAAAACAATTATGAGGTTGGATGGCGCAATATCGCTTTCAATAAAAAATTAAAAAAACATTGATTATAAATTAGTCTCTGGACGTATCACAAGTTATTCGAGATATGTATTCTAACGCTAATGTACCTATCAAACGACATTAGTTATGTAAGTAAAGAGTTTAATTGTCAATTTGTACCCGTTTAGAAATATTTGAACAATAACAAAAACATAAAATACTTGTTTGTCTAATTACAAAGTTATAAGTAATTAAACAGTCATTGAGAAATGATCTTGTTGCATAATTTACAATTGTCAACAACATTTTTGTTGACAATTTTAATTACTTATTAATTACTTTGCGTATATAGTTTTTTTTTAATTAAATGACTTAGATACATTATTTTAAAAGGGATACTTACACGGCATAATCATAGGTATTATTCCATTACCTAATAAATACTCCGCTGTCTGTCCGTCTATCACCGGGCTGTACCTACTCTCATGAATCGTTATAGTTAGCCAGTTGGAATTTTCATAAATTTAATAATTCTTTGTTTCTTGTGTTTGTTATGATCAGGATAAGATTTATGAGAAAAATAATTAAAGAAGCTGAACGGTAAAATAAGTAGATACCATTTCAATAAAACTATACGAAAATAACGTAGTAACAACTGTCAAATCGATGGATTATTGCAGCACTGCGTTGCTAGTTATTAAAAAATAAATGTCACACTCTATGATCTCAGTGTTGCCATTAACTATCCAAATTGATTTAGCTTCATAGTTCTACCCTTCTAACGCTAAACGCAATAAGTACATAATATATAAATGTACTTACTGTATTTATCGTTAGCAGGTCAGAGTAGGTATATCGCTGCTTTTCTAGAATAGTGTCACAACTCGAAATAATTTGTTACTTACTCCATTTTAGATCATGACACTATTCTAGAAAATCAGCGATATGTTAATATCTAAATCTGCCACGTAACCTAAAAATCTAACCAGCTGTTTTCCACCTATGAACTCCGTGCCATAAATTAGGTCTCCACAGAGCTAGGTCGCTCGCCGTGTTGCCAATTTTTGCTCAATCTGGTGGATTTCCGGTGTACAGGAAATGAGAGAAGCTGGCAATTGCTCGGCGGTCTTCAATTCACACTTTTTAACTGAACGTAAAAAAGTTTGAAACCTATGCATTCCTTATCTGGTCGCTTACGAGGGAAAATTTTGGTTTCAGGTAGGTAATGAAGATTTTAAAACTTGATGTTAAAGTAAGGCTGACAAAAATAATGATATAGATTAAATAAAACAATTACTCATATACCTACGCGATTTTATTCATAATTATTACCTGTAACCGCTCTATCATTACCCCACTCGAGTATATTTGTAAGTAGGTATTTTGTGTTCCACCATAATAACGCCATCTAAAGTATTTACCTACCAACCAACCTCATACAAAAAAAATACAAATATCTATCGTAAATAAACAATAACTAATAAATATAACGAACTTCGAAACATAGTCCAAATACTTACAACTGCTACATTTTGTGATATAACAACATCGTGCAATACAGAAGTTATTTATGTCAATTTCCCTCCCTAGGTGCGGAACTTTTTCAATTGTCCCTGAATCGTGGCGAGAGATTGAAACAACGGGACGGCTCCCGAGGGACTTCGGCCCTTTGTAGGGGTGACAGGTAGGTAGGTACTTACGTAAGACGGATTCTGCGTTTAGCACCTTTCTATATAATAATTTTGGATGCCTTCGCGGTTATCTATACTAATATTATAAAGCTGACGAGTTTCTTTGTTTGAACGCGCTAATCTCAGGAACTACTGGTTCAAACTGAAAAAGTCTTTTTTTGTTGGATAGACTATTTATCGAGAAAGGCTTTAGGCTATATAACATCACGCTGCGACCAATAGGAGCGAAGAAACAGTGGAAAATGTGCAAAAAAAACGGGGAAAACCACTATTCCATGCGGACGAAGTCGCAGGCACAGCAAGTCTAGCTAGTTATACAATGAAATGAAACAACTTTAGCTTAAGACTAGATTATGGAATCTGTAAAGGCTCCGAAACTTCAGCCAATAAAATAAAATACGCGAGTTATAGGTACGGAACCCTAAAAAACGGAAGTGTGTTCGTGAGCGGAATCCGATTAACTTATTTAACATTTATAGAATTTTATGAAAATTCCAACAAAATATTCGTTTTTCAAGAGACCTACGAATAGATCTTATTGGAATTATTGCTATTAAATCATGAAAACAAGTTCTATACAGCTATACAGAGACTTTATAAGGGTGTTCGCTTTTATACCTACAGTTTAAAAGGATGTTGTCTCTTATGCAGTCTTTGTACCTATAGCTTATAAGGGAAACTTTATACAGCCTATTATATCCAGCTCATATACAGTTCTTGTACAACTTGTAAAGGTGATTATACATTGGAATGAAACTACTTTAACCGAATTAACTCACATATTTTATTTTTATTGGCTGACGTTTCGTAGCCTTTACAGATTCCATAATCGTAGCACGACTGAGCTCAATACGATTATGGAATCTGTAAAGGCTCCGAACCGTCAGCCAATTAAAATAAAATACGCGAGTTAAATCCGTTAAAGTAGTTTCATTCCAATGTATAATAACCGCGAAGACATCAGAAATGATTATAAGGGTGATCTCTCTAATGTCTTTGTACAGCTTATATAGAACTTGCACTTCTTAGTTGAGTACGGAACCCTTAAAACAATAATTCAGATCACAGCCCTACACTGCCTTGTCCCGATCTTCATTCAATTTGCACAAGCCGCCATTCTCCATATCGAATCAGAACTGATGGTGATTTTATTATGATTACGTTGTTTTGTTACTTATAACAAGTTATTGTTTAATTTATGATGGCGGTTATTACTTATTGGAATAAAGCAGTAACGGCAGCAACTAAAATAGAATACGCGAGTTTAATGCGTTAGTTGTTTCATTCCAATGTATAATAACCCCGAAGGCAGAAGTTATTACATATTTAATTATTTTTATCCTGACGCAGTGTTGTTAACGTTATTTCAGTCTGCTACGAATATGAAACTGTAAAGTTTTCAAAATGTCGGCGTAAAATTAATTACACTAATCAAAGCCGTTGTAATTGTTTTAGTCCAAGTTATCGCTTTACTAGCGAATTATTCATACTTAATTTACCTTTTTTTTTTTTCGAATTAAGTGGATGACTCTACGTCCGAGAAACCAAACATGACAATAACAAAATAAAACACTCTATTAACATAATGAATATACTTAACAAAATAATCGAATAAACAGACAGACAGTTTTATACAGCATCTACCAACTTCAGACTGAAGCGAATACACATACCCATATATAACAATTAAATAGGTAGCTTTAAAATTTGTAGGTAACATTAAACCAATGTACAGCATATTCTATATTCAAGTCTCGATTGTACCAGCAAGGGTAATAAAGTGATAAAAATATTACAAAACATGCACTTACGCAACCATAATAAAATATCTACCATCATCACTTTTTGTATCACACGTAATAACTTAAAAATCGTTTAAAGTTATTCCCAAACCGCAATTTAACGTGTGAACATGATACAAAAGTACGTAATATCTGCGATAATGCATCGCAACAATAATTAGGGTTTTTTTTGGAAATATTCAATGTCGAGCTAAAAGGTGTTACCATTAGTTTAGTTGGCCTTGCACGAAGCTACCGCAAACAGGGTGATGCTCCTTGGAGTATGCTAGGCGCAGCTTTTTTCAGTGGCTGAAAAAATCTAAAAATGCATATTTTTAAAGTGTAAAACCCGTTGTAGTCACACACTATCTAGGACCCTATTAAACAAGTATGAAAATTTATTATCTACACTAATATAATAAAGAGGAAAGGTTTATGTGTTCGTATTGAATAGGCACCAAAACGACTAGGCCGATTTGAAAAATTCTTTCACTGTTGGAAAGCTACACTATTACTAGCCATTAAAAATTTCCATTCTATTCCTGGCTGCATTATTAGATCATTTCCATGATACCAGATTATTGTAAAGTCAGTGCCACATATATATTAATTACTGCAATCGGTATAATTAATCAGCATAATATATTATTATATTTATGTGAAGAAAGATAGTATAGCAGATTAGGTGGAGTAAATTCCTAATTCTGCAAAACACAGAATGGTCACGGCGGTAACGAGCGAGTCGTGATGTGACGTATCGACAGACAGACAGACAAACTTGATGCCAAATCGTGGGAAGGATTTTCAAGGATTCATATACATCCAATTATCTATTTCATAGAACATACCTACCTACTAGCAGACCAACGAATATTTTACAGCATTTTTTGAAAGTTTGATTTTTTTCCAAATTTCTTCACCGTATAAAAGTTATCTGTACCTACTTCTACGAATAATTCAAAACGAATTCAGTTTCAAATTGGTACAGACGTTTTCAAGTTTTAGCGTGATTAACCAACAGCTATTTATTTTATAGAGGACTAGCTTCTGCCCGCGACTTCGTCCCCGTGGAACTCCTCCTTTTTTGCAGTCGGTTTAAAAGTTAGCCTATGTCCTTTCTCAGGCTCCAGACTTTCTTTGTACCAAGTTTCATTTAAATCGGTCCAGCAGTTTTAGCGTGAAAGCGTAACAGACAGACAGACAGAGTTACTTTCGCATTTATAATATTATATTATATTATATAGTAGGGATAGGGACTAGTAGGGATAACATTCTGAACTAAAAAGAAAGTAGTTTCAAAATGACGGCCTGAAAGAGCATTAGGTAGGTACTAAATTATACTTTTTTTCTGTTTGTTTACAATGACATCAATTACCCAAGTTATTTACCGTACGTTGCATCCGTCAAAATTATATTTCCAACGTAACCCGTAAGAAATTCCTCATTTTGACAAGATAATAACGACACGGTAGTTTGTCGCCTTAAAAGACAGAAGTGATAAAAAGAACCACAAAGCTCCTAGGAAACATTGTTCGCATAATCGTCATACTTTTTATGACAAAAATAATGATGTTTTATGTGAAAATTATGCAAATGAGCCCGCAAATGACGGGCATTCTAAACATACACCGGTTGAGTCGATAGTCCTTTTTGTTACTTATTATGACTTAACTAGCGGCCCCGGCAGACGTCGTCCTGCCCGTCCGATTGTTTCGTCAAAGATCTGTCAAAGTCTTCTGTCACTTCTTCATAAGGCTTCATATTTTCCCCGTTTTTTCCACATTTTCCACTGTTTCTTCGCTCCTATTGGTCGCAGCGTGATGTTATATAGCCTAAAGCCTTCCTCGATAAATGGTCTATCCAACAAAAAAAGATTTTTTGAATTCGAACCAGAAGTTCTTGAGATTAGCGCGTTCAAACAAACAAACAAACAAACAAACAAACTCTTCAGCTTTATAATATTAGTATAGATAAGAACTCGCCGATTAACTACGGAACCGATAATTTTACTATTATCGTTAATGTCAGGATAAAGGGTTTAGAATAATGCCTAGTACCTAAGTATTTATTGACACGGCTTAAACGCTATCTAGATAGGGTTGCCATCTCTAAAATTTGGCGACCCGGACAAGGTGCGTGAGAAGTGCGTGAAATCCCCGGATTTGGAGCCCGGACATATCAACTTAGATGGTTTTTAAAACCAAAGAAGGATATTTAAATTATTTTTTCAAACTCCAACGAATGTCCAACCTGGATGACCAATAAACTAGGATAAATCCGGCGAAACCCGGACAGATGGCAACCCTAATTTAGATATTTTAAACATTGGAATGAAACAACTATTACGGATTTACGTCGCGTATTTTATATTATTTACCTACTTAACCGACGTTTCGAAAACTTTCTTATATTCGTAATCAAATGAGCCGATAGTCTAACACTAAAGTAATTTTATTCGTTTCATTCCAATATGTACCAAATAACAGACATTAGAAATTTAAACAATACCTACTTACCGTCCAGTTAACAACAATTCCATACTAACTAAAAACGCAGTAAGTATCTACGGTTTCGTAGATAGGTACTTACTGCGTTTATCGTTAGCACGGCAGAATCAACCCTCCTTAAGTGCGAAGTGCTGACATCAAGTATTATCAATTTAACTACAAAACTTACTTCAAAATTCAATAGAATAGTCATATAACAAGATATAAAGCTAATTTAACATTGCATTATACTCCCTCCATTAAAAGTTTTTATTAACTACAGGAGCTAAGTTTATGTTTTTCCAACCGGCAACTAGACAGTAATAAATTGCACTTCATCACATCTGTCTATTTTATTGTACTTAATATAATTTGTTTACGCTCAATATACTTAACCTTTTTGTATCGGCGCCTTTTATTGCTTTTCTTTGCAGCATGGCTAGCAGAGTAGCACGCATTTTAAACTATACCTAGCACGTTTCCCTTACAAATACGACTTGAGGAAATGTGACAGATTAAGAACTGTTCTGGTTCTGGTTTGGTGCTTGCTAGTCGTAAGGAGCCGAGGTGCGACCCCCACTCTGAATAACCACAAGGCTAGAAAACTTCCTCTCAGGAGGCTCGCCACCCGTTCAGTTTTGCCCATTAGCTGGCCATCTGCGCTTCTATATTCAGTTCGAAAAAAAACCTAGTCGTAGATGGGTGACCGTTTGAAACGCCGTCATTGTCATCTCAAACTAGGTAAAAGAAACTTAAGTGATACCTTCTGGTACCAATATAGTACATTACGCACCAAGGCCAGTAAAATAAAAGATGTCTCAGATCACATGTAATTGTCGTCCGAGGCGAAGCCGAGGTTGACAAAAATGAGAACTGAGTCTTTTTTATTTTACTGGCCGAGGTCAGTATACTATTTTTCTGTTCGACGAAGCCAGAAAGCGGCAATTTCATTTAGCACAGCGGCCAGAAAGCTAGCGCTTTCCGGCCGGAGGACAGAAAAATACTTTTTCAACGATACTCAAAATGAGTATATATATCTAGACCCTTATACAATCCAAAACTCTAATACAACATGTTATGGAACTGACATACGCGAAAAAACTGACCACGTGACGTTTCGTTCGCGTATGTCAATTACATACAATCTTGCATTGCGTTCGGTTGCTATTATCGATTGGCATTTATCTATGATACAGATAGAATGAGGTCAATAAACTTCCTACAGGTTCTGTAGGTATATACCTACTTGCTCCACCTCTACCCTGCTAACGATAAACGCAGTAAGTACGTATGAGACCTATATGTACTTACTGCGTTTATCGTTAGCAGGACTGCGCTCCTGCCCTCTCGCCGCCGGCAATGTGCCAGTAAGCCACTGCTCCCCGCAGTGACACAATTCAAAAAGTCAAGGTTTTCTGTAAGGAAAATGTTTTACACGTGTATTAACATCTTTTTTAGGTAGGTAGGTAAGAATATTCAGTGGAATAAAACAACTATGACGGATTTATTTTATGTGAAGGCATAAGAAATTATTAGGTAATAATATTCTTGTTAGAGTAAGTTAGTACCTAAGTATGTAATTTTGCTTATTCGCTCACAATAATTAATAAATCAGTTTCATGATATAACTTTGCCTACCTATCAACTCCTTGACAGATTTCAGTGTGTCGAGAGAGTAGTACCTACTTACTTAGTTAGTTTACCTCGTTGAAGCGGAGAATCAACTACCTTTTTGCGCTAGTAGATTGATCGATGTTTAAAAGTATCCTATTTACTTAATACCTACCTACCTAAATATATATCATTAATTTTACCATCATTTTCATCACGTTCGATTGACTCAGTAATCACACATTTAAACCCAAAACAAAACAACGGCAAAGCTTTCAAATGCCGAGTCAAAACCAGCCCCCGCAGTAGAGATTATCGAGTTTTCCACCCTACAAATCACTTTACTGAAAGTACCACTGTAAAAACACTCAGAACAATCAAAAGTGGATCCTATTTTTTAAAACATAAGAACGTCCCTGGCTGTAAATAGGTTGTACACAAAATGAAGTACCATTGAGATATTTTGTTGCAGTTTATTACAACTTTATTATAAGGGTGGAAGGGTCCAAATTGGTGTTTTATTTATTTTGCGGTTATGTCGGCTATATGGGATAACGTGTAGGAGAAATCTTTGTTGATACGAATTTGTTGCATAGAGTAAAATATTGTCACTTTATTTAGTTTGTTTCTGAAGTAATTGGATGAAAAATTAAGTAGAGTTTTCTTTTAGGTGTGTTATTTTTCATCTTCTTTGAAATTATTATGTAAGTAGGTAAATATTGATAGAATAAAGACTACCTAATCATTTCTGATGCCTTTGCGATTATTACACATTGGAATGAAACAATTACAACGGATTTAACTCGCGTTTATTTTATTTGCTACAAAACTTTACAGTTCCCCTATTCACAGCACGACTAAGCTGACGATATTCTAACGAGTTAGACATTCATCCCAAGAATAGAAACTTCTTTATTCCTGTACCTATTAGTTCTCAAAAACGGCTCCAATTTTTCCTACAATATGATCTTTGGTACGAGTACAATAGGTGTGTACCTACTTATGAGCAAAGTCCTACTTGGAAGGTACTTTGACATACAAAACAAAAATATTTTCAAAACCCTTTAAAATCGCGAGAACACAACGCATGCAGTTATTTCATAATACAAAACAAAACACAGTCGTACAAATACATAAACAACAGCCTACATCAAAATATCCTTAAACTTTACACTGTTTTCAATCGAAATGCCATCAAAGTGTAATTCCCTCGGCAATCAGGTCGGTACTTGGCTCTAAACGTCGCGAGGTGTTCGCCCTTTGACAAATAGCGGTTAATTGAAAAAGGGAGAACAAGGTCCAAGGGGTAGGCTTTCGCGAAATTTATTTTTTTTATCGGTTAAGGTACTACCGTTAATAGTACATTACGCACCTAGGCCAGTAAAATATAAAATGTCTCAGATCACATGTAATTGAGAATGAGGCGAAGCCGTGGTTGACAAAAAAAAAATGTATAGGGTGAGCGCACCTCTGAGCGCTCCCCATTCGTCCGGTGGAGCAGTGACGGCCCCAGGGCCAACTGTAAACAGTCACTCAGAAAAAAAAAAAAAAAAATGTGATCTGAGGCTTTTTTATTTTACTGGCCGAGGTCAGTATACTTTTTTTCTGTTCGACGAAGCCAGAAAGCGGCAATTTCATTTAGCGCAGCGGCCAGAAAGTTGGCGCTTTCTAGCCGGCGGACAGAAAAGGTACCTTTCAAATATCGGTTTTTGCGGAATATGTATTAAGGTTGTATAAAGTTATAAGTTGTTTAGATAAAAGATGGGTAGGTAGGTATACTGTTTGCCACTTTAACTATTTTGGTACGTTTTCTTTCAGTTGAGATATAACATACCTACATATAAATTTACGATAAAGCGGATTTAATTCTAATATGGATTTTCAGAGCAGACTAGGTAATAGGGAGAAAATGTTGTAAGAAAATCTTAATCAAATGTCTTAGTTTAAAAATGTATTCAAAATAAGGGATACCTATTTAATGTCTGCATTCTTATTTTTCTTCCCTCAAACCTTTAAGGCTGATGGCCTCTACATCAATCGAGTGCTTGTGGCGGAAAGGCCTCTTCAACAACAAAATATTTTTCATGTCGAATACTAATAGGCCATTTGACCTTTACTAAACCTTTAGTATGTGATAACCCTAATTTAGTATAAATAAAACAAACGCTAATCTTTCTTCCCTCAAACCTTTTAGCCCTTGAGTAGGGAGTGTCCTATACCAACAACTCGGGCTGACGGCCTCTAGATCAAGCAGTTGTGGCGAAAAGGCCTCTTCAACAAGTAAATATTAATAATGTTGAATACTAATAGGCCATTTAACCTATATTATATAACAAACGCTAATCTTTCTTCCCTCAAACCCTTAAGCCCTTGAGTAGGGAGTGTCCTATACTAACAACTCAGTCTGACGGCCTCTAGATCAAGCAGAGTGGTTGTGGCGAAAAGGCCTCTTCAACAACTAAATGTTATTATTTATTACGATTGTGTTGAATACTAATGGGTTGTTTGAGGGTGTTTGTACCCTTTACTTAAGCTGTTCTTGTTTTTTATTTCGTAAACTAAGAATTGAGTAGGTGAATATGCCATTGTCGGAGAGATATGGACCAAAACTTTAGAAATACTTTTTTTCAATAATGATTTCATTTTTAACCTTCATAAGACATAGGATTTATATTGTACGTAGGTACTACGTCTTTGTACAGACTTATAATTTACTATAAGATAAAAATATAAACCTAATAAGATCAAGTTGACCGTGACAGTCTATATGTCACGGTCAAACAGTATATAAATATGAAATGTGTATAAAATATAAAATGTGTATATTTTTTATAGGACTTTAAAAGCCCCTCTTAGTCTATTTCGTTAGGTAATTGATTTCGGCAAATAATTTCATAAAGTGTTTTTTTAAAGACAAAGAGAACACCGTGACACCGTCTATTACGATATCGCTCTTTTAGTAGTTCCCGATTCAAAATACATCGTTACTTTATTGAAAATTCCAAATCTAATTTTTTTTTTTGCGTGCACTCGGATCTAATCGAATTAGGTCACTGCATTAAAAAATATGTCAAAATTCTAATGTTGGCAACACTGTCGGTTAATTCCAACGTTCCTTTGCCCGTCAATCTGTCTTCCCGCCGCATTTCCCACTAGCCACAGATAATAAACTTTTTTACATCTGCTGGATGACAAATTCGCGTGTCCGTCTGTCTTGTCTGATGGATTGCTCGTCATAATAGCTCGGGGTGTAACGAATTATCCTAAAACCCTTAGGGCTACAGGTTAATGACCTTTTTTTCTCCGTTAATTACCTATTGCGTTTTGTTTTTTTTTTTGTTTTGCGTCAAGCTGCGCTACTTTAATTCATGATTGCACTAATATAGTTAGCTAATATTTGTCCAATTATTAGGGTGAGATTTAAATGATTACTGGAATAAAGCACACCATGGCACATTACAACACGTTCAACTCGCGTATTTTATTTTATTTGCTGACGATTCAAAAACTTTTCAGTTCCCGTATTCGTAGCACGAATGAGTTAAAGATAGTCTAACGCAAAATTTTTGAATGACTAATTAACTAATTGATTTTATATTGAAGCACTATTATTTCATTCCGTTATTATTTTATTAAACCTAATATCACGCTGGCATTGGTAATGTTATCTTAAATACTAAGACGGATCATAAAAACTAGTAATTATTATAAAAGCAATACAATGATTATGCAAGAAATATTTATAGTTTTTTTTGCAATAAGTATAGACGAAAAAACTGTAATCAAATCTGTTTTTTATCTACGCTATTAACAAATTGAACACAGATTAAATTGTAGAACAAAAGTCGTCATGCTACAAAAAAGCATAAAAATTAAGTTCAGATTGTTTTGTCAACTAATAAAAACAAAAAGTCACTGGCTGAACAGAATTAAAATTTGAAAATAGAATTAAAAAAAGATCGACAGTTACGGGCTGTCAAACAGTGACAGCGCCGGCGCCGAGACGATGGAAACGTCAATAGGCCTACGGAAAAAAAAGTTTCTTAATATTTTGTCTACGGTTTCAACAACGTTTCTACCACTCCTTGTATTGTTTATTTGTATTTAAACGTGTTAGTTTAGGACGCGTCCGTTCCTTTAAATCAATTGAATATTAGCCTACTTAGAATTTTCGAAATATAAACTCGAAGTTTGAAAATGTTTGTTACATTTGAAACAGTTTTATTTTCAAAATAAGACCTTAATTTCCTTTTTTCTTCCCGTACTTAAATAGTGTAAATACAAGAAGCTAAACTCATAATCCTTTTTTGTTCATACAGAAAACGTTTGCTCGACATTACCTATAGCTCAAACGTCAGCCTGTCTGTTTGAGACTCATTAGCTAACGATACGTCCGTTAATTTGTTTGAGTTGCAATTAACATGTCTGCTTGAACGCCCAACTTTTTTCCTCTAAGCTTGAAAAAAGAACGGCTGCGTTCGAATTGACAGGTCGAGCATCGATTCAAAAAATCAGTTACCGTTCAGAAATCGTAACATAAAGTCTTCAACCTTTTGTATCTATAATAAAGATGATTTTTAACTTTATTAAGTTACGTAGTTGTTGAAATAAAATTGTCGATCGTTTAATCGGTTGGGCAACGTCTCGCAATAATCGCTTAAGTTTGTACATTGTTAGATAATATGACGAATTAATCTGTTATGATTATACACGTGCCCAAATAAGATACTGGGTGTGGTTGGCATTTAGACGTTGTGTAAGCACTTAAAACAAAATGGAGTCTAACAGACTTTACGTTGCGGTTACAATCTGCATTCAGACACATTTAGACATATCTGTAGGTGTATACACCTGTCATTACTATGTCGGGTGTATAAATCACTCTATGTAGACCAGTTTAATTCTTAGATATAGTATTATATAGACCTACTCAATTACGGCCACATGTTGTACATTCCTGAATTGAAAATCAGATTGACAGTTTGTGCTTTTGATAGCTGTTTCCTAGAAACCTCCAATATTAGATGTTCCTAAAGACGTAGATTTCCAATATTATTATATTCTATTATTAATAAGCTTTTTGGCAACTTCAGACTTAGAAATAAATATATACGAATACTATCTTCTGTCCGATACTTCGTGTAAGAATGATAAGGACCCCTGTTTTACGCTCTTACTTTACAAAAATCTTTCTTAGTAAGCACTTGATTATAGAATAAATAAATAAATATCTTTGAACAATTCACACCAATTTATCTACTCCCAAACTAAGCAAAGCTTGTACTATGGGTACTAGACAACGATAATCATACATAAATACATATATGATATCCAAGACTCAGGTACAGATACCAGTGCTCTTCACATTGGTATCTGTCCCTAGCAGGATTCGAACCCGCAACCTCCGGTTTCGTAGTCAGGGGCTCTGACCACTAGACCAACAGGCCGTCAAACCTTACCTAGAAGGAACCTTATGCGCACAATTTCAAGTTTCTAACAATTCTAACCCTTATAATTTGCAATGATATGTCAGTCATTAAGTCAGCTTCTCCTTCTATGTAAAAAGATTGAATATCTTGTACATATTTTTGAATCTTGCAAACCTACCCTTCTATAAAGCTATGATATTAAGTTTTACCAATAACAGCACATTTAAACACGTTATTTAATGTACAATTACAGGATAAAGTTCTGATCTACGGGTAAACGCACCGACGGTTATGGCAGGCGTCATTTATAGCATTGTGGACTGGTTGTGTGACAGACGTGTTGGCAGCTGCTTGCAGACGCGCCATACCATGCCAAATAACACAATGCAACATATAAATGTCTTGAAACAATAGGATTTAGTCTAGAACAATTCATTACTGTAATATTACTTCATGGGTATTTGTTAAGTCAGTTTTAGAGAGGAATTTAGTTTCTATACTATTCTTCTTACTATATAAATGTAACCTATATATAATAGTACATTACGTACCAAGGCCAGTAAAATGAGAAATATCTCACATCGCATGTAATTGTCGTCCGAGGCGAAGCCGAGGTTGACAAAAATGTGATCTGAGGCTTTTTTATTTTACTGGCCGAGGTCAGTATATATTTTTCTGTTCGACGAAGCCAGAAAGCGGAATTTCATTTAGCGAAGCGGCCACAAAGTTGGCGCTTTCTGGCCGGAGGACGGAAAAATTATTATATGCTTTAGCAACTTTTAAATGACCGGACCAAATTGGATAATTCTATTTAGTTGTGATTGAAGAAATTTAAGTTTTCGAAAAAAAATATGGTGGTAGGAAGTTGCCGGATCAGCTAGTAACTACATACAAGTCTTATCATTAGGTAAGTCTAGCTGTTATTATATTAGCTTTTAAAATAAAAGTCGCCTTCATTAGCTTGTGCCTTGTAGTCATAATACCTAATAGCACACCGTTTTTTACCTTTGGATAACCAACCACGGTGATAAAAATGTTTTTGCCAGTTTAATCCTAAACTATATACGATCTATTTTTAAAGTACCTAACATGTCCTACATTAAATTATTTACTACTAGCTTCTGCCCGCGACTTCGTCCGCGTGGAACTCCTCCTTTTTTGCAGTCGGTTAAAAAGTAGCCTATGTCCTTTCTCAGGCTCCAGACTTTCTTTGTACCAAATTTCATTTAAATCGGTCCAGTAGTCTTAGCGTGAAAGCGTAACAGACAGACAGACAGAGTTACTTTCGTATTTATAATATTAGTAGGGATTATTTGCAGTCTTAAAATTAAGCCCTTCCCGCTAATTTCCTACACCATAAAAATACCGCCAAAGCGTGACAGTTAAAATAAAAAAAACCCACAAAAGAAGCCATATTAACAGTTATTGCCATTTAAGCATACCTACAGGAATTAAAAGAATTAGTGTTAAACACAAAGCTTGTCATTAGGTCGTCCGTGGGATGCCGAGTAAGTATCAATTTTACCTTAATAGGTAATACAGTAGATTGAGCAATTAAACCCTCGATAGGTATAATTAATGCAACTGATGATCCAATTAATTTCCGCGATATCATACAATTGATGGAAATAATGGAAAAAATTAAGAACATGATAGATTATTAGATGCTCTTGAGCTAAGATGACGGTAATGATCGAATAAGGAAAACTCAATCTTAAGTATATCTAAATGATAATTTCTGATGCCTTCGCGGTTATTATATATTGGAATGTTTAGGTACTGTAGACGGATTTAACTCGCGTATTTTATTCTATTCGCTGACGTTTCGGAGCTTTTACAGATTCCATAATCGTAGCACGACTGAGCTGACAACGACAATAATATCTAAATGATCGAATAAGGATGATAATCTCAATCTGTGTCTATATATGTACCTACCTACATATATTATATTCCAATGTACTGCACCAAATTGGATAATTCTTCTTGTTTTGATTTTGTTATTGTCAGGATAAGGTTTGTAAGTAGGTCAGCTAGTGTTTAATAATATTTCTGATGCCTTCGCGATTATTATTCATTGGAAAGAAACAGCTATAATTTGCTAACGTTTCGAAAACATTACCATATTCGTAGCACGACTGAGCTGACGATAGTCTAACGCTAAAGCGGATATAATGTAACAATCACTAGGGTGGATCGAGTGTTTGAGACGCCGTCATTGTCGTCTCTAGCTATATCTGTAACTAGCGGTTCGCCCTGTCTTTGCAAGCATCCCTAATTATTTTCAAAATATTCTATAGCCTATGTCACTTAGGGTGAACGTAGCTTCCCAACAGTGAAAGAACTTTTTAAATCGTCCAGCAGTTTTGGAGCCTATTCAATTCAAACACACAAACAAACTTTTCCTCTTTATTGTAATAGTATAGAAGTATAGATTGCAAATAATATTATTAAGAAGGTATCGATTGAAATAACCAGTAGCAGGTATCAGTAACCAGTAGATAATTTCACATATTTTTTTATACTTATTGATTTTGTTCTTAAATATAGTCTGAGATGACAATGACGGTGTTTCTTTTGACAGTTTAGCGCTAACGCTAAAGACAAAACTAAAGCTAAAGACAAGACTAAACTATCGTTAGCTCAGTCGTGTTACAAATATGGGAATTGTAAAATCTCCACGTCAGCAAAAAAAATACGCGAGTTAAATCCAATATAGTTAATGATTTCTGATGCCTTCGCGGTTATTACACATTGGAATGAAACAACTATTGTCAGCTCAGTCGTGCTACGATTATGGAAACTGTAAAGAATCCGAAACGTCAGCAAATAAAATAAAAATACACGACTTAAATCCGTTAATACTTACCTAATTGTTTCATTCCAATGTCCAATATAGTTGTTTTATTTCATTGTTTAATGGTATGTGGATACTGGGACATAGTGGGTCGTTTCACTAAAGCTACCAATAAATTAAAAAAAAACATAAAAGCAGCTGGTATTCGTTAATAGATATACCTAGTGTCAATAACTGTTATAGCAAGATTTATTTACTGTTCAAATACAAGTTGCAACGTTGAGTTAACTACATTCTCAAGTGAAAATAGTACCAACAAATAGTTAAAAGACATTTATTTCATTCCATTGAAACTGTTATGTAGAGACAGGTAGGCAATGCCTTAAAAATAGAAATACTTATAAAAGACTTAAGTACTTCAGATTTGGTCAATTCGTTTGGTGCGTATTTGAAGTTTTTTTTTTAAGTCTTGTTCATAGTAATTAAATGATTAAGCAACAAAGAGTTTCTAGTTGTAGGCTTCGTCATGAGTTTTCTTTTTAAATTATTATTAGGTCATATTCTCTCTTTATATCTAAGTCCCTAAATAGTATTGAAAAAGTAAAGTATACGATTTTATAAATAAAACTTTGTAGATACCTAAAACAAATTGTTGGATGCCATGGATTTTTTAAAGAGGTTTTAAATAGGATATGTTGTAGAATCTACAATGTAGATAATATTAAAACATAGCAAACTAGAATAATTTAGTTTCAATTAAAGAGAGTTAAGTAATCTTTGTTAAGCCTGAACAATACTTGAACCGATGAATAATTAACCTACATGCAATATTATTTTTTGTTGCATCATAAATTAACGTTTTCTTTGCATACTTAACTTTTGTATAAATCTTTTTTTTTAAATAGTTAATATTTATCAAGTTGAAATAAAACTTTGTGGCTGTCTAATGTTAGGTATCTTAGTCGTTTAGAATGTAAGAAAATTTAAAAAGAAATAAGTCTGCGTTCTATTGCTGAAGGGCACTACGATTTTGGACAAAGAGGAAAAAGTAATGTCGCAATTGCAAAAATATCATTAGGCCATTTGAATTGATTCTTCGGCACTTTTGAGTTTAATTTAATACATAAGTAATATATATGAGTGTTCGAAAAGATAATTATAGTATTACTTATAAAAGTAGAAACCAGTTTTCTATACTTACAGTAAAGGTTAGTTAGTATCAGAAAACAAATTACCTTTACCAACTCGGAGCCAATAAGAGTCATAACTAGAACGAAATTTGGATATTAAAATAATACAAGTTATTTGTTTACGAATATAATTTTATTAACAATTTTAATTTAATGACTGTAATGTAAGTCGATATCAATATTTACAATTTGCATTGGTTTATAATACATTTTTACATCATTGATCGCATCGTCATCATCAAATCACTATGCATCCCACGTATTATGCACATTTAAGTATGAGTACAAAATCTACAAATAGTACAATAATTTAAAATTTTTGATAATAGGTCAATTAACAATATTGTGATTCTGCAAAACACGAGTGGTCATAACTAAAAAAGTGCGGGTGTATTTTTAACCGACGAAAAAACGGGAGGTTCTCAAGTCGACGCGTATGTTTGTACCTACACGGTGAGCATCTTGACAATTAAAACGTCATTTAACAAAATAAATCTGAACTTCTAGTATTTTTAAATTATGGTAAGTACAGAGTAGGTACATGATTCAAGACGCAAATGAATGAAATCTTTGATTGCTTATTAAAATGATTTAACTCGATTAATTTTATAGAAATAGTCAAGTTTTATTATGAGGCTGTTTATTTTTTAAGAGACTGTTTTATAATAAAACATTTACAGCAGATCTCTTTTTATTATAAAATAATGGTAGTGATTTGATTGTCAAGATGCTATTAAGATTTTTTTTTTAAATATTATTCTGAGACTATTAATTTCGAGATACTTTTAACCATATTTAATAAATACTTTTTGTTAAAGACTTACTCTTTGTATTTTGCAAAATTACAAATATTTTGCATCCCTATTAGATGGCCTAAGAAACTAATTCGTATTTTTTTTGCTAGAGGACAGCTAGCGTAAATTATGAAATGGTGTAAGAGATTTTTGAAAACTTTTTCAATACAAATTTTGGCAATGGTGAAGCATTTACATAATAAGTGATTCGTTATACTTAATTGGTATATTTAACCCTTCAATAAATAGAGTAATAAAATTATGTTATAGCCGTCATTACTTTTCTTTCATCGAATTTGGTAAATTACAAAAACTTTAGGACTGTTCTTTTATATTGTCTAGAATAATATGAACGATGTGTCCATTTATCTTCATTTTTAAGAATAGGCCTACAATTAATTTCTCGGCGAAATTACCAATATACCTATTTAATTTAGGATGAATGAAGTAGGTAGGTAGGTACTTTAGTTTCATATTTAATCTCTTTCATCATTTTATAACCTGCACTATATTGTCCTAATAAATAAATAATTTTCTTCGTAAAAGTAGTTAATCACATAATTGGTTAAATTACTAATTCTGCAACTGGCTTTGATATGATAGTACGTGTTCAGGTACACCTTCAATATTAGGTAGCATTCATATTTTAGTACTATTCCTCAAACATATCTACATAGCTCGTAATAACTATAACATAGGTACAACTAAAAGCTGTTACGATAAATAAAATCTATATTTTATTGGTAAAATAGGATACATATAAATATTTTAGGTAAGTAAATGCTTCTTGCGAAAAGGCATAAAATATTTCTAAATCTTACCTAGTTGAGATCACCCTCGCATATAAAGGTAATCAAATAAATAAAATACTAAGCCTTTTAGGATAGGTAAATGAGTATAAGACTCCAAAATAAAATTGTAATTAAAATAACCCTGTTGCACCTCACAAAAATGTGACGTTTATCAACGTCTATAAAGATTTCGAAGTAATCGAGAAATTATATCAACGTTTGCATTTACGAAGGCAATAAAATTCACTACGAAGTAAAGAGGTACATACCTGAGACGCAGATTTGCCGATTTAACTTCAAGCACTCTCTTTACACTTTCAACGATAGAATTAGACCCTAACAAACTGGTTTACAATGCCTTAACGTCACATAGATCACGATTTCTGTGATTCTAACTAATATAAGATATTACATCTCGTCCATATTGCAACGTTCGTTCATCACTGAAAACGTCTCAAACAATCGAACTACAAATTAAATCAACATCGTACGAAATTTGTATCACCGCGAGATTATTTACACTATCAGTCTGTTCGGTGGCAGAGCTAGCGCCTGCTATTCCTCGTCGACGTTGATCTCCGAGTCGACGGAGTCCTCGTCGTAGGTGGAGGACGAGGCGAACCCTCGCCCGAGCAGCGCCGAGCGGTTCTTAGCGGCCGCCGCGCGGTCCCGCTGCCGCCGGTTCTTGAACCAGTTCCCGACCTGCGTCGGCGTCAACCCCGTCGCGGCCGCTAATTCGCGTTTTTTCGTCGGATTCGGATAAGGGTCCTGAAGATACCACTCTCGGAGGAGCGACCTCGTTCTCTCTTTGAAACAGTGCGTCTTCTGCTCGCCGTCCCATATGGTCCGAGGCAGAGGAAACTTCTTGCGCACTCTGTACTTGTCCACGGGTCCCAGAGGGCGACCTCGAAGCCTCTCCGCTTCCTGATAGTGCGCCTCCAACCACAGGGCTTGTAACTTGGCGTGACTCGAGCGTTGAAACCGATGCCTCTCCAGGATGGAATATAATTCTCGGTGTCTGCCGGCGTGGAACGCGACGACCGCGCGAGCGCGCAGAACGGCCTCGCAGCGTTCCAACTCGGCGACGTTGGGATGCGCGACCGGCAGGGACCACAGGAACCGGGCGAGCCGCTCGACGTCCCCGCTCTCCTCGAGGGTCTCGCAGACGGTGGCGACTTGCGCGGCGCTGAAGGAGAGCGTCGGCAGCGGCAGCAGCGGGGTCGGCGCGGCCAGCTCGATGGCGTTGAGCGCGAGCGCGGGCGCGGGCTCGGCGCAGGCGGCGGGCTCGGCGGCGCGGTCGGCCGCCGCGGGCCCGCGGTGCGCCTCCAGGATGCGCGCGTGCAGCGCCGCCGTCGTGGACTCGTCCCAGGAGCCGCGCATCGGTGCGAGTGTGCGCGGCGGAGTCGCGCGCGGTGTGAGCCGGCGACGCGGCCGGGCCGGGGGCGTGCACGCCCGCCGCGCGGATTGGCTATCGGTTACGGGGCGCCCGGCGCGGCGGCCAATCGCGCGCGCCGCCCGCTCGGGGGCCGGATAGCTTTCAACCGCGCGGCGGCGTGTATCCGGCGGGCGCGTTTAACGAGGGCGACGGGGCGAGGCCCCCCCGCGCCGCCATGATCCGTCACGCACACCGCCCGCGTCGCTCCCGCGCCGCTCCAGCGCCGCTCCGCCGCGCGACCGACGCGCCGTGATCCCTCCACGGCTACACATCCCACGGCACCTCGATCGATTACTTGCAAACCTGCAATTAATAGCCTCCATATATTCATACGGGTAGATTACCTACGCGTCGGTGTTTGCCCGATGTGTTGCTACCGATCGATGGAGCCCTGTTTAAATACATGATCACAGGCTGCCGAGCTCTCCTCTGCTGCGGAATGATTACAATGGAATTAGGATTAATGCTGAATGATTAGATACGTACTAGAAAGCATTTTGGCAAATGCCTCTAATGAACATACAACTAGGTAACTTAAGTACCTATATGTTTCAAAATAAATTGTATGCATCTACCTGAGCTAAGTGTGTATTAAAAATATTAACATGACGTATAAACGTTTGTTATTTCATATTTTAAGGTTATTACCGAAACTTGATTCTTACTGTCTACATAGACGACATTATTTAAACTAGCACTAGGCAGTTTATACCACGTTACACTTATTGAATCTACATTATCTACTCTTCTATTAAAGCAGAAAAATTTACTTGTATGCCGACTTAATAAATAAAATAGCAAGTCTCAAGAAGCGTCGAGCGTTGTGTACCGTGAGATTTCAGCGTGAAAGCCTTCCAGAGTATTACGTTATTGAACGGCAAACCACACCCAGGCTGAAACGCTACCTCCACCACCCTCCGGATTGAGGGTGTTATGTTCACCGTTCTCCCATTACGTTTGTACCTTTTTAGGTTATATTCAGTTTTGATTCAGTTTCGTGACGGATATTCCAGGCGCTCTTTTTATTATTATTATTTATGAGAGTATCCGACTTATTTTTAAAATTGTGAACTTTCTGACTTTAAACTTTTGGTTTACCTCAATGTGACAAATGGTTTATTCAATTTTGAGTAGGAAGAAGGTGGTAGGTGCATGCCTAGGTAATTACTAGTTATCAGAACACAGCATTTTGTTTTATTTTTTCATACTTATTTTTTTTATGATGCGTGGGGACGCCGTTTTTCTTTTGTTTTTCGTATGACTTGACAGAGTAGTGAACCGAAATATGGTGTTCGCTGGAAAAGACCACTCTGTCACACTGTCGAAAAGGAAATTTAAATACCTAGTCCTTAGTCCATTAGACGGAAATGAAAGCAAAAAGAGAAATTTCATTGAACGTCGGTCATACAATGATGACTCTTATAGTTTATTTTATTTATCTATTTATAATTATAATTTTGACTTTATTTATAATAGTGACATTGACATAAATTGCAAATTTAGTAAATTAATTAATATATTGAATTATTATATTGACATTCATTTTCCAATAAAAAAATATATTTTAAGACATAAAAAACATTTGCCATGGGTAAACAGTGACTTAATGGATCTGATTTGTAAACACAGTGACCTTCATGTCATCAGGCGCCAGTATCCCGACGAACCCTTTATATCGCAACGCATTGAACAATACTCGAATTTAATTAAATCAGCGACGTTGCGAGCTCGTCAAACCTGCATAGAAAGAAGGCTGACAGCGAGCAAAAATCCTGCGAAGGATATATGGGGTATCGTCAATGATGAGATCGGCGCGAAGTCAAGGTCACATGATGTTTATTTAACGGATCCAGCGAGTAATGTAAACATCCCACACCAGGACATACCAAATACATTTAATACGCATTTTTTGGGTGTAGCTACAAAGTTTGCATTGCGAAGTGATAAATCGATATGTATGCAGTATGTATGTAAACATTTGTGCAACATTGATGTACCTGCGTTCTCACTGCCAACCGTCACCCGCGATGACCTGAGCAAAATATTGCAGTCAATGTTGGGGTCGGGAAAAACAGTGGATGTGTATGATGTGTCGATGAACTTGTTACTATGTATTTGGCCAGTTATCGCTGATATATTGGTGGCTCTCGTAAACAACATGTTCGAGTGTGGTGTCTACCCTGAGGTATTAAAAAATACCAGGGTGTGCCCAGTTTATAAAGGCAAGGGTGACAAGTGTGATGTCAATAACTACCGACCGATTTCTATTGTTCCCACTATTTCTAAAGTAGTGGAGGCCCTTCTATCGTCACACTTAATGCGTCATCTCGAAGAAAATGACTTACTGACTGACAGACAATACGCCTACAGAAAAAACAAGTCGACGACGATTGCAGCACACCAAATATTTGACTGTATATTGACTGGCCTGATGAAAATCATAAAATGGCTGCTATTTTATGTGATTTATCCAAAGCCTTTGATGTGATTTCGCATGAATTATTATTAAGTAAGTTAGATTTGTATGGTATTAAAAATATTCCCCATGCATTGTTTGCGTCGTTCCTTATGGGACGTAAACAAGTCGTTAGGATGACGATTGAAGGCAAAATCACTACCTCTGAATCTGGGTTAGTGTCATTGGGAATACCTCAAGGATCCGCGTTAGGGAATACGCTTTTTCTATCATTCATCAATGATTTGCCATCGTCCATTTCCATTGGCCTGTCTGTGTTGTTCGCTGATGACACTACCGTGGTGGTCAGCGCTCGTAACTACGAGGAGCTGAGTCTCAGGATACGTGAAGCCAGTGAACAACTACAGACATGGTTCTCTGCAAATGGACTGATATTGAATATGGCAAAATCAAATGTGATAGTATTTAATGGAAGAAGCGTTAAATTACCCCCATGCATCCTGAACAGTCCAATGCCGCTATGCAGTGAGAGCAGGTTCCTTGGCTTTATGCTAGACTCGAACCTCAACTGGAAGAGCCATGTCGACAAACTTTGTGATAGGTTGAGTAGTGCGGTCTTTGCGTTGCGTAAGCTTAAACCACTGATCTCTGCCGATGCACTTAAACAAGTGTACTTTGCACATTTTCACTCCATCATGTCGTACGGGACGCTCCTCTGGGGAAACTCCACCGAAGCCGGTAGGGTGCTGGTGATCCAGAAACGAGCGTTGCGTGCTCTTGTTGGGGCGAAACATAGACAGTCGTGCAGAGACGTGTTTATTGCTCAACGCATTATGACGCACTACTCATTATACTTATTCGAGTTATTAATGTTTGTAAGAAATAATTTAGATCAATTTAAAGTGGTATGTATCTCTGGTAAAGTAAGTCGTTTTGCTGGACGTTTGAGAACGGTCCCCCGTCGCATGGCCCTTGCAGAAAAGAATCCCCGTGTTCTTGGACCGAGTCTGTATAATCGCCTACCTGACGTGATAAAGAACGAGCCGTCTGACGAAGCATTTAAGCGCCAACTGAGAAACATTTTATTGGAAAACCCATTTTACTCTGTTGACGAATTTAATCAAAAATATAAATAAATTATTTTTATTATTAATGTTAAATTACTTGACACTAAAAGCCATTTGACATTATATTATGCATAATGAAATTTATTGTAATAAAATTATAATTTTTGCTGATACTGTAAATACTGTAAGTTAAATCTGTAATCGACGATCTCAATATGAGTGAATATAATTTGACATAATAATGTATTTTTTAATGTATAATGTAATTTGTTCATATTATTTTTTCTTTATTTTTGTTCTGACGATCTCAATGTGAATGCATATAATTCGACATAATAGTGTAATTGTACTGTATGAATTTTGAGAAATAAATAAATCTAATCTAATCTAATCTAATCTTATAAAAGAAAACGCATTTTTTAAAATCATACGCCGAAACCACAAATATCAATACTTCAATAAAACAAAAAAACGGGAAAAAGTCGGTTTATTGTTGGAATAGATGAATAACCATGAACCGGGATCTTTAAAAATCCTAAATAAGTTAATATCTATACTCTATCCTAATATTATAAAGAGGAAAGGTTTGTTTGTTTGGATTGAATAGGCTCCTAAACGGCTGGACGATTTTAAAAATTCTTTCACTGTTGGGAAGCTACGTTCACCCTGAGTGACATAGGCTATATAATATTTTGAAAACAAAAATGGGGATCCGTGCGAAGCCGGGGCGGACAGCTAGTCTATCTATTTAGTTAGTTAGGATGTCATAGCGTTCGCGAAAGCGGGAAGCCACGTAATAAGAACTTTATTGGCGTGGCGTTGTTTCGTGGATTTGCGCATGATTTGCATTTTTCTCTGAGATTTCAGCATCCGATTTGATTATCACAGCCCATCTGGATTAATCTCCAAGTTTTTTTGAGATTACGTTTCTTGTGCAGACCTTTAGGCAGAAAGGCTGTAAGAGTTTTTGTGTAAGGTAGGTATACTTATTCTAGATTGTTATGTAGGTTAGTATTAGTTAGTAACTACTTATTGAATAAGTATTCTTTTACTTGGTTTGTTATGTAGGTATGTATCTAAGTAGTTAGGAATGGATGTAAGTTTTTTTATTAATAGTTTTAAGGACCTACGTAACTTTATTTAAGATATACCTATTGACTTTTAATTACGGTATTTTTATATTTATCTACCTACATATAAGAATATTCGATTGTCTCGCTAAAACTCGAGTAGTTCTGTGTAGGAGCGTTAGGACCGATTTCGCTTTTGGTTTTAATCAGTCTATACTAATATTATAAAGAGGAAAGGTTTGTTTGTTTGTTTGGATTGAATAGGCTTCTAAATGACTGGATCGATTTCAAAAATTCTTTCACTGTTGGGAAGCTACATTATTCCCGAGTCACATCTAGGCTATAAAAAAGGATTGAAAAAAACACCAAAAAAAATGCGGTATGAAGTTCGCCAAGTCAGAAAGTTAATAAAATTTACAAAATCACGTAAAACGTAAAAATGTTTTCTAAATAGCGAGTCATAAATTTGAAATTGATTCATGCTAATGCATCCAACACTCCCTAAGTTATTGCAAACTTGAATTTCTGTTGTAAAGAGGGGCTGTTTTAACTGAAAGTTAAATCCGACTGCAAGAGCTTTATTGGGAAGTTTCTTTCCTTCAACATATCTATAACTGATAGGTAAGTTCTATGGAAATGAAGGCATGTTTTCAATTTGACGAGACGAGACAAAACGTCTTTACACAAGCACTGTAGGTAGGTATAGTTCAAACCTACCTTGAGAATCCACTAACTCTGATTTGATCTAATCTACCTAAGTAAGGTAATACATGAAATTCTGGTATCGTGGTGTTTGTTGCGGAACTCTTCTGAAACCTCCATCCCTACTAATATTATAAATGCGAAAGTAACTCTGTCTGTCTGTTACGCTTTCACGCTAAAACTACTGGACCGATTTAAATTAAATTTGGTACAAAGAAAGTCTGGAGCCTGAGAAAGGACATAGGCTACTTTTTAACCAACTGAAAAAAAGGAGGAGTTCCACGCGGACGACGTCGCGGGCAGAAGCTAGTTTTTTAATAAAATTTTCAAAAAAACGGAGTACTAAGTTCGCTGGCTCAGCTCCTAAGTATTACTATAAAATCGGGGTTGTTTTAAAATAATAGGTAAAAGTACAAAAAGAGATGAGGCCTACGAATAGAATGATTCTGTATTGATACATAAGTGGTAGTTATAAGTCACCACGTTCCACATGTTAAATCATAAGATTGAATCTGCACATAATATCCTTTTTCCATTGTCTGATAACAATCCGTACAGATCGTCACTTATTATCAATTAAAGATATTGGAATGAAACAACTATTAACGGATTTAACTCGCGTATCTTTATTTTATTTTATTAGCTGACGTTTCGGATTCTTTACAGTTTCCGTAATCGTAGCACGACTGAACTGACAATAGTCTAACGCTAAAGCTGAAAGAATCCGAAACGTCAGCTAATAAAATAAAATAAAAATACGCGAGTTAAATCCGTTAATAGTTGTTTCATTCCAATGTGTAATAACCGCGAAGGCATCAGAAATTATTAAATTAAAGATATCCTTGATCATCTGTCTACATAATCTCATAAATATATAGGTATATATGTACCTAGATATAATAGCAGCAATATACAGGTACATAGGTACAGTATATCTATAACTGGGCTATAAGTGGCCGAGGTAACAGAACTCGTGATATTGTATCGCTCGCTCACCCGCAAAAGCCTTCTGTGCCGTAATACGGGGGTGGGCGCCCCCTCGATCGATAAGGGGCCGGGAGCTATCTTTGTTTGGATGATATAAAATCTTCAGTGGGTGTGGTCTCCAAAGCATGTCATCTCGAGATTGCAAACCCATTGTGATGTTCCATTACTCTGATTTATCACGTCTCTGTAATTCCATCTGTAAAGGAGTCAGCTCTAGGACCAACCCTTTCGGCTATCGACACAAAAGCCTATTCCGAAACGTAATTTACTCGAAACGTCTTTGGAAAAAATCCCACGCAATCTAACTCGTTGGGCAATATAATAAAACTCGCTAAAACGGCTACCACACCGAATACAATATGCTATTTTGCATTTGTAAATTTGAAAGTAAAATCTGTGAGGCTACTGTGTCGCAACATAGTATGTTTGGGCTATGCAGTGCTTATATGACGACCATACAAATATAAGCTTTAAGTGCTTGAGTTAACCCTTCAAATGTAGCGGTGCGTCATCGCGGCCGCAACTGGTTGGTGACGCGCCGGACAATGCCTCGTACGTCATGGCGCGCAGTTTACGTGCGCGAGTATCGCTAGCGGTTTGACACATCGCTTAGCGAGACTGATTTGTGAAGGGTTATAACCCGTAAAGGATGTGACTCGATCGTTCGCTAGACGTTATGGGATACGCGTTAAATTATGGCGGTTTAAATACGCATATTTCACCATGTAAGAGTAATTTAGTTATTTAACGTTTAACGTGGTTAGCTTGTGAATGTTGATTTTGTAATAGGAAACCTGTTTATTTTTTAATGACTCTACTATTATTTTTTATGTACCTACTTATGTGTTTGTGTGCTTAATACAATAAAATAATTTTAGTATCAGTACTAACCATCTGTTCCTTCAGAATTGGGTAGCTGTTTGTTAGGTTACACAGTTTAGATATTTTTTAGTACATTGGCGGAAGTAGATACCTTTATTTACCTATGTAGGTACTAGGTACTTACCAACAACATGAGTTCAATTCCTGCTTTGCATGTGTTGAGATTTTTTCTGTGCCGCTAATAGTATTTTTATTTTACAGAAAAACATTTGAGTTACCTCAGTTAAACTCATCACTTTTACTGTATAATTTTTGTAGTGTTAACACAAATGTGCTTAAGATTTTTTGTGATATTATGAATATCACACTAGCACATATTAGGTAAGTAACTAATTAATTTTGTGAAGATCCTACTTCACTACATATTAATTTTATTGTGAATTGTTATTGTCAACAATTAACATAGTGTCGATTACAACTCAAATTGATTGAGACGTAACTATCAACTGTCACAAACCCGGAATTTAATATGCTAATTTAGCCAACCACAATGTACCCATCCCCAATCAATAAACCCCTAACAACCCATTGCCCGCCGCTTGGCTAGCCAACAAGAATAGCAGAAATGAAACTAGCAAGTGATCACAGGGCATAACCCTTCAACCACGGTTAGTTACATCCGGATCGTTCCGACTCGGCGGCAGTGCACGGGTTAAATCGCACATGAAATTACCGTTAAGCGTGTTTCAATACGTCTATGTTTAAATTGATCGTCAATGGCTAATTAGGTTTATTTAATAGGGACTTGAGTTTTTTTATGTGTGCAAATATCTTTTGATTCATAAAATAATTATGAAATACCTATGTTGCGATTTAAATAACTTCAATATGTGCCAAATTAAAAGCTTTTTTGTATGTTCTTTATTGTCAGGACAAGCATTCTATAAAAGAAAATTTAAAAATGTAATAGACTAGCTTTTGCCCGCGACTCCGTCCGCGTGGAATTAGTAATTACAACATTTCATCTCCCTTTTAACCCTTTAGGTACATCACTTTTTTCACAATTAAAAGTGACTCTAGACTATTTGTGTACCCAATTTCATTAAAATCGGTTCAGTAGTTTTAGCGTGAAAGCGAGTCAGAAAACCAAACAGGGCGTTTATAATATTAGTAAGGATTTGTCAGAATTCATTTTTATAATCTTATACAAAATGACGATCTATATTATGTTAAAACAATTTTGTTTACCGTTAAGTAAAATTTAACCCTAATAGCGTAGTTGCAAAAAGACATTAGTGACACTAATAAAAGTTATTGCTAGTTTAAGTTATGAATGCTTTGCATGAATACCTCCTCTAATAGGTTAACCTAAGGTTAGTTTTTTCTATGAATATGTTAAGTTTATTAAGGTCAAAGGTTAAATATGCTATAGGAACGACTAATGATGACTTACGACTAATCAAACGTAGGTACTTAATACCAATAGCTTCACGTAATGTTTAAAAAAAAAAGCATTATTCCTTAAATATTTTTCTTAAATTCTATCTGTTGACGACTCAACCTCTTTTTTGTAGTTTTAAGTGCCTTTTATTTCATTATAATTAAGCATGTGAAGATTTGCAAAATAAATTTCATTTCTTTCTTTCTTTCAATAAATAAATATTACAAAATGTTCTAATACTTACAACCAGACATGCAAATGTCTGATTTCTAACCATTACTAACAATCTTAAAGTATTTCCCCCTCCAACTTTTTCAGCACTATCTCCCGTAAGTAACAAGCCATTTCGAGAAGCACTAAAGTTAGACCACACTAGAATAGCATCGAGAATGCGGTACTTCGCCGAGAGTGCTATAATGTCGCTATTGTTGTAGAACACCCACAAAGGGACATTTGGGAGAGAACTGCCTTCCGTAGTTACGCAGCGTTTTGTTGCTGCTAGCGATTTGGTAGAATTGGTGAGAGGACAGCGATAAGACATGACGACTGTAACCTAAATTATCAATTCGCACCCCTAAATCTAAAGGGAGCTAACTCAAAAAAAATAACATTTTCGGGAGATGCAAAATTGTTGTAAGGAATCGGATCCTTTTTTTTAGCGTGTGTTTAATTTAAATCTTCTGATTTTTGAGTTTATGAGACACGTATTTTTATTAATGACGAATAAGCGCTTTCATAGAGAATGGGGGCTCGTGACGTCACGATATGGTAATTTTTTGTTTAGGTATCAGTGGTATTTTAAAAACCAACCCTGTAGGATAAATCAAAATAGGATTAAATTAAACTAAACCATAATAGGTAATTATTAGTTCAATAAACCAAAAAACAGGAAGACGTCGGTTTGTTGTAGGTAAAATAGAAGAATTTCGGATCCTTCGCGGTTATTACAAAGGCTGACGTTTCGGAACCTTTACATAATCCATAATCGTAGCACGACTGAGCTGACAATAGTCTTACGCTAAAGCCACGCTAAAGCGAGTTAAATCCGTTCATAGTTGTTTCATTCCAAGACGGTATTTCCTAACTTGTTCCACACGTTCGTACGAAGCCTTTTGTTCACTCGCAATGACCGTTTACGCGACACGCGCAGATATCAACCGAAATTACTCGCGATACTTTCGCAAATACATTCATATAACAAAGTAGATATTTATTTGGTGCAAACATGTTTTATATCGTTACGTATTTTTGTCACTTCTGTTACTATTCTATACTAATATAATAAAGAGGAAAGGTTTGTCTGTTTAGATTGAATAGGCTAGAAAACGACTGGACGATTTGAAAAATTCGTTCACTGTTGGGAAGCTACACTATTCCCGAGTGACATAGGTCATTAAAAATGGGATCCGTGCAAAGCCGAGGCGGGCAGCTGGTTGGAAATTAAAAACGTTAGATTGACGTCAGTTTCTGAATTTCGGATATGGTGAACAGCCTCTCCATGACCAAGACAGCTGAGACCTGAGTAAGAAAATATTTAACCTTAAGGCTATTCAGTATAGCCTATACCTAAACTACAGTATTGTCATCGAAGAGTCGATAGGCCTTTGTGCAACTTCTACTATTCAAGATTATCGATTGTCTTCTTTTGAGTTAGCCGTTCAAGTGTTTACTTATATATTAACATTTTCATCGAATACAAAAGTAACTTTCCTAGTATAATTCACAAAGAAAATTTACCAATTTTGAAATGCCTGCATGACGTTATGGGAGATGCGCATTTGTGAATGAGGTCCAGCTGTCAAAAATCCACCAATCACAGACCAGTAGCGTTTTTCTCATTGGTGGATCATGACAGCAAGACCTCTCGGCAGCCCTCACTCAAAAGTTAATTTAAGTAATGAAGAAAATTTAAAATTACAGAAAAAAACCTGGTAACTATAGTACTTAACAAAAATTAAAAATAGTTTTTTTAAACATCTTTTGTTTTCCTGTCACTTGTCATATTAACTTACTTAATGTTGGCAATGTCTACAATCTTAAATCTCTTTTATAAAATTTTCTTCTTCCTAAAGATTTTTTTTTTATTAAAGAGAGTTCTCCTAAGAAAAGCGTGACATCATCTAAAACAATTGATAGGTCCATGTCCACCTATACTAAATTAACGATTAACTGTAATAATTATCTGTAACAGTTGGTATACATAATATTAAAGTTGAGAACGAAAGTGACCTAACTCGCAATGTGTCACTACGCGAATTCAAATGTTTTTAGACTTACATTCCTTTTTGGAGTAACGATATATTTTAAACTAGCTTCTGCCCGCGACTTCGTCCGCGTGGAACTCCTCCTTTTTTGCAGTCGGTTAAAAAGTAGCCTATGTCCTTTCTCAGGCTCCAGACTTTCTTTGCACCAAATTTCATTAAAATCGGTCCAGTAGTTTTAGCGTGAAAGCGTAACAGACAGACAGACAGACAGACAGACAGTTACTTTCGCATTTATAATATTAGTAAGGAAGTAAGGATAAGGATTAGTAAGGATAGAGTCACTTTCTCAACTTGCGATATGTACTACGCAAGTCAGTTTTTATCCAATTACCAGAATGACACAGCTTACCCTCTCGCAGCGACCGCACAAAGAGCACACCACCTCGCCATTACGGAGTGTCGTCGTATTTCACCCCGTGATTAGTTTATGTGACGCCTCTGACTCTGTGGCGGCTGTGGTTTTTTGTATTACGTGTCATAGGAATATTGTGTTTTGTAAAACTTTATCTTAATTATGTTGGGACTTGGAATTTTATGATTATCGATATCTGGCAAAAAGGAAAAAAAAATATAGATTAGATTAGATTAGATTTATTTATTTCCCAAAATTCATACAATATAATTACATTTATTATTATGTCAAATTACATGTACTCATATTGAGATCGTCAAAAACAAAAACAAAGAACAATAAGATTATAAAGATTTTATATAAAGAAATTATACTTAATATGTTGCTGATGATATTTTTAAATTCTCTTGTCCAGATGTAAAAGTACCTAACACATTTAGATAAACTCAGCGTCAGAGAATTTAAAACCCCTAGTTTGAAAACATTTAAGTCGTTGGACAGGCTTTGAGATTAAACGTTCGGCCAAGTATACCTACATTTAAAAAATTCTAAATTATTAGGAATCATAAATTCTCCTTCTTTCAAACAATTAGTGGCTTATTCTTTACCCATTCTCGACTTAAGATCGAAACACAGACGTTTCGTAGTGAGATTGAGACATAAATATAAGCAATATTTATTTACTTACTTACTACGTTTAGGTGTACCTACTTGTGACCTCTGTAAAGACTGCATAAAATAAATAATAAAATTGATTTTGGAATTTAAGTCTATTCTTTTTTCTATCAAAAATTATATATTGCTATGGTTCTTAATGCAACCCTCTGAAATCATACTTTCCAATAGACGCGTGAATCAGCTGGTTGCGGTCGCAGCGACTCCTGCGCAACCGTTTATGATACGGGTGTTTAAACCCCACTTATATCATAGGGAAAACAATAAGAAATCATGTGTGTACATTTTCAATAGCGATGTTAATTTCGCTATTTTTTTTGTTGTAATTGTAATTTTGACTTAAAAGTAACTTAGGGGCAGTTTAAGTATAACATAATGCATTTCACATTACAACCCCCCCCCCCCCTCCTTACGTTTCGTAACGTTTTACAAAACTCCTCCCCCCAAATAGTATTACGTAATACTTGAACACTCCCATACTCGGGCGTGAATTTAGAAGCTGGAGGAGTGAGGGCAGGGTATCTTTTTGGAAGACTTATTCCCCACTCTAGAGAGTACCCCAACTTTCTTCCTTCTTTCCTCGGGTCGGTCAGGGCTAAAAATAAACTTTATAGGCTTTGAAGCATCCCATCTGGAAACTCTTCTATAGTCTGATTTTGCAGTAAAGGCAGTTTAGTATTCAGTTAAAAAAATATATTTTCTGTCCTCCGGCCGGAAAGCGCCGACTTTCTGGCCGCTGCGCTAAATGAAATTTCCGCTTTCTGGCTTCGTCGAACAGAAAAATAGTATACTGACCTCGGCCAGTAAAATAAAAAGCCTCAGATCACATTTTTGTCAACCTCGGCTTCGCCTCGGACGACAATTACATGTATGTGATCTGAGACATTTTTTATTTTACTGGCCTAGGTGCGTAATGTACTATTTACCCCTTATTTACACTTTTGATGAACTTGGCTACCAAGTAGGTATATTTATAGTAGGTATGACGCATAGGTAAGTAAGTATCCCATCATTACTCAATGGGCTCTACACCAAGTAATTATACAAAGTAATTTCTGATGTCTTCGCGGTTATTTTAGATTGATATGAAACAACTTTAAACGGATTTAACTCGCGTATTTTAAATATACAAAGGTTAAAAATATCGTACCGTGTAATAATGGATACGTACTAAGTACCGTAGCATCTTAACCCCTTGTTTTGCATTAACATTCAATAAGCCGCGCTGCAACAACACTGAGCGCGAATAACATCATACTTTACATACATTTCCTAAGAATTAACCGAGTACGGAACCCTAATACTGTTGTGGAAATCTCAAGGATTATAAACGAAGGTATATGAGCTTTATGTAATAGAAAATTCTCGAGTGTAGGTAGGTAAGTATATCTGGTTATGCAAATCTAGTCCAAATCTAAGCAAATTGTATAAGGATCACAATTTTAAACGGATTTAATTTATTTTATTGGCTGACGTTTCGGAGCCTTTACAGTTTCCTTAATCGTAGCACAACTGAGCTTACCAGTCTTATGCAATGAGGGCCACCGCGTGTCAGAAATCCGCTAGATGCGCTAGTGTAGAATGAGGTCTAGCTGTCATGTTCCACTAATGAGAGGCAAGCTACTGGCCTGTAATTGGTGGTACATGACAGCTGGACCTCATTCTACACTAGTGCATCTAGCGGATTTCTGACACGCGGTGGCCCTCATTGTGTCATTCCAATGTATAATAACCGCGAAGGCATCAAAATTATTAAGGATTACAGTCTTAAATACAAATGCCATACTTACGAGGTTCTATAGGTACTTGTTTAAATTGTGATCATCATTTATTAGCCTCCAGCAGAATTCGAACCCGTTATCCAAAAGTTCGTATTGAACTGAGAAATGACCTGGTTACTTTATGTTTACTATATTTATCAATCGATATTTGTACCATGACAAGAGTAAAAAAAAATCAAGACGTGAAAGATCGTGCTTTTATCCAATTACGCTATAGGAGTCACAATATTATTTCACTATTTTGTCTAGTAGGTACCTACTTACCTACTTGTTATCTCAGGAATATATATGGTATTAAATTCCACTCCAGTAAAATTGTGCAATCAACTGCAAGAATATTAACAACTTATTAATTAACAAATTAAACAATTAGGCACTCTGTGCGCAATGTTTTCGTTTCTTCTCAGCAATGATAGTCTCTCCGAAGCGCTAGATTTATGTGTAAAAATACTTAGGTACATTTTAGGGTCTATTTCTTTAAAAAAATGGGTCTACTTCGTACATTTTAACCGTGATACTACACTATAGCCGTATAATTTTATTCAAAATAAATTTCCAACATCATTCATACCCACAGTACTTAGTGACGTTACAACCGCATTTACACAGCTCATTAATTGAATCTCTGGTACTGTTCTGCGATATTTCTACATGACAATGCAGGGGTGGTGACAGGCGACAGGCGACACCCTAGCTGTCAACTGTCAGTCAGGCTGTAAGCCGATTGCTACCCGCCTCCTTGACATGTGCTCTAAAATACAAGCCCGTGCGGAGCCTGGCCTGTTTTATGTACAGGTAAGCTATTTTACTCTTAAAAAAATAAAAACGTCTGTAGTCGCTATTAATATCTAATGGTTGTGGAGTAGAAAATCTGTTAGGTAGACTTATTTGACGAAATTTTAATTTAAAATTAATGTCTCAATGTGATCTGGTCTAGGTAGGTACTATTTATATTAATCAGTACGTACCGAATACTTATTTAGGTAGGTAGTATTAAGTAGACAGCAACAAAAATATATTAAGTTTATTAGCCATTTTAAATTAAGCATATTATTCTACAGAACATAAACTATTTGTACAATGAGGGCCACCGCGTGTCAGAAATCCGCTAGATGCGCTAGTGTAGAATGAGGTCTAGCCGTCATGTTCCACCAATGAGAGGTAAGCTACTAGCCTGTGATTGGTGGTACATGACAGCTGGACCTCATTCTACACTAGCGCAACTAGCGGGTTTTTGACACGCGGTGGGCCTCATTAACGATGCAAGCAAATTTAATAGAAATTAGAAATAATTAATAAAAAAGATTTAGAATTGTTAGTTACTAAATGAGTACATAATACTTACATTCAAACAATTAGTTGACAAATGGTGAGAAAACAGCAGATTTTCTTTTGTGTGGGTGTTATAAGAAGAGAGTTAATACACCTAAATGCAAATGTGTGTGTGCTTAAAAACTGTGGTTCTCACTTAGAAAATACTTATAAAAATACTTATACACACTTATTAAAGTGCTATTTCTAAAGTGTAATAAAAACGTCTTTTGCTTCTGACTTAAACTCACAGTCCTCAGAAAAGTAATTCTGTAGTCGGATCGCACCTTGGATAAAGTAGAAAAAATACAAATGAACCTACTTACATAGGTATTGTATCTATACATATTATGATTTTAAACAATTCATTAGGTAGTTTTTTTTGACAATTAAGTAGATTACCAAAAACCACTGGACACGTATTTTTTTTATCTTAATCAAGCAATAAATAACATAGATGAGACTATACGTACCTACCTAGGTACTTATATATTTATATCTACTAGTAGTATTTTATAAATTAACTTAGAAAAAAAGAAACTTTCCTCTCGAGTTTTTTTTGCGGCATTTAATTTTCTTTTTAGCAATCAATCTGACATTTAAAATCATTTTTTTAAGGTCTATTGACTTGATTTGATTTGACTATTTTACAATACTTTATTCTATAAGGAGAAACTTTTTCACACCCTCCGTAAGAGCTTTAGCTATTTGTTTTGTCTGTGTTCGCTAGTTTTTTTACAAATTAATCAGCAAGTAATAGAGTCCCTAGTGAGTTAACCAAGGGTGGATTATTATAACAAGCTCAATTCTACAACAGATCCTTAAAAATACAACCTAAAATCGACCCTAATGCAATCAAAATAAGAAGCACAGCTCAATTTACAAGTAGCTAAATGGGTAACATATTTTCAATCTGAAAAATAGCAATTACAATTCACGCGTGGAAATGTAAGGCGCTTTAAAATGTACCTTACAAGTCATCAATAAGGTCTAAGCTTGGAAAAAAATCTGTTTAGTGCCGGTAAATATTAACGTTGTCGATATTGCTAGTAGTTTCAAGTCTCATTTAATTTGAACCTAAGTGTATGCGTTATTAGGTTGAAATTGATTTGTATTTTGGGAATACAGTGAATGTTGATTTTAGACTAAAACAGGGGGAACTAATCGGTTGTGGGAGCTTTCGTACTAAGCTCATCGGGTTACTAAAATAATGTTTATGTTTGCTTTAAGCTTATATTTGGCGTGGGGTAAGTAGAATTAAAACTATAAAACCATATAATACGTATATTGAAAAGTTTCCGTTCACATGTTTTTGATGATTTTTTTTAATCTTCTAGAAAGCTCATAAATTATAAATTATTCTACTATATTAATTAGGTATCTGGTCTACGTAGGAAAAAGTAACGGTAGGTAATTTTGTCTTTTTGTCCAAAACGACTGGACCGATTTGAAAAATTCTTTCACTGTTGGGAAGCTACACTATTCCCTAGTGACATAGGCTATGAAAAAAAGGAGAATTATTATGTAGAATACTACTACTTCTACGCAGTCCAAGTTACCGGTAGAAGATAAACTAATCTCTCTATGTACCTACTTTGCTAGTCCGCTATTGAGTAATGGACAAACCAGCGAGGCGAGTACTAGTCTCACAATAGGATCAGGATCACCAACGATTTGTATTTAAAAGGTGTCAATCCAGAGATAAACTGTAACAAATAATGGTATGGATAAAGTATGACAAAAAAATATCAATGACCAAAGGGACATAATACTGGCTTCTTATAATATCTTACCAATAATCTGCTTTGATAAAGGTACAAGTTATAAGATTTAGTACCTAAATTTATTAATAAACTAGTTGGGCCGGCGAACTTTGTACGGCCTTACAGGGGTTGAGGCGAAAGTTTAAAATTGTATGTATTTTACAATGCTGATTGCTGAAAACTAAAAACAAAAAAAAGCATTCGGGATGGACCACATTAAGTGATATAAAAAATACTTAGATGTTGAATCAGATCTGTAGTTAGGTACCTACACAAAACATTTCATAAAAATGGGTCCAGCCGTGTGGCGGTGACACGAGAATTTTATATATTACTAGCTTCTGCCCGCGACTTCGTCCGCGTGAAACTCCTCCTTTTTTGCAGTCGGTTAAAAAATTGCCTATGTTCTTTCTCAGGCTCCAGACTTTCTTTGTACCAAATTTCATTTAAATCGGTCCAGTAGTTTTAGCGTGAAAGCGTAACAGACAGACAGAGTTACTTTCGCATTTATAATATTAGTAGGGATGTTAGAAGTAGGTACTTACTTACCTAGAGTATTAATTAAGGTAAGTAATTTATTACTAATTTAAATACTTTATTGGACAAAACTTATGAAGGACTTTTGTAAGCTACGTAACACTTAGACTAACCAAAAAGACAGGAAAAAAGAACTTATAAATAATTTCTAATGCCTCGGTTATGACACATTGGAATGAAACAACTATAACAGATTTAACTTGTTTTTCATTTAATTTTTCTTTCATTTATTTGCAGTCCTACAAAAATAGGAGCTGTAAAGTTTTCCAACCATCAGCAAATAAAATATGCGAGGTAAATCAATTTCCAAGTGTAGTAAATATGGTAACACTGATTAAGATGTCTATCTATGGTTTTAGGTTTAGGTTGTCTATTACTGTTCTGGATTGTCATATTGTTATTGTATTATTAAACGTGATTTACTAATTAAATGTTATTTTGATTAACATGATACACTACGAACTATATATATTTATTCTATAACATAACCAAAACGCTACCTCTTATCTAATACATATGTAAATCGCTAATCCGATGGACACTGGCCAGTCTATGCACCGTCGCTTCCGCCATTGTGCATATGTCACCTTGAATATCATGCAGTGAAGGATAAATGTTCAAAATAAATATGCTATTGATACTTAAAAAACCTTTTTTAATGTCAATCTTGTATTAAGTACTTATGTCTAAATCCTCCGTGGTCACGATTGGGAGTGGTTTTGTTGATATGAATTGATTTTTGGTCTATTTATGGGCAATTCATGAAACTACTTATTATTTTGTAGGATTTGCTGTTTTTTATTTCTAACAATCCGATAATTGTTCGAAATAAGTATGCAAAAATCATAAAAATGACCACATGTAGAACTTCCATGAATATATTCGTAATCTGGACACTTGAAAAGTTCATGCAAATTGCAACACAAAAAGAAGGTATTTTTTCTTAAAAGTTTATTTTATTGATCTGTGTTAATATCGTTTGTCTCTATGCTTTTATGAAGCCAGTTTTAATAGCCTGTGTTAATAGCTAAAATAACTAATATAATAATTTTTTTATGCTAACATTTAAAAAACTTTACAATCCCCATATGGTCAGCCTAGTCGTGCTACGAATTTGGTAACTGTGAAGTTTGCGAAACATTATAATTTCTTCTGATGCCTTCGCGGTTATTACACATTGGAATGAAACAACTATTAACGGATTTAACTCGCGTATTTTGACTACCTTACTAGGTAGTTTGCATAACTGTATAAATCACTTTAGCGTTAGACTATTGTCAGCTCAGTCGTGCTACGATTATGGAAAGAATCCGAAACGTCAGCTAATAAAATAAAATAAAAATACGCGAGTTAAATCCGTTAATAGTTGTTTCATTCCAATTGCGAAACATTAGCAAATAAAATAAACTACGCGAGTTAAATCCAAACGTTCAATAAAGATGCATTTCACATAAACTCAGATATATTTGAAACTAGCATTTTGTATCAATTAACGTATTTGATTATCTGTAGCGTATCGCATTATCTGTAGCATTATGTTGGTAACTAGATCCTACCGGACAAGCCGGAACCGCTAATAGCGGGTAATTGCCGGAATAACGTTAGTAACCCGAGATTACGGATTATATTATAAAGTAATTAAGTAATTTAGTCATTGATCACCATGAGGGCACTACAAATGGTCGTATGATTATTATTAGTGGCTGTGGATAATTTAATCTATGTCTAGGTAAATAGGAACTTACTACATAGGTAGGTACTTACTAGGTGTACCTACAATGTGTATGATTTTTTAAATTTATTGCATCAATCAACTGTATTTCATTAATAATAATATTATGCTACTGAGCGTTAATTTAAGTGAATTACATATTATTTTAAATTCCGACCAATTCAAAATCGAAAATATATTTATTCAATATACTTTTATAAGCTCTTATGAAGATCGAAAGAAACCTCACTTGAGAAGATACGGGTAAAAACTCAGTGTGATCCTATTAAGAAATAATAACTTATTTTTGATGGTTTTAACCACTTTTAGTTACATCCACTCGTGAATTTTAGGTACGTATACAGGCTTTACCTATTTCAAGCTCTAAAACATAATGAAATCAAATGTCATCATTCTAATGTATGCCTACATGTTAAAATTAATGCTCTTTATATTTTTACGTATAAAAACATTCCATGTGCTCTATGGCACACAAATGCAATTAAAAAAATTACCATAGTTTCCATAACCCCTCTTGCAACCCTCCGAAAACCTAACAACGATCCAATGTTGCCAACGCATCGCATTACTAAAAATATCACATTAAATTAACAAGTAACTTTCACACCCCATTGTGTCTTTTCAAGATGGCGGCCCCTTTTGACGTTTTACATAGCCATAATTACAGGGGTGCCACAATAGCGATGTGTCTATGAACGCGACTCTAGGGTGCGTTCACAATTTCCGGGCTATACCGGTTTGGGATGGAAAATGGCGGATACATAACCTAGTTACAAAATAATCTGACAGGAATGTGTTACAAAATCGAATCGATAAAAAATCAGCAAGGCTTTTTTGTCTAAATTGCAGATATTTTTCTACCTATTTCACGTAATAAGAGAGGCAAAAATAAATGAACAGAAGTTTTTTTTGCTATTTTTTAGATTTGCAGATTTTTAAATTTTATACAGAGATACAACAACAAAATTTTCCCAAACAGAAATGACAGCAAAATTTCACATACTTACATATGTTTAATTTACATAAATAATTTGAGACTTAAAAAAATAAATATCAAAATGAAACAGTCTTTTAGTTATGTTAATTTACAAACCTACCATCTTATTCAAAACGAGTACATGTATTGTCTTAATTAGGTATTCCTCCCCAAGAACTCTACAAAAGTGCTAGAATCAATTTATATTTCTCATTTTCACAAGAATTTTAATCCTGAATAAAACATTGTAGTTGTAGCAAACAGATCGACCATTATGAACAAAATCTCAAAAACGAGGGTGAAACCACGGGGAACATTTAGTTTCGCAATATACCATCAATGTATATAAGTATTCATTGCATGTAACGTATTATTAAAGTCAGAGCGACAGACGGGTGTCGCAGCATGACACCATTCCGCCATGATCCGTAACAATGGCTGACATGCGCTCGCGCACCCTTGGAGGGGGTAGCTACAGAGTATGAGGGATAGACTAAAATATTAGTTGACATAATATCTTAAACTTGATTTTCTACTAAGGGATTTACAATATCTAATTGAGTCCTAGGTAAGTCATTGGTAACATTCATGACGGAAACATTATTTATCCTCCAAATAGTTAACGATTCCTTATGATGTGTTTAAATGATGTTTTTGTGTTATAGGAAAGTGGTAAAGAGCTTTCCTAGATAGTGTGAAACAGTTTTTTATAATAGATAGGTACCTATGTCATAGATAAAGCGAAACGCACACCTAGATCTAAGGAGAGGCAAAACCTGGTTATTATGTCCATGGGGGCTAGACAAGTGCCCAACGTTCAACGTTAACGTTAAACGTTAGCACCAAAATGTATGGGATTTGACATTTGTGACGTACGTGACAGTCGTTCGCGGATGTCAAATCCCATACATTTCGGTCCTAACGTTTAACGTTAACGTTGAACGTTGGGCACTTGTCTAGGCCCCCATGTCTTCTGGGAAATTTTCAGTTCTTAGTGCAAAAAGTTCTATAGGTACCTACTTAGAGGCTCTTCAAATCTGTTTGCTTTTATAGGCTATATCTATAAAACCTGTGTGCTGCTCAGGAGTAAGTATAAAAATATCAAATTCGAATAAAAAATCAATACTCTCCTAATTCAAAACGTCGGCTATCCTCCGCTCATTGAATGCATTTTTTCACATTCTTCTAAAATCGTCTTTTAACAACTGTTATAAAACCAGAGGCTGGACAAGAATAATTGAACTAACCGATGCCTGTATCGTTTCATCTTACTGGAAACACGACACCCGATGATTCGTCGTGAATAGGAAACGTCTATTAGAATTAAAGAGAATTTACTATTCTTTGGATTATTTCGGGTTTGTTCGGCGTGGTTTGCAATGAGATTGTGTATTTTGAGACCTCATTTGTGGCCAAAGATGTATTTTTTATTTAACTACGTTAGGTAAAAAGTGTGGAGCAGTTTTTGCAGCGATCAATAGGTTCCTAAATAGGCAAAATGTGGTTAGGTATAACTATCTACTTATATTATAATAAATAAAATATTTTGAAGTAAGGTATGTTACCTTACCTAACTATTGCTACGAAAGATTATGCGAATCAAGGAAACAATGTTATACGAATTAAAATATCTTATTCAGTCCAATATCTTGTTTCTTTTAATTTTAAAAGAAATCTTTATCTACAATAAGTAATTATACTGCTCTATCTTTACTTAATAAAAGTAGGTAAACCATGAGTATTAAACTTATTTGGGACATTTTCATTTAGTTTTTGGACGAGTTAAATTAATTATAGCCGAGTATAATGTAACTTATTAATACCGAATTTATTTAGGTGCGGTTAAAACAAGACATAGGTAATAAACTATTTGAAAAACTTACTTGGTATTAAACTTACAGTAAAGCTTTTAGGGATAATCAATACCAGAATCCAGTTAACAAGTAAACATGCTCTTTCTTTAGGTACCTAAAAATCAATGAACTCTCGCCACCATCTAAATATATACTTACTTATCTATCTCACTTTAAAAAGTAAACTTCATTCACAAAATAGTTACCCACTAAAAAAACATGGCCGCCCGTAAAGCGTTGAAAGGCAAATGCAAAATGAGATAATCACCGCGTTACGGTGGGCGACTGCGACTTAAAAAATAAGAATGAAAACATCTTTTGTTATTTTCTATTGCGTGAACAAAGTGTTTTAGAAACTCTTGGGAAATTTAGTGATTAGGCACGTTTTGCTTCCAAAATTTACATACGGATGAGTTGCATAAAGACTTTGGGTACAATGAGCCAGTTATAACGGCCCGACGGTACAAAGGGTTGGAAGAGAATGTCTATATATATATATTCTTACTAGCGGCCCGCCCGCGACTTCGTCCGCGCGGAACTCCTCCTTTTTTTGCAGTCGGTTAAAAAGTAGCCTATGTCCTTTCTCACGCTCCAGACTTTCTTTGTACCAAATTTCATTAAAATCGGTCCAGTAGTTTTAGCGTGAAAGCGTAACAGACAGACAGACAGACAGAGTTACTATCGCATTTATAATATTAGTAAGGATTATAATGTAAGTTATGTATATACAAACTTCTTGTATTGTTTTAAAGCATGTTTCTTGGCATTACTTATAGATACTTTGACAACCTGATTCTGTCATGCTCTGTTGTAAGTAGGTAAGTATACGTAAGTAGGTACTTAGTTAAATTTATGAAGATTTTTTTCAAAATTTTGCTTTTGTTGATTATAATCAGCTAATTACGATAATGTGTTTGTCATATGTATGTGTTATTGCTTAGGTACCTAAGTATCTATTAGGTAAACCATCGCTGAAACTCTAAGTCCCTCAGAATCCACTAAACATTCCTAACTTAAGTATTCCCTTCGCTCGAAGGCATTTTTAAGAACTCAACACGTATCAAATGATTGCCATCCATCAGTCGACGTTACAAATAAAACACCAAAAAGCTTAATAGCAGAAAAAACTTCTCAGAAGTGTTGAGACGTGAAAACACATACGCTCCGTCGATTTTGAAACAACCACACCATCTTTAAGCAGTCACTTACAAACTTCATTTTACCGTTATGTAATTTGTTTCAAACCTCTATTTACAGGGATGTAAGGTTTAAATTAGATTTTCCAATAGTTGGTTGTAGTTTTTATTTATCCCTAAATATCACACCTTCGTGGTATGGCCACTAGTACATCACATCTTGAACTAATCCTTTTGTATTGTGTCACAAATGGTGCGCCACACGATAACGACAGATTGATATCTATAGCTTTGTATGATAATCTTAAGCATTTATACAAATTTTAACTCAAGTAATAGGCAGATGAAGATATGGACTATGGCTTAACTTTAAAACTTTATAAATATGAACTAATTTATACCTACCTACCTGTATTTTAGCGTAGGTAGACCGTAAGTAAGTAAGTAAGTAGGTACCTACCTACGTAAAGACCAAGGTGGTAGATAGGTTCATAAATTATTTTTTCTTGTTACTTTGCTAATGTATCTGCGAACAGAAATCATTCAGTTTCTACTTAAAAAAAACTCATACTTTTAAAACTGTTAGTGCATAAAAATGTGTTCATAACTTTGAAAACGATAAAAAATGTCCTTATAAAAAAAATGGCGACCGCAACTGGCGTCAGAACTGACACCAACGGCTGCATTCAAGAAGACGCATTATAGTATTATTCGTAAATAAATATGGAGCGGATTTGTCATTGTGTTGGCATCATTGTGATCTGATAATGTTTTTTCTAAACTGTCGGGTGTGATTCGGATTAGTGGAAATCGGTAGGGACAAATATTTGCGGACGGTTATAGATGCGCTCATGATCGCTGCAATTGGGATGTGTCAATATAATTATTTACACTTATCATCGTTAAGAGCAAGCTAACAAAACATGGTATACACATTGTGCTGTCCATAGATAGTAGAGTTTTTATTATTACAATAAGATGAGGGATACTTGCGTAGTTTATAGACATGATACCTTTGTTTTATTTTTTTGTTTTCTAATTTCAAAATCTCATCTAGATATAATATTGGCAGTACCTATAACTAGGTCGTTAATTTAATTGTAGGTGTATTTAGGTAATTCATACTATCGACAAACAAATTATAAACTCCGTTTTTAACTCTAAACTGATTAGGTAACCTACACTTCAAAGTGTTTAAATCTTACATAAGTATACAAATATGTTTACTTTCAGCTACCTACCAATACATTTATATATATAAGAAGTATAGGTACTATTATCTTAAATTCTGTTTTTAAATAGATAAGCAGTGAAGTCTGTCCCTAATTCACCCAAGATGTTAACAATAAGATTTGTGATAATATTTCTAAGCAGGATGGATTAAAAATGACATTCCTTTTCGTAATGCTGTATGACGCATTCGCAAAAAAAGGCCTGCATGATGTCATTGCAGGCTAAAGTACCTACCTATAGGTATTTTAGCAACTTATTGTAAAATTATATTGTGATTCTGAATAGTTTACTGTTTAAGATATCGTCTCTACATATTTAGTTGTTGTTTTTTAGCTAAAGCAGATACATACCTATGTATCTGCATATCTATAGGTATACCTATAGATATTTTTTTATTAAATAAAATAGAAGTTCTTAGGTAACATGCATCGCTTACTAAGAAAGCTCATATAATATAACATTCAGTTAGGGGGCGGTGTGCGATCGCCTCCTAGCGTGTGCGGGTGTCTTGGGTCCCCGATCGCTGCACAAAGATGCGGCGAGCGGGGGCCCCAGCTACCGGCACCGGCGTTCCCCGGGCAACGCGCCCGTCGGACGAACCCGCGCTCATCTCCCATCAGGATACAGCGCGGGACCGTCCCACGAGCGCGGCCAAGAATCGCACGACGGGGGGGGGAAGGGGACGTGGGTGGGGGGCCAGAGGAAGAAAATCCTGAGGCTCCCCAACCACGACTCCACCCGTCTCCGTCCGCCGGCAGCCCCGGCAAAAAAACCCACCATGAGTGCACCTAACAATATATTACCCCAGGGGGGTACCCAAACGGGAGAATCCCCTCCTGAGCTAACAAGCCCAGGCAGTCCCACGTATTCTGGGGGGGACAAAGATGCACAAAGGAAAAAACCGACGACCATGGCAAGCACAACTGGAAACGAAAAACCAAAAAAGAACCGTCTAGGTAGGTCCCTCTCGGAGAACCTGGTAGACGAACTAGAAAAAGGACTGTCAATAGAAGACGTTTGCACTAATATTGACGCTCTGATTGCAGATACACCGCAGGCTGAGCCCGCAGCTGGAACATCGTGCCCCAATCCCTCGGGAACGGGGTCCGAAAGGTCTACAGAGCGGGTCAGCAAAGCGAGGTGGTAGTAGATTAAAATATAAAAATAAAAAACAGCAGGCGGATGCGTCGACCGACCACACTTCCGGCCCATCTCGGACCCCTACGGCTAACACCGATAGGACCGATGGAGGCGAAGCAGTGAAGCGCGCACCGAAACAAAAGAGACAGACGACGGACCCTGATGAGCAGTCGACTCGTCGGCCGGCGAAACGTCCGAACCGAGGATCTGACGGGCCGAGGGAAGCTGCAAAGGAGCAGAGTGACCTGGCTGTCATGATCCAAAGGGAGGACGGCGTTCAGCTGGATGACGAGGCGGCCTCACACATCAGGGGGGTCCTTAAAGACCACATGGCGGCCGCTGTGCTGCAAGGGGTGGGGGGCACGGCGCTGACCTTCGCAACCTCGGGTTTGGTGTCGGAAGGATTCTTCCTTGTGACACCAATGGCCGAGGAGGCGAGGGCCTGGCTGCTGAGTCTCAACCTCGGGCTGTACAAGGACGTGATGTTGAGAGCACGCAAGCTGGAGAGAAGCCGAGTGATGGTTTGGCTGCCGGGGCGGGAGGAGGACAGATGGCCTGATCCGACCCCGTACCTGGTAGCACAGAACAGCCACCGGGAAGAACTGCGACTCCCGGAGTGGGTCCTCATGCACAAGGAAGCAATGCCTAACGGCGAGCGCCTTGTGTATGCGGTCCCGCAGGAAGTCGCAGTGGAACCGGTGCGGCTTTTCTACCAGTTCACGCAAGTCCTGGCCAAACGACTCAATCCACCACCACAAAGAGCCGTTGAGCCAGAACAGACGAAGAGTAGGCAGATGGACACGGCAAGACCGGGTACATCAGCCGAAAATAAGACTTGGGCGGACACGGTCAGGCCGGGAACACCACGAACCGCACAACCACACACTACAGGTGCGGCGGAAACGGCTATACCGGGAACGTCGTACCTGAACAAGCACTCACACGGGGGACACGGAGAAGCGAACGCTGGAATAGGTAGCGGACGGGAGGGGGACCCAAAGGTGGCCACTCATACCGAACGCAGGCCGGTGCCGATGGACGCGACACCTAGTGAACCCCAAAACATCACATACACACCCACAACAACACAACCCCCAACGGATCGGCATATGCAGAGGGAGGATCATCTCCCCGCCGATGCAATTCCCCGAACCGGAAGGGAGTAATCACACACGCACCCGACACTTACATCACCACACTCCAACACACACAACTAAACACAACACACCACATGAACAAAAAACAAAAAATAAAGATACTCCAATTGAACCTACACCACTGCCGAGAGGCAATGGCAGAAACCTGCCGCTACGTGGTTGACAAGGGCATAGACATCGCCCTATTACAAGAACCATATGTCCTTAACGGACGAGTGGTCGGCTTGAACTCTCTGGGAGGAGACATAATATACCAACACGGTGAGTCAAATCCCAGGGCATGTATCTATGCCAGTAATAGGCTGCGATCCTTAGGACTAATAATAGCTGACTGTTACAGAGACCTCGCAACAATCGAGATCACAATGAAAACAGGCAACCAAGAAAACAGAGTGGCACTAATATCGGCGTACATCCCCAGTGAGACCGAATTCGAACCACCAACAAGAGAACTAGAAGAAACAATAAAAAAGTACAAAGGTAAGGAAACCCAAATCATTGTAGGATGTGACGCCAACGCACATCACGTAACATGGGGCAGCACAAACTGCAACAAAAAGGGAGACCTACTACTAGAATTCATAACTAGCACAGAAATGGAAACACTAAACGTGGGAAGTGTACCAACATTCATGAACAGAATAAGACAAGAAGTAATAGATATTACGTTTGCAACGGAAAAAATAAGCAAAATGATCAATAACTGGACAGTGGATGAGACGGAATCCTTCTCGGACCACCGCCGCATCACATTTAATGTGGACAGTGAGATAGAAAAGATACTTATAAGAAATAACAAGAAAACAAACTGGGACATCTTTGAACAGGAAATAAAACAATGGAAACCCGGTAATGAACTAGCATACAATACAAAAGAAATCCTAGAAAAAGAAGCCACCAGACTGAACCTAACACTGCAGACAGCCTTTCACAAGGCCTGTCCCCAAAAAGAACTTAGACCAGGGAAAGGCCAACCATGGTGGAACAAGAACCTAGAGAAAAACAGAAAGCGCACCCGAAAAGCACTCAGAATCGCCCTCAAAAAGGGAGATGATGAGAGCTGGGAAAAATATAGGGACACAAGAACAAAATACAGCAAAGAATGTCGGAAAGAAGAGAGGGAAGGATGGAAAATGTTTTGCGAAGGTATAACAAAATATCCTGACGCTGCCAGATTGGCAAAAACACTATCCAAAGATAAAACCTGCAAACTCAATAGCATACGAAAAGGAGAAACGCTCATCACAGAACCAAAAGAAATACTGAAAGAAATGCTGAGCACACATTTCCCAGACTGTGAGGCATACCAGAACATACCAGGGGAAACATCAAGTGACCCGGACACCCTGGCAAGTGACACCACAGCAATTAACATATTAGAAGAGCACATATCGTGGAGTATAACATCCTTCCAGCCATACAAGGCTGCTGGACCGGACGAAATATTCCCAAAAATGCTGCAAACAGCACTGAAGTACATAACTAGCGATCTCAAGAAACTGTATGAAGGCAGCCTGAGAACTAGCTACATACCAAAATGTTGGAGAGAGGTAAAAGCAATATTCTTACCAAAACCAGGCAAGAAAACATATCAAGAAGCTAAGTCTTTCAGGTGCATAAGTCTATCATCTTTTATCCTGAAAGCTTTAGAGAAAATACTAGACAAACACATAAGAATAAAAATAGGATCAAGCAACAACCCACTCCACCCCAACCAACACGCATACACAGAGGGCAAATCAACAGAAACTGCCCTACACAACCTCGTAACAAGGGTGCAAAGATCGCTTGATAACAAAGAATACGCATTGGGGTGCTTCTTCGATGTGGAGGGGGCGTTCGACAGAGCATCAACCACAGCCATCGAGCGAACCCTAAACAGAGAAGGTATAGAAAAGTACATCTCATGCTGGATAAAAGAAATGCTACAGCAAAGACTAATAAGCTCAGACCTAGCAGGGCACAGGCGCACAGTGGTGGCAAACAGAGGATTCCCACAAGGAGGCTGCCTGTCACCCCTACTGTGGTGCCTTCTGATAGACGAACTGATAAAAAAGATGAATGGCATGAGAATATATACGCAGGTGTACTCCGATGACGGAGTCCTACTTGTCACCGGGAAAGTGCTAAGCGTAATACGAGATGTCATGAACTCAGGCATAAATACCACCTTACAATGGTGCAGAAGCAAAGGGCTCAACCTGAACCCAAATAAGACAAAACTAGTACTATTCACAAAAAAGAGGAAATGTGAAATGATACCGCTATATATAGACGGAACCAGCCTCGAAATAGTAAAAGAAATCAAGTATCTTGGAGTTACTATAGACAAAACTCTAACATTCAAAGCACACATTATGGACATCTGCACAAAGGCCAAGATATCCATGATGCAAAGTAAAAGAGCAATAGGCAGGACCTGGGGAATGACACCAAAGGTTGTCCTATGGATCTACAAAGCAATAATAATACCAAGAATAACCCATGGAGCCATAGTGTGGTGGCACAAAGCTGCCACACAAACGAACAAGAACGAATTAAACAAAGTGCAAAGGCTGGCATCACTCATGATAACGGGGGCCATGAGGACAACCCCCACGGCAGCCCTGGAAATGATGCTAGGACTACACCCACTAGATTTAACAGTTAAGAGAAGGGCAACCGAACAATGGTTCAAACTAGAGAGTGAAAACCTTTGGATCGGAACCCAATATGACAAGAACCACGCAGAGACCAAAAGACTTTATAAAGAAAATCTTTCAATGATCCTCACAAACAACGACTACATACCGAAGGAGAGGACATTCGACAAGAAATATAGAATACACATAGGAACAAGAGACACATGGGAAATACCCAGCAACGCCTCAACTATGGTGTGCTACACAGACGGGTCAAGGAAAGAATCCACAAAACTCTCCGGAGCCGGCATATACGCCATGCATGAGAATCGTGTGGAAATAGCAAAAACAGCGAGTCTGGGAAAATACACAAGCGTCTTCCAAGCAGAAATCTACGCAATACTCGATTGCGCGCAGACACTGCGGAAGCATCCAACCCAGACCAAAAACATAGTAATATACAGCGACAGCCAAGCGGCAATCAAAGCACTACAAAGAGAAAAAACCACCTCGGCACTGGTGAAAGAGTGCAAAAACTCACTGAACCAACTGGGTGCAACAAAAGATATAACAATAGCGTGGGTCCCCGGACACGAAGGCAATACGGGCAACGAATCCGCTGACGAACTCGCCAAAAAAGGAGCGGATAGAGCCTTTGTGGGCCCAGAACCAGTATTACCCATCGCACACAACATCACAAAAGGGGTGATCAAACATAGAATAACCTATGAAGCAAACAGAAGATGGCAGGCCCTGAACGGCCACCGACAATCAAAAATCTTCATTAAAAGCATGGACAAAAGACAAACAATCCTAACTGTAAAACACAGCAGGAACTATCTAAGACTAGCCATTGGGATAATCACAGGACACTGTACACTTAACAGACACCTGACTATTCTGAAGGTAAAAGAAGATGCAAGATGCCCTGAATGCAACGAGGAAGAAACAAGTTTTCACCTACTAGCACAATGCCCAGCCTACTCACTACCAAGGCGGGAAATCACGGGAAAAGAAATACTACAAGAAGAAGACCTTGCGGACCTCACCATAGGAATTATCGTAAGGTTTTGTAAGAGCACAGGTAGGTTCACGGGGATGACGGCGGGAGGCGACGGATAACCCAACACCATTGGGGGAAGGGGAATGGGGTGAAATGGTCCCACACCAGTGGACTGATCACCCGACCGTTGCTGCGCGGTCGTCCCCAACTAGAAATAATAATAACATTCAGTGCCGTAGGTGTCAAACCGGCCCATAATTTCGTAGTCTGGAACCACTTGGCTATCCAGTCATCATTATTCACATCATGTATAACACCTTTAATTCCTTAAGCACCCTATCTTAAATCTTATGCAAAAGTCATAACTAAAATCTCACCAAAATCTACCCTCGTCTTCATCTTATCCTCATTAGACCTTAATCCCCGAAAGAAAGCCAAATACAGATAATAAGTTATAATCCGAACCTTTGTCAATGAATGGCGCTTTGTGATGCGTTATGCTGCCAACATCAACAAAATGACAATAAATTTTGCTTCTGTGGACGACTCAAATACACGCAAAGTTCAACTCTAAAATTAAAGAATAAGATTAATTTTTCATTGTGTTAGCCTAAACGGTCAGTAAGTTTCCACGAACTAGCTTTGTCTATGGATGTTCCAAATTCAAAATCCCTAATCCATGTCCGGCATCGATTACTTGCGTGTGCTACCAACAATGGAAGATTTTTCTGGACTTTGGAAATCAGTCAAAACAACGCTTTGTTCCTATCCGGAAGGACTAGCGATTGTGTACCTATTGTAGAAGCAGGATTAGTTAGACAAAGCGTTGACAAATTTGTATTCAATGAAAAGTCTTTATCTTGGATTATTTGCACAATAATTAAGTATTACCTAAGAGTTAATCACCTCCAAGCCTTTCACGAATTGTGATCACTTTATTTTCCCACGGTTAAACAAATTTTGCATATAGAAATAGATAAGACAATACTTTTAAATTAGGTAGTAATTAAGTAGGTAACTATAAAATTAATTTAAAAATATGTTGTAGGTACTAACCTATACTTACTTAACTACTTACGCAAAAACTTATATTTTTTTGATATACTCGGTATATTTATTTATTGTGATTTTTTAAATACATATACGAATATTCAAGAGAGAAGACAATGACCAAGTGCAAGCTGTTGTTAAGATTAATCTCAAGAGAGGAATCCAATCTAAAATAACGATGTAACTAGAGCTCAGTGATTTTAGCGTAATTAGCCATTATTAGGGTATCGCATTAGTAAATAGGGTCAGCTATACAGGTGGTATTAGGGTAATATGACACTGGAGAATTAGAAGTCTAATCCTAACCGTCACTCTTCTTACTATTACTCGACTATTAGTTTTATAGCCCACCTATCTAAAGGAGGTACCTACCTACCAGGTACATTCCGATTTTTTGTTATTCAAATTATATTAAATTCACTTAAAGCTACGCTGCTAGCCTAAGTACCTAATACAGTGTGTGAATAATCAAGAAATTAAAAGGGAATTAAGAACGTGTCTTAGTGAAAAATTACACCAAACGATGTACATAACAGGGTTATAGGTACCTACCTAATACTGGGTCGGCTTTACCTGCAGTGAAAAAAAATATTTTTGCTTTTTCATCACATTAGTTATTTATTCTGAAATGCAATGTATATTTAAGATAGGTATCTCGCTTAGACGCTTTGGATATTTCCAGTTCTCAGTGCCTTTTGTTATAGTTATCCGTCGAGTAAATAATTAGTACCTACCTTACAAATTAAATCCTTGCTCTACCGCTAATACGGCTAATAGTAAGACAGCTTCAGTGCGCTTCGTGCACACGCGGTTCACATTACATAGACAGAATAATTACGCTTTGAAAGTTGAAGCTTACTCCCTAAATGGGCTCCAAGTAAATTACCAGGTGTTTAATATCCAAGTACAGGCTATTTCGACGTACATTATCCAATAAGATCTCTACATCTCTCTTCTTCGCACCTTAGTTGCGAACAAGTCGTGTGAAAAAGATAGACAATACGTCGAGTTCTAGTTTTCGGAATATTCACTTTGTTACTAAACTCCTTTGAGCTTAGGTGTTTTGGTTTAAGGTAACCTGTGTTTTGAATGTAATTTTAAGTAAGTACTTACCTAGATAATTTTATGATGCTAATTCGATATTTTTGTCATGTTTTAATCATGATATTTTTTATAATAGAGCGTTATAAAATGTAAGAGTATTTTTAAAAACTTTAGTCTGTAAGTGTACGCACGATAGGCTAAGAAAGTACATAGTAGCGTCACCTGTTGAAAATATGTAAAACTAGCAAGTGTGTTCGTAAACTTAACGTCAAATCTGACATTTGATTTGTTTAACAGAAAAATCTCTGTAATCTGTGGACATAGTTTGTGTTGTGGTTTGTGATTGTTATTTCTAAGATTTATTTGTATTTTCTGCAAATCAACTGCAGAAATGATTGGCGTTAGGCTTAATACGTTTAACGACAATTCTGGTGAACCAGAACAGGACGCCAACTCAGCATTAACAGAGTTAGACAAAGGTACGCGTACATAACCTCTTAGTTATTGGAAACAACATAAAGATCTAGTTAAAATCGCAACGTTTATATCTTTTTCAGGTCTCAGATCTGGAAAAGTGGGCGAACAATGTGAGGCTATAGTCCGATTTCCGCGTCTCTTTGAAAAATACCCATTTCCGATTCTAATAAACTCGTCATTCCTCAAACTCGCCGATGTGTTTCGTATGGGCAACAATTTCTTACGTCTGTGGGTGCTGCGTGTATGTCAACAGAGTGAGAAGCATTTGGACAAAATTGTTAACGTTGACGAGTTTCTGAGGAGAGTTTTTAGTGTTTTGCACTCGAACGATCCTGTGGCGAGAGCTTTGGCGTTACGAACGCTGGGTGCAGTAGCTGGGATTATACCAGAGAGGCAGAACGTCCACCATGCTATCAGACGAGGCCTAGACAGCCATGACAACGTCGAGGTGGAGGCTGCTATCTATGCAACTACTAGATTTGCAGCACATTCAAAGTAAGATGTCATTATTGCTATATTTAGTCAATTTATCTTTGGAGAAAGATTGTAGTATGTTTGTCAATCATGGGCGTGCATTCCATATAGGCACAGTGTCACTAATATATGGAGTGCCTACCCAGGCGCCATACCTACGCTGCTCCCACTGCACGCGCCTGTTGTCAATATTCTCTAGTTTTCATAGAAACTTTGTTTAATTTGTAAGTGAATTATTCCTGAGCAATCTATAGCATTTTATTCTATAGCAATAACTTGTTTTGTTCATTATTTGTAAATAAAATTCTAAACTAAAGACATTTTATTATAAACGGAGGAATAAAAAGAGATTTACTTTTTTTATTGCAGTGCATTTGCAGTGTCTATGTGCAACAAACTGTCGGACATGGTGGAATGTGAAAGCACTGGGGCTGAGAGACGGGCGAAATTAGTGCGGGCCCTTAGAACTGTTCATGGTGGAGGTAACTTAAATACATGCTGCTCCACATATAAATTTTGATTTTCTTCATTCTTCTAACCTTGTAGAGATGAATTTGCAAATCATTAAAATAAACTCATTATTAAAAAACTAGCTACAATATTTGATGATGCCTATTAGAGCCTTTTGTGGTATATGCCACAGTGGCATTGTTTTAGTTTGTTGATTTTTTTTTCAGCTGTAAGAGCACAGGGTGTGTTAAAACTGCTTCGGTCCCTTCTTGAAAGGTTTCCATCATCGAGTTCAGTGCGGGCAGCCATTACTGCGCTCACAGCCATTGCGGCAGATACAGTAGTTCATGTGCCAGATCAGGTCAGTTATAAATAAATGTTTTTTACTCAATTTGCTCCAAGCAAGCCCTGGCTTAGGTCAAGGATGTAGAGGAGGCCACGGGGGTATTTTATTGGAAAAAAATCTTCCATACTTCACATAAATCCCGTTTCAAACTTCTAAAACAGGTCGACGTACTACTGGAGATAGCTACAAACGACGCTCGCTCCTCCGTGCGGCGCGCCGCTCTCAACGGACTGAAGAAACTGGCGCAACACGCGGCGCTGTGGTCCACCGACAGCATCCAGCGGCTCGTGACCGCCGCTAGCGACAGCCAGGACCCGCAGCACAACATGCTGTGTCTTGAAGTCATGCAGGTATGTAATGTTAATGGAAAAATTAAAAGCTACAGGGTTATTTGTCGATGTAAATTTATTTCACTGGAGAGTCGTGCTACCGACTGCAGTGCGCTCATCCTAACTCCCGTTGACATTACCCACACACTTCTGCCAAGACGAGGGCAGTAGTGAGGAAAGAAGACAGAGCATTCGTGTGGCCATTCTACTCGTCACGTCGCACGTCATGCACCGTATCGGTTTTCGACGCAGGTTGAAAGACCGTAAGGTGAACCGTGAATTACGAGAATAGAGTGTGGTGGAGATCATGGCAGCGCGAGGAGTATAGTGTGGCTGAGACATTAGGTTATGATCCTTCTGTTATATTTCAGATCCTAGTGGACTGTCCGGCAGTGTGCGCGGGAGCAGCCCCGGCGGCGCTCCGCCTGCACTGCAGCGCGGCGGCGCTCAGCCCCGAGCCGCGCCGCGCCGCCACCGCCGCGCGCGTGCTCACCCGCCACGCCGTGCACTGGTCAGTATACAGCGTACAGGACACAGGACACACACTGTACACAGAGGACGCTCCGCCTGCACTGCAGCGCCGCAGCGCTCAGCCCCGAGCCGCGCCGCGCCTCCACCGCCGCGCGCGTGCTCACCCGGCACGCCGTGCACTGGTCAGTATACAGCATACAGGACACAGGACACACACTGTACACAGAGGACGCTCCGCCTGCACTGCAGCGCCGCAGCGCTCAGCCCCGAGCCGCGCCGCGCCGCCACCGCCGCGCGCGTGCTCACCCGGCACGCCGTGCACTGGTCAGTATACAGCATACAGGACACAGGACACACACTGTACACAGAGGACGCTCCGCCTGCACTGCAGCGCCGCAGCGCTCAGCCCCGAGCCGCGCCGCGCCGCCACCGCCACGCGCGTGCTCACCCGGCACGCCGTGCACTGGTCAGTATACAGCATACAGGACACAGGACACACACTGTACACAGAGGACGCTCCGCCTGCACTGCAGCGCCGCAGCGCTCAGCCCCGAGCCGCGCCGCGCCGCCACCGCCGCGCGCGTGCTCACCCGGCACGCCGTGCACTGGTCAGTATACAGCATACAGGACACAGGACACACACTGTACACAGAGGACGCTCCGCCTGCACTGCAGCGCCGCAGCGCTCAGCCCCGAGCCGCGCCGCGCCGCCACCGCCGCGCGCGTGCTCACCCGGCACGCCGTGCACTGGTCAGTATACAGCATACAGGACACAGGACACACACTGTACACAGAGGACGCTCCGCCTGCACTGCAGCGCCGCCGCGCTCAGCCCCGAGCCGCGCCGCGCCGCCACCGCCGCGCGCGTGCTCACCCGGCACGCCGTGCACTGGTCAGTATACAGCATACAGGACACAGGACACACACTGTACACAGAGGACGCTCCGCCTGCACTGCAGCGCCGCAGCGCTCAGCCCCGAGCCGCGCCGCGCCGCCACCGCCGCGCGCGTGCTCACCCGGCACGCCGTGCACTGGTCAGTATACAGCATACAGGACACACACCGTACACAGAGGACGCTCCGCCTGCACTGCAGCGCCGCAGCGCTCAGCCCCGAGCCGCGCCGCGCCGCCACCGCCGCGCGCGTGCTCACCCGCCACGCCGTGCACTGGTCAGTATACAGCATACAGGACACACACCGTACACAGAGGACGCTCCGCCTGCACTGCAGCGCCGCAGCGCTCAGCCCCGAGCCGCGCCGCGCCGCCACCGCCGCGCGCGTGCTCACCCGCCACGCCGTGCACTGGTCAGTATACAGCATACAGGACACACACCGTACACAGAGGACGCTCCGCCTGCAAACAGCTAGGAATCTGACTATGACGAACAGTTAGGAATCTGACTACGACGAACAGTTAGGAATCTGACTACGACGAACAGTTAGGAATCTGACTGCGACGAACAGTTAGGAATCTGGCTACGACAAACAGCTAGGAATCTGGCTACGACGAACAGCTAGGAATCTGGCTACGAAGAACGGTTAGGAATGTGACTACGACAAACAGCTAGGAATCTCGCTACGACAAACAGCTAGGAATCTGGCTACGACGAACAGCTAGGAATCTGGCTACGACGAACAGTTAGGAATCTGACTACGACGAACTGTTAGGAATCTGACTACGACGAACAGTTAGGAATCTGACTACGACGAACAGTTAGGAATCTGACTACGACGAACAGTTAGGAATCTGACTACGACGAACAGTTAGGAATCTGACTACGACGAACAGTTAGGAATGTGACTACGACGAACAGCTAGGAATCTGACTACGACGAACAGTTAGGAATCTGACTACGACGAACAGTTGGGAATCCAGCTACGATACACAACTTGAACTCTATTGCCGTCTCAACCAGGCGCGTGCACAAATCATTACAAGCCCCTCATATACTTCGCTATAACTTCTCTAATTTTTTTTTAAATGTGATATTTTATTTGTACAGCTACGAGGAAGGTCTGCCAGTGGACGGCGCTGATCTGATGCTGTCTCTAGAGTCGATAGTGGTCGCGACCACCGTCTCCAATGAACAGAACAACATTATACCATTGAGGATGGCGCTTAGGTGCTTGGTAAGTGACATACATAGTAAATAGAAAATGGGTACTCTATTTTTTTATTTTTACTCGTATATAGCTGTGGTTTGAACTTATAGCCACAAAATCAATTGCCAAAATCAATACGCGAGTTAAATCCGTTAATAGTTGTTTCATTCCAATGTGTAATAACCGCGAAGGCATCAGAAATTATTCAATTTTTTTTTCGTACGTTTTTTTATTAAATTACCTTAAACTTACCTGCATAATCGTGTATAATTATTATTGTATTAATTACCGCCAAAGCGATTCCCTGTAGTGTTACTAAACATTTCTGATTTCTAATATGTTGTAACGTAATCTTATAAAATAATAAAAAAAAATATCCACGTTAGATACAACTAAGTACCGCGGAGCCGTCCGTGTACGCAGCGCGCACGGGCGCGCTGCTGAGCGCACAGCTGCGCGCGCGCGGCTGGCGGCGCGGCGGGGCGCACGCGCGCGCTCTGCTCGAGGCGCTCGGCGCGCTCGGGGCGCTCACCGCGCTCACCACGCTCACCACGCTCCCCGGCCGCGGCCCGTGCTGCCCGCTCACTCTGCAGATGCTACCGGACTTGTCGCAGCCGTGAGTAACAGCTGTTTCGTACCTCGAGGCTCGATGACAGTTACTTATAGGGCCGGGTACTTTCCAAGATAGTGGACTTTGGGCAAGACGACTCTCTTGGGAAGTTGTCGGGAAGCGGCAGTTTATAGAAATGAAAATAACCAAAATAGACAGCCAAAAGGGTTTATTACAGTATAATAGAAATATGTACAAGGAAAATAAAAGTATTTACAAATAAAATAAGAATATTTTACAATAAAGATGTGAGTGTATATGTGTGTAGTAAGTAGATGAATGCGTGAAGGAATGAGACGGATGAGTTGAAGATATGGGTTGAAGAGGTGGCTCGGCGTAGACAGCAGGTGGCAGGGCTCGGGTCGTCGGCGTTCCAGGCCCGCCGCCTCGGCAATTAGGGTAGCCGGGCGGACTGGAAGGCCCGGGTCGAGCTCCGCTGCAGCCGCAGGTAGGTGAAGCGCAGTGCAGCAGGTAGGTGCACCAAGACTACCCCTCAGGTAGTGAAGGTTGAAGGTTGAAGGTAGTGAAGATGAAGATGTGCACAGTGACGTTGAGAACTTTAGTTTTAGGTTTTGAGATTTTAGATTTACTTTCTTCTCGTTTCTTCAGAGGTAGGTCACTCGCGAGGTCGAAAGGTAGTCACAGACTTTGAACCTGTAGAGTCCGGGGCGAGCTGGACTTGGCTCAGCTGCCGTCGAAATGAATGAGGTAAATGAATGAGGTGAACGGTGATGTGGAAGTATGGAAATGCAGTTGGGCTCTCGAGGTTAGCCCGCTACAAAGTACTACGAGTAATAATATGATTTGCAGCTATTATACATGGACAATAATGGCTCGAAGATTAAAATTTGTCCTATTACAGATACATATTTAGTATCACCGTGATATCCAATTTTACACCACATACAAAATTTCTTTTTTTTTTTAGTATGGAAACTGACGATTCCTCAGAAGAAGACGACGGCACAGCGTTAGTTCTCCTCTGCACGGTGGTGTTCCAAGAGAGGGCGGGCAAAGCACTGTACTGCAAGATCGACGAGAGCTGGCAGGAGAGGGTCAAGCAAGCCATCGACGGAGCCGACGGCTGGACTAAGTATAGGGTGGCTAGGGCCGCTTTGAGGTTAGTTTGGGCCTGTATATAATTAATATCATTAGTGTGATATTAATAAAATTATAAAGGCTAAAAATATTTTTGTCTTACGTTACCTTGAGTATCGTAGTATCGTAGACTTTATAGAATTCTTAAAAGTAGCTGCAAAAAGAGGATGCATAGATAAAGAGGTCAATATATTAGTTTTTTTTTTACACAGATACGGTCACCACAGTCTAGCAGCCCATATACTCGAAGAAGTGTACCCTCTAGCGAGTAGCGAAGCGGCGCAACGTTGGTTGGCGTCATTACGCCGGGCGGCCGCCGCCGATGCCGCGTTAGAGCGAGAAGGTATTATATTGCACCGCCGCGTTAGACAAGGATAGATGTATCTGTGCTACGAAGTAAGTCGACCGCTACGCCGATGCTGCGTAAGAGCGAGAAGGTAAATATAGCACCGCCGCGTTAGACAAGGATGGATGGAGTGCTACGAGCTAGAATGACCGCTACGTCGTGAGGCTGCTACTGATGCCGCGTTAAAGCGAGAAGGTAATATATTGCACCGCCGCGTTAGACAAGGACAGTCGTATCTGTGCTACGAGCTAAAACAGGCGCTAAGTCTAAGAGCTCTGAGCCATGTGCATGACGTTAATATTCTGCGTGATGTTACACCCTGAGATTTGTGTTTTTTTGTATGATTGATAAAATAAAAAAATACGTGTGTAATATTTTTTGTTAATGTAACCAGCGATCTAATCTATACTATATATTATATACTATATACTATTATACTATATACTATACTATATACTATAATATTATAAAGCTGAAGAGTTTGTTTGTTTGTTTGTTTGAACGCGCTAATCTCAGGAACTACTGGTTCGAATTCAAAAATTCTTTTTTTGTTGGATAGACCATTTATCGAGGAAGGCTTTAGGCTATATAAAATCACGCTGTGACCAATAGGAGCGAAGAAACAGTGGAAAACGTGTAAAAAACTGGGAAAATATGAAGCCTTATGAAGAAGTGACAGAAGACTTTGACAGATCTTTGACGAAACAATCGGACGGGCAGGACGACGTCTGCCGGGGCCGATAGTATTCTTATAAAGAAACAATTATTGATTTCCACAGGTATAACCGGTCTGGAGGCGGCGTCGTCCGCGTGGGAGGTGTCCGGCGGGTGGGGCGGCGCGGGCGCGGGTGTTGTGTCTGGCGGGGGCGGTGCGGGGGGCGGGGGCGGGTGCGCGGCGGGGTGCGCGGGGTGCGGCGCGTGCGTGCCGCTGGCGGGCGCGTGGATCGCGGCGCGCGCCGCCGCGCTGGGCGCGCTGGCCCGCTGCGCCGCCGCCGCGCGCGCGCTCTGCACGCAGCCCCCGCCTGCCGTGGCTCAGGTAATATACTCATTTATTTTGTAAATCTATGTAAGATACAAAAAAAAAATGTTTGATCTTTACTTAAAATCATCAAGATTTATTGTGATGATAATTGATGTACCTATAATATGTAATGTAACATTAGTCTTTGATTCATAAACTGAAACATAGTGTAATTCTATATGAACGTAGCGTTTGCTGTATGTCATTGTGCACGACGCGTAGCATACATTCTGCACGAAACACTCAATATATGCACACATAGATCACTCTTAGCACTTTTAGAGTGCGATGCATAGCACACATTCTACACCAAACTCATTACAAGCGATACCTACATAATGCGCAATTTACATGCACGCTTATAATAGCACTCGTACTATTTATAATTATGTGGTACGTAACGCACAATCTACATACTGCTATATTAGCGTAGCACACTTATTATAGCACTCATACTATTGTAACATAATGATGTTCGTCGCGTAGCACTTATAATGTTCGTCGCGTAGCACTTATAATGTTCGTCGCGTAGCACATAACAACATCCCCTCTCCTCTCACAGGCGTCTCGCTCGGGCTCGGGGCTGGGCGCGTGCGCGGCGGCGCTACGACGCGCGAGCCGAGCGTGCGGCGCGGTGGCCGGCAAGTACGCCGCTATCGCCCGGACAGCCTTCCACGCCGACAGAGCCACCCTAGCGCACCTGCAAATGTATCCTTTACTAGCTGGCCCTTGCTTTCCACGGGAGGATATATATTTAATTTTGGGACAAAGGTAGAAGAACGCGATTTAAAGAATTAATTTCCTTAACTAATATTATTAGATCACAAAATACGTTCACCCAGTTAGCCCAGTTCCTGGATCAGATAACTGGCATCCAACAGGAGCGCGACCTGACACCGGGAATCAAACCCACCACCCTGGAGGAGAAGATAGCGCTCGCTCCCAGCGAGGCGCTGCGGGTCATAGCGAACAAACTGTTCGACAACCCTACTACTGGCACCGGGATCACGCATAGAGTTAGTATCTATTTTGGCATAATGAAAATAAAGCATAACTAATGCTAGGGAATTTGAACTCATTAAGATGTAGCCCGTAAAAGTACCACTCGACGTCACACTATGTCACTTCACCAAGAGCGGATAGGTCCGACTCGTGCCGCTGTTAGTGTGCACGTCATCGACCCCGCCGGTGGGGTCGCTGTAACAACATCGAGTGTGGTATTCCGCAGCACGCCTCAGCGGTGCTGGCGGCAGTGCGCGCGTGCTGCCGCGGGGCGCTGTGGCCGCGCGGCGCGTGCAGCGGGCGCGGCGGCGGCGCGCTGTGCCGGCTGTCGCTCACGCCGGCCGCGCGCGCGCCGCAGGGCGAGCACGCCGCCGCGCTGCCGCACTCGCACCACCTCGCGCTCAAGGCCGAGGGCGTCGTGCAGCCGCCGCCCGTCAGGTGAGGCCGTCTCTCTCTAACACACGCATACCGCATAGCAACTCGTGTAACGGTCGCCGCCTGTGAGGTAAGACCATCTCTTTCTAACGCTCGCGTAGCGCGTGATACCTGTCCCGCGTAGCCCATAGCAACCGCTATCTCTTTCGTGAGACCATCTCTTTCTAACTCACACGTAGCGCATGATAGTGATCCCGCGTAGCGCATAGGAATTTGTATTGCTACCTCCGCTTGTGTACTAAAGATATCTCTTTCTAACACTCGCGTAGCGTGAGATAGCGATGCCGCGATACCTGTTTGGTGAAGACATCTCTTTCTAACATATAGGCTTTAGTGTAGCTCTTGCTCACTTACATCCGTAGCACATGTCCATAATCCGTAGCGCATGTAGCCGCTGTCGCGTAGCACTTCACTAGCAGGGCATTTGCCAATGCTCCTTTCATGACACTTTAAGTCATACAAGATCCATCCATAATCTTCTTCTTCTTCTTCTTCTTATCTTCTTATATATAAAAATGAATCGCAAAATGTGTTGGTAAGCGCATAACTCGACAACGCCAGGACCAATTTTTTTTTTAAATGTTCGTTGAAGTCCAAGGATGGTTCTTACGGCGAGAAAAAATCTAATAATTGCCGGGAAAACCCTAAAAACACCCCTTTTCTTTTCCCATACAAACGTTGTCTAACTAAAGTTACCTAATTTGAATTTCGAACGGGCAGGATGACGTCTGCCGGGACCGCTAGTATGTAATAAAATTACTAAAGGAGCAGACAGACTTATAAGCTCGATATGACTATTTGCTCCCGGATAAAACAGTCAGTCACTTAATATACAAGCATTTTTGTTTACAGAAAGGGTCATAAGCCCCGGCAAGTGAAAGGAGTCCAGCTGACTGTCACGGCTACACCGCATCCTAGAACTAATGAAAAGGTTTGTGAAAAGTGCTATTATCTCGAAAACTATAAATTGATCACAAGGGTCAAATTTGCTTAATTAAAATTAGTATGACTTGCTCTATAAGCCATGTGAGTTTTGACAGTGGTTTTCGGAACATCCTGTTTACAAACTGGTGTGTATATTCCGTCACCCTTAAAGTTGTCTCAAAACTTACATACTGGTACTTCGCAACTATCCGTAAATTTCAAGGTCTGTCACCAGGCTGTATCTTATGAATCAAGATAGTTGATTTTTTCACAGATGACGTTTTTTCTTTTGCCTCAAAAAATCTTTGGAGTGGACCGCCCTTAACATTTAGGAATATAACAAATAGATATTATAAACGGGAAAGTTTGTGAAAATGTCTGGATGTATGTTTGTTCTCTTTCACGTAAAACCATTAAATCAGTAGTTCTCAACCTTTTTAGGTCCGGTGCCCTTATGAGCTAACTAGGGTCACTGATTGTACCCCTCCTCCCAACGTCGATCTCGCGCGCTAGTCGGCGCTATGCTGTGCTCAGACTTGGCACTTTGAAATTCGAGACAAATACCGTTACCCCCGCGAAATTCAAGTTTTACCCCAGCGGGGGTAAAATATAGCTTATACATCAGAATAACATATAGGCTAAATTTCATAACGATATTATTTAAAGCACTCATCGCACAGACGAAGTCGCGGGCAGAACCTAATATGTAACACCCCAACAGACGGTGGAGCTCACGAACATACCGCCGGTGTTGACCGCCGTGCAGACCGTGGCGCCGGTGCGCGACTTCTTCTCCGCGCAGCAGCTGGTCAGCGTGGCCGCCGCCGGGCTGTACACGGTGGCAGTGGAGGCCGCCTTCGTCGATGAGGACGGCGCGCTCTGGAATACAGGGCCGAGGACTAGCATTGTTATTAAGGTATGTATTTGATTGTTGGCAATATAAATCCCTACTTCCCTACTATCCCTACTAATATTATAAATGCGAAAGTAACTTTGTCTGTCTGTCTGTCTGTTACGCTTTCACGCTAAAACTACTGCACCGATTTAAATGAAATTTGGTACAAAGAAAGTATGAAGCCTGAGAAAGGACATAGGCTACTTTTTAACCGACTGTATAAAAGGAGGTGTTCCACGCGGACGAAGTCGCGGGCAGAAGCTAGTAGGTAATAATTTCTGATGCCTTCGCGGTTATTATACATATTACACTGAGCTGACAATAGCATAAGTTGCTTTAGCATAAGACTATTGTCAGCTCAGTCGTGCTACGATTATGGAATCTGTAAAGGCTCCGAAACGTCAGCCAATAAGAATAAAATACGAGAGTTAAATCCGTTTAAAGTTGTTTCATTCCAAAATAAATAGGTATTACGAAATACTTCAACAGTTACGATTTATTTTTTAGGAGATACGTGATCAACGTTTCAAATAATACAAATTGTTAGAGAAATGTATATTTTAAGTTTTAACATTTCTTTTTATATTAATAAAAGCGTAAACTTTATCAAATTAAAAAAAAATACTTATCACTAGAATTCGTGTACGTAATAAATTACATTTACCTAATTGAAATTTTATTAAATGTTAAATAAATATATAATCAATAATCCTTAATCTTTACTAATATTATTTTTGACGCGAAAATGTGTAATAATGTATGTTTGTTACTCTTTCACGCAAAAACCACTGAATGTATTTTGATGAAAATTTACAATATGCTTATACATCAGAAAAACCTACATGCTATATTCTATAACGATATTGTGTAAAGTACTAATCATGCGCAGATGAAGTCGCGGGCAGCGCTAGTTACTTATTTATAATATAACATTGACTTGCAGTTTTATTAAATATCAACATACCAAGATATTCAATAAAAATTGTTTACTAAAATCCTAGGTCAATGCCCGATGACGTCATCCCCGACAATTACAATAATAATTGTGAACAATACAGAACGACCTCGCTCGTGGTTTCATTATGTTTACCTCGTTGCAAGGTTTTCCTTATGTTTTATAGCACAATGTTCTATAATAAGGATGACGACTGGGTAAAAAAATATATACCTACTAGCTTCTGCCCGCGACTTCGTCCGCGTGGAACTCCTCCTTTTTTGTAGTCGGTTAAAAAGTAGCCTATGTCCTTTCTCAGGTTCCAGACTTTCTTTGTGCCAAATTTCATTTAAATCGGTCCAGTAGTTTTAGCGTGAAAGCGTAACAGACAGACAGACAGACAGAGTTACTTTCGCATTTATAATATAAGTTAGGATATTAAGTCTGGAAGTTAGATTTTTCAAAGTTATCGGACACGTGTTTTTTCATTTCTCAAACAAACTAAAAAGGACAAAGATTTGAGCTTTTAAAGTTAAATAGTGGGGGTTCGTGACGTCACGCTATGTTATAAATTGTACCATAACTGTACGGCGGCAAGGAAGGGGTGAGAGGAAGATAAAAACAGGTGTGTCCTCGTTAACGCATCTATTGCAACTAAAAAATCATAGGTAGGGTATGCAACCAATAGATATACATGTACCTACATAACTAGGTAATACTTAAGTATGGACACAATCGACTAAACATTACGTCACTAGCCCCCACTCCCATACTATAGAAGCGTTTATCTTTGTCATTTATTCGATTGAGAAATTAAAAAATACGTGTCGAATAATTTTTGGTAATCTACTTGATGGACAAAAAAAAAGTTGTCATGCCTTGATTGCTAATTTTATATCTTTATTACAGGCTCACGAAGATTCTAGTGCCAAAGGAAATACGCAGACTGTACGGGGAAGGTTTTAAAAGTAAAGAATTAAGCCTATCCTTGTCCCATTACTGGACAATTCGTCTCAAGAATTGTTAAGAGGAACTGATTAAACCCGCCACGCTGGTCCAGTGCGGATTGGCAGATTGTATACAGTTGAGGTGCGACGAATATTAAATTAAAAATAAATTTAATACTATAGGTACTTACTTTTTTTATTTGTGTTGACTTTACTATTTCGCTGTAAGTACAAAAAAATAATTAGTTGTGTCCTGTAAACTTATTTTTTTCTGTGGATAAGAATAGTTCATGTTTATTTTTAAAGGTACATCCATCCATCTAAAATCCGTCAAAATAGGTATACTATTTACTATTTAGACTTGAAAGCGTAATAAAAACAAACTTCGCATTTAATATTATTAGTAGGTAAAGATATAAATCAATATGTAAATGGCAGAACTATGTGTACATACGTAAACAGTGTAAAGTTATGTTTGTACAATAAACCGCAAACATTTTTTTTTATTAAACACCTGTCGTAGAAACAAATCCGATTAAACTATTTACTCCAATATCGTTATCAGTGACATACTTTGTTTGATAAGAAATTCGACTCAAACTATACTCAGTACGCCACACGCCGCGACGGCAAAATGTTCCTCCTCTTAATAATACCTTTCATTATAAATAGTGCTCAAAGTACTTTAATTTGTGATATATGTTTATGTCGAGATGTGAACGATCAAGACTATATGGGGAAAAGTGTTCTTTGTGCTTACAGTAACCCGACTTTATTCAAAATAGACGACGAATTACCATCCATGGTCTACAGTTTGGATTTATCATTTAATAACATAACAACTGTGCAGAATTCTAGTTTATTCAAATCGAAAACAATGAAGGAATTGATTTTGAGTCATAACGCAATATCAGATTTAAACTTCAATGCATTGGAAGTCCCAGAGTTGACAAGATTAGATTTAAGTTTCAATCAATTGGAGTTTATTGATAAAGATGACTTTTATAAGTTAAAGAAATTGGAGTATTTGAATTTGGCTAGTAATAAATTTAGTAAGGCTCTAGCCTTTCATCGTTTGAGCAACTTAAATACTATTGTTTTGGATAATAATAATATTGGGCCGAGTTTGATCGATGCAAACTTATTCGATAGAGACGGTTTTGGTTTAACGCAAAAAATAAGGTCTTTGAGTATTAGCGGTATTAACTTAAAGAAAGTACCAAATAACTTTTTTACAGACGCTTATGATTTGAAAGAACTAACGATCTCAAATAACCAATTGAGTTATATTTTCGAGATTCCTTTCACATTGGAATATCTCGATTTGTCTAGTAACCCTATCAGTGAGATATACAGTGAAGATTTCTCCGATTTAAAAGCATTGAAGGTGTTAAAATTGAATAATCTATCTATAAAAGAAGTACCCGATTCTGTATTCGCACCGTTACATGCATTAATAAAATTGGAAATTGAGAGAAATATAAATTTGACCAAATTCAGCGTTTTGGCGTTTGGCCGGGAAGTTTTAGAAGATACTGATTATTTTCTTCTAGAAGAACTATCAGTGAGTGGTTCTAGAATATCGACGTTGGACGAAAAGTTGGCCCAACCTTTTGGCCAACTTTTGAAATTGGACTTGCAAGGAAACCCATGGAAATGCGACTGCAACCTCGTGTGGATTAAACAATTGCAAATATCGCCAAAGGACTACGAACATTTGAGGTAAATACATTCTAGAATATTTAGCTAGGTACTTCATAGATTGGAATAAGTATCATATAATTTTATGTCTTTTATATACCTATTTCTACTACTTAGGAGATTGAAGCGTTTAATAATTATCAAATAGATCTACCTAACAGATGTTTACCTGTCTGTATCTCATGAACAGTGATAGGTGGTTAGTTGAAATTTTCACAAATGATATATTTTTATTACTGCTATAAGTATATATAATAACATACTAAAAAACAATAAAATAAATGTTTAAGACGGCTCCCATGCGTGATTTTTTTTGCCGTTTTTATAGATTCTGAATCGGACTTTATTTTTCATTGTGAAACAGTAACTTTTTATCTGATATCGACCAATTATCTGTCATTGCGCATCACACGACTTTCTGTAAACGTGTGTTATCTTCGATCACGAGTCACTTTTATGTGACCATTTCCTAGCGTTTGTTTGTTTGATTTCCTTATCTTTTGTTCGTATCTAGTAGAACGTTGTTATTCATATTTGAAGACCTAGAATGGCCTGTATTGTGAAGTCTGACTAAGACGATTATCGATTCTAGATTCGTCTACTAAGTACCTAATAAGTTTGTACAAATTATAGGTAGGTAATGAATTTGTACCTTATTTTAAAACTAGCTTTTGCCCGCGACTTCGTCCGCGTGAAACTCTTCTTTTTTTGCAGTCGGTTAAAAAGTAGCCTATGTCCTTTCTCAGGCTTCAGACTTTCTTTGTACGAAATTTCCTTTAAAACGGTCCAGTAGTTTTAGCCTGAAAGCGTAACAGACAGCCAGACAGAGTTACTTTCGCATTTATAATATTAGTAGGGATAAATAAGGTACAAATCTAATCTTTCCTAATTCTCTTTTCAGATGCGCCAAACCCCGTCCGCTTTTCAACGCTCGAATCTTTGACTTAAAAGAAAGCAGCTTCATTTGCGGTGTCGACCATCACTTAGCCGGTATAGCGTTAGCTGGCATCGGCTTCTGCTTAATACTAGCTATGATAGCGATATGGTTCTTTGTTTTTATTCCTCGGTTCCAGTCAAGAGGTAATATGCTTAGTACAAATGGAGGTGCGTACAGTGTCTTGCCAATGAGTAGTAATTTACCTAATGTATTTGGTGCGTAGGTACAGAAGGTAAGCAGTTAATACAAATACTGCAACTCTTAAACTCTTTGGCTGTTACAGTATGCGTATGCTTTTTGAGTCATAAAGTGCTTATTGTAATTTGAGCCTTATGTGTAGACGTCAAGGTTGCATTTGTTTTGTTAACCAAAGGTCACATTTCTGTAAAGGTAAATTATAATGACTGGAAATTTTTGGTAATTGTTGTTGTTAATGCAAATTGTAACTTATGTCAAGCTATTATATTTTAATTTTAAATAGTCATCAAATATTACGTTGATTTCTCGACGTGTAGGTACAATTTGACATATTATTATATTTAGATAGGTTAAGTAGCGAAAAGTATTAATATATTTAAAAAAAATGTGAATTTTAATCTATTCTGTGATACGTTCAGGGATATTTTGTCGCATGTCATAATTAGATATCGAACAAAATATGTAAATACTTAAAATAATATATAAATTAGATTAATAATTATAAAATTAAGATGTAGCACGCTAAACTGTATAATAATAATAATATTAATTACCATTTGCAACATTAATATTTTATTTATTTAATAATAGCGATGGCAACCATATCGCTCTCCTATTCCACTTTTGAACACCAAATAATATAACATGATAATAATTAATAATATAAAAAAATATATTAAAGATTAATTTGACATTTCTACGATAAAAAAAAGAATAATTTAATGATGGCCCCTAGACAAGTACCAATCAATAAATGAAAATGTTGTACCTGTAAAGGTCATTAGCACCAAATAAGAAATTAGTACCTAAAAACAAAATATACAGGAGGGAAATATTTTACGAATAAGGATTGCACAGTGGAGCTACATACAGTGGTCCAATGCCGTGATAAATACCAAAGGTGGTCCCGAACTGCTAACAATTCTGTATATAGTTCGGGCTACTCCCGTTTTGTCCCGACACCCACAATTCATCTGTCAATACGCCATCGTCAGGTGACTGTATATAACTCAACTGTGATAGTAGGCAAGTAAAACAGAAACACAGTATAAAAATCACTTCATATATTTAATAAAAATACAAAAGTGTACAAATTGTCATACAATGCTTGTATCAAAACTCTTTGTGCTATACATTCTAAGTCAGGCAAACATTTGTGCTTTGAGATTCAATTGAGTATTTCACTTATAATAATTGGATATAAAAATGTTTGTAAAATACTGGTACATGGCATTGTAAAGTATACCTTAACTGCTAGTATTTAAGTATCGTTTTTGTTGATTCGCTGTTATTAATTGACTGTTGATATTAGAGTAAAAAGAATCTATTTTAACTTTGTCAAAAACTTATGTTGTAAGAAAATTATTGGTTAAATTATTACAGATTAATATTTTTCATATATCGATGCACTTTATACCAGCAAAGTTTGAGGAGATCAAATTTCTGTTAAAAAACTATTTGAGTTTTCATTCACCTTAATTTATAAAACCTCACATTACAAATCCTAATTTTAATTTAAGCAGGCACAAGCAATTTACATAAGGCTGTATTTTGAGCTTTTTCTTACTTACTCGTACATACATTATTTCCAATATGGAATTAAAAGTACATTGCCAATTTTAACGTGATACGAGTCTTATGATATGTTCTAAAAACCGAGCAATCTTTGGTCTATTATAGAAGAGACTCATAAAATTGCACTTTTCTAATTTAGTTTCAACTTAATATCAGTCATCAGATATATCAGACCATGCCTAGCAAGGGCGGGTATTCCCTACAAGCACATATATGCTAACTGTATGCTGCCTACACTGACGCCTTGCGCTTCCGCCAGTGTCGTGTTCAAAAATACCTAAAGACGAGAGACTGAGAACGAAATGACCGTAAGTTCATTTTAAGTTGCGTACAAATTTAATATTAATATTTTCGAAAACAAAAAAAAAATTTTTTGTAAGAGCATTTTTCAAGATTAAAAAATGCAAAGATTCTCTTACTCCAGGTTCAAGGAATATGCATTTTTTTTTTTGTTTAAATGCCACTTCATATTTTTGAACACGTGACACTTCTGACATCGACTGCACTTATCCCATCTGGGGGGCAATTATACATCACTAGACATAATAGGTTCTCACACTCGATATAGGTAATTAAAGTATCATTTATAGACAACTCTCGTATGCGGTATTTATGTCACTGACATATTAATTAGGACCCGCCAACGATCTTAATTTTAATGATTAAAAAAATATTTATATAAAAAGCAGTCTTTGAACTAACTGCCAGCCTCCAACATACGAAGGTATTCTTTGATATCATCTAATAATTTATATTAAAAATAAATAATATTGAAACAAAACAATCAAAACGGATTTAACTCGCGTATACTTTTTTATACACTAAAAACTAGTGTTAGACTATCGTCAGCTTAGTCGGCTACGAATACACGAACAGTAAAGTTTTCAAAACGTCATTAAAAAATAATATACGCGAGTTGAATGCGTTATAGTCGTTTTATTCAATTGTGTAAATCCGCAAAATCGTCAAAAAAAATATTTTTTTAATAAAAATAAGTACAAATACTTAATTTTTGGGATTATAAGCCATTATTGTTGCCTATGGTCACATTTTAAAATTAGATTAACTGAGATTGTGATTTAATATACATACCTATAGAATAAATATCTTAACTATGATATGGTATATAGGTACTATAAATAAATTCCTATACAAAAATACTAAGCGTTGATTTTTTTCTTATAAACATCACTGGTGATATGAGAAACATAGTTACATATAGCTGTGTGTATATATAAAGGTACTACATACAAAGTTCGCTACCGCGCAGTCGGATAAGTGACAATTGGAATTAAGAAAAATGATGTTTTTTGTAAAACTAATCAAGTTCATCCAAAAACTTTGCTTATAATGTCAGTCTACTTACATTTACATGCAAAAACTTACCTAATGTCATAATTAATTTGTGCATAATATCTCTAATTATTCTATATTCCATCTAATTAAAAATTAAAATCACTAACCTAAAATATGACACAATAATGTACATATTACTTTTATCTAGTAACGAAATTAATTTAAAAAATTTAAATGCATCCGAATAAAAAATGGCGTCGAAAGATATAATTTCCATAGCTCAGGCGGTTATACTTTTAAAAGCTCTAAATGGCCTTTTATACTATATTTTCATTGGGCTGTATCAGATTTATTTCTTACATCAAAAATCTTTCCAAGTTTAAAAATAAACTCACTATAAATAAGCCGCCATTACATAAGTGTTGCCAACACCGAAATCAAAATCACATCCGTCAGCGAACACAATTCCGTTAAACACATAAAAGCTATCATTAATCTCTCACAACTTAAACGAGCATTGAAATCGAGACCTCAAACATCTCAACTATACATACCGGGTGCGTTCCACTAAGCGCCCGCAACGCTCGTGACACCCTCTGTATCGTTCCACTTAACGCCCGTGGTCGTTGCGAGCGATGGCTCGACGTCATAGATGACGTCACTGTTCGCGACCACATCGCGCCCACTTCGCCCACAAAATATTGGTGAGTCAGAGTGGGCTTTCGTCGCTCACGATGTGCGTTCCACCTATAAACATTCGCTTACAACGCCCGCGGTGTTTTCTCGTTAGTGGAACGGCAATTTCAGCGATCGTGGTCGACGGCATTGCGAGCGTTAAGTGGAACGTACCCATCCAGCGCTCTAAATAAAATCCAAATGTCATACCAACCTGTCGTCTCGCAGGAACTCCTCCTGTCAAACTGACGTCTCTGAATTTAGCCGCAGGACGAACCTGTTGCTCTTGGGGTCGACGACCTCCTCCGTCAGGCTGAACTTGGGTAGTTGTTTGATGGAGCAGACTAGGGATATGTCACCTTGTCGCAGTTGGAACTCTATGTTGTCGGCTAGAGGGCGCGCTAGCAACTCGTCCGAGATGAGTGACCAGCGCTGGACCGGTCTGGACTCCTGGTCCGCGGCGAGTACTGGGCCTTCGACTAGGAAGGGCTCGAGGAACGCCCGCGGCGACGCGTCCTGAGAGAGACAGCGCGCCAGGTGGGCTAACACCTGCAATGTAGATAGATAAAATTTATATGATGAACAGCCTAACTCACAATCATTGGCGTAGGTATGTTTTTATGGAGTCTTGTAAAGATTCGTGCAAAAGTTTCTTTAGGTATTTAACAAATTTTATAACTCATTGGGTACTGATTTTAATTTTTTACTGTCATCAAAAATTAAAAACAAAGTGTAAATTTACCTACAAATAAAATAGAACATTTAACTTTCAGTATTAATTTAGAATACATTAATTTTCATATCATCGTCGAGTAAAAAAATTGGAAGCGTGATAAAATATGTAATGTGGTACTTAGTCGCCGCCTTATACCGCGTGAGGGTAGATTACAAACATTTACGTCACCATGCCTGTGTGGAATACCCGCCCTTGTTAACGGTTGGCACTCCACGCATATGTGAAAGTGTATTTCGAATGCCCACCGTTGTTAACAGTAAGCTACGCATGCGTGGCACGGTGCCTGTATGTAATGCCCGCCCTCGCTAACGGTAGGCAGTCAGCAGTAGTGAGTACTCACGGAGTCAGCGGAGTGCCGCGGCTGCTGGCGCGTGGCGCGGAGATACTTCTGCAGCGCGCGCGCCAGCGACGGGAACACCGCCTGCGCCGCCTCGCGCGGGCCCAGGGCGCCTGCACCACGGCATCAATAACCACGTTAGTTACAAGTTCTCAACCATGAACAAAACTTACAAAAATAATGTCCGACTGGGTAAACAAAGCCTATTAAAAATTAGTATGTACACATGTTTTTTTCTGACGGCCTGTTGGTCTAATCGTCAGAGCCCCCGATTGAAACTCAACCGGAGATTGAAATCCTACTGGGCCAGATTTGAGTGTGTTATTTGTCTATGTTTATTAATTCATTGTCTAGTACCTTTAGTACAGTCAGCGTCAGAGATATCGGAACTCTAGAGCCGTATATATAAGCAGTTACTGCTGTGGGGTCTGATATCTCCGACGCTGACTGTACAAGCGTTGCTTAATTAGAGCTAGATCAATTGGTGTAAATTGTCCAAAGATATCATTATTATTATTTCTATTCCCTCAAACAAATGACAAAGATAATCGCTAAAGTTCGGGAGTCAAAATAGGACACAGCTTTAAAATACTACGATATTATATTAGGTTAAATAATGAAAGTGTGCAAATGGCAAGTATGTGCTGACCGTTGGCGGCGGCGACGCGCACGCGGCGCACGTGCGCGAAGGCGTCCTCGGCGGCCGCCAGCAGGCGCGCGCGGCGCTTGCGCACGCGCCGCTCGCGCTCCGCCTCCTCGTAGTAGCGCTCGTTGTGCGCCGACGACGAGTCGCGCCGCCGCCCCCCCATCCCCGCCGCGCTGCCCGTGCATGAACCCGTTGTCGATCTGTATGTAAATATTATAAACATTTATATCAGGACCATTCCAAACATAATTGTCGACAGACCAGCGAATTTATCCCTTTAGGGCTTTAGGGTGTCCGCTTTTCTACCATTTGGGTAGAAAGGCCAGACACTCAATCCTCAATAGCGTATTATGTACTGAAAATTTTATCTTAGTAGTATTAATAGGTCGTACCTATATAGAAAACAAACTTATGTAAAAATCAATTTTCTTTTATTGTTGTAACAAACCTAACAAAAGCCAGACAATCAGAACACAGTTTATTTTGGCGAACACGCAATCAAAAACCTGGCTTCATCTATACGCTATAATCTATATCTGGCTTTATCTGGACGCCTCGCAATGCTATTTGAGTATGTTATACAGAAAGAAAGAGATGATACTAACCTAGCCTGCCCCGGTGCCGCATTAGTATTTGATCCATCCACTTCATAAAACTTAATACTGGATCCTCCCTTCCTCTGAGACTTGGATATTGGTATCTTCTCCAAATACGGATTGTATATCGGAAACTCTGTATAATACTTCTGTAACACCCACACGGCGGCTCTCTGTATACTAAGCTGCCCTATGCAGTAAGACCTGCTCTCTCCATCAGGGCTTCTGACTATCTTTATGTAGTAAACGGGCTCCAAATGCCGAATCTCCATCAAAATTACAGCTATATAGTGTATGAAGAGCAGTGTGTCGGCAAAACTTGACACGTAAGACACTAAGGCGTTATAATCCACAGCTTCCTCGCCAACGGCCAAAGCTTTAGTTGCTTCCGTTATTTGAACTATGTAGAACAACCAGTATGAGAATATGCACACGGCCAATATAACCAATGTCATAGCTCTGAACACAAATATCCTCGGCAGGATAGCATTACGGGGCCTCAGGAACACAGCCCATACTCCGATGGCAAGTAGAACTAATTTAAAGGCAAGTGAGAGCAATATCCCTTTGCATTCTGCAGTACATGCCAGAAGTTGCATTGATTGGCTCGGTTGTATTGCAATGCTGTCTGTTAATCCAGGGAAAAAGCCAATCTTAGGCAGCACAACCATAGCTAATGGACTAACAAATGACACAAAAGACAGCCCAAGAGCCACAGTTGTGCCAAAATATCTGGTGCAGACGAAACCAATCCCACTATCAGATTCCATAGGCCAATTACTGACATCTTCCATAGATTGGGAGCCTTCAGAAGTGTTACCGGTAACAGCGGTGGTGTTTTCACCCCAATTCTCATCTTGTGGTAGAATCTGCACCTCTATCACCTCTTGCCCATCTCTTCCTATTTCAGGGTTAATGTTTACACTTGTCTGGAATGGTGCCATTGTGTCGCAGTCTTTTCTTTGTGATTTTGAACTTCTGTAATAATGATAACAAACACATAGTAAAATACACATTAGAAAAGATAAGAAAGTAGTTCCTAGTTTTGCAACATGATATAAACTATTAGTTGCACTACAATTATCTGGGGTAATAAGGATGTTATCAATAATAAGGAAATAAACAAATTGATCTCAATTCTCATCCTGCTTAAGATTCAATCAATGAAATGTTATTAACCAATCCCAACAATCATCTAGTTGATCGAAGACATGTTAAGAAATAATTATCATGTAAAATCATCAAAAATCAGAAGCCCTTACATGATTGTTTAATTACCTAGTCAGCAATTTTGGTAGAACTGGTTACCTCAGCACCTACTTATGTATGCAGGGCAAGCAAATTATAGCAGTATTATGGTAATGATATTTTGGAATTCCAAGTGTGTCCAATAAGAACCAGTATATCCAGAAATGTGTGGGAAAAATAAAGTTGCTATGACATATTCAGCGCTGTTGCAATATGTGCAATAAGTACATAAGCAAGTAACTACTTTTGCTTTCAAACTTGTATTAGTAACAGAGAAAGTATTTTTTCCAATAAGAAACCTAGTGGAGAACCAAATCAAAATTATTTTGTTTGTTATTCTTAGTATATTTGAAGGCGTCCTACAATGATTAGAGACATCCTCAACATACCGGGTGCTCCTATGCGTGTGCTGACGATGTCTCGAGCTTCGACGGGATCTACTACTCAGCTCCGACCGCACGGATTCCGTCTCCATTGTATCCCGCAATCCAGAGCGCCCATCAGCGGCCACAGCTCGCTAAGCCTACAATGATCCACATAACACACTTAATCAGATCACGAATGAGGGCCAATTAAAATACCCAAAGCTTCACGGAACTATGAACACGACACAAAATTCCAAACAGAAATAACACAAAGGCTACCTGATTTGACACGATAAACATTACAATTTTGAGATGTTATCGACCAAAAGCACGAATTAACGTTGCATTATCGATAATTATGTGAAATTTCGCTTAAAAGCGTCGTTTTATGAGTTGCTCTGGCGAATTCACATTATGATTAACCGGCATAGTTGGAAAGTTAAGTTATTAAAATCCGGTATGTGATATCACACTCGAGTGCACAGAATATCGTATTTGCCTCTCCCTCTATTAGAATTTAATTCGACTTCTTAATTTTATTGGATAGTACAGATACTTTCGTTCGGAAATATAATGGTATTTTAGGTAATTCTTATAACAAATTTTGTATTTTACAATATTAAAAGCATATACGTTTAAATATTTATAAACAAATAATACTAATAAATTTATTTTGTACAACAATTCATGTAATGTGTAACTAAAACAAATATAAAGGTCGTCACACCCATTTATAATCACATTGGATTGGCGCTGACTTTAAAAATATTTAGAACACAAGATTACAAGAAAGGTAATGATAAGATAACACTCGCATCGGTCAGATAACTCATTCGCATCTACTATACCGTCATGAAACCGTTGTTTATTGTGTAAAAATGAATACCACTCAAAATCCACCAGTTAACCGGCATGACCGGCATGAAATAAGGGTGGAGGACCTTCATTTGGACCGAGTGGTGGCTTCACATCCCGAAATAGGTCCTACACCTCCAGATGGCGGCTACGGGTGGTTAATAGTGTTTTCTGCCGTAGTCTACCACGTCACAGTGCCTGCATTGTCGACATTATACGGCCTGATGATACTGATGGCCATTAAGTCAGTAGATCATGACGAAAATGAAGTTATAAGAGTGTGGGACGTTGATATTGCTTTGGTGCCAGTGATTACGATCGTGATAAGACTACTGTTAGAGTCATGGTGTCGTGCTGTGGTGAAAATATTCAACATGCCGCGGTTTATGGCACTGTCTGGCCTCTGCCTGACCGTGGCCGGAGTCCTTTTGTCCAGTTACTCGACCGATGCCGACAGTAACGACCACATAATAAACATATTCTCAGGGATATTTGCAGGTGTGTCTAAGTATCTATGACTCATAAGCGGTTAATTTGTACGCTATTGTTTTTATTGAAACACGTTGGCGATTTAACAATGGGTTTTACGACTTTGTTTACTTATTATCTCTGTACAGACAGTACAGGTGAACGTTAAGTGTTAACTTATAGTTATTGATCACGTATCGTCGATGTTTTGTTTGAAAGTGATTTCAACCTTAGAGATAGTCTGTTAAAGTTGTTTTTCCAATATATAACTTACATTACTCAAAGGGTGTTCCCCATTGAAGTAGGTAGATTCTACGTTATGCGCCCCACATATAGTCAACTTTATCAACTCATAAAAACGTCACTAACAAACAAATTAAGTACCTACTTTAACATTGCAGGGGCGGGCTGTGCATTAACAGGCCAACAGACAGAAATCATCATCACACATTACTTCCGCGACCGATTGACGACAGCCCAGCGAATCGTGCGCATGGCCCCATCAGTGGGCAACTGCCTTATGCCAATACTCATCGGCTTTTTATGTAAAGCCTACACTTACTCTAGCTCCTACGTCGTCATGACATACGGAGCTATCATCATGCAGAACTGCTTGTTCTTAGCATCATTCACCAGGCCTATATACATAGAACGAGTCATCAGAACTACGTACAACAGGCTCCGAGACGCCGTGGAAGATGAAGACGAGGTCATATTCTCCAACCAAAACACCGCAGAAACAGAACAGAATCAACCCCAAACCAGTACAGCCAATGATGAGGACGCGAATGACGTGGTCGTTTTCAAATCCAAACAAAACGCAAAGGAAATAATGGATCCAGCTGTGCAGTCCAAAGAGAATTTGGCGAATATAGCCGGTCATACAATGCCGAGGTTCTCCTCTGATTTTAGCGATATGATTGATAACCCTCGGTCTAGTCGGTTTTCGTCAGATTTTGGGTCTTTGGACGTCACGTCGTATAGTAGAATAAGTGGGTATCAGGAGTTGGAGAATATAGACAGGAACGGGTTGAATCCTCAGCCTTTGTATAGAGAGACGACTGAAACCCAGCAGAGTGGGGTTGTATTCGCCGCGGAAGTGTCTCCAGGGACGGCGAGGAGAACGGCGTCGCTGAAGAAGAATTTGATCACAGTGGTCAATATGCTTAGAGACGTGAACTTCTATTTGTACGCACTCCTGCATTTGACTACGACCATGTCTGTGTTTGTGCTCAGCGTCGTTTTCCCGCCTCTGGTTTGGGTGAAGAATCCCACGATGAACATCTCGTCGGTACGTAATGTGATAACTTTTTAGGGTTCCGTGCCCGATGGAGTTATGTTAATTTCTATATATCGCACACCTAGATCTAAAGGGAGCTAACTCAAAAAAGTTACTTTTTCAGAAGAGGCGAAAAACTGGTTAACCTATCCATATACACGCATGAGTTTTCTGTATAGATTTATGCTTTTTATAATGAAGCTAGCAGAGTTAGTTTAAATCTGTTTTAGTGGTAAATGGGTTTTGCTGTAAGGAATCCGATGGTGTGCATAACTCAAATCTTCAGGTTTTTGAGTTAGCTCATTTTAGATCTAGGTGTGCGATATGTAGGTACCTACCATATACCTATAAAAGGAAAAGCGGACTTACTTAATGACTGCCATTAACTAACGTAACTATAAGGGTTAGAAACATGAAATTTTGCATACCTAGGTTTTTATAACGTTACCTACCTACTAAGAAATTATTTTTGAAAATTCACCCCCTCAAAGGGTAAGATGGGTGCTTATCATGCGCAGACCATTTCATTTTTCTTTTCATTCGATATCATTTTTAAAAATCTGCATATTAAATGTAACATAAACCTCGTATTACAGGTAACATCACTCTTAGCAGTCGGCCACGGGTCAGCTTTGTGCTTTATAATGCTTTGCATTATTTTACCAAAATCTATCAACGAAAAAGCTAGGCTCTGTGCGGTTTTCTGTATAGCAGGAGCTATGGGATTCTATGGTAAGTTAGTATAAATATTTAGGTAACTTAAATAAACACCTTACTTTATATGTAACGGTCAAGAGTAGATAAGTATATTAATACGACCTAGATACCTACATATCAAAATAGGTATAGGTATATTACGTTCCGTACCCAAAAGGTAAAACGACCAAAACATTACGATTTATTACTGAGAATCCGTTCTCCGTCCGTCCGTCAGCCAATTTTATAGATAATAGCTTCTGCCCGCGACTTCGTCCGCGTGGAACTCCTCCTTTATGCAGTCGGTTAAAAAGTAGCCTATGTCCTTTCTTAGGGTCCAGACTTTCTTTGTTGTCCCAAATTTCATTTAAATCGGACCAGTAGTTTTAGCGTGAAAGCGTAACAGGCAGACAGACAGACAGAGTTACTTTCGCATTTATAATATTAGTAAGGATGTAACGGTCATGCGTACCTAGATAGGCATTAACACGACACGGTAAAATGAAATACCATTTGATCTATTACTGAGACTCCGTTGTCTGTCCGTCCATCAATCGTTTTTATAGATAACTAGCTTTTGCCCGCGACTCCGTCCGCGTGGATGTAGCAATGTCCTCTCTCAGGCTTTAGACTATCTCTGTACCAAATATAATTTAAATCGTACAGTAGTTTTAGCGTTTTTCTACTTTGGACTATAATTAACTATCCCCCCCTCTACCCCCCTCTTTTCGTCCGATTATGCCAATTTATACATTTCTCTTTCTATTCTAAATGTTCGTAAATATCGAATGGCACTTAATACTTACGTGTAAATTATTATTTTTCAGGTATCATTCTATCTTCAAACAAAAGCCTGCTTGTAATCTGGTGCATGTTTGCGAGCTTCTCTACTGCAGCCTCAAGCATCCTCCAGCAACCGTTATACAACACCACGCTGAACGAATTCGATACCACAGCCACAATGACCACAGCTAATGCAATTGTAGCCATATTCCTTATGGTCTGGTCTCTGGCATACAATTATACGTATGTAACTTGTTTTGAGACAGCTGCGTTATTGCAGGTTGTGACCGCTGTTATATTCTTTGCTCTTTCTTTTAGAAGGCGAAGGTAAAATTTGTTTTATAAACGAATAGGTATATATAATTTGTTAAAAAAATTAGGTTGTCTATAAAATAATTTTGGAATTAAAAAAAAAGCTTCAAACTGTGCCATTAAACAATTTCCCAAAACTCATACATATATAATAATGTCTGATGCCTTCGCGGCTATTACACATTAGAATGAAACAACTGTAAACGGATTTAACTTTAGCGTTAGACTATTGTTAGCTCAGTCGTGCTACGATTATGGAAACTGTAAAGAATCCGAAACGTCAGCAAATAAAATAAAATACGCGAAATAAATCCGTTCATAGCCGTTTCATTCCAATCATAAATAGGTACATATATTTTTTTTGTTTAGAAATGCATAAATGATTCTGGATAGTATAAAGATGATTAAGAGTGTAATAGTGAATTCAGTATTCTGGAAAATAATTTATATTTATTTTTTGTAATTTCAAAAATATTAATAAGGCTGCGGCTGGACCGATATAAATTGTTAAAAATAACAAACATTTCAAAATAATTACTTAATGTTATGTTATGATCATTTGTAATTTAATCAGTATTTTAAAATTAGCTTTTGTATAAGAATAAGTAAGATTGTTTTCAATTTTTGATATCTTTTATTAGTTCATAAGAGATCAAATTGTGTTCCTTAACATAATATACAATTAGATAAATAAAGGTATTATTACATTTTACAATTTTAATTAATTATAATCCGAATATTCAAAGATTATAATTTTTCCGATTGTTAAATTAAAGTGCCTACATACAAAAATATTTTTTAAATTGTCCTAAGTATATAAGCATAACAAGGGATACAAGTCATAAATTAACTTTAAATTATTCAAAAGTTTACAAATAAAACAATAATTGATCTCCAAAAATTTACAAATTATTTCATAATACAATTTATTTAATAAATAAACTTTTTTGTAAATAAAATCGTTTAAAATGCCTTTTTACCCTCATAGCGCGTTTAAAGCAGTACATATACGTACATATACTTATTATATATCCTACAAAATAGTTGCCAAAGCAAAATGCACCCTAACACAATCCTATAGGACTTATACAACAAACTACCGTATAAATCAAATTATTCAACTTGAAACCTATTCGTCAAAACACTAATTCCATAAAAATAAGGAATGTGATATATACACAAGTCACTAAAACGTAAAATCGACTCACCGACCTTTACAACAAAGTCGAAATTCAAATTAACTCAACAAGTCCATCATTTCGTTATTACTTAACTTCTTCGGTTCACCGTTTGCTTCGTTATTGTTCCCTTGTGTGGGCAAAAGAGATTCAAACGCCGACCAATCTTGTTTCATAGTTGTTTGGTTATTTTGGTTATTTGCCCATTTATTGTTGAAATTCCCCGGAGAGGTCCAATTCCCGCTAGCGGGAAGGGCTGGTTGATTGAAACCCATCGGTTGGTTTTGATAACCAGTTAGGTTATACTGTGGGTTTATGGGCGCGTTTTGATTTAAATTATATTGAGGCATTGGATTATTCGTGTTGGTGGGGAGGTTGGTTGATGCGGTTGGGAACGGTTTGTGGGATAACTGGTTTAGGTTAGATTGTAAGAGGGAACTGGTTAAGTCTATTGGTTTTCGTGGTTGTTTCTGTGCAACAGGGGTAGCTGTTGGTGGTGGTTGGCGGTTGAACTTCTGAACCGCTTCTTGCTGTCTTGCTAACCTGTAAATGAATAATAAAAAAACTGTAACAAGGCTAAGAAATAATGCTGGAGGGCTATAATCTATGGAAAAAAGGTACAACAGGGCGCCATTTTAAATTGAACTGAAGATTTAAATTTAAATTGATTATTATATTTGTTTTTACTTGTTTTGATTATGACATGCCTATGTTAGACAATGTAAAATGTTTGTTTGCATTTCTTAGAAAGTGATTCAGACATTTCATTCATAATCATTAGTATCTATATCCGGTATTTGAAGTTGTTCATCATTGTTCAACAATTAACAATCACATTATAAATTGTTCATTGTTATACTTCTTAACTGTAAGTAGGTACAGGTCTGTAGGTAGGTACTTTCAATAAAAAAAGAACTTCAACCTAAGGTTTTTAATTTAAAATTACTATCATTTTACCGTCATTTCACTATCTATCGTTCAACTAGATCTATACTTAATAATACTGATGGATATGACATTATTACCTTTGTTTGTCTTCCATAGTAAGCGACGAGGCGGTAGCGGCGTTGTCCACAGTTTGCACTGGTTCCGTCTTCTCAACACTCTGATTGAACGAAAAAGTATCTAAACCCAGGCCAGAAAACATCTTATCGATATCTGTCTGTGGTGTTGGCACAAGCGTCTCCGGCCCGGGAGACAGTGCGTGTTCCATTACTCTGAAAAAAAAAAAGATTTGCTAGTCTAGTGACTGCTAAGGCGAGGGTTGTGTATTCGAAATGCATGAGGGGCAGATGTTAGCGACGAGCGCAAGTATTTGTATTTATTTACAGTCAAGCAGATCAATACATATCCACATGAAGTTAAAGCTTCTTAAGAATACATGAACTTTATTCCAATAGTAATAAGGTCTATAAACAATTTTATAGGGTACTAGCGGCCCGCCCCGGCTACGCCCAGATAGAATTTTTTTCAAAATATTCTATAGCCTATGTCATGGAATAGTGTAGCTTCCCAACAGTGAAAGAATTTTTCAAATCCACTCGTTTTGGAGTCTATTCAATACTAACGAGCAAAAAACAAATCTTTTCTCTTTATTATATTAGTGTAGATTTATAATTATGATATTTACTTCATATAGCCTGGTTTACCACATAGACAACTTTTCTAAACAATGCAACAAATTTCCAAAAGATACATACTTTGACTCATTCTGTATGGAGTTAAGTTGTTCCAGCTTGGCTCTGTGCTCCGTCTCCACCTTGTTTATCATTTGCTTCACTAAAGTGACCAGAGCGTTGAACTGGTTCAATGTTAGGCCATTCTCCACGCACAATGGGATCAAAAACGGGAGTACCTTCGTGGCCATCACCTCTTTGGTGATGCCGAGTTTCTTGTGGCTTAACGCTAGTTTGTAAATGCCTGGGAACATAAATGTTTTTTGAAATTAGCAAGCATGCTAAGTACAGAATGCTATGATGTTTATATATGTGATGATATAAGTGTGTTACGAAAATACTACATTAGGGTGCGTCGGGGTAAGGTTGAACGAGATTTCGATGAGATAAACCATGTTTTTTCTAAAGCCTCATAATTTGAATCGTATGAAGCTGACGTATATGAAGTGATGTTTTTAGTAAAGTTAATGAATGGTTCTTCCTATCTTTCCACAAATGGGCCTGATTGAAGGTGTTTTTCATGTATAAAAACGATAGCAAAGTTAAACTTATTGCAAAAAAATCGTGGGGTAAGATGGAATGATGAGGGGGGAAGATCGATATAGTTCTTAAAATCTTTAATATCCATTGTGGGTCCATTTGGATTATATGCACCGAAAGCATATTTTTTTCTCTATTCAAATATATAAATACATTTTGAAAATATCTAGTTTTAACTACCAAAACGAAATTTTGTTAAATATAATATTTCAGTCTTACCCCACTTTGTATTCAGATGATATGCGGTTCTCAACATTTTCTTTTTATATCCTAATATTTAAATTTTACTACCATGTACACAAAAAATGTAATCATTTCTTTATTTAAATAGACAAGTAGTTAAACTAACTAAATATACCTATTACAACTTTTATTTAAAATCTTTTTTTTTACACATGTTTTCATGATTTGTGAATATTACACTACTCATGAACGAATCATACAGTTTGACAACCCCTGACTTTTACTATGGGTTTCATAATCGGGGTAAGTTGGAAAAGAAAATATTGCCGTCTTGCCCCTGGGTTTTACAAGCGGTGTAAGATTGAAAAATATAAAAACTCCAAAAATATAAAAGATATGCAAAATCGGATTTTATGTATCAACTAAAAAAAATTATCAATAACACGTATCAAAAAAACATATTTTTAACTTGCGTGTAGAAGAAACTACGGAACGTGGGGGAAGATTAAAAAACGCATTTATCGCTCAAAAACATACCTTGTCGAAAAATTGCAAAAAAAACATATGCCCTCACACCTGACGATTATCGCTGACTGAGATAAGGAGCGCAATGAAATTACCTACAAAACTCTGTAGTCAGTGTTAAAAAATATGCACGGAATAGGCAGCTATGAGGGGTTTTTCATCTTACTCTGTTTTTCATGTTACCCCGACGCACCTATATTATTAATTTAAAGATTCTTTATTGCAAATGTATATTGTCATTGGGGCTGTAGGTACCTACAAAATGTCAAATTTCATAAGGAACTGTTTTAAAAGTTGAAATGGAGGAAATTTCTAATTTATCCTACAAGATTTAACTATGAGTCTGTAAAAAGGATACCAAATGTTGTATCAAAATAAATTATTTAGAGACAAGTTTTTAATATAAAAAAGAACTTCAAAATATTTGAATTACTAATAATTACTCTTGATTTTGTATAAAAAGATACTTACCTAGTATTCCCATCAACACAGCTGGTTCTCTAGAGGGAATCTGCGGCAGAAACGGTATAATCTCGTCCAACACCAACCATTTGTCCAAATGTTCCAACAATTTGCCCAAACATAGCAAACAGTTCACACGCACCGAAATATAGTTTGTGCCCATGCATAACTTCTTTATACGCGGTAACAAGGCATTTTTCATTGCCGGGTAATCTATTAGCGATGCAAATGTTGGCAACACTGACAGGCAAAGCTCTTGTATTTGCTGTGCATCAGACTCTAAAGCCCTGTACAACATCGGAAGTATATCAGTCTTAACCTCTTCACCAGGCGTCAGTTTCAATAAAAGCTCCATTTTTTGCATGAAAATTAACAATATCTGTATTGGATCCTGAATCAACATAACAGGTTTGAGCACTGGCAGGATGTATTTTACGTATTCCTCTTTGGTCGAATTTTCTGCAATGAGTAAAACGTTCGGCAGAACGAATGGCACCATTGGAGGGTTGACAAACTCTTTGCTCAGACAGGGTAAAATCCTGTATATGCAGATTCGGTGCGGCATTTTTTGGATAATCTGTGGTAGACCTTTGTAGAACTGGGATTTTTGAAGGTTGTCCCATTGGAACATGGAATCTAGGTAGTTCAAAGTTTTTACACCAACATCTTCAAAATATGGTATCTGTCAAAAATAATATAAAAATTATTGTTATACAACACTTTCTTTTTAAAATAAATAGTGAAATGCTGGAAAGAGATCATCTAAAGAAAAGATCAAGTATTTTAGTACAAAATAATATTAGTAATAACCTTAGATGCCACATAATCTTTAAATTTTTTGTCATTTTTACCAATTTATCTTGCATATAAGATATTAGTTTTGAAAATTAACTTCAGAAATTAAAGAATGAAAACATTTTGACTCGTAGAGAATGCCTTAAGGCATAAAGTTCGCTCTTTGTACACTTCCTTTTGTTAAGTTTTGTGAAATAACATATAAATAAATAAAACAGAAACATACCTTTAAAAATTGGTGTGGATCTGGCCTTAATTCTGGAGTAACATTTAACATTAATTTGACATATTCTCGTAGTCCTTCTGCAACGCAAGACAGTCGAGAGGGCTGCAGATTTCTCATCTCATTGACAAATCTCTTGAATTTTCCATAGTCGTTACCAATATTTCCTAACGTCACATGATTTGTACTTTGTGTTGCGTATATTAACATGCCAAGAGAGTATATATCACTGGCAGGTGAGTGTGTAGCTGAAAGGATATATTCTGGAGCCAAATAATCTAATGACGGTTGAGTCAAAGCATGCATCGCTGGACAATACTCATTGAATGGCCAAAACGGTGCAGCACCCGGTGAGCTCTGGTTGGCAATGCAAAAATCAAACCCAAAAATCTTCCAGGCACCCTGCTGGTTCACCACTATAGACTCCGGACAGATATTATGATGCAAAAGTTTCACATCATTGTGTAGAAATGCCAAACCTTCGGCAACTTGCATTAAGCCATATTTTATTTCAAGTTCATACAACTTATAGTTGTTCAAAAGGTTGGGTATGGGTTGAGGCATATTCTCCATATTTCCTAGGATATTCGCTAAGCTAGCGAATACAGGTTCTGTTGCAAATGCCAAGCTCTCCCTACTTTCTTCGAGGCTGTGCTGTACGGTCAGAATTTGTGGATGTCTAAGTTTAGTGAGCTGAACAATCCCACGCTTTAACGTCTCTAACATTATGTCTCTGTCAGCTTTAGTAAACCTCTCAAGTTGTTTCTTCTCAAAGACGAAAATTGAAGCTTCCTGCTTTGTCGACTTTTTGTAGCCCTTGTAAATCTTCCATAACAAACCTATGAACATTACAGACGATATCAATATCAGTAAATATGGTTTAGTTTAAGATATACCTTGTATTAATACAATGTATTGTTAGTTTACCTGTACCAGCGCTGGCAACAAATTGCGTAGCCTCGAACTCTCGTGTCACAGGATTTCCAGGCAATACGCCTGATAATTGTGACACAGTATTACTCACTGAAGAATAGAATTTATTAAAAACCTCCATCTTGTTCCACGCTTTATTACTTTTTAATATTATTGCGAAAATCTAAATCATTACACAAAATACAACTAGCCAACCCTAATGCCGTATGTCACATTGACAAATAAATTACGTCCAGAAATGCAGTAGAAAAACTTTTTATTTAGTAGATTGTAGGTATCTTTGTAAACTTTGTTAAATTCAATACGTAATATGAACGATCTTTATAAATGCAATAAATCAGGCGTTTTTCGAAAATGATTAACTTAAAATAGCTTTTAGAAACTTTAAATACCCATCCTACAGATAAATAAGTAAAACACTTGATCAAAAATTATAATTTCAAATACCTATCACTCCCAAATTATTGCAACAAATAATATATTAGAATAAAATAAAATATTACACTTTTTTGACACAACACATCAAACTTGATCAAACAGAAGTTAAATCGATAAATACTTCTTTGGTATTACTAATAAACAGTAACAATTTTTTCTCTCGTTCTTTTTGAATATACAAAAACTAATAATAAAAATGAACAACATATATAAATTGACAACAATATTGCTGTTCATTGTCCCTATCTGTATATCAGAAAGTGATCCATATGCATCAGAAGAATACAATCCGATGGGTCCTCTGGTGAAATGCAGTTTTCTTCCGATGGAATTCTTGGATTGCAAGGAGCCCGTAGATCACAAAGGAAATCAGACTGCTAAAGACATATTGGGGCACGGGTGCGTGAAGTTTGGAGGAGTTAGATATGAAGATGTTGAGAAAGCCAAAGTGCAGTGCAAACCCTTAGAAGGAATAGAATGTCACGATACTAGAAGCTTTCTTCGTGATGGTGTACCGTGTGTGCGTTACTCTGGACATTATTTTACCACTACTTTAATATATAGTATTTTATTAGGCTTCTTAGGGATGGACCGCTTCTGTCTAGGTCAGACGGGCACTGCTGTAGGGAAACTGCTTACATTAGGTGGGTTGGGAATCTGGTGGATTGTAGATGTGGTGTTATTAATCACAAATAGTTTGCACCCAGAGGATGGGAGCAATTGGAATCCTTATGTTTAAACTAGGTTTTTTATTCCCAAGAATTATGAACTGTGTGACTGTGCCTCTAAATTGTTGAATTTGAATTATTATTATACATTTAAGTCAATATGTATGATGTAGTTATTAGAAACTACAGTAGTTTTTCTGGAGAAGCCAGATAAGTAATGTTAAGATCTTATTATGTTAAAAAATATTGGAGTTTGTAGTGGCTGATATATCTTAGTGTGAAGCATTATTTCTTATGTTAAGAAAGTAACTTGTGATTTTATTATTAAGCGAAAAGTTTATAAATTATTTATCATCAAGTCATTATTATCTTTATCTATACATATAATATGGATATCAATATAACTATCTGAACTATTAGAATTAAAATCTTAATTTATCATTAAGCCAATAAAAATATCATAAGCAAATGTTAAATTTTAAAACAATAATCTGATTTTCAGTTGCTGCAGTTTTTATATGTTGAATAAATTTTATACTATAATTTCTTTGTATAATTTTTCATTTACCTATTATTTTAAAGAGTTATGCAATAAAATCACTAACATTGGTAATGGTACTATGACCTAATTAAGATAAATGACAACAAAATCCAAATCAAGAGTGGAAATGAACCAATTTGAATTAGCCTAAATACTTGGGAATAAGTTACTGTCAGCAAAACTGATCATTTCATTAATAACAAATGAAAAATCTAAATAAACTCAGGAAACCATGCATGTTTTTTAAGTCATTGATTATGCATGTTTTATTAAAAAACCTCTTTCAAATTCTCTCTAAACCCTCATAATAAGGAATATAAGGAAATAATTTTATCCTATGTCAAAATAGCTCAAATGTCACATAAGATAAAGAGCAGATAAATGATAATTGCTGAATCTGATATAAAAATAATAATGTAACAAATGCTCAAGTCTTGTACCAAAATGACAAGAACATTATTGCAGTAAGGAACAACATTGTCAATGTTATAAATAAAAGAATAATGGTGTTTTAGAAAGTTTATTTAAACTTAAGCCACCAGGGCTGAAGCGGTGCTTGACTCATATTTCCAGTTGGGAGGGAGCACGCTCTTGGTCTTATAGTAACGAGCTAGCCTGTGAATTCTGGACTCTACAAGAATCAGTCTGAATTTGCTGTCCTTGTCTTTCCTGTTGCGCTCCAAGTGCTTACGCATGGCGACGGCCTTCTTGATAAGGTAGTACAGGTCCTCGGGTAGATCAGGGGCAAGACCCATGGCTTTCATGATACGGAGGATCTTCTTGCCAGTGACAAATCTGACTTGAGCCACTCCGTGTGAATCCCTGAGCATGACACCTGGAATATAAACGCTTTTATTAGACACAATAAAACTGTTAGCAGACTTTGTTATATCTAAACCAACAATTAATGAAAACTGACTAGTTTTGTGTCTAAATTGTGGATAAGTTATAATGAATGTAAATTTGTCCCTTAAATATTTATCTATGCAATAGTAATGCAACAGTCACAACAATTTATGCACAAATAGTCGAAACAATAAATTGACAATGCTAAAAAGTAGAATGAATTTTCCTTTCTACCAAAATGTAAAAGAGATCAAGGCTAAAATAAACAAGAAATAAGACATAGAAAACATGCATCTAAAAATAAAAAGTTTCCAGAGGAGATACGTAGTATTCAATTACTAATTAATGTTATCTACCATTTACACTTTTAAACAGACACTCTCAATTCCATAATTATTTATACATTTAGTATGTAAGAAATTGGAGAAAATGTCTGTAATGTGAATTATATTTAAGAGTAATTTCATTTACCTATAAACCACGAGAACGATTATTTAACGATCACAGGGACACCTCATTTCCAGTTCTTGATAAAAAATTAAGACCATGCATGTCCATGCAATGGAATTACTTTTATAATATTTTAATATTAATACAGTTATCACTCGTCTGAACACTATAATGTATTAGAAATCACTTTACACACGAAACATCATCAATGAATGCGAGATGTGGCCGCTTACCGATTTGTGAGGGGGTGAGACCCTTCTTGCCAAGTTTGAAGATTTGTTCCTTAACATCATCAGCGGTTAGTTTCAACCACGTTGGGACACTGCGGCGGTACGGCAGTGCCGACTGGGAAATACCCTTGCTGAAACAGAAAAATCACTCTTTACCCAAGCCATGTGGTAGGGCTCGACACGACTTGAAGGTTATGTTGCTGTCACAAAATCACTTTCTCAAAGAAAAACTAAAAACCAACGATAAATGCGGTACATAGTGATCACGCTATATAATAAAACATAGAAATTACCCAGGTGCGTGCATACGACCCATGGTTGCGGCTTTTTTACAAAATCGCCGAACTGACAACGACAACAAGGAAAATCAAAAAGATGGTGGCCGGAATAGGATACTTTTTTAATTTTTTGTATTAGCTCTATGGTTAGATAGGGTTGTAACTCTTGTGACATTTCCGGCTATTCCAACATTTGCGATTATCTCATGATCTTATTAAAAAATATACTTAAAATTTTATAATAATAAATTCACGCATTACTAGGAAATATTCAATAAATTTGAAATATCCCAATCTGAATGAAAATGAAATTCTGAATGTTAGTTCTATTGCCATAGCCTACTAGAGATACATAATAAAAAAAAGTTACATTTTACTGTCAAAAGATTGTCAGATCGAACGAATTCCAAGAGAACGAAATAAAATAATTCCAGCCAGTGTTCAATTATTTCTTCTAAAAATGGCCAACTATGGCGTGTCGGAGAAGGAAATGAGCCTTATCAAAATGCAGGCCGCAAGGCGTGCTGAATTGAGGCGCGAATTTCTGAAGCAGAAAACTAATCCCTTTAAACATGCTGCAGAAGCTGGTTATGTGGTATGTATTTATTACGTAATTTTATTGTTATTAAACTTTAAATCAGCTGTAACCTGTGAAATAAGGTAAAGGGTATTGTTTTATTGATGTTTACTTATTGTTTTTTTCAGTTTGACCCTGCCATTCAGAAGTTTATGTCCATGAAAGTTACCCAGTTTGACAACTTTAGGCCAAACCGTAGTACTAGTTTGTTTGGTATTGGAGCTATCGTGATACCGATGGTGGCTTACGGTTACCTGATTTGGAATGACCGCGCAAAACGCGAGGAGCAGATTAGAAATGGAGAACTCCGCTATAAAGACAGATTGTTCAAACTTCTTTAAATACAAATTATGAAATTGTAATCAAATAATCTTAGAAAATATAGTAAATAACCAATTTATTTAATATTTACATATTTTATTTAATATCTGTTATAAAACTGAAGTGATGAAATTCACAGTAGATTTTCTTTTTTTTTATTTCAATAAAGCAACCAGTACTTTCCACAGCAGTGACAAATTGACAATGTCAAAGCGAGATATTTCTTTTACTCTGAAAATTTAGATATTTTGTTACAATGGCTGACCACGGATTATCAGATGTGGAATGTAAAATAATATATGAACAGATTAAGCGGCGTGAGGAATATAGAAAGCAATTCATGAAGATGAGAACAGATCCTTTCAAGCATTCTACCGAAGCTGGTTATGTTGTATGTTTAAAATCTTTAAGCCTATAGTTACCACGAAACAAAATTTAAGGGCTAATTTTGTATGTTATTTGTAAACCTTTGTTTATCATAGAAGTTTAATGCCATGTATATGTCGCAGTAAGATGATAAAAACAGGGATTTGATCAAATCCCTCAGTGATATGATCAACTCCCGGTAGATGATAAAAATACCACGCGTTGTGTCATTTCCCTAGCGAAATTTAGTGATTTGATCAAGTCTCCAAGTCATTCTAGGGAAATGAAAGAATCATAGAAATGGCTGATAGATTTCTTCATTTCACTTAGTTATTTGATCAAATGCCTGGGCTGTTTTAGGGACATGATAAAACGAGTAATTAAGTCAACTCGGTTTTAACATTTTACCAAACACGTCTAGTGATTTGATCAACTCCCTAAACAGTTTTAGGGAAATTAAAGAATCACAGCAATAACTGGTGGAATTCTTCATTTCATCAAATCTCTTAGCTGATTTAGGGAAATGATAAAACTAGTCTTAGAAACAAGATAATACCCTTTAGGAAATAACTATTATTTGCCATAATTACGAAAAAAGGAAATCCAGACTGTTTCTTTGTACACAGTGGGTATATGTAGGGGACATCTTAATTAATGGCAATTGAAGGTCTCCTTTAGGTACGACGACGAGCGAAGCGAGGAGGAGTGTTAGGTAAAACTGTGTCCTTGCAGCGCGCGAGCCGAGCGAGCGAAGCGAGCGTGCCGCGGTAGCGGCCGGCGAAGCGTCAGAACCGATACTTTTGATAATACGACGCGTCATATTTTCGCATGTGCCGGGATTTTATCATCTCTCTGAGGGATTCCTGTTTTTATTATTTTTCTAAAAATATTTAGGGAGTTGATCAAATCACTAGACGTGTTTGGTAAAATGTTAAAACCGAGTTGACTTAATTACTCGTTTTATCATGTCCCTAAAACAGCCCAGGCATTTGATCAAATAACTAAGTAAAATGAAGAAATCTATCAGCCATTTCTATGATTCTTTCATTACCCTAAAATGACTTGGAGACTTGATCAAATCACTAAATTTCGCTAGGGAAATGACACAACGCGTGGTATTTTTATCATCAGCCGGGAGTTGATCATATCACTGAGGGACTTGATCAAATCCCTGTTTTTATCATATCACTGCGACATATACATATTTCAGTACAATTTTCCATATTGTAGCAAAAAATATGTAGTATAATATCAGTTTGGAGAAAATTTATGCACACATTGACACTAATTTATTACCATATTTGTGTATGCAAATACTGATCACTGCAATAGTTTTATAATAGGTATTATGTTGGTAAATATTTATTAAATACATTTCTTTTCCTTAGTTTGATCCCGCTATCCAGCGTTTCATGTCAATGAAGACCTGCCAGGCTGAATATTTTAAAGCATGCCCAAAGACTATTATCTCTGGCTTAACCATGATTGTAATGCCAATGTTGGCATATGGCTATCTGATATATAAAACTCGTAGTTACCTGGAACGCCAATATCGATGTGGAAAAATTAGATACAGAGAAAGAATACACAAATTCCTTTAAAATGTCTTTAATCATTAATTATTTACGCATAAAAGCATATTTGAAGATGGTTTTCATTATTTGCTTAGCTTTGGGAACTGAATAAAAATATGTATCTTAAATAATTAAATGAACTAAATTTTATATTTCATGTTTAAGTAGGTTCTTAAAACAAACTTATTATTCAATACAACAGTATTATCTGCACAAGACATGTTACTCAATATTATCAAAAACAAATATAAACTAAATCAGTTCTTTTCTTAAAAAAAGTTTATCGGTCATCCAGAGATTTGTCTCTGGTTATGACAGAATCTTCAAATTTCACCATGTATGTGGTCCCCTTATGCCAATGGGCAGTCACCTTTGCAGGCTGAAAGGAATAAAATATATAACCAAGTTAATAATTCTAGCTTACTAGGATGCCAAAATAATGAATAGGTATTTCATATTTCAGGATGTTTGAACTTACAAATCCACTTTTAGTTAGGACTGCCTCAATGATACCAGCATTGAAGGTGGCACAGTTGAGAGAACCCTTATCTTTTGGAACACTTATGAACTTGTTTACCTGTCAATTAAGCACATTTCAAATTAATAGATATTCAGAATGTACAGATTGTAAAGAATGAATATTTCTTTTAGTATGGTGGCTCACCATTGCATCTTTCTCAATGATATAGTATGTTCTTTCATCATCATTGGCATGTTCCAATTTGTCAGCTTCCTTGCCAAATAGCACCTAAAATAAAAACATAATTAATTGCTTAAATGTAAATTTTAAGTTTAGGAGTTCTAAAACTGAATTAATCAAAGAAGAATGCAAAATTTCCATGTAAAAAACTTTAGAACTGGAGTAAATTACAAAAACAATACCTTCCATAGAGTAGATTTCACAAAAAGCAACATGTTCAATAGCTTTATTTCGCGCTTGCTGTTCCTCTCTCTAACAAAGTACAGGTCAAGCAGTCTGGTGCCCACATCCTGACCAATATCAGATAGCCTAAAATATTTCAATAAAAATATAGGGTACACATTTTAATTGTTATATTATGCATTGAAAAAATTATGCACGTAACTTACTTGTTTTGAAGTTCATGTATAGAATGCGATCGGTTCTGACAATACTGTACGATTTCAGAAAATAAAAGTGCATAGAGAGCTAGCGAAACTTCTCCTTTCCCTTTGCTCAGAGGCTTGTCGAGAATAGATGATTTAGAACGACTAGAAGACATGATTGCCTAGTATCTAAAATACTAGTAAATTAAATTATTTGTGCTTAAATTCTTAATATTTTTTAAACCATATAATACACATAACGCCCCAGTTCTCGCTGATCTTCAATTTTGACAATGGACTTGTCAAAAATTGTAATATTCGTTTCAGTTTACGCATTTTATTATATTGTGTGTGATGTCACACATAATATATATACACGAGTGCTTGTAGATTTTTCGTTGGGGAAAAATCTGTAGACAAATTAAATATCAATCTAAGATACAATGTGATATTATGTATATAGACGCGACATAGGATTTGCGTTTTCAACGAATTTAATTACATAATGATGTAAACTAACCGATTTTGCAGGTTTATTCAAACCTAAGCATAAGAGTAGATTTAAATAATGTTAATAAATATATTTTTATTATAACCTGCTTGTATTCGCTGTTCGCTTATTATTATAGGTATTTATTTCTATGTGTAGAACGGAACTCGTACAATTTGACAGCTGACATGCTACAATGTCAGGTTAATCAATCAAACAAAGTCTAAAGCACTTTGAAGTCAAGTCAAAATTAAACAAATGTCCAACAGTCCAAGTGGTACGGGCTAACCTTATATATCATTATTTCTATAATTTCTATTGTGTAGTTATTAAAAGAAGAGACGGGAACTCGTCACACTGAATGAGTTTTACCACATAAAAATACATTTTTTACACAGCATTGGTAGTTAAGGTGGTACAATGCTCTGCCCCGAAATCTACAATTTTCCTCCGCCAAAAGTGGTTTCCGCATGTAAAACGTATGACAATGTTGAAGCTGCTTCGGAAACGATTAAGATGAATGAATTTTACAAGAGTTTAATAGTGTGCTGTCCTGACGAGTTACAAACACCGCCTTCTATCGAAGAATTGATAACAGATGATAATGATTACTATAAAGTGTCTAATTGTGCGGTTACGGAATTCATTGATTGTAACTTTATTGAAAATTTCGTGAAGAAAGGTAAATTATATTGTCTCACATTAGGTACAAACTGCATTGTTCAGAATTGTGTGGCTATAACGTCTGATGGTTATCTTACCCTTCATGTTTTGGATTTCATATACCAAACCCTAGGTTTAGAAGGCACAAAGCGGCCTCATAATTTCTATGAGATAAAGCTAGACCTAAAGAACTTGAAGAATATTGACAAATTAAATAGGTGCTTGAGCAAATTAGAAGAATTTGATTTTATGGTTTGTTGGGAGCCAAACAATGAAGATGTATGTCCATCATCAATAGCTAAATACTTTTATGACAGAGATATTGCTGTATCAGTTTGTACTCCACAAATAAAACATCTGACACCTTCAATCACTGAAGTGCCGGGATTAGATGATGATTATATGGATGAAATGGCAGAATGGATTGGTATGTTAGCACATGGAGGGGATTTGTATCCAACTGAAAGCTATATCAGTACATACAATCAACCTGAGAGTGAGAATTCACTAAACACTTCAAGAATATGCCTTCTTATCGCTAAAGGACTATTTACACCTAGAGTAATTGAAAATGTATGTAGAAATATTCAGGAATATGCATTGTCTAGACAGTTGGAGGGTTATTGGGCGTCATTAAGTGTACAGAGCTATGAAAACAGCTTGTGGCAGTGGAAATGCAGCAGTCCAAGGATGTTTCAAGCTCATGACTCTAATTGTAATCTCTTTTTCAATCACAGTAGTGTGAAGGAATATACCATTGGACAAATTAAATATTCATAGCTAAATTATTTTCTGTTTTATTATTAAATGACAACAACACTTTTTTTACCCAAAAATTAAAAGTTGAAGACAGGATAGAGGATGTTTTATTGTTTTTTTAGGTATTCTATATAAACAAGTTATTATATTGGTGATAAGTATTATGCAATATGAAACTGCTGATTAAATATAATTTTCAATTAGATGCTGTGCAAATTTCCACAATTTAATTCTTATTCTTAATGAAAATAGTTAATTTATCTTACCATGCAAAAAACTGTCCAGTGCAACCTCTTCTTTTCTATATATTAACTTCTTACAACATCTAATATGGGATAATATAAATATTTATTATCATACATACATAAAGTATATGAATATTATAATTTATATGGTATAAAATAATAAAAAAAAAATAACTTTTAAAAATTTATTAAAACAAAACAGGAAAGTATTGCAGAATTTCCCTGCACCAAAATAAAAAAAAAACAGATTTGTTTCAAGATAAATGCTAGGAATGCTAAATAATTCTTGGTTTAGAACCTTGTTATAATAGGTAATTATAATCACTTTAAGATCAAATTTGTATGATGTACCACAACTTAGCCCAATTATGTAGTTAGTTATTCCTTCTACAAAGCTATATTTTTAAGATTTCGTTGTCTAGTTAACTTATTTTCTGCAAGCCCATCCATCACAACTGGGCAGTAAAAGGGCTGCATTTGTCAGGCCTGCATTAAAAAACAAATCAAACTTTGTATTGTTGCATCTAAACAACAAACACAGATATTTAACTAGCTATTTTAAAGAGCCATAGACTAGCTGTGAGAAATCCACAGTGCTCCAAACATTTTCTAATTTAATTAATATTGATATGATATCGTAGTTGATCAATAGAACACTATATAAGAGCACTGCTAAGCTTTCAAGAAGGCTAACTGTTGAAGGACTTGAGAGATTTATTCAGACTTGGCGAGTCCGATGACACCGCAAGCGATGCGAGCGCCAGCATTGCCGGTGGTCTTGCTGAGCTCGTGGCCACCTGTGCCGAGGTCATCGGGGTCAGCGTGGACTACCAGGGTACGCCCGATGATGCTGTTGGGCCCAATCAGGGAAATCTGAGAATCTTGGATGCAAACCTGTAAAAAAGGGCACCTTAATGTAAATAAAAATTTAAATAGCTTCAATACTGCACAAGAAACTGAGTTAAATTTATTCAGAAAGATATTAATCTGTGAAATAATTGTGATGTTACAAAGTTACGAATTTCATAGAACCAATATAGTCCTGAATCAATGAAATCTTTACATAATCCCCAATATGCAACACTTTTTAAGATATATTATACCTATAATTTGGAAACTAATAATTTATCTAGAAACTGTAGTCCAATTCTAATGACATATACACATCTAACATCTGGATGTCGTATTAATACATAATCGCAAATTATGTTAAACCTGGAATGTTATGTGATGCTTGTATTATTGCCTTTATATTATATGAATCATATATAACTTATTATTATAGAGATAATAAAATTTATATAAGGTCTTACCTTGGTGACTCCACCATCGGTCTTGGCCTCAATGTTGCCGAGATCCCCGACATGTCTGACCGAAGAGTCTGGGGCTCCGTGGTCAAGCTTCGCAGGGTTAAAGTGGGGACCAGCTGAGGTGCAGCCGTTGGTGTTGTCTCCGAACTCATGCACGTGGAAACCATGCTTGCCCTATAAGGTTGAGCAAATTTTTGTTATTAGGTACACAGAAACTAAACTACTATGATAATGATAACTCAAGTAGGTACAAAGGTCAGTTTATCGTCATGAGAAATATGCCACAATAAATGACTTCACTATGACTTGCAAATAATACGCAAAAGTTGGCTACTACTAATCCAATTACCTACTGTATAGGTGTGGTAAACTTAATTTAAAACAATAGGCAAGAAGGAAAACAATACTAAGTCATTATGTAACATGTTGTTCATTAAAACATCACATTAGTAAGGCAATAAACAATTCTTCATTTAATCAAAGGATGCTTTAAGAGTTAAAATCTCAAAATTAATTTCTCATTTAATAATTTAAATTTATTACTAAATCCTACTCCTATGACAAACAAAATTTGTATGTCAGGATATAAATGACCTACTTCAGAAAACAAATAAATATGTTATTATGAAATAATGGACTAAATTTAAAATAAAGATAGCTTATAACCCCCATTTTTTTTTATTTTGATATTTTTTATTATTGATGGTAGAAACGGGAAGATATTATTTATCAAGCAAAAACTTCAGAAACACTTCTAACTTTCAGATAGTTGAAGAATGTTATAAGAGACAAAAATTGAAAGGTATCATGCCATGAATACTACATCTAGATAACTATAATGCTTTCTCTTATCATTTGTCAGTTATCTACAAGTAGGTAATTTGTGATAATTGTAACGTGAAATCAGTGGTTTAAAAACAGGCTATTCATGATTATACAACTTTATCGAATTCAAGGTCAGTGTCGCTTCACGACGCTTACTGACGCCAAATATGTGAATACATTTAAATATTTTGAATAAATGTGTACATATGCAAAGTTTTTTGAAACAAATAGGTGAACTTAACTTTGCAATGACTTACCATAATTTGGTACATATTATATGCATCAGGTTTGTCTAAACAATATATAATATGGAAAATCACATTAGATAATAATATGTCATAGGTAATCCTATGAGATATTTTCTAGTACTTTTTTGCTATTTACATACTATTCTACCCATAATAATTTCTGATGCCTTCATTCCTTCATTTGTTTCATTCCAATATTCTACCAATGTTTAGTTTTGCTTTTCAACTTTTATACTTCAACATACTTAATATAACTACTGTTAAAAATACTTATTTTACTAATTTTAAAGATGAAGTGTGAACAGATAAACATTGTTAAGCAAAGGAATTACTGAGTAAATATCAACAGTAAGTTTTAAGGTGTATTTCAAGAGGTTTGTCAAATAAAAAATGCTTATCATTAAATTACTTAGTAAAGTATTAACAGACCTTTGTGAGTCCCTGGACTTCTCCAGACAGCACTACTGGAGACTTCTCATCCTGTAACAATAGGTATGTAAAGTAAAGCCTACTTTCAGGTAAGTCTTAATTAAGCTATTTGCCAAACAAAAGGTAATATTAACATTGAAAATATTGTTATAGATACCTAAATAATCATAATTGTATATTCCCCATTGAAAATAAGTTCTTTTTCAACAGAAACAGTTAAGTACATCTTTTCAATTTACACAAAAAATAATAATGGATACCTACTTACTATACTATAATTACCTACGCATTTTTTAATAGGTAGGAAAATTGCATATAATGTGCATGTATGAATAATACAATTCCTTATTAAATACTTAAGGAAGCTGCATAGTTTGCAACACCCATGAATCAATATTATTACTAACAATATAGATAGTAAGTCATGCATAGGAAAACCTTCTAGAATAGGTACATACTCCTAAACCGGTCAGAATGATAAGCAATAATAAGTGGACATCTACTTATAAAAACGCATTAGGTATTATAACTTGGTATCTTTTTATCGTTCAAAACACACTAATTTTGTAGGTATGTTATAGCATTAATTTTTTAAGGTCACTAAATGACATAATTGCACAACAAAATACCGGAAAACACACCTTTTGATCGAAGAACACGGTGCCGTTGACATCGCCTTTGAGAACACAGACCGCTTTGGCAGGCATTTTGGGATGAATGAAGTGAGAATCCTGAAATATAAATAGCAGTACGTTAAAATTGGTTTATTTGGGCACGTTTTTTATTCGATTATTTCTTTTACTATTTTTTTGGAAGACTGACGTTCGTACGACGTCCCGGACTGATTAAGAATGACATTTGTGTTTTTTTTTAACAGTGAGTAGCGAGTAATTCAAACTCTATGCTCATTATTGCTCACACTAAGTCTAAGTAGATGTAACTCACTTATTATTAAATTAGAGCTTTTAGTTAGTTGATTTTAGGTAGTACACTTTTTGCACTATTTATTAACAACTATAGATACTTATTTCTTTAACTCGTATTTAGTGTAGACCGAGGTTTTAAGTGTTGTTACAGAACAGGTTCAAGCACGCTTTTTATTGTAAAAATATTGAAAATGCCTCTCAATTATCTGTTACACGCAGATACATGTTTAAGTCTCCTATATAATATAATAGTTAGTTACATTTTTTTATTCATTTAGTTAAAGTAGAATTAATTTTATGCTTCTAAAGATATAAAAGCGATCACCAGTTATTTTGGTAAACATCTTTTTAGGTCCCCCTGTGTCATAAAAACAGAGATAAAATGTGAAATGAAACGTGACTTTTCAGTGGATAATTATTGTTGACAGTTCTACCGACTGACAGTGACAGTTCCAGAATAGTTTGCACAATTTTTTGTGCTAGTTCTGTCTGACAGTGTACGTAAATAAGTAATGCTTGTTTGCAGTGTATATTTCACAAGTTTATTTAAAAAAGCACTCACTTAAGATTGTACTGCTCTTTATTCTTTTGATGCAAATTTAACTTTATTCTATAAGAAAAGTGAGGTTATCTATCGAGAGTAATGGATGATGCTATAAATACTAGTCCTGTAACTGTTCATTCCGCTGTAAGTATAAATTATATTTACTATTATTTAATTATAAGCTTATTTAATTACTATACCTACCTATTTGAATATTAATGTAATGTATTTTAATTTAATTCGTATAAGTAAAGTACCCATTACATACTTATAAATATAATTAATTCATGTTAACAGGCCACGAGTTCAGACGAAGGATATAAACCACACGATGAAGAAATTATTAAGGTAAGGCAAATTACGTGAACACCTTTATAATTATTAAAATTCTAGTTTTGTACTGATTTTATAATAAAATTTATTTTATTACAGGAATGCCCCCTATGTAAATCAGATGTGAAGTTTTTCTTTGTAAACTATAATGAAAAGGTTGCTATGTGCGAAAACCAGGATTGTGAATTCCCCTTTGGATATGAAGAACTGAATTTTGTGAAACAAGACGATGATTGGGAAATTGATGACGAACTGGATACCATCTCATCATGCAAAACAAAACACACTGACACAGGTTCCATGATTTCTACTGCAGCCTGGTCTGACATAGACAAACTTAACAGGGCCTATGACTCAGAAGACAGCCATCAAGAAATAAGAAATACTGAGTGCACAAAGAAGAGAGATGCAAAGATAAAAGAGTTTCTGGAAGAGAAAGAGGTTGAAAATGAGACAATGAAGCATGTTCAAGAGATAAGAAAATTAAACTCCCAGTTACAGTCTTACGAGGAGGAGGCAAACTCTTGCATAAGAAATGAAAAGTGGATAAAACATTTGATGTCCCTCCAGGGGCTCTCGGGGGTGCAGTTGTTGAAGAAAGAGGAGATGGTACGTTTGAAAAAAGAGGAGGCCTACCTCGGTCCAAATGAATTGACAATAGATATAGATCGGAGCCAGAATATGTCAATAAAAATTGAATTTTCAAATAGGTCAAATGTTGATAATACATAGAAAAGTTTATATTTATTTTGCCTGGTAACTGGCCACATTCTTTATTCCTACCAACATTTATTTTCGTTACTTATGACTTTAATTCGACAATCATACAATTGTTCAATACAGTCTAATACAGTCTCCGCTGTCTTGTTTATCACACAATAATATTAGAGTGAATGTTTTAACTAATTGCATTGGCTTGCCTTGTCATTTTAAATTCAATTACGATTTATTAAGCTTTATTTTATTTACCCACCTAAGTAATTGTGTAGAATGTGTAGTAATTAATTTTTGTGTTAGGTTTGTTAGGTGATAAGTTATTACTGTGATATTATTTCAATAATTGGTTTTAAAAATAAATGATTATTAAGTAAAATGTACTCTCTCTGTAACCAAAACTTCTTGATTAGAAGGTTACATCTTACCTTGTCAAAATACCTTTAGACTTAGAAAGAAGGCTATCATAATTAAGTTAGGTACTTACATAATAAAGAATATAGCATTAACTAAACAACATAGGTAACATACCGGTTCAGTGCCTTAATTTTAAAAAAGCTTAGATTATAATTACCTATTCTGTTTTTTATTCTGCACCTCAAATAAATTTGCATACTTGCATAAAGTTACGCTTCTCCCGCGTAGGGGTAGGTTTGCTTATGGCCTCGATGGGAATCGTGACGTAATGAGATTCAAGTTTCGTTACCACCATTCTTATTGTTGGGTAAAATTTTCTCATTAACAGAGTGGGAAATTTTCCATGCTGGCAGAACCCTGCATACCGAGATGAGTCTTTATAAGCGCTCGCTTGTTACCAATGAGAAACAAGCAGCTGTTTCTCATTTTGGTATGCTGGTAAAATTACGAACATACCAAAATGGAACACGAAAGCTAGACCTCATTAGCTCCTTTTGTATCGTAATGTTTCCTACATTGCTAACGGACGCTGTCAATAAGGTTGTAAGACAAAAATATAGGTAGGTATTACGCATAATTTATGTATTGCGTGTCCATAATGGTAAAAACCCTAATAGAAAACTCGGAAGAAAAACGAGTCAACGACCCATACCAGTTCTATAAGTATAAATTGACGGTAATCGGTAGAATTAGAGGACAAAAACTGACTCCAGCTATCACACGAGATCGTAGAAAGTTAATGGGGCGCTTGCCGTGATTAGATCGAGATAAATGGAAAAATGGCTTTGATAGCAAACGGAGCTTAACTTTGAAGGATCCAGTGAATTCAGTGCAATGCTATGGTGAGGTCGCTGACCTCTGCTTGCAATGGAACAAGCTTGGATTGTTAATTACGGCCATGTTATAATATACACGTGATACCCCGAACGTGTATTGCATCGTATTTGTTATTCAACTCGAGAAAAATGGTTCAGTTCGGTTACGTCTACATCTTTACGAAAGCTATTGTAAAATGTTCTTAGTTAAAAACTCGTATTATTAAAAATCTATGCTTCGGTTCCCGTAAATCTCAAGATTTGCCGTAAAACAAAACGCTATTCTTTTAAATAAAACATTTGTATAAGAAGGTATGGGTACTTCCGTACAATCAAGAGAGTTCAGTCAGTTCAGAACTAAGAGAATATTTTTTATCATTGACTGTTGCATCGTTAACTTTTGGAACAATGTGTATTATCTACTACATATACTTATCTACGTAAAGACTGCGTAAAGATCAAACGTTTGTAAATAAGTACAGGGCTTCTGTCCGGCTATCTACCAGATAAATTATACTTACCATGATGGAGTATAGGCACCTACATAATTGACACAGACTACTTCCTTCGTAGGACGGTTTCCGCTTTAGTTGGAACTACGCAGCCACGTTCCGGTTGTAATGATACTCGACTAGAAATGATAGAAGGTACCTATAGCGGATATCCTAAGTAGAACCTGGGTTCTATATAAATTAATTAAGTAAAAGTTTTATAATAGATATTATGTTTTCTATAACGTTAAGTTGTAATCACTAGACAGCAATTAGGTATAACAGAATAATTGATGCCTTCGCGCCTATTAGGGTTATTACACTTTGAAATGAAACAATTATTATATAACGGATTTAACACGCATACTTTATTTGCTGACGTTTCTAATAAAATTGGAATGAAACAACTATGAACGGATTTATTTTATTTTAGCTGACGTTGCAAAGTACCTTATATTTAAATTACCTACTTAAGTACATTATTTTTTTTTGTAGTTTGCATAACTGTATAAATCACTTTAGCGTTAGACTATTGTCAGTTCAGTCGTGCTACGATTATGGAAACTGTAAAGAATCCGAAACGTCAGCTAATACAATAAAATAAAAATACGCGAGTTAAATCCGTTAGGTAATAGTTGTTTCATTCCAATGTGTAATAACACTAATAACCGCAAAGGCATCAGAAATTATTTCTAATAAAAGTTCACATAGGTGCCTTCCTATTCGTAGCAGACTGAGCTGATGATAGTTAAGTTTTCGAAACATCAATAAGTATATATATAACATTGTTTTAATTGTTTTAATCCTTTAGAAATTATTGTAGTGGTAGGTGGTGGAAGGACATCCTCTGATGGGCTACGACTCTAGTGGCAACCGCGGACAGGAAGACGCAGTGTTGGTGAAGTATATAAAGGTATATAACAAGGCTACTACGTACGTACTGGTATATTCCTCCCGAGAAATAGGACCTAGACAGGTAGGTACCTATAGGGAAATTCTCATTGATCAATCCCAAACAATGCAAAGCTTACTGTAGGTACCTACTAAATTGGGGAGACTGTCTTATCCTCGTGTGAATTGAGACATAAGTAAGTACCTACCTAAGTATAGAGCAATTCTGATTCTCAGTACTAAATAATGCAAATAATACTGTACGTAAGTACTAAAAATAAAATAAAAATGCATTTGAAACAACCACAAAAACATTTCTTTGAGAACGTGCCCAGAAATGCCCAGTTTTTACTGATATTTCTGTGCACTTTCTGCTTATAAAAGTCCTCGAAGTCTTAGCCCAGCCCAGCTCATCAATAGGTTATAGACAGGTACCAAGTAGGTAGCTGGCTAGATATCCTGGTACTTGGCTGACCAGCTCAGGAGTAAGCCGGCTAGGCAGGATTGTAAGGAGTTTGAACTTGGCTTTCCCTCGCGGCGCGGCTTACAGTGACGAATCTTAACACGATCTTGTGCGAACATTGTTGGTAAATAAATATATCTAAGTATAAGTACTAATATTATAATAAAGAGGAAAACTTTGTTTGTTTGATTGTAATGAATAGGCTCAAAAACTACTGGACCATTTTTAAAAATTCTTACACCATTCGAAAGCTACATTATCCACGAGTAACATAGGCTAAATTTTATTTTGGAAAAAAATTGGGGATACGTGCGAAGCCGGGGCGAACCGCTAGTCATTAAAGAAATTGGTCTGGATTTCAGGAAAAGATCGACAAAGTTTTCTTAATATTGTTTTAGGGTTACTGATGGAAACATTTTTAGGTTTCCATTTTGAATAAGTATTTTGGCAATGCATACCTACTTAGTTGCTCATCTGAAATCTTCAGATTCAAACGAAATACCTATCACCCAAAAACATTTCCATATGCAAAATCACTTAAAAGTTCGTTCCATTTAATCTGTTGCTAATTTTCTTAATTTGAATCAATCACTACGCTAATTTCACCGAAATCGCAAAAACCGGTAAACCGTATCGGTTTTTGCGTTTGGTTATATCATAATGCGTTTTGCAGATTCGACGCTGTGAGGCCGCAAGCCAAGCCGTATACTGGCGAGCTTATATAGCCGTCGGTTAGCGCAGATCACTTTCATTGCCCGCCAGTGTACGATAGTGAAATGGTGTAATCGGATCGAGGTGAGTTCGATCTATTTGTTTAAGGGATATGAAAGTGAAATTATATATTACGAATTCTTTTCCTGGTTACGCGTTTAGGTAAATATACCTATAATAGGTAAGAGTACGTATATGGGTGGTTGGAGCCGAATTATGACAGCGTAGGTTACGGGTTCGAATTCTGGCAGATGGCAGTGCGATGAGCACGATAATAATACCTTACTTATATGTATTTATATAGGTACCTACCCATGTTTTTCCGTTGTGTAGTCCCTAGTAAGTACCTATAGTAGGTACAGATTTATTTTGTTTGGGATTAGACTAACTGGTGTTTTATTGTCTAAATTGATTAATTATTTAATAAGAAATACACCTAGGTACTTATTTTTATTATTTTTAATTACCGTTAGTTATAAAATCTAATTAAGAAAAAGCCTCCAAGAAAATTCTCAAAAGGTACCTTTATCACTTTTCCTCACTAAAATTGTAGGTAATTTAAATTCAAATCTTGATTGTAGGTATATTTTATAACTAAGTATTTAATTTATAAGCACACTCATTAAAATTCCAATTTAGTATGTCTTAAATAATATTGCAAATTTCCAGTAGGACGTTTTCAAGCATTATTACCTAATTACAATGCAAGTTACGTAAATGAAAGTTTGTAATCCCTACTAATATTATAAATGCGAAAGTAACTCTGTCTGTCTGTCTGTCTGGTACGCTTTCACGCTAAAACTACTGGACCGATTTAAATGAAATTTGGTACAAAGAAAGTCTGGAGCCTGAGAAAGGACATAGGCTACTTTTTAACCGACTGCAAAAAAGGAGGAGTTCCACGTGGACGAAGTCGCGGGCAGAAGCTAGTAAGAAATAATTCACTTACCTTTTTATCTAGTGAGTACGTTTTCTTTGCTCTTACTTCCTGAAATTCTAAAACCGGAAAACCGGAAGGATTAGAATCATAGACAACTCTCTGTTTAAGTTTTTCTCATTACAAAATACCAACATAAAAGAAAAAGTTCATCTTTGTTCCGCTTCACACATGCTTTGAACAATTTAGTTTATTTATTCAAAGCGTTTAACAATGGCGTACCTTTTGTATTGATTTAGATTATAGTAGGATGAATGAAGTGCACATGAGAGAAATCTTTAAAGTTTTTTTATCTACACATTAGGTATAATAAGCTTTTTTCGAACGTGAAATGTAATTAAGTACCTACCTAGGTACCTACGTTAATGTTATTATAAGTAGGTACTTAGAATCAGATAAATACCTAGTAGTAGGTATAGTGAATATTAGCGAATTAGGAAATTGTGAGACAGGTTACCACATTTAAAAAAAAATAGCTTACGCGGCGTCACAGCTCGTGCATTTTTTTACCTTTAACTGCATTTTTTTTTCAGATGAAGTGGTTAAGCGCGATCTGGTTGTTCGTAGTGGCGGTGCACGGTGGAGGTGGAGTTACTAAAAAAGCGGGTAAGACTGCTAATATGTCTTTTTCTATTATGTACTTAGTTGATTAAAGTAGTTACCTACAGGTGCAGTCCGAAGGGGATTTTATTGGGGTAAATTTATCATTTATCCTCATGACTAAATTTACTTAAACTAGGTAAAGTAACAGTCAGTAGGGATGCATTGAGAAACTGCGCTTGTTAAAGTTTCACACTTAATTTCAAAGATAGTTAAAAAATAAGTAAGTAGGGACTTACTTAGCTATTTATTATAATATATAGCGGCCCGTCCCGGCTTCGCACGGGGGGACTTAAGATTTTTTTTAAAGATAATGTTAAGATGAACAATTCACCCATAAAGCATTTTTGTATTACTTTAACTATATGCTCAGCGCACGCCACGGAAGGCCTCAGAAACGATACTTTTCCCCCGTTTTTGAAACATTTTCGGTTACTGCTCCGCAACTATAAGACCTAGCGTGATAGTATATAGCCTATGTTACTCGGGGATAATGTAGCTTTCCAAAGGTGAAAGAATTTTTGAAATCGGTCTAGTAGTTTCGGAGCCTATTCATTACAAACATACAAAAATACAAATTTTTCCTCTTTATAATATTATATTATAATATTATATTATTATTATTATAGTATAGAGTATAGATATAGATTAGTATAGATATATATATAGATCAATGACATGTTTTACTTAATAGTCGAATGCAAATATCCTGTTATTTCTGTCAAATTTTATTTTTTGGATGACTTTAAAAATTGGACTGGACTGAAAGGAATTTCCAAAATAGATTTTCTTTATGTTGTAGATTTTGTAATTTGTTCGGCCTTAATTTGATTTGAACAAGAATAATTTAACTATGCCTTGTTACAAAAGAGCAAAGCCTACAGTGGTTTTAATAAAATTGTCTTTATTTGTAACACTATTTGCAATGATTATCATTTTCTGTGATCACTGATCTTCCGTTACATCACACCTATTTCACGGACAATTTCCTCAAACAGAAAATTGTAAGTCATGGTAAAAGTAAAATAAACAGTAATCTCGCACCGATATAGGAAACGAAAGTATCATTTTACGAGCAATGTTACTCAAGAAACGGTAAAATAAATATTAATTATCGGTTATGTAAATAAATGGATTAATTGTTGACCGACATTCGTGTACCTATTGCGTAATCATACGACATGCCATAGGTACCATATATTTATAATTGTGTAGGTACCTATGTCACACTGTATTTTGGAAGTCGGTTCCCATTTTCAGAAAACTATAGGAATATTATGTACTCCCCGAAACTTACCTTACCTACCTACAATTGCCTTGATATATATATGCGAGGGGAAAAGTAGGCCAATTAATAGGTATTCTTCTAATAATAGTATTTTATAAAATATTGCAAAAACAAGTTATTAAATAATACGATTACCTATATTAAAATATAAATTAGGATACATTTTTTTAAGTTGTTTACGCTTTGAATTGACTTCTATATTATAATTCTTCCAGATCTGTCCCAATTTTGGACGGACGATTACAAAATGTTCGAGCAAATATATGGAAAAACATCTGACAAGGACTTGTACGGGGGTTCGTTACCACCTAGTGCATATCGGGGCATTGACCTCAGCTCTTTAAGATCCAGACAAGCATCCGACAAGAAAGAAAGGTTCATTGACACCGCACCAGGTGACACCGAACCACTCAACATATACTCTTTTGGAGATAAGTTCAACAATCTACTAACCAAACAGAGCTTAGAAGCATTCGAGAAGGTGCAACCGACAAAACAATCCTTCAAATTCATTCCCTACACAGGATTCAAGCCCATAACGCAAAGCACTGACCCAGAGACTTATAATTTCTACAAGGCCTTGGAATTTATAGATAAAAAGAAAAAAGCTGAGATACCAGAAAGATTAGCAGCTTATCAATCTTACTCCAACTATGATTCCTCTAATCCTGAAGAAACAGAAGCTTACAAAAGCATTCAGGATATTTTAGATGCCCACGAAGCGAATAAAGGTAATAGTAAGAAGCAAAATACGGAACATGAGAATTTGGCGAAGTACGTGAGCTATGGGGTGTCGAAAAGTAGAAGCAAGAAGCCAGCATCAAAATCGAGATATATTCAGAGTAATGATCTGTCTAAACCCAGGTGTTTTGCTGGAAGGTGCAGGAAAAGAGCATCGAGTTCTGTAAGAGTAAGAACCGGACCGTACTTGAGGAAGATTAAACATACCATAATTAGTAAGTAGGTTTGAGGACTAGGTCTAGATACGTTAATGTTTAGAAGACAACATCTGCCCGCCTGATTCTTAATTTATTCGTGAGCCAGTATCTGTTTTTGTTTATCTAAATTAAGTATTTGTTGTTATTTATTACTTATTTTTGTTGTTGTTATTGTTGTATTTTGTTATTTTTAGTGTAATAGGTACCTAGTTAAGTGAACCTAAATGAAACAAAGTTAATTTAATTAGAGTAGCTTTAATCATATAATTAATAATACTTAAGGGTCTCTTTAAACCGTAATTTTTATGGACAAAAATTGGTTAAAAAGATATTGCATTTTCACTCACAGCTCCTAAATTGTTTAGAAAGTGAACACACCATTAGCGTCCTCGATGTGTTCAAGTTGTAAACAATTTCATAAAATCAGCAACCACTTGGAATTTTGAGCCTGATACCATTATATACGTGCAAGCATGCATTTATTAAAAGGAAAATCGGATGATATAAGAAAATTAGATGTCCCATGTTGTGTTATAAAATGAATCTTCAAGACTTTTAGTTCTTAATGACTTCAATGTAGGATCAGAGTTACATTCGTTTCAGAAATTCTAAAAAGACATTACGAACCTAGATTCCCTTAAATTTTTAGCATCTGAAACATTTTCGAAAGTAGCGTCCTCCGATGGAGTTTCGGATCAGATTAAGACAGAAGTTAAATTAGGGCTCAGTAAATGAAGTTTGGGTTGGTGTCGCTCTGGCGTCCCTGGGCGTTAGCGACTGGGTTGGCCAGGGCGCGGCTCTTGCGCTTGTTCTCCTGGATGCTCTGCAGCAGGAACGGTGGTGCTGCTTGCCGCTGCTGCCGGCTGTCCAGCTCTCGCGCTAGTTCCTCTACGAACTGCCCACCCGTCTGCCTGGAGAAATATAAATTAGACACTAAAAAAGGAAGGAATAGGCTTGTTGGTTTTTCACATAGCCCTTCAGTTAGAGGGATCGTTCAAGTATTACTAAACGAAATTTGGGGGGTGGGGTGTTGTAAAACATTCACACTTTAACGCACGATGCGTTACAGGTGTGGGAGAGAGCGTGAATGTGTTACGTATTTATTTAATTTAATTAGTTGCGTTTAAGTATCTATCAGAAAAACGCGTTACATGGGGGGGAAGGAGGCAGAAAAAATTGCGTTATGCAAAACATGATCGGCCCCTTATCAAGAAATATTGGACACGTATTTTTTCTTTCTCAATCAGCCAAAATATGATTAAGATATAGCATGTTAAAGTCCAGCGTGACGTTGGAGTCTGCCAAAGCTTTCACCCCGAAATGACGTCATGAATTGTCTGATGAGAAAACATCCGTGTCCTACTATTTTTGATAATGTTATTACTTATATTATTGTTTTTTTTACCAAGGAAAAATTGAGATAAAAGAGATTTAGGTCCCTTAGACACCTCTTTAGTGGGAATTCCAGTGTTTTATTTATATATGTAGTAACTTTTTGTTTCGTCAATCGCGTAACAAATGAATCGCTTGTACCTATTATTACCTATGTATATTATAAAGTCGGAACTACAAAGCTTGTATTGAATGCATACCGCTTCCTTAATATCTTGAAAACAATCGGAAGTACATGAAGAACAGTCACTCGAGTTTCTATCGCGACACAGAACACTCATTATGACACATGATACAGTATATTATCGTGTCCGAGAAATGTTTGCCGTTAAGGTATAAATAGGTAGGTATTACTCATTCTGGATTAACAACGCGTACTTGCAAAGCCGTTTAATTAGCTCATGATAAAGAAATAGGTACCTACTTTTTTACGAATTTAATTATGGGTTAAGAAATCATTAATTAAAATCCGATTTAGTTTCAAAGACATTTTCTGCTCATATATTAACTATCTTTACTAATATAGTAAAGGTTTGTTTGTTTGTTTGAATTGAATAGGCTCCAAAACGACTGGACGATTTGAAACATTCTTTCACCGTTGGAAAGCTACACTAGCCCCGAGTGATGTAGGCTATAGAAAAAGGGATCCGTGCGAAGCCGGGGCAGACAGCTAGTCTAATATATTTAAATACCTATAGATAGGTAGCTACATCCATTTTCTTAAAAATCTCAAATAAATGTCTTTGGACAACTCACACCAACTGATGCATTAATACATTAAGTAGAGCTTTTACTAAAGAGACATAAATATATCGGAGACATCCATAGTTCACAAAGAGACATCTATCCCTAGAGATTTGAACTCGCAACCTCCAGTTTGGTAGTCAGGGAGACAACCTGGCCAACACGCTGTATAGCCAGATGATTAATTAGTAAACTAATTGCAATGCTAAATGCCTCTAGGTCAGTAATTCTTTAAAACCTTTTTAGGTCTATTACCCTTATGAGCTAACTAGGGTCACTGATTTTTTCTCTCCTCCCAACGACGAAGAGCTCAGACTCGTCACTTTGATAAATTCAGCGTTAGAGACAATTACCAGTCGATTGTTAATTGGTTAATCTCGCGAAATACAAGTTTTATCTCCGCGGGGAATTTTTCCCCTAGGTTAGGAACCTAGGCTCTAGATCATAGATCCTTCGCGGGGGCAATTATCTAGAGCCCAGGTTAAGAATCTAGATCATAGGTCACACGATGTCTCACGTACCGTTCTGTTCCACGGCCGCTCTCGACGTCGCTGTCTGGCACATACATGCTGTAACCTCGCCGCGACAACTCCTCATCTGGAGATATCGTCGGGTTCTGGAACGCGTGGTTCTTATCTGAATCCAGTCTGAGTTTTCTGGAATAATAATTACATGTCCTTAGCATAGTACCTACTTATTATAATATTAACCTATTTTCGCCATCAATCATGTTTTTTTTGTATATTTTTATACTGCATTTATTAGATTAATTTTCTGAAATAAACTAAAGAAAAATAAGGCCAAAGAAATATCTAAGAGCAAGAAATGTTGCCTAAAAAGTTGTTCTTGTCTTAGCAGCTCTTCTCTTCTTTATATTTACAGCCTGCTGTTTTTGGCCCTGGCCCGTAAGGTTTTTGTCACCCGAGAAAGCATCTGTCATATCGCTCTTCAGTAAAACTCTTTGCAAAAATATGACGATGGCATGCTTTTTCTCGCGACAAAATCAGTACCTAAGTGCTACTCGTGTGGAAATCTACACATATTTACAAATAAGATTAGCAACTTCAGTAACCTCGCGCATCAAATCGCACCCCTAGATCTAAAGGGAGCTAACTCAAAAAAGGTAACTTTATCGGGAGAGGCGAAATTGTTGTAAGGAATCGGGTCCTTTTTTAGCGTGTGTTTAATTAAGATCTTCAGATTTTTGAGTTAGCTCCCTTTAGATCTAGGTGTGCGAAATGTATACTTATTCTCCAAGACAAATATACTAACTGCACTCTGACCGACGGCGTCTGCCTCAGCTGCCGCTTGACGCTGCATAACTGCATCCACACTACTGTCAGCAGCACGAGCAGAAGCAGCGACACACTGCTGAACACGCTCACTATAATGATCGTTTCAGACTCCTGAAATTGCACATAAATAACTATGAAAGTCATTGACATCGTTAGACTAAGGTCTTGCGTAGGGTTTCTGCTCGAGATTTCTCGAAGCGGGAATTCCCGGGAAATCTGGCCTTACTCGAGACGGGAAAAATGGCGTCGAGAAGTCGAGAAATCGCACATCAAAATAATCAAGCGTCAATTTTAGATTAAAATGGCCATCCGCAATACTTTTTCAACGCGTTCTCCTTCACGCTAGTTCCTTTGATTAGGCCGATCCCGATTTTGACTAGGTACTTCCCCCGCTCGCCCCGCTCTAATTTATTGTAGGTTTTTGTTTAATGAAAAATTTCAAGTTGATTACCTATTTAAGATTTGCTGTGTTACGAGGTTAAAACTGTGACAGACGATTTATTAGTTTGTTGCTAAACTTACTAATTATTTATTTATTTAATTTTCTTAATTATTTGGATACTATTTATATCTCCCAACAGTCGTAATACCCAAAGCAAAAAATGGGTTGTATTTCTAATCATAATATGATTATTAAGTGTTCAAAACACGTTAATATCTTATATAAAAAATTCTCGTGTCACAATGTTCGTTCCCGTACTCCTCCGAAACGGCATGACCGATTCTCATGAAATTTTGTGAGCATATTGAGTAGGTCTGATAATCGGCCAACATCTATTCTTCATACCCCTTAGTGATAAGGGTTGTCCACCCTTAACATTTTTCTTTAATTTTTTTTCCGGGCGGGACGAAGTCTGTCGGGACCGCTAGTAGGTATGTATAAACTTTTCTAGAACTACGCAGGGTTTACAGGGGAAGATGCAGAAGAAAATACAGTATTAGGTATATTATTTTAGTCTTTTAAGTCATGGTTCTCATTTATATTGTTATTAGTTTAATGATTATAATACAATGTTCAGTGCAATCTCAAATGCCAATGATTAAAAAAAAGCAATGTCATTAAGTTCATTATTTTTTTATTATGTATGAGTCGCGACTAGGTAGTAGTAGGTACCTTTAGTAGGTGATCAAAAAATAGCTATGTTAATGAATTTGAAGTGTTTTTTTCGCCTTATATTCATGATTTGTAAATTTCTCGAGATCCCGGGAATTCCCGGGAATTTTTAGTCGAGAAATCTCGAGCCCCGAGAAAAGAAATAGGTCGAGAAATCAGAAACCCTAGTCTTGCGCAATTCAGTCTGCTGATGGCGCTCTTGATTTGAATACGTTTTTAAACCAATTCAATTTTTAATTTGAAATATCGAGGCATTCTCTGACGCTTAAGTACTTCGCTGAAGCTTTTTTAAATCAAACAAATTGAAATTACTAGTGAATATCATTATAATTAAAAACTAATGGTATTGAACCAAAAATATCAATCGAATTATCGATTGATAGATTGTAGTTAATATCAAGTGAACACAATCAGGTAACTTGGCACTTAGTGGTATTTTGACTGATACGGAATGGCTAAATATATCTATTTAGCTTATACATAGACTGCGAATCGCGACTTCTTCGAGGATGATAAGCGCCCCGTTTTAACCTCTGGTGGCTGATTTTTCAAAAATCCTTTCTTAGCGCTTCCCTAAGTTATAAAAGGAACTGAAGAAAATACCTACATTGATACGGTTTTTTCTTTCAAGTGCATAGATAACTACGTTTATATCTTCTTTAAATAGAAAGGTAGGTAGGCATATTTTGACTAAGTTTTAAACTCTTCACTGGTCAGGTAAGTACTTATTTATAAGTAGGTATTAGTATTTTTATGTACCTATAGTAAGTATAATTATTACTATACCTGCTATGATAAAACTGCCCTTCTTAATCATGATAATCGCCTTAATGATATGATTGTAATAGGTAATGTCTTGTCATATTATTAATGAATTTGTAGCTAGTTTAATAATATCTTTTTCATTACCTATAGTGTTACAAATACAATTAGTAATAGATAACATGTCGCCAATGAAAACAAAAACAGGTTTGAATGTTAATTCTAATCAACTTGATAACGTATCGTTTTAAACTAGATATTTAGGTAAATTATTGGCTAACATTTCATATTGTCTAACCTACTACTATTGCCTACACCTAGGACCATTCAAATATCTACATTTAAATTAATTTGTATGTTAGAAGACTCAGAAGGCATTTTATATAATTGAAAGAAAAATCAAACGTTCAGGCATAGATGTTCTTATGATCTGAAATCATCTTTTAGGATTTTTTTGATAACTTGGTCTTCAAAATTGAAGTAACACAAATGAGTCGAATCCTAAACACAATTAAAATAATATCCTGTAGTGTACCTAGGTTGTAATAAATATACCTAAACTCTTATAATTTGATATAATGTCAACACTTCTATACTATTAAACTATGGAGCGGATAAGTTTAAAGTTCTACGAGGTATTTGGGCCGGTTACTCATGATAAGCTGATAACAAAGCGACACTGTTTATCTTGAGAATCCAATGATATATCTCATACTAATACTTGTTGAGGAATGCTCGATAATGTCTAAAATTTTTTCACACATTCACAATATGCGTCATAGGTACTTTAAGATATATAAACACGTCAAATTTTTACCAAAAAAAATCTATAAGGACGAAAAATTGAATTTAAAATAGCACCTCACTTATATTCATAAACATAATAACTTTATTTTGAAGTATCAATAAAAACATCAAAACAAATACTGTAGGTAGATTAAGCAATCCTTTTCACTGTTTTATAGATAACTCGTTATCTCGCCTAATTTCATAATCTACGAAAGAAGCAAGCTTTTTAAGCATAATAAGCATCATAAAATAGGTAAATAATAAAAATAAGTAAACTTACCATGTTTTAAGAATGCGGAGGCATGTTTAGATAAACACGTCGCCCTCAAAGGCTCAACACACACTGCCCACTATCGTTGTGATAGCACATTGATAAGCGGTGACATATCAAAGTTTTAGTTTCGGCCAAACAACCCGGATTTAGGTGTTTTGGTTTCGGCCAAATAATAGCCGAAAGGAAAGGGTTAGATCTATAATTCTTCAAATATCAGCAAGTGGTAATAATATGGTTGGTGTAGCGTAACTTATGAAAATGTGGGTAGAAAAGAATTTAGTTGCAAAGGTGCAAAGGTTAACAGTGTAATGCCCAAGTATTCATTTATAAAGGTGTCTAATTGTCATTGATAAAATTAAAACTTTTTTTCTGCAACTGAACTGCTTGTTTTTATTACATGCATTATAATTATATTATATTTCTTTGCTCGTTGATGCAAATAAAAAATGCCTACTAGAATTTTATTCTATAAGTTTAAAACATGAGTAAAAGATTTGGTTTCGGCCAAGAACAAGAGTAGAAATTCGGTATCGGTTTCGGCTAAAAGTCGTGTTTTAGGTTAACACTATTGATAAGCGAAACCATCTCAGACACTTGTCATTTTAATAAGCAAATAATAAATGAATAGCGTTTATAGCGGAAATAAATTTCTAAAATTAGCCAATTATAATTAGTGTTATTCTATGAAGTTTACTGTAGGAGCATGATATTAGGATATTTATGTCACGGTTGATTAGTATTTGTGTATTAATAAGTAACTGGTCTACCCACGTGAGAAATTACTTCGCCAGCACTTTTGCTATTATGTTTTTAAGGCGTTTTTTTCTAAGGTACGAAAATCTACGCTTTCGTAAAAAAAACAGTGTGTCTGTCCGTCAGTTTGTCATACCATAAAAATATTAAATATGAAATAACATATTTACTTATTAAATTTTAATTTCTAGTTCTTAAATGTTACTTAGTAACATACTGCTTGACTTACGCACATTTTATTATGACAGTTTAATATCTTTATCATAATTAATAATGACTTATATAAAATCACTGCTAATATATCTAAGTGATTATAATATTATCATATTAAAAATTACGAGTTTTGTGCAAATTATATTTTATAACAAAGGGTTATGGTTTAATATCGATTGCAACACTTTGCATACAGACACCTACCTACTCAGGATTAGGTATGTACTTAGATACCTAATCAAAAATATCGTGTTAAACATATAGATAAACAAGGTTTTAGTTTTCGATTGCAATCTCCTAATAATCGTTAAATTTTCAAAACAATTTACATTTTTCCTTAAAATTGTAAATGTAAGAAAATCATCAACACTAAGGAGGTACAAACTTAGGATAAAAAAGGTTGACTGGTAGAGAATGCCGTATGACATTAAGTTCGCCTTTTGTACATAATTTAGTTTTTTTGTGCAATAAAGAATAAATAAATAAAAAAAGTCGCTGTCGCTGTCTATCCGTCCCTATATATACTTAAAACTTTGAAACTACGCAACGGATTTTGATGCGATTTTTTTTAAATACACATTGATTCAAGAGGAAGGTTTATAGTACATTACGTACCTATATCACATTATGTGTTAAGCCGGGGCAGGTCACTAGTATATATTATAAACGAAAAAGATGTGTGGATGTTTTCATACATCAGTTTTTGGATATTGATGCCACTTTTATCATGTTGATCATTATGAAAATGATGAAGGCTTCATCATTCCATTTGCATAAGTCATGTCTTCACAATGACACGTGTTACAATAGAAGTGACGTTTTGGAATCCGTTACAATGATCTTTAGAGGTCAACATTATTAAAATAACTGTTGATTTCACTGATTAGTGAACAAAAGTCAAGGTTGATCTTGTTTTGAATGTATGTTATTGATAGGTGCATAGTTAAAATTTTCGAAATTTTTAATGATTTTGGAATGAAACAATTATAACGGTTTTAACGTTTCGTTTCGAAAACTGGGTGTCAGACGTCAGACAATCTGCTGAGTCGGCTACGATTATGGGATGTGTAAAATTTCAGCAAGTCAAATAATAGTACATTACGTACTAAGGCCAGTAAAATGAAAAATGTCTCAGATCACATGTAATTGTCGTCCGAGGCGAAGCCGAGGTTGACAAAAATGTGATCTGAGGCTTTTTTATTTTACTGGCCGAGGTCAGTATACAATTTTTCTGTTCGACGAAGCCAGCGAGGCTATGATGAATTGTCGAGTCGACCTCTCGTCATGTCGATATCGTCTTATTCTCGCGATGATCTGTCAAAAATCAACGTTGTCGACAACGAGAAATCTTGTCATGTCGATGTCGTCTCTTATTTCTACATGTCGATAACAAAATAATATCGTAACGACGAACCTTTTGCTTGTCAACAACATGTTGTCGACAGTTCATAATAGGCTCGCAGAAAGCGGAAATTTCATTTAGCGAAGCGGCCACAAAGTTGGCGCTTTCTGGTCGGAGGACAGAAAAATACATTAAGTAATTAAATCCGTGATAATTGTTTCACTCACTGAATATTGTTTCAAAGCAATGGAGCTTATTTCAGTTTTAAGTTAAATGATATACAAAACTAATGACGTATAGTGCTGCTTATAATAATAATATAATGAGATTCTAGGTACCTAAATGCCAATAAAACTTACAAAAAAGATTACTTTCTTAATCCTGATTGTACATAAGTTTTAAATGATAACATAATGATATCGGCAATAATTTACATTTACCTAAGTAAAAATACATTTTTTTATAAGTAAAGATAAAATGAAATATTACTTACGTAAGTATGTATAGGTATTATCAACCTGTGTCTCAGGAAGTAAGGATCAAAATGATACGATCGATAAAAGATTTCAATTGTATCCTATTCAGTGATTGATTTTTTTCAAAGATCATTCAATTATTATCAGATTTCAATGTTTTTCTTAAAACGAGTTAACTCGTTATTTATAGTTTTTAGAAGTTGTTCTATATCTAATCGATCTTTTAAATTAGATCCATATATTATCTACTTTCAGGGAAAATTTAAGAAATTATATAATTCCATAATTTTCTACCACTTTTACGCATTAAAAGTAATTCCGCATAACTTCTAAAAACTTTACAAAAAAAATAGTTCATTTTAAGACTGATAACTAGACATACCTAAGTACTATTTAAGTTCGAAATTCTTTAACCAATGCGAGGCCAAAAGTAGATCAAATTGTTTTTAAATTCGACAGTAACCTATTACTTATGGATTAACCTAAAAACATTTTAAAATTAATTCGTCTTTAATGAGCGTCTCAAGGCGATACACTTTAAATGATCGCAATAAATAAATTATTATCCGTATTACTTTATAACGATAATGCGATAATCGTGGGTTACAAATTATAACAATATGATTATGTTATTTATGTTATACCTATTGCTAATTCAATCTATTTATTTAAAACACAAAAGATTTTTAATATAGGAATGAAACCACTACTTATAAACGGAACAGGTCAGCTCAGTCGTGCTACGAATGTGGGAACTTCTGTAGTTTTCGAAACGTCAGTTTATAGTTGTTTTATTCCAATGTAATAACCGCGAAGGCATCAGAAATTATTATTTTTCTTGAATAAATTAATTTGATCTCATAACTTTTTACGATAGAAGATTTAGTTGCGAGACTTGATTTTTTGAAGTACCTATGTAGTACAAGTTATGTTTTTAATGGCATTCCTTTTTCAGCTTTGTCCAAAATCGTAAGGCTTTCCCGCTTACCAAAACGGGCTTGTTTTTTTTGGAATTTCCTAATATAGTGCAGACCTACTTAATTTCTTTTTGACAAAATAATGTTACCTACCTACATTTTTTTAAACCCTGCATATATTTTTACAAAAGCTAATTAGTTAAGGTTGTTTTCATGTTACACATAGGCAGATAGGTAGTAGACCGGTCAAATTAGGAATTCACCTCGGAATTCGAGATACCCGGCTGTAATTTTGTAAATAGTTGTATATTGACATCCTTAAAGTTGTCTCAAAACCTACATATGGTAGGGTGTGAGCTACTATTAAATTTCAAGGTCAAAGTGTCAAAAAATCGTTATTTTTGTAAATTTCTCATTTCCTATGGGTTTTAGCTTTTTATCTTTGTTGGCAATATTGTAGAATACAAAATTCTCTACAAATTTTGTTTAAAAAATTTTTTTATACGGTGAACCGTTTTCGAGGTAGGGGCGCGCGCCGTCACAGCCAACAGGTGCCACGGTCGAAATCACGACATATACAGTTGATGAACTACAGATATTATTAATTGTTGATGTTTACGCATGCTACTGTGTAATGCTTATACTTATATAGTTATATGGAAGTTTTCACTATATATAAAATGAGAACATAATCATACTTACGTAATATTATAAAATCAAAAGCAAATGATCAATGTGCATAAAAAATGTTTATTTCTTTAATTAGTGCTGTGCAATTAACCTTATTAAAGAAATTATGCACATTGATCATTTGCTTTTGATTTTATAATATTACGTAAGTATGATTATGTTCTCATTTTATATATAGTGAAAAACTTCCATATAACTATATAAGTATAAGCATTACACAGTAGCATGCGTAAACATCAACAATTAATAATATCTGTAGTTCATCAACTGTATATGTCGTGATTTCGACCGTGGCACCTGTTGGCTGTGACGGCGCGCTTTAAGGCCCCTACCTCGAAAACGGTTCACCGTATAAAAAAAATTTTTAAACAAAATTTGTAGAGAATTTTGTATTCTACAATATTGCCAACAAAGATAAAAAGCTAAAACCCATAGGAAATGAGAAATTTACAAAAATAACGATTTTTTGACACTTTGACCTTGAAATTTAATAGTAGCTCACACCCTACCATATGTAGGTTTTGAGACAACTTTAAGGATGTCAATATACAACTATTTACAAAATTACAGCCGGGTATCTCGAAATCCGAGATTCTTATCTAATATTAGCTAAAATGACCGGATTATAGGTATATCTACTTGGCAACGGATTGGCAGTCCCTCACATCGTTTTAAGAATTTGTGCGGTGGCTTTACTACGAGACAGCTAAGAAAAATATAATTAGGTAGGTGTAATAGAATATGTGATTATATGTGGGTAGTCTGGGTATCATCTCAGTAGCCCCACATAACCATCCGATGCTCCCCCGGGCCAGGGTGGTATGTGTAAAGCATTTTTCAGTGATAAAAAAAAAGCTATTATAGAATATAACGGCAATAAAAAAATTGGCAATGGTAATAAAATAAATACTTACATAGGAATTTAAAATTTGACCTCTCAGTATAAAAGGTAAAAAAGTCTGGAGGCGCCGGGTATCGATCCCGGTACCTCTCGCATGCTAAGCGAGCGCTCTACCATCTGAGCTACGCCCCCGATGTGAACAATGACGAAAAATAGTGTTGGGACCTACGATGTAGGTATTTAATGACCTTTCGAGTGAGGTGTCACAACAAAATTTCTCATGATATTTGTAACAGCGAGAAATGTGTCAAAAAATAGCAAGCAATAAAAGGGCAAATAAGTTAATTTATTGTTTTGATAAGTCATTCATAAAGTAGGTGGTTACATAAAATAATAAAATATATATAGGTACCTACTTCTACTATGTACTAAAAAGAAAAACAGAAAAAGCATTAAGGTTTAATACGTAAATGATTGATTACTTAAAAAATTTAATCCATACAAATAATCGATACTTAGTCAAATATAATATAATATAAGTATACAAAATCAATCATAAATCTATTTTGCTATATCTTTTTATGTAGGAGTAATGTTAATACAATGTATTCCAACGTGTCGGTATGTTAAACGGCGAATTATCATCGATCGAGATAATGATTTAATGATACCTAAGTATCATCAATATGTGAATACATCCGCATTATTTTATGGTGAATCTTCACGTTATGTAACTTTAGTATACTTACCTAAGTCAATATTTCTCATATTTTTCTAGACTAAAAGACCACTAATGAATTAAGAAAATATTGACAGTAGGTACCTACCTACAGCAGTGAACCACACATCCTCGTAAAAGACACTTAGGTAGGTACAAATTCTGGTGCTCGTCACACAAAACTAGCAGGATTCGAACTCGCTACTTTCAACCTCTGCTGTTCTCTATCTCTGCTGTTGTAATTGTGATCCCAATTATCAAAACAGCAAACTATTTATTAGTTTCGCATCAGTTATAGAAAAAATACAAATTGAAGATAGTAATTAGCCCCCTGATTGAGTAAGAAAATTGGTTTGAAAGCAAGGCACTTTTGTAGTTTGGGCTCGGGGGCGTGCGAGGGCCTCGCACGAGAAGGTTACTGGCATGAAAGGGCCCCTGGCATGAGAAGGCCCCTGGCATGAGAGGGCCCCCGGCTTAAGAAAGCCCCCGGCATGAGAGGTCCCCCGGCATGAGAGAGCCCCGGCATGAGAGGGCCCCCGGCATTATAGGGCCCTCGTATTGCGAGAGGCCCTGGAGGGCCCACGACATGAGAGAGCCCCTGGTATGTGAAGGCCCCCGGTCAGAAATGCCGCGGCCGTGAGCATAAAGAAGTAAGGAAAAATCCTACATTACCAGCGAGCCTATGATGAATTGTCGAGTCGACATCTTGTCTTGTCGATGTCGTCTTATCTCGATCGGCCAAAAATCGGTAACGATGTCGACAACGAGAAATCTTGTCATGTCGACGTCTCTTATTGCTTTTTCAACGAAACAATATCGACACGACAAACCTTCTCTTTGTCGACAACGTTTTCAAAATTATGTCGACAAAATGTCGATTCGATAGTTCATCATAGGCTTGCAGGGCAAAGGCGTCATCAGAAAGATTTGCCTATGTCTTCAGATGTCATAGTTACGCCGCTGGCTACAAGGCTCCACACTATTTGGTCGTTTAATTACAACTATCAAATACATACAACAATACACGCCGTCCATCCGTCTATCAGTCTGTCATGGCTCGCATACTTCTAACACTTCTAAATAGTGCATTAATTATTTGCTATTTGAATGGGCACTTGTGTTAATATACGTTTGCTAGCAAGGTTAGGTACCTATATGTCGTGGGAACGTTTGTTTGTTTTTATTTTTATGTAATACCTAAGTTACAAAGTTCATTCCAATGACATTGATATTTTGGATTTTGTGTGGACAGTTCCTCGTAAGTCGTCGTAAGATGGCCTAATGAAATAAGTAGTGGAGAGTACCTGATTATCAAATCGGAGTTCGAGAGTTTGAATTCTGGCAGTCAATCTAAATGTAATAAACAAGATAATTGAATCTGAGTCTTGGATGGTATATGTATTTTTTGTTTGTTTTCAGTTGTCTTGTTCCTAAAGCACAGGGCCCTAGACAAGGTGGCAATGTTCAACGTTAACGCTGAACGTTGGAACCAAAATGTGAATATATGTGACTGTCACGTACGTCACAAACGTTCACGGATGTCAAATACATTTTGGTCGTATCGTTTAACGTTAACGTTGAACGTTGGCACCTTGTCTACGCCCCCTTGGTTTGCATAGATTGGAACTAGATCAACTGGTGTGATTTCTTTAAGGACATTATTATTATTATTAGGTACCTACTTAAATAGAATACAAAAGTATCCAAGTGTAAAAGTTAATTTTTAGTATCAAAAATAGCATTAGAATATGATTTTATTTAATTAACATTCTAATATTATAATATAACAAAATTGTTACCATAAGTGTTTAAATATCGTTTATATGCAATTTATTTTGACATTGACATGACCGAACGTTTAGTAGGTATAGGTCTGTAATTATTTTGATATCACACCAAAAACGATTTAATAATAAATTGATGATTCATGTCGTAAAGTCGTATTTATTAACGTTGACTATCATTTATAAATAATATAATTATAATTTCTGATGCCTTAACGGTTATTACACATTGTAATGAAACGTGTATTAACAGCTCAGTCATACGATTATGGAAACTGTAAAGAATCCGAAACGTCTACATATAAAATAAAATAAAATACGCCAGTTAAATCCGTTAATAGTTGTTTCAATGAATAATATCATTTTTTTGCAAGGGAAATATTTAATACATAGCCTATGTTGCGTACTCCTTGCGTTTATATATAGTTTTTATAGTTTTACTTTTAATTGGCTATTGCCCTTTTTTATATATCGATTGTTTTTGGAATTGTCAGTTAGTTAGTTTGATTTGGTTAAGTTGTGTTGTGATATTGTGTTCGTTTGTAAAGTTTCCTTATTAAATTCGTCTATTGTTCATAAACCTATATTGCTTTAATTACAGTCCATTCCTCACCAACATTTGGTCCTTCGAGCCGGATTAAGACATTGCCGTCTCATGATTTACAATAGCTGACTATGTAAATTGCACGTTCTCGGGTTAGCCACTAACACGGGGTTAACTGAATAAATCTGAAGGTCATCAGTACAACAACTGTCAGATTTATTGGGCATAAGAGATTAAGTAGGACGGTTAAAAGTATGTAAAGTTGTAAGGTTTTCTTAACGATTCACCATCAAAATATCGTAAATACAGTCGTGATGCGCGTGCGCACATTTTATTAGCAAAATTGACAATGATTATTGAAACAAGGCCTCAATTCTTGTACGAAATTAAGTTTGCCGACCTTTTATGTAATTAAGTTTTTATTGTTATACGTGTTGTTAATTTTATAACAAATGTTTATATACATTTCCGGCAATTTACAAGTATATTTGTATTATTTTGTCTATTAATTTAGTTTAGGCAACTAAGGCCAATTCGTGCTAAAATTACGTCCGTAATTATCGTGATCAATTCAATCAATAACTGTAGGTATTATGTAATAAAATAACAACTCAATTAGGTATACAATGAAGTTATGATACAACTAAAAATACACTGATAATCATAAATCATGGTCAACATCAAGCAAGTTAAATAATGACTATACTTACAAAGAAAAATACATACATATTTTTGGACCACAGCGAAATTTGAATACACAATCTTCTGTTCTTTCACGGAAGAATTATATTAGCACAAAAGAATTCCGCTAGATGCGCTAGAGATTAAGTTAAGTCTAGCTGTCATGTTCCATCAGTGAGAAAAAAAGTACTCTGACTGGTGGAACAGGACATGTACTTAATCTACTTACACTATCTTAGATTGTCAAAATTTTCTAATTTGTAGGAACCTACCTAACTGGACTGGATATAGATATAATATATGTATGTATGTATGTATGTACAACAACAAAACAAAATAATACATAAACGAAAACACAATATATGTCTACTAGCTGTGCCCGCGACCTCGTCCGCGTGGAATAGTTATTCTTCATAATTATGGTTTATGGTTTAAGATATTTATTTCTCATAAGATTTTACAAAAATCACTTTCTGAGAAGACAATATTGACTTAAAACACACAGGTAACAGAGCTAACATGAAAAAAGAGAGGGTAGACGTACAATATACATACACGCCAACGGTCATTACTTGATAAATGATCTATCCAACAAAAAAAGATTCATTCAATTCGAACCAGTAGTTCCTGAGATTAGCGCGTTCAAACAAACAAACAAACTCTTCAGCTTTATAATATTAGTATACTATTATCTATTCTGTGGTATAGATAGTATAGATTAGTACATTTTCTATGTTTGCCTTTCTATAAAATTATTATAATTTAGCACTGTTTACGTACATTTTAAAAGTGACGCGGATTCCAAAAGAAATCTCAAGATAATCATTGTGTACCTATTCTAAAAGGCGTATTATTTGTTTAAGATAAATGCATTCAATTTTAATATCGTCATTTGCGATCTTCACGCGAATATGTAAATCGTTAAACAATTATGGAAATAAACAATCTGAATCTGAATCTAAGCAAAAAAGTACAATTGTAGTCATACAAATACAAAAACAGGTAAATGGAATCGTCATAGCGACATCTTCGGTAAACTATTCATTATAATGCGCATACGCAATTCAAGTGTTAATCTGTACATCCGTGTTATATTGTCTATAACAACATTGGACTTACTTTGTATTAGCTTTTATATAAATCACGGAGGACGATTAGTATGGAATTTTAATTCATCCTTACAGTCCTTGAGCAATGTAGGTAATTGATGCATTTTTTAAGATAATTGTGATTGTCCGTGGTTTGTGCCTTGACTGGTTTGCAAGTTACCTGACCAATAGACAGCAGGTGGTGAAAATCGGGGAGTCTATGAGCAGTAGGCTCCCGATCCACTTTGGTGTCCCGCAAGGCAGTATTCTTGGACCCACGCTCTTCATCTCGTACATCAATGACTTACTCCAGCTGTCGATTCCAAACTCTGAAGTTATTTGTTATGCCGATGACACCGTGGTTTTGTTTAATGGTAATACTTGGGCTGAAACATACTCATCGGCTGAGGAGGGTCTCCTAACAGTGGCAGGTTGGCTTGATTGTAATCTCCTTACTCTGAATGTGGACAAAAGCCACTGTATACCCTTCTCAAAAACTGCAGTCTCTTCTGCGCCTATCACTTTGGATATTAAAATCCACTCTTGTAAAGCCAACGAGTCAGCCTGCACCTGTGGTACCATAAGTAGACAGAGTTCTGTAAAGTATTTGGGCCTCATCATCGACGAACATCTTTCTTTCAAGTCTCACATAACTACCTTAACAAAAAGAGTCAGGAAATTAATCTTCCTGGTTAAGCGATTAAGGGATTGCTCACCACCGGATGTTTTACGCGTGGTCTACCATGCGCTATGTCAGTCGATAATTCAATACTGTATTGCGGTCTGGGGCAGCGCTGGCAAGACGGTATTACTTGAGCTTGAGCGGGCACAACGAGCAGTCATCAAGGTGATGTTGAAAAAGCCGTTTCGTTTCCCTACAGATACTCTGTACAAGGAAACAGGGTTCCTCAGAGTTAGGCAGCTATTCATCAGCAATGCAGTTGTCAGAGTCCACAAGAGTATTGCGAAGTCTCCTCTGAAAGATTCCATTATGAGCCGACGATTGTATCGCGTACCAGTACCCTACGTCAAAGCGGCGCACGCTAAACGCTCTGCTAGTTTCATACACCCTTTTGTGTACAATGCAGTTTGCAAAGCTTGTGATCTGAAAGCTCGTACCACATACAGAGTTAAATTAATACTAAAGCAATGGCTTGCTACTCTCACATATAACGACACTGAAGACATTCTGCGATCGTGCAGTTAGGAGTACACAATCACATGCTCAACTCTATTCCCGAGCATACTACATCATCATGCAAGATATCTCGCTTCACACACACACACGTACACACACACGCTTAATAGCATACACACAAAACAGCATGGCAGTTGTGTAAATTTAAAATTATTATTCTTTTTTTTTTAAAAAAAATCTGTTTGTTTTATATTAATATTTATTCTTCAAAAAGATCTTAGTCACTTTAATTGTCTTAAAGTGTATTGAATATGTAATTGTCAAAATTGTAAACCGACTCAGTGGGTCCCAAGATACAGGCTCAGCCTAGTTTGGCACTCACCGGATATTTTGTCTGATCTATGTAACTGTTTATACTGGTATGTTAATAAATTATTATTATTATTATTATTATTATTATTAAGTGACTGGATTTATTAATTATATAGGTAGTAGGTATGTGGGAATTATCTTATTCTCGCACATCGTCCTGTTAAGCAACATATTATGACACTGGACAACTTCTCGCCCGCGAAAGTGAAATTTTAGAATTGACTAGGGTGGGGGACAGATGGGTTGCGATGGCCGAATTTTCTAAAAGCGTTATTGCTGAAAAGGAGGGGGCAGAAAGGAATAAGGAGAAGGAAGAAGGGACGAAAGAGATTGAGCCGTAAGAGACAGCGCTTGTTCCACTCCCACCATAGTAATAGTAATCTGTGGTAGTACCTACTTTGATGAAAAGAATATTGACGGCAAGGGTAGACGTTGGTTTTTAGTGTATAGTTAAAAGGCTTAAGAGTCTCCTTTCAGGAGTCTCGCCAACCGTCCGGTTTTGCAGTGGAGGCCCATTAGCTGGCCAACTGCGCTTCAGTATTCAGTTCGAAAAAAAAAAAAAAATAGTGTATAGTTTGAACTAGTTTGAGCATCATCTCAGTCTCACATAATGCTCTTGCTCTTTGTCATGTCTGTTCGTAATTTTTTACCAGTTAGACAGTCGTGTCTTCTTAACGAGGCAAAATTATATTTTTAAATGCATTCTAAGCATATTATAAATTTATTTGGTAAATGCAACGCCGGGTGAAGGAATGCAGGCCGAGGTCGTACCTTTAGACTAAATCTTCAGACATCTTTATCAATTTAGGTATCGCATTAGGTTGTAGCTACTTTATGTACCGACATACGACCTTTCTACCCGCGGTGCACATATAGAATTAGGTTTTTCAGCCCTTTAATAAAACTCATTCCCAAACTCGCGAAATCACACTTCGAAATATTGCATCAAAGGAATTTTGTGCTTTTTATATTCATGTTCAACCTTACCTTACTTACTTATTTCAATTCTAAATTGTTTATGTAGGTAGGTATACAAAGTATGTATGAAAATTTCACGAAAACACACTGGCTAACTATCACGGTCCATGAGATAGATAGACAGTTTGATGACAGACGGATGGACGGACAGCGGAGTCTCAGTACGAAACACTAAAAATCAAATGAATATTATTTAAATATTTATTCTTAGTATATAAACTAAAGGTTGATACCAGGTTTAGTCAGAGACTTGAAAAATCATCATAAAGAGAGATTGCAAAATACAAGCTTACAAACGCATCTTGCATTGTTCATTTGAGAAGTTTCTTTATGCTAATTGTAACTTACCTAACTTTTAGTTATTTCTAATCTGTTTTTAACATTAACTCTTCTTTGTTTACACTATGAAAACCAATTATGAATTACAAATGTCTCAAACGAGTAGGGGAGACCAAGGAGGGTTGTGACAATTTTTAAAAAAAGCGCCATATCTCACTCAAAAATCAATCCACAGTTATGATCTATGTGGATTATTGTAGCACCATTCTTTGCCTTGCCAAAACAATTATCAAAATTAATTAAAGCATTACGGTTTCCGAGAAAATCAACAAAAAGGAAGACTACTCCTTCTGTCACAACTCTCCTATTACCGAGGTAAGTTGTGACAGGCACCGAGGTAAGTTGTGACAGCTTCGTTTTTAGACCATTTAAGTATTAAAAAATACCATTTTACATATTATAAATTAAAAAACATGTTTTCTTTTATATAAAATAGTTTAATCAACTTCTAGTACATTGAGTACCAATAAAAACAAAATATAACAATTCTGTAACAAGTAATTATATCTTTTAAGTAATTATCGCATAGTTTCGAGATCAATCATATTATAATCAGTCAAAAATCTTAATCTAGTCTGACAAACAATTATGGCAAACGTATTGCATCTCACCTCCTGTACAATCTGCGTGTGACCAGCCTTTGCACTCCAGGCATTGCACCCATTCCTCATTCGATCTGCTGTTAGTAAATGATTCAAGACACCAAGCAAAAACAATTATTTCCTGCCTCTTCTTCATCATATTGTGTTCTCTTTTTCTTGTTAGTCTTCTTAGCTTTTTTAGGTTTCTTCTTATGGTCGCTTAAGATACGCTTTTTCACATTCTTCGACTTCCTATTGGCTTCTATGGCAGCTATTTCATCTTTAGTAGGTAGGTGTATCAGTAAGAACAGCCGATTTAATTTGGTGTCTATTTGGCTGGCTGCTTTTCCTTGACGGAGCTTTTGGTGCTCCTCATCTGCTGTAAATACCGTTGAAGTGGATGTGTGTGTGTGATGATACCCATAGATGGAACCTCGCCTACTGGGTTTGCTTGATAAGCTTCATTAATAAATCTTGACAAAGACATAATAATATAGTTGAGATTATAAGAGGACGCCGCATTTCTTAGACTTTTACCCCTTAACGTAACCTCTTCAAAAGCCAGTCCATATATTTGGACACTAGCAGTGCCTTTATCTGTCTTTCGTGTATAGTTATTAGGCATTCTAAAACATAAAAAATAAAATCATATAACATGCGACATCCCACCACCAAGATAAATTATTTTGTATTAATAAATTATTTTTTGAGACAAAATAATGTATTTGCAATATTTGTTCTTAATATACTGATGTACAAACACACATACAGACATCGAAAATATTAAAAAAAATGTTGTCAGAAAAACCTTGCAGTAAAATTAAATCAAATAGGAGAGTTGTGACAGCCTGTCACAACCCACCTAGGTGCACAAAATGACGAGTTGGTCCGAAAAAAAAATTATATTTACTAAACACGATGCTAACACAAAATATTAATGCAATGATTTAAGCCTTAAATAACCACACTATTTAAGAAAAAAGAGCATAACAACGTACATGTAACAAGTCATGACGTAAATTCAATCAAAAATATAGGGAAAAACTTACTTTTCGTGTTTTTTTTAACACAGGCGTCGTAATTCCCTTGGTCTCCCCTACCATAGACAAAAACATGGTTCTTTAAATGTGTTTTTTTATTTATTTTGGCTTATAGATGTTTAGAATAAGTATTTACGACATTGGAATAAAATAATTATAACGGATGTAGCTCTATGATTATTTTAAGTAATTATTCGTTTGTTTATTAACTGCTCTAATCGCAATTGTTATTTTCTAACCCCAGTTACTTTTAAGGAAGTGTACCTAGGTACTGTTAATTGCTGTTTGGTAAGCATATCTATAACTAAGCTTACACGAGAATTACCATATTAATACTAAAGAAAAAAAGAGTCATGATTACATTCATCATATATTTTCCAAAAAAATATTTAGTATTTTGATTACTGGTTATTAAAACTACTGAGTAATCCAATTACAAAGTAATCGAAAAAGTAATTTGATTACATTTCGGACAGATCGATACCAACTCTGCTAATAACATGCGTGCGCGCATCTTATTATCACAACTTTTTTATTACAAGTTCCATTTCGTGCAAAATTAACCAAATCGAATAAATTGCCATTGTTAACTTTTCAAGTCATTACGTACCTGTTTAATTCAATTTGCTGTAACCCTGAGTTGCAAAGGTGATGCGAGAAGATACGGCAAATTAGATAAATTATAGTAATAGTGTTGTGGTTAAATTTAATGACCATTTGTGTGGTTAATGACGTCGTTAATTATCAAGTAGCTGTGACTGATGGATTTGAAGTCGTCTTAAAATTAGATACCGTTTTTCAGGGAATTTTAATAATGGGTTTGCTAAAAAAAATCCTGGAGAGACTATTTAAAAAAAATGTCTGAACTGGGTGACTAGCAAACCCGTTTATAATATAATTTCTAATATACTACTAAATTTATCTTAAAGTATGTTTCATTCTGTTATCAGCTCGGTAAAGGTCGATGTAGGGTCGGATCTCAGACTATTATAACATACTAGTGGTCCCGGCAGACTTCGTCCCGCCCGGCAAAGAAGCAATGTAGCGACATTAATCAATCGATTTGACAGCTGTCATTGTTGCGTTTTGGTATACTATTTTTAACAAATGAGCTAAATATTTTTTTTTTACTGGATCGGGATGAAAAGTATCCTATGTCCTTTTCCTGACTCTAAGCTACCTCCCCGTCAATTTTCAGCCAAATCAGTTCAGCCGTTCTCGAGTTATAAACGGGGTAACTAACACAACTTTCTTTTATATATATAGATTTACTGTCCAACCAGCTGCTTAACTACAATTGCAACAATGAGTGTTCACCCGCACTCTGGCCCTCGGATCGGTCAGGGCTAAAAACCCTAAACCAACCTAAAGGCTTGAAAGCCACTCTGGAAGCTCGCCACCAGTGTTGCCAACTCCTAGAAAGTCAAGTCTCTAGACTCAAAGTCAAAAGTCGCCAGAAAGTCGCTAAAACTTAAACATAGCCATAAAATGTTCGGGGATTCCCCACAGAACTCACTGACTGTCAACTATTTTTGTCGTCAAAACTTTTTTTTGGTCGCTAAGCTTTAAGCAAAAGTCGTCACTTCTAGCGACACAGTCGCTAAATTGGCAACACTGCTCGCCACCCGTCCTGTTTTGCAGTAAAGACCCATTAGCTGGTCAACTGCGCTTCAGTATTCAGTTCGAAAAAAAAATCACTTTAATATAGTTGCAACAATGAGTGTAACAGCGCAATTCACCGTGTATCTTAACACGCATATGCTATCTGGTTCTCACGAGATATAATCTAGTATTGACTTGACATTTTTACAACCTACAAATTAACTGGTAGCCATTACAACATTTAGATTACTATTGGGTAATTGTTAGCTAATTCTGGCAGTGAAGGAAGTTTGGGGCCGCGTTTTCGTCGCGAGTGTAAAATAAAATAAGAATTTTAAGTTTATAAACTTTAGTGTTAATTTAAGATATTATTTCAAGTAACTTTATTTCTTTATCTAGGAGTGACGCTGATCATCGGAGGGTATGTCTGGTTCTTGATTTAGACTCCGTTGTGCTGTGTAAATGGTTTACCTAGTTTTGTTGTTAGATTTCTTTGTTTCAGTTATTTGCGGTTAGATCGAGTGATTTGTTTTGGGTAGAATATTTTAGCTAGGATAGAAAATTACTAAATGAGTGTGTTGAATTTAACTATACCAATCTATTATCATGAAATAAGTAATACCTACAACTTAAACATAATATTTTAATCTCTATCACTACCCAGAAATGCTGGCTTAGTGCTTGGTTATTTTGAATATTACATTTTGCATTATAAAACAAGATTGATGACTTATTAAATAATACGAGTTTCGATCACTTGTACAACATTTATGTGAATATTGCAGATTAATGGCTGATTAAATAATACAAGTTTCGATCACTTGTACAACATTTATGTGAATATTGCAGATTAATGGCTGATTAAATAATACAAGTTTAGATCACTTGTATAACATTTATGTGAATATTGCAGTTTGTTGCAAATTTTAAAGATTTATATCTAATAATAATCTATCTGTTTTGATGATGGAGTATTTTACAAAGATGTATTGAAAAATAAAAAATGACTTGAAATTTCAGGAAATAATCCTGACTAAAATGTTCATAAAGAATACAAATAAAAAATGAACATGACTAAAATAAAATAATTTATTAATATCAATAATCAATGATTTTATTGATATTTCAATCTCCAAGTTATACGATAACTTGTATTGGAGAGGATATAAGCGTTGGAAAATGTGAGGGTTGTTTCAGAGAAAAGATTGTATGTTTGTCAGTTTTACTGGCGTTGGAATCGTTCAGTAAGACCTATACGTCTGTCAGTTTTACTGGTATGCACTTACGATCGCGGTTATTACACATTGGAATGAAACAACTATTAAGTCTATTAACGGATTTAACTCGCGTAAGTATTTTTATTTTATTTTATTTGCTGACGTTTCGGATTCTTTACAGTTTCCATAATCGTAGCACGACTGAGCTGACAATAGTCTAACGCTAAAGAAACGTCAGCAAATAAAATAAAATAAAAATACGCGAGTTAAATCCGTTAATAGTTGTTTCATTCCAAAATGAATTTAAAATTTTCTGGAAAAAATAGGATATTTATATTTTCTCTTTGTAACAGTTAAATTTTAGTTGGACCAAGAAAATAACTTACTTTTTGCCTATTGAGTGATTATTACGAAAAAAGCAAAGAAGCAAATAAATATCCTTTAAACATGACGTAAAAAACTCACACACGACGCTCACAAAATATATCGTATCAGACTAAAGGCAACAAAAACAACCATATATTTTTTTTTATTTTAACGCAAAAATAATGGCCAAAGAATCTTGTGTAATGCATCCGGTTAAATTGAAACTACACTTCTCATGGCATATGACGAAATTACTTTAGATCATTAGTGTGTATTCTTTTGTTACTAGTATAATCAATTAGTGATGTGTAGTTCATTTTCTGACAGGTGGTACCACCCTGAGCATTATTTGAATATTTGAACTCTTAATGACGGTTCATGACCTTTGTGTTTACATTTTGAAAGTGCATGTGTTCTGGTAGGTAAGATTATAAAGGCCTGTAATGATTTGTCACGTCGACATTTTGTCACGTCGATATGCAGAGGGTATCCACTTTTGACGATCATTATGTCGTCGGTAGGTAAACCTTAAAAGTGGACTAGGGGGCCTAGACAAGTTCAACGTTAACGTTGAACGTTCGCACCAAAACGTATGGAATTTGACATACGACTGTCACGTACGTCACAAACATTCGCGGATGTCAAATCCCATACATTTCGGTCGTTTCGTTTAATGTTAACTTTAAACGTTGGCATCTTGTCTAGACCCCAAGTAGCCGTTCAGGTAAAAATAAAAAAAAACAATAGGTACATTAAATTAAAGATGCATATAACTAAGTAGGTACCATTGTTTCCGTAAGCATCGGGGGAGGGGATACTAGTTTTGCTTACGGTAAATAAATGTAATAAATCTTACATAATATTTGCACGGCCCCCAAAGTGTCCAAGTTGAAATTTACTAGATGACATAATGTCGACAATATGTTGACAAAATGTCGTCTTGTTAACGTCGATGTGAACCTTTCACGTTTAATAATATACTAGCTGTCCGCCCCGGCTTCGCCTGGGTCCCTTTTTTTATAGCCTAGGTATGTCGCTCGGGAATAGTGTAGCTTTCCAACAGTGAAAGAATTTTTCAAATCGGTCCTGTCGTTTAGGAGCCTATTCAATCCAAACAAACAAACTCTTTATAATATTAGTGTAGAGTATAAGTAGGTAGATAACTTATTGATCGACGCGTGACAAAAGAGTTCATCATAGGCATCCAGATTAACTCCTTACAGAAAAACATACAATATCAAAACTTAGGCACGGTTGCTGTCATTGTGACTTTTGCGATATGTCAAAACTTTAAATGGCAAATTGCTCCACGCGCGTAAGTCGGGTCGCCGTCAATTTCGCCTATTTCATAAAATTGACAGACGTCAAGGACAATTTTGTCACCACGCAGCCTCGAGTGAAAGACAATATGCCACTTTGGCGCCATCTTTGTAGAATAGATTAGAAAGACAAAGAAAGTTTAGGGTGCCTAGGCCGAATTAAGACTACCTATGGTCTCCATATATTCTAGCTCTAAACTACCAAAAAAAAAAAATTATAATAGTAGGGTAAACCATATAGTTATTGCCCACTTAAGGACTTCAAACGCATTGACATGCAATAAAAAACAAAATATGATAGGTACCAACTTTTTATTACTATTTTCTTATGGCCTAATAGACTCCTCTATAGAATACAAACAGTTTTTAATTAAAACTTACGTAACATAGGAAATAATGCAATGGAATTAAAATCATCTGAAAAGTACAGAGATTGCCCATAGCCTACAGTAATTGCCATATATCACAGCATAGTAATTGCCCAATACCTTAAAATCATAAATCAAAGTCTTTGTTTGACGTCAATCGTCGGAATCGACTTTAGGCATAAAATAATCATTAAAAACAAAACATTAAACTGAAGTCTACGTAACAAGATAGTGTTAAATAAGTTAAAAAGGGTTGCGTATAGCTTTTATAACAGCATCAAATAATTCTTTCGCTGATGATGATGATGAGTCAGAATCACCAGACTCAGAACTTTTTTCAAGAAATCTTTGATACGGGTCTTTTGATCTTGGAGACTGGACCTCGGAACACCATATTTTTCAGCAATTTGCCGTGTTGATAACTTGTCAGCATCTTGGGCAGCTTCGATCGCTTTCTGCAAGTTTTATTTACTGTATTGCACTTTTGTTGTCTTTGGCATACGGAAAATATAACAATAACTTAGATTTTATAAATTCACAGGGATTGCAAAAGAATTCAAGCATTTCAATCACAACAACAAGTGATGTTGGCAACACTTTTATCAATAGGTAATATACTATGACAGCTATTGCCCGGGCAATAACTATAGACATTACCATGGCAATTACTAAAAAAAGGATGGGCAATTACTAAAAATGTTCAAATATTGGTTCAGTGATTGCCCACGGCTAAAATAACCGTTAAGATTTAAAATTGAACTCAGATTTGCATTGAAAACGATGTTAGGCTATATTTACTTTTATCATATTTATGCAATAGAAGCTAAATATCAAATAATCAACACACAAGAATACTTTAAGAAAGTATGTTCTTAAGAAAATTGTTAAAATTCTTACCTGGTTGAGTAACACTTTCACCCATCAAGACAAAATCCGCCATTACTGTTTTTTTTTCTAGAGTATTGCCAGATGTCAATTTTAAATCTATTAAACATTAAATTACAGCACCATCTAGTGAATTCGAACCCAACTAGAACGATTCTATGTTAACATTCGATAATGTTTTTTTAAAAGCGGGCAATCACTGCCAGTGGGCAATCATACCCTGTTTTACCCTATCAATGAATGAATAATGTTAATTAGTACAATAGTAGGATGTTCATTATTCGGATGCATCTAACAATCGGAATCCGTTCAGGGTCACTGACCTGATTAATACTTTTTAACTAAAGTGACCACACTTGATAAAAATTTATATTGTTTAGTTTAGTTCATAATTTCAATGGCTTATTAAACTTTAAAATTATATAAATGTAGGTATGTAATAAAAAATACATTGTTATGATAATGAAATGAAATTACTGACAATAAATTTACGGCGTATCCGAAGCAGGTGTAACGACAAAAGCTTTACAAATAATAGATCGAAACATAATAATTAATTGGAATGAAACAACTATTAACGGATTTAACTCGCGTATTTTTATTTTATTTACTTTAGCGTTAGCCTTTTGTCAGCTCAGTCATGCTACGATTATGGAAACTGTAAAGAATCCGAAACGTCAGCAAATAAAATAAAATAAAAATACGCGAGTTAAATCCGTTAATAGTTGTTTCATTCCAATGTGTAATAACCGCGAAGGCATCAGAAATTATCATAATAATTAATTTTAATTAAATCCAGTTGCAAAAATTATATTCAAAGACAAAAATGTCCTAAAAGTCTCGTAAATCATAGTCGCTTCTGTCGCGTTGCTCAAGCGCTTAATTGTGCCATTATTTGGAGATAGGCCGACCTGCGCCGGCGCAGCGTAACAACGGACAGCGGCGCAGCGTAGCAAAATTAACATATAAAAAAACTTTTTTTTTTAATTGTAGTATTTATGTTATAAAATGTGTGTAACAAGCGATAAATTATTTTTCTAAACTCTACCTACGAGTATATGTTAAAGCAATGTGCATTTAAATATATAAAATTATATACCTACTACACATAATAATTTCTGATGCCTTCGCGGTTATTATACATTGGAATGAAACAACTTTAACGGATTTAACTCGCGTATTTTATTTTAATTGGCTGACGTTTCGGAGCCTTTACAGATTCCATAATCGTAGCACGACTGAGCTGACAATAGTCTTATGCTAAACGATATATTATACGATAAAATTATGCCTAATTATGTACAATTTAAACAGAACTTTGTACTTTTTTTAATTCTTTTTTGCAGGAATCGGTGAAAAGTATTCTATATCCGTCTCCTGGTTCTAAGCAACCCACCAATTTGCACTCAAATTGGTTCAACCGTTCTAGATATAGTGATTAGGTACTTCTACCTGCAGAGTAGGTACAGAGTGAAGCAGCTTCCCACTATTTGTGCCCACAGCACTGGTACGGATGTTAGCTAACACTTTGTTATACGGATCTTTCCCGATAGTCGACTAGTCTAGCGACTTGTTGTAGCTATCCTTTTGTTTACCCGATTTTTCAGGTCAAGGTTGGAATCATTGTTGCCCGATTTATCGGAATTTTTCACGGCTCAATCGTTACGCATTTTTATTCGTTGCACTTCTAAGAATCTTTTGATCTTTTTCTGAGATGTTTTTTGAGGAAAAAAAAGTAATTTAAAATTTCCAAAGTCATCTATATTACGAAATCCGGATTTTGTTGTGGTCTTATTTCTAAAATGTTAGTGGTTTTGAATCCAATAATTTGATAGACTCAATAACCCAACGGGATCTTTTATATTTGTTCGGGATAAAAATTTAAGTAGTCTATATGCAACAACGTCACTTATACAATAATTATTAAAATTTATTTGAGTATGAGAAAACTTTATTAGTGACATTATTTATGCTTCCTCTTACTCAGATAAATTTGCACAAAAATTGTATAAGTGACGTTGTTGCACCGTAGCTGCGTAGGTAAGATATGTCTATATAAAATGAATTAATTTTATTCCAACAATAATTGCAATATCATGTTGAAATACAAGCCGCACCAGAAATAACTAAACCGTTAATAATGAAAAAACAAAACGAAATTGTTTTCCACATTTCAAGTGAACATAACTCTTTGATATGATCTATAATTTAAATTGCAGCTACATGGTTAACAACAATTAATGTTGTGTAGACACCACATAGTAAAATTACTTAAATGATTCTACTCCATTGTTTTTTATTCACATGACTTCTATGGGAACAAGCTTAAGTTGAAATGGTATTTTAGACTTTGTACCTTTCGTAATAAGGGCATGTGTGATTGCGTTAATTCAAGTAACTAATACTTATGATTATTATAATTTGTTTAAATGGTCTTGACCTGTTAAGGTATAAGGTTAGTTTTTATTGATTACACTAATTTACATCCGTCATTTTTGTTATACTAGTCATATAGGTTCTACCTGCGATTTCGTACGTAGAATTGGTAGGTACCTACTACGACTTAGCTTAGGCTTTGTAGCAATAGGGATGACACTGGATAAAGAAAACAAAATTATAATATTAGTACGACAGTTAGATTATAAAAAAGTATTGGACTATTAAATTACACACCTTTCTCTCTCTCTCTCTCTCTCTCTCTCTCTCTCTCTCTCTCCACTTTCCCTTTAAACTACTTTAATGGACGATTCCCAGAATAAGAAATACATTATCTCCTTTCACGAGACTCAAAACAGATAAATTACAGAAGGTAGATATGTATACTACTTTCTAATCCTAAGTAATATTATAAATGCGAAAGTAACTCTGTCTGTCTGTCTGTCTGCTAAAATTACTGGACCGATTTAAATGAAATTTGGTACAAAGATTGCCTGGAGCCTGAGAAAGGATTATATATCATAGGCTACTTTTTAACCGACTGCAAAAAAAGAGGAGTTCCACGCGGATGAAGTCGCGGACATATAATACAATCATACTAAATTTCATTTGAATCGATTCAGTTGTTTAAGCTGAAAGATTTAATATGAATACAGAAAACAGAAACAGTTACTTTTGAATTTTCAAGATTGATAAGGTTATCTCACTGCCAGATGCGACGTTCATGAAAACTGTAAAATTCTCGGAACGCAACACAAAAGTCTTATATACAATATACCTATATATGTATTAAAGTTGTCTAATCAAAAGTTATTAAATTTTATTCTCCGTTCAATTTAATGAAAGATAACACTAATTACCAACTACGTAACCTTATAGACACTGTCTAAAAAGATAGACACGTAGTTTAATATCATCTAATCTAAAGTGTAATTACTGGACAATAGTCTAGCTAGACTATCTGTTTGACTATCTTGTTAAGTCACAAGTCCTAGGTTAAAAACTTTCAGTTCAGACGTTTTGTAATAAGTATATACTTTACTATGTGCTTATGTCGTTATTTCACAGTAAATTTATAAGTATAGTATTTATTGGTAACATTGTAGACGCTTTTTGATAAGTACTTACCCTTGTTTATCATAATATATACATATACCTATGTCCTTGGGGCGTAGATATGGTGGCAACGTTCAACGTTAACGTTAAACGAAACGACCAAAATGTATGGGATTTGACATCCGCGAACGTTTGTGACGTACGTGACAGTCGTTCGCGGATGTCAAATCCCATACATTATGGTGCCAACGTTCAACATTAACGTCGAACGTTAAACCTAAACGAACGAACGAACGAACGTTGAACCTACCTAACAATTTCGGCAAAGACAGGTTACTGCATATTATTTTATAGTGCGACTATATTATCGCTTATCAGCCAATCAGCGGTCATCGATGGCGCCAGCGATTGACCAATCACGGCTGTCCGATTTTTAAACTGACAACAGTTTGACGGTCTGTCTGTAAGTCGAGCAGATAATTATCTGTAAGGTACAAAAAGCTTATCTAAAGCGTCAGTAAATAATTCTATTAAAAAGATAAGTAGAGAAGTGGTCATTTTTGATAGATAGGTCGTGATTTTGGTGAAGGCTGGGTATTGTCAATTGAATTAAACAAATATTTGGAACCAACCTAAGTGAGAAATAAGTCCAAAAAAATATGAAAATATGATCAGCCGTTATTTATACTTCTATACTAATATTATAAAGCTGAAGAGTTTGTTTGTATGTTTGAACGCGCTAATCTCAGGAACTACTGGCTCGAATTCAAAAAATATTTTTTTATTGGATAGACCATTTATCGAGGAAGGCTTTAGGCTATATAACATCACGCTGCGACGAATAGGAGCGAAGAAACAGTGGAAAATGTGTAAAAAACTGGGAAAATATGAAGCCTTATGAAGTGACAGAAGACTGACAGATCTTTGACGAAACAATTGGACGGGCAGGACGACGTCTGCCGGGGCCGCTAGTTAAGTTATAAATGGTGTCAGTTGTAACTAACCCTACTTTTTTATAAATAAAAGATTTATTGATTTAAAATTGTACAAATATTTCCATATCCCTTATTCTTGGCATCTCTAACTAAATCATAATACAATATAACAATGACTTAATTCCATCAACAGGCAAATAACCTTCCAATTGAGCGACAGCACTTAACTTTTATATAAAAAGGTTAACTTTAATACAAAGTGTATGACAAGTCAATGCTTATAAGCTTCTTAACCCTTTCATCGCGCACAAAAGGCTCAATTAGGTGGTAATCAGCGGGGAAAGAAATAAGAATCCACTAAACAAAGAGGCATTTTGCCGCTATTGTACTTCGTTCTGATTGGTCAATCCACTCCTACGTACCATTAGGTATTTGCGTATAAACGGTCTACTTTCGCAACCCTTTATTGAAATTAGAATCGATTGTATGTATTGTGAGATTGGGTATTGTTTGGTATTCTATGATTTGCAAGTTCTGGTATTTGATTTGTGTGTTCTTCTATATGCCATAGATAACATAGGATGAGTCAAGCTGATAGGCGATTTAGTAATAAAATTCATATATTTATCTACGACCGATACCTAATATATTTTTACGTAAAAAACGCGACTTAAATCAGCTATAAGTAATTCTTTAACTATAATGTGTAATAACCGCGAAGGCATCAGAAATTCTAATTTTATTTTTATTTTTTCCTTTAACAATTTATGTTACGTTATGTGTTTCTAATTTAACTATCGGCGCAGTTTTTCTTTATATCATACTAGCGGTACGCCCCGGCTTCTCACGGATCCCTATTTTTTTTCAAAATATTCTATAGCCTATGTTAGTCAGGGTAAACGTAGCTTCCCAACAGTGAAAGAATTATTAAAATCGGTCCAGTAGTTTTTGAGCCTATTCAATACAAACATACAAAAATAGGTACAAATCTTTCCTCTTTATAATATTAGTATAGATACCAACTATTGAATACATACAGTTAGTAGCCCTGACGCTGATTAGGTATACCTAGAAATTGCGAAAGCATAGGTAGGTACTTAATGGTTACACAAACCCATAATTTTCATCGCGTTAAAATTACAGCCAAAAACGATCACAAAAACAAAACACGACCCACGGCGTCAAATTCAGATCATCCGACGATAAGCATTGCTGCAATACAGCTGCAGAAGTGATCCAATTCCTTTAAATTAGCGGTTATCGTGAGCTTCGGACGATAATTACAGCCTATAGCTGCAAGCGATGCTACGTGGTGCAATGATGGGAGCGTGATGGACTTGAAGTATCTGTGTCTAGATTTGCCTTAGGATATAAATAAGCTGGTCCGTTATTCGGGAAACAATGCTATGGATATGTTACCTATGTTAAAGTGATATGGGTGCCTAGACAAGATGCAAACGTTCAACGTTAACGTTAAATCCGCGAAAGTGATATGGGGGCCTAGACAAGGTGCCAACGTTCAACGTTAACGTTAAATCCGCGAACGTTTGTGACGTACGTGACAGTCGTTCGCGGATGTCAAATCCCATACATTTTGGTGCCAACGTTAACGTTAAACCTTGGCACCTTGTCTAGGCGCCATGGTTACCTTTAGTACCTATTAGGTACTGAATAGTTTATTTTGATAAAGTACTTTTACATATCAGTTTGAATCTAACAGCTTCATAAAATTAATTGCTAAGCATAAAAATAGCGAATCCAGTATTATTTAAGTTCTCAGACACGTATTGTGGATAATTAATTGTTATTTTAATTGTTATTAATTGTTATTTATTGATAATTAATTATTAAGTAGGTAGGTACTTACATAATATCTTTAATTCATATTTAGTATAGGTAATAATGATAACGTCTGCTTAGTTTTGGCAAAAGAAAGAAATGACTTCTCAACATGATTTTTCATGATCCTTTTTATTTAACGAAATACAAGTATCAACATTTTCACAATCATAATTCCCTGCTAATAGTAACCTTCATTTGTTATTATTAGCCTTAAGCGTATAATTCTAAATTGCCTCTGTCTAACCGTCAGTGTGTCAATAGTTCAATATTGATTTCGCGTCAAAGATGGCGCCAAGGTGCGTGGGCGCAGCGGACGCGACAATGCCTTAAACGGCCAGCGCCGTGTGATCTCGAGTTACACTTGATTTAATAACAGAATGAGCATTCTGAGGGTTAAGTGTGAGCTGACAGTTGTGTAGAGTTACCGGTTTTACGTAGGTAAATTATTGCTGAATAGTAAAGTAAAATAAAACAAGGGGCAATCGATAGTAGTGAACGAACTTAACGAACGCAAAATACTATAGAACTGACGTAAGCTAACAAATCGTTCGCGTATGTCAATGTCAATTTTGCATTCGTTTCAATCGGTCGCTATTATCGATCGAAACTTTTCTAGAGGCCCTTAATGAGAGAGGAATCTAATAACTGATTCAAAACGGGAAATTGACGATTTTTTTAAACAATAATTTACTTTAAAAGAAATAATAATGATGTAAAAAACTACCTACTGCTTGCCACATTTAACGAAATTTCATTAGATTCACATATTTTTTTTTCCCTTTGCTTTATTATTAAGAAAATAATAATATTATATATTAAGTAAGTGGGTGCATCACGTTGTTTACAGCAGCCCTGTCAAGTGTTGCAATTTTTAATTGGTTTCTTAATTGAATTAAGCTTGCTTTCATCGCTGACGTTCAGTTGATTGATGCTTCGTGATACGCCGCAAAAAACGATGACATGATTACCGTATAATGATTAAAAAACATAGGTGATTGGGAAATGTTGACCAAATATTAGTAACGTAATTTTATATGACTACGAAACTGTAGGTGGCTGGTTCGAATCATGCTAGGTGCAGATGTCAGTGTGATGGGTACGAGCATTTGTAACTGAGTCTTGGATGTTTTGTATGTATGTTTATCCTATGTTTAGTACCCATAGTACAAGCTTTGCTTTAGTTTGGGACTAGATTAGTTGGTGTAAATTTAAGGCAACTTTTGATGAAAGTATCTACTTTGAAACTGTAGGAGGTATGCTTAAAATATATTAATACTAGCTTCTGCCCGCGACTTCGTCCGCGTGGAACTCCTCCTTTTTTGCAGTCGGTTAAAAAGTAGCCTATGTTCTTTCTCAGGCTCCAGACTTTCTTTGTACTAAATTTCATTTAAATCGGTCCAGTAGTTTAAGCGTGACAGCGTAACAGGCAGACAGACAGACAGAGTTACTTTCGCATTTATAATATTAGTAGGGATGCACTGTTTTTTATAACATCTACTATACAATAAAATTTAAACTTACATTGCATGCATATATTCCTACCTACTGTATTATATAAAATCAAGTGTATTTTCTATAATGTACACAATACACATACTTACTCACAAAAACCCGTTAGGTTTTACCCAGTTCCTCTTCTTGTACGTTATTTTGTTAGGTACCTATTGGTAATGTAATTTGATGATTATTTCGGGGAACTCTGGTTGGGAAACTTTAAAAGATATACCTAAGTGTATTAAATATAGCTATCAAACAGTTGCCCACACGGTATTAATTTAAATGGTAAAATTCTATAGACATTTAGCCACATTTGGGTTTCCAATTAGTCACGATTACAGTCGTTAAAATGACTAAGAACTTCAATAACTCGTTTAACCAGAATGATCGTTTTGCCGAAATGTTTACCTAATTTATCTATCTGTAGGCTTTTCCTTGTTTAGTCATAACACTTACTTCAGCGACTAGTTATGAAAATTACTTATGTCTACTATTTTAATAAGTAGGTAATAATTCAACCTTTGAATCACACTATGATTTAATCTCAAACTATGCAGAGACAATACCTACTTTACTATAATTATGTATACTATGGGACTAGACAATGTCTAAACAGACAAATACATATAAGCCATTCAAGACTCATGTAGAAATGCTCGTGCTTACCTCCTTCGGTTTTGTAGTTAAGCTGTCAACCGTCCTGTTGCTGGTCACACGCTTATGGTATGATAACGTTTCGGTGACTGTTCGCCGTTCTTATTAACTACTTAATACTAGTAAGAACACCAAACGGGCGACCGAACAGTTTAAATTAACTGAAAAAAAAACTGTGCTGTTTTAGATGGCCCCACAGCGTCAAAGACCTGAGGCGCCATTCCAGGCACTTAATTCGCCATTATCTATACTAATATTATAAAGCTGAAGAGTTTGTTTGTTAGTTTGTTTGTTTGTTTGAACGCGCTAATCTCCGAAACTACTGGTCCGAATTGGATAATTCTTTTTGTGTTGGATAGTCCATTTATCGAGGAAGGCTATAGGCTATATAACATCACGCTGCGACCAATAGGAGCGAAGAAACAATCGTAAATGTGTAAAAAACGGGGGAAATTATTTATCTTTGAGGGCTTCCGTTGCGTGCACTGCGAAAACGGTTCAAGATACACAAAAAATATGTATGAAAGATTTTTTTCTCTTTTAATGATCTAAAAAAAAGTCCGCGAGAGTATATGTCTATCTTTTGAGATTAACTCACAAGAATAGTTTTTGTGATAAAATTGACGCAGACGAAGATCAAGACGAAGCCCAAAATCACTATTCCACGCAGACGAAGTCGCGGGCACAGCTAGTCATCTATAATTTCGGCACACTCTTGCGCCTTTCGTGTCCACGACTTGCACGAGTCGTGGGCTCGTGGCTAGTGGAACCCGTCCACAAACTCATTTTATTCACGTTTCATGCCTCATATCATTTGACTGAGTTCAAAAATTTACTTTGAACGGAGGCGAGGCAGCAGGAGGCAAGACGAGGGATAAAATGAGTCGATGTAAGGCGGGAGCCGAAAGCGAGGCAAGACAAGGGTCCTTTCTCTTATTTTCTCATCTGTCTCGACCTCGTCTTGCCTCCTGGCATGTAAGTAGCAGTCTGACTTGAGGTATAAAAAGAGGCGAGGTAAGGCGATGCAAAGGGCGTCATCCACAATCTCGTTTTCGTGTCGCCTCGTCTTGCCTCCTGGGTTGCATGTAAACAGTAGTCTAACTTGAGGTATAAAGCGAAGCGAGGCAAGAAGAGGCGAGGTAAGGTAAGGTTAGGCGATGCAAAGGGCATCAACAACTCTTAGTATTCTAGTGTGTGTAAGAGTCCTAACGATGAGAGCAAGAGATAGCAACAGTCTTTACTAACGTTTAGTCTGTGGGTAGAAATATTAGTCATAGTGTTGAAAAGTTTCTCAATCGCGATTAATACGTCTACTATCTTTATATGGAGATCAGTACATTTATCAGATTAATCCAATTTGATTGCATAGTTTGTCTACGATAAACTCAGTGTAGATAAGATGAGTGCTTATGTAAATTGCGTTGAGGTTTATCGTGGTCAATCGTGGACATATGAATATAGTTTAAGTTATGGAAGTTAATGATTAATTTCCTGTGACTCCTACACGTTTGAATTAAATACATATTACATACTTTAAAAACAAAGCCGATGTCGATAATGGTTGAAGAAGCGAGGCCATGTACCAAATTTGGTTCCGGGTATCAAATTGTTGTCATTTTAATGATATATAGATGGGTCACAAATCATTGGAACTGAAATAAGGGAATAGAAAAAAATACCAATAGGACATCGTACGTGACGTTTTATAAACGACATACATTCTTTTGACGTGCTTTATCGCGTGAGATTTAAGTGGTCATCAAAAGCTTAGAAGGCTAAACCTATGAAAGATTTAGAAAAAAAATGCACACTTAATAATTTCTGATGCCTTCGCGGTTACTACACATTGGAATGAAACAACTTTAAACGGATTTAACTGGCGTATTTTATTTTATTGGCTGCGTTTCCGAGCCTTTACATATAATATAAAATTTATTGTATTACTCACTTTCGCATAAGACTATTGTCAGCTCAGTCTGTAAACGCTCCGAAACGTCAGCCAATAAAATAAAATACACGAGTTAAATCCGTTTAAAATTGTTTCATTCCAAAATGCACATTTAGGTACACTTTTTTGCATAATAATAAGGTCATTATGGGTAAAATAGAACCTCAATGCAGAACGTGAGTAAGCTTTACACTTTCCGTTGTAAACTAATGAAATCATTGTCATATCAATTTCTTTACTGCCCTTATGTTTAAACAGACATCCGGATCAATCATCAAAGTCAGTCAACCGCGCGCTCACGCAAACAGATAGTACCACGTGACAGTATATATAAATACCCAGTATAGCAATATACCACTAGTTTATGTAGTTTGCTGCTGTGTCACCATCTGAATTCAAAATTAAATTAAATAATGCCTAAAAATATTAAAGAAAGTCAGGAAACCCTTTTTAACAATTTGTAATTAAACTAATAACCCAATTATCATTTCTCATTAATTGTTGGTATTATGTTTGTCAATCTCAATTAAATACGGCTGTATGTTATGTAACATAAAACGGTGTAAATACTTAATTATATAAAACTAGCTGACCCGGCGAACTTCGTACCGCCCTATAATCAAGAAATATCTGTTACCTTTTTATCTGAATGATTGTTTTATTTTCTTACATAAGAACCTTCTCCTAATAATAACAAATGCAACAAAAAAAGAATTACTGGAATCTGTCCAGCCATTCACGCGTGATGTCGTGACAACGGAAAACGGGTTTCATTTTTATATATATATGTATATAGATAATGAGAAATACATTAAAATAATTTCATCTGATTATTGTAATCTGTTCGATATTCTAGTATTTATAAGTTATATTATTTTGAAGTAAAAAAAGGTATATTACTATTTTTTATCTTGTTTCAATACTGGGTGTACATTGTACTATCCAGATTATATCGATAGACCACTCACAATCTATGGCCTTTCATCGATTACAAATGTTACGTGTACGCTGTCTGTCAGACAGTATCTGTGATTGTTCTGATTTCTTTGATTATATTAGATTACAATGTTAAAAAGATTTCTGACGCGTATAAAACAGCAAAACTAATAAGGTTTTTTTTTGCGCGAGAAAACATCTGTTACTGTTATTCTTGTTTTGTTTAGTTTTGATGACATGCTCCACCTAGGTTTAAATATGTATTTTTAGTATTCGTTGTTATAGTGGCAACAGAAATATGCACCTACGTTAGGCTACGTTATCTGTGTAATCAAAATGTCAACTACCTTACAACCATAGTTCATGAGATATATTATGGTAACAAATGGACGGACGGACCGAAAGCGGAGTCTCAGTAAAGGTTTTAACTTTTGGATACGGAACCCCAATTATGCGTAATAATATGATAATATCCTATATCTGAGTATAACGGATCTAACTTGCGTATATTCATTTTAAGCGAGCAATTCGAGAATTATCAATCGACGAAAAAAATCTTCCCGGACAATTCTAACTTTTGCTATATCACTGACTTTGACCTTTGTACAATGCTTCCTGTCGAAACTGTTCCTTGGAGTTACCTACTCAAGTCGGCTCATATTTCTTTTTATTTATTTACAGACTGAGTTAACGAAAGTCACTGATATATTTGTACTTACATACTTTAGTCAGCTTAATATAGCTTGAACTGTTTCCAGGGCGCGCGCATCGGCTGTGTCGCAAGCGACGGTCCTTGACTCGGCGCGCGGCGCACGCGCACGTGAGCGATGACATTTCCGAAGCCACGGAAACTGACATGACATAACATGATTTTTCATACTTCATTTATATATAAAGACAAGCGGTCCGTCTGAGCTTCGCACGGATCCCCATTTTCCCCCCACTCGGAAATAGTGCAGCTTCCTAACAGTGAAAGAATTTTTCAAATCGGTCCAGTCGTTTTGGAGATTCAATCCAAACAAACAAACCTTTCCTCTTTATTATATTATATGAAATGTTACCATTAATGTTAAAAATATTTATAAATATTTCGAATTACCTATATGTGGGATTGATTTTAATTTTGCAGTAGGTGGATATAAGTTGCATTAAGCCATACCAGTTTTATAAATGAAAATAGACAAGTCATCATAAGTAATTTCTAATAAAATGTGTTTTTGCCTTACTCTTTCTTTTTATCGACTATTATCCAATATTACATAGATACTTCTTATACAATTTTACTGCCCAATTAACCCCTTAAAACAACTAATTAACAAAATATATTTAAAACCGTTAGGTACCTACAAGATCAAATAAACATTGGCATTTTAAACAAACCACCTTCTGACATCTCAAAGTCTCCGATCGTCTAATTGCAGCATTGTTCTTAGCAACTCATTAATTACCTTAACAAAGCACCAAAATAAACAGAAAAACAATCGGTTTCCTTCGGCTTTGACCCGAATGTTTCCGATTCTTACGTGGAAAAAGTGTGAATACCTAATCAAGCCTACGGGGAAAGCGGTCTGGTTGTAATTGTTCCCCGGGTCAATGTCGTGACGGTCGCAGTTCATAAGACAGTTTATTGTCTTACCCGAAGTGCTCACTAGCATCTCAAAACACACATAGGTTTGCAGCATCTGCTCTTCTAAAAGCAAAGCGATACTTACCTCAAAAATATTAGTACATATTAATTACATAGGCACCTACTCGTGGATTTTTTTATGTAGGTAGGTATTAACGCGTATTTCTGGGTTTGTTCAAATAAAACGTCGGTAGTAGAGAAACAGCCTAACTTTAACTTCGACTAATAAATCCTAATCCTAACTAATATATAAATGCGATAGTAACTCTGTCTGTCTGTCTGTCTGTTACGCTTTAACGCTAAAACTACTGGACCGATTTAAATGAAATTTGGTACAAAGAAAGTCTGGAGCCTGAGAAAGGACATAGGCTACTTTTTAACCGACTGTAAAAAAGGAGGAGTTCCACGCGGACGGAATCGCGGGCAGAAGCTAGTAGTTAATAATTTCTGATGTTTTCGCGGTTATTACACATTGGAATGAAACAACTATTTTGTAATTAGTAAATAGTTACCAACCTTACTACGTAAAGGGTACAAGGGCGTTCTAAAAGTTGACATTTCAAAGGATTTTAATCTCGGGCTAGTTTATGGGGCTTACTAAACATAATAATATCGTAGGTTTATAACAAAGACAATTTAGAAAAAATGCTATCTATTAGTATTTTAATATCACCCAAAATCTTTAATTGAAGCAAAATATCAAGCTTTGTTTGCCTGCTTAACCTTTGCCTCCTTTGCTTTGCTTATTTCTATACTAATATTATATAGAGGAAAGATTTATACCTATTTTTGTATGTTTGTAATGAAAACTACTGGACAGATTTTAATAATTCTTTCATTGTTGGGAAGCTACGTTCACCCTGAGTAACATAGTCTATAGAATATTTTGAAAAAAATTAGGGATCCGTGCGAAGCCGGGGCGAACCGCTAGTTTGATAATATAGAGGGTGAATAGGGGTAAATAATTGTGATAAATCTACTTACGAACCTAACACGAACGGCTTAAATAATTTCCTTAACAATGGGCCCCCGATCGTAATTTAAGAAATATCACCTATATAATTGATTTTATTGATTTATTAGATAATGCTTGTTGCATTAGTCAAAGCGAAGTATAAGTGTCTAGTCATGCAAGCCCGGCTTAAGAATGCGGTTCGGAGTTCTATGCAAAGCACGTAATAGCCGGTAGACAAAGTTTAATGGATAATCAGAAACATGCTCCTGCTGAAAGTACGTTATTAAATGGGTGTGTCTATTAATAAGCGGTTTTTGAAATATAACGAACCGGTGGAAATAAATAAGTATAAAATTGACTAAAACTATTGATTTTAATATATAATTGTCATAAAGTGTTAGATCGTCAGTTCAATCGTGCTACGAATATAGGAACTGACAAATTTTCGAAACGTCTGCAAATAAATTGAAATACGTGAGTTAGGTAAGTTATAATGGTTCAATTAAAATAAGTATAAATTAAAAAATAAACAACGGATTTAGCTCGCTTGTGTTGTTTTTTATGCCGACATTTTGAAACTTTTAGTTCACATATTTATAGCTGACTCAGCTGACGATAGTCTAACCGTTACGTGTAATAACCGCGAAAGAATAAGTAATTATAAGAAACCATTAAATTTAAAGTCACTAAGTATAAAAAATATGATATGTTATACTAAGTGTGTATAGATACATTTGATTAGGAGTTTAATAGTCAATATCGAACCGGAAGGAAAAACAGACGAAGCAAAAATAACAAAAGAAAAACATAAGAAATGTTGACAAACAATGACGTGCGCTGTCATTTAAAGACATAAACGCAGGTAATTTTTTCAACGCTGTCTATATTTTCCCACGTAGTCACAATGGCTGTTGTAATTCTAAGAACGCCATATTGGATGCGTGTGCGCAGGTGAGCATGTGACATTACTGAAACATATGAAATTATTATCATAAATAATAAAAGTGAATAGTTGAACTTTATGTCAATTGATGTGATTAAAATGACGATAGTCACATTTATTGCTACATAGTATAAAACCAAGTCGCTTTCCGCTGTCTGTCTGTCTGTCTATAAAGGTATGCTTAGATTTTTGAAACTACACGATGCCTTATTCATAGATAGAGTGATTCAAGGGGAATGTTTATTTGTATAAGTAATTAATAAATTATTAAATAGGTATCAACTCATAGCCTAATTAAACTGGAGTTCATTAAAGAACAAAATTTCATATTTTCACACAGATATTTTAGAAAATGTTACCCCCTATAAAGTGTTAAAATTACATAGCATTTTTTACGAAAAAGTGTTGTAATATATTGGTGATGTAATCGTAATGTCGATAAATGCATTGATTTATCGTAAATTGATCGATAAATTAAACAAAGCACACATTACTTTACTTAACAAATAATAATATGCAAACAATAAGTGGAATGCCAGTAGACATTCTAGAATTCAACATTTAAACCTAAAAAGGGCTTCTCGTTACTTAACGGACGATCACAATAAATTCAAAATATTGTTTACTTAAATCATTTATGTATTCAATTATTATTTTAGCCCTCAACTAGTGATATTATTTACTTGTGAGCTTCAATGATTTCTCATCATTTTAAAATTTTTAATTATTGTTGTTAATCACTACACAAGTTAAAAATCTATGTTCAATACATAACATCAACCAGGAAAAAAAAACAAAAATCTATTTACTTTGGTGTTATCTCCGGTAACAGATTGGTAAACTTTTCATTAAAAACAGGGGAAAAAACTAAGTATGCACCTAACAAGATATGGATGCTGGTACTATACAATATGATTCATAATTATGTAAAATCTGTTACAACCCGTGACGCTACAAAAAATAACAACCAAAAATTATTCTGTGACAAGTTAACTTGCGCAAAATTTGAAAATAATCCCCATTATGAAATTATAACAATAATATCCGCTTCACGCATTTAGCCATAATTAGTTCAAATATCCTTTCTGCTTGTCTTAAATTATTTCTATTCTTCATATTGATTAATATATTTTGTTAAAAGCTTATGACATATAGCGGTCTGTCCGTCGCTCAATGAGCTTACGAGAGCTTTCCCGTTCGCTTTTGAGCCTTTTTTGGTATTGGCAACTTACGTAAACTTTGGCAATGCTTGTAACATTTATAGTTGTTATTCATGAATCACCTCTATTCTCAAATGGCATGTATATTTTGGTAACTACTATGCCAACTGTAATGTATCATCTAGACGTAAGTAATTTATATTGAACTAAAACAAAAGAACTTGATCTTTATTTTTGTATGCGTTTTGCTAACATTTGGTTGTCGCTATCGCTGCTGAGTTTTCCAATTTCGGAATTCATTAAGTATTTAAATAAGTAAGTACCTATTTTAAGGTACTTAATTCCGAAAGTGTCGTTAACAAAAAAAAGTCTGCTACAGATTTAGAAATTGTAAAGTTCTAGAAATATCATTTTAAAATTTATAAATTATACGTAATTAAATCTGATTTATTCAGAATCATTAAGAGAAACCGTTAGGTAGGTATTCAAACTACTCGAATTATCTGTAATATACCTTATATTTTTTTTTCTAAAATATCGACAGTTGCACATCACTTAAAGTAATACAGAACTGAAAGCTCATATGAAAAGCTGATAAACACTACACGACGTGTGAAGTCAATTTATAGCTTACAATTAAGCAATTACTATTTCAAAGAGCGGATGCGTCGTGAAGCCTACTAATCCATAAATCGAGAACTACATTGTATCGACCAAGGACGCAGGATGGCAGAGGAGGGCGTACAACACTAGCTGGCACAACACTGGTCGCAAATGTCAGCCAGTCTTGCAAGGAGCGCCGACAGATGCGCGCGCGGCTTGAAAATCATCATTCGAAAAAAAATACGATAACGAACATTAAAAACAAATTCGCAACTTCGAACCACGTGACGTTTCTAGTGATGCGAAAGCATTCCACGACTGAACTTTAAATCGGTCGATTGTCTTCAATATAGAACAGTGCCTATGACATTTAGTATGTCTTTTTAGATAATTATAATCCCCGAAAGGTTAAAGTAAGTGAATGTGCGATTCAATGAGGACTGTATGAGAAAAGTTTTTACAACTCATTGTGCAGTTAATTTTGATAATTATAGCTTATCGACTGAATCAATCACGGCTTGGCTAATTAGTTTTAATTGCCGGCGTTTTTCGGTTTTGTCCAAAGGATTATGACTGTATTCTAAAACTTGAAACCTAAAGTGGGTGATAAAAAGTGTCGCCATGTCTTGTAAACGTTTTTTGTCGTTTTGTGCATCACTAGTATGTTTATATTTTGCTGTTGTAGCGGCCCAAAACCAGGTGAGTTTTTTTTAGTATTAACCTTCATTTAACTTGTAATAATAATAATTGACGTTGGTATAATAATTGATGGAAAAATAGTAAATAAGTAATTTAATTTGGCTACAAAATTTGAGCATTTTATTATAGTCGCAAACTAGTTTCAATCTGTAATTTTCATGGTCACGTAAGTCAGTCTTAAATTATGTATAACTAGCTTCTGCCCGCGACTTCGTCCGCGTGGAACTCGTCCTTTTTTGCAGCCGGTTAAAAAGTAGCCTATGTCCTTTCTGAAGCTCCAGACTTTCTTTGTACCAAATTTCATTTAAATCGGTCCAGTAGTTTTAGCGTGAAAGCGTAACAGACAGACAGACAGACAGAGTTACTTTCGCATTTATAATATATAGAGCATAGAGCATTATTGATTTATTTGTGTTTGAATATAAAAGTAGAAACACGGTCTTTTGAATTTATGAGATACTAGCTTCTGCCCGCGACTTCGTCCGCGTGGAACTCCTCCTTTTTGCAGTCGGTTAAAAAGTAGCCTATGTCCTTTCTCAGGCTCCAGACTTTCTTTGTACCAAATTTCATTTAAATCGGTCCAGTAGTTTTAGCGTGAAAGCGTAACAGACAGACAGACAGACAAAGTTACTAACGCATTTATAATATTAGTAGGGATAGAGCAATAGAGCAATAGAGCAATAGAGCAAAAGTCCCAACCAAAACGACTAAAAATCACTATCTCAATTTAGTTATCTGCCTACTGCCTACCCCCTAAGAACGATGGCGTGATTATTTATAGCCTATGTCCTTTTCTAGGTTATCATCTATTACCATACCAAATTTCATCAAAATCCGTTCAGCCGTTTAGGCGTGAAAGAGCAACAGACAGACAGACAGACAGAGTTACTAACGCATTTATAATATTATAGTAGGGATAGTAGGGATTATCAAAAACTAATTAACAATAGGTGCCTTTTGTTTTATAAATACGAGACCAAACATACCACCCATAAAAGTTTTTTAACTTTAAAATTTATTTATTGGGAAATGCCCGCGACATTGTCTGCTTTTAGAATACGTATTGTGTATAACTTTACATTATTTACTTTAACGGTAAACTAGGAAGTATTGTTGCAGGAAGTTATTTTGAAAGAGAGCCTAAGGCAAGTATGTATTTTAAACATAATAGTACACGGACCGCCCCTCAAATAACGACAGCAGCTAAGATATAGTACGATAAAGTGCATATAATATATTTAAATAGCTACACATACATAGGTATTTTTTGTGAATGAATTAAGAAGCAATGATAGTATTTTTTTACATTATTTCTGCATTCTTACTAATACGTACTGAGTAGGTACTATGTATAGTGATTATATTGTTATATGAATATTTTTTTTTTAAAATAGCAAAAGTCATTTTAAAAAATATAAATGTATTTTAGGTAAAGAAATATTTTGTAACGAAAAAAATATATTTAAAAAATATGACTGTCATTGTATCTATTTGAATGAAACAACTATTAACGGATTTAAAATAAAAATACGCGAGTTAAATCCGTTAATAGTTTTTTCATTCCAATGTGTAATAACCGCGAAGGCATCAGAAATTATTATTGTATCTATTGTTTTAAACTATATAATATAACTAAAACTTTTTTATTTATTCATGAAATTTTAACGAGAGCCTTATGTAATATCTCGTCACATGGCTATGATATTCGCGTGGTAAATAATAATATTTTATTTTTTTAAAAGACATGCTTGTATCTTTAGTAAGTACCTACATATGACGGGATATATCGATATCTTTCAATTAACGAGTCCTTAGCACGACACTAAATTCAATTTATTTCGAGGAAGCACTCTACCGAATTGTAATATTATTAAAGATAGGTACATATTTAAACATTTATTTCGTACAAGATGAGCGACCTTGACAAGCCTATTTAAATTGTAACGATTTGTACAATCGCAAAAGAAATCTTCGATTTTATTCGACTCCGTGAAAAAGGTCAAAAGTCAGTCGCGGTGAATTCGGAAATGGAGTAAGCATTTAAGATTATTGCCCCATTTATAGTAAAACTAGCTGGAATCCGAGCCACACTAAAAAAAAAATTAAAAATAAGATTGCGTCAATTTTGATTGCTGGCTGTTTGTAATCTATGGAAAAAATTACGCCATTCTGAATTGCAATTATTGTTTTTTTTAAATTTAAAAGTAGTATCTCCAGTCTATTACTATTATTAGAGACTAAATCTATTTAAATTAAATTCTTATATCGACATGTGTGTCTTCCTTATTATATAATTATGTATATAATAAGACTAAAAAATAATCTCCTTAAATACATTATTTTTAAAACGACAAGATAACTCTAGAAGTATGTTATTATCTCTATTTTATTAAGAACGTAAACGAGATTCCGTTTTAAAGTTTTTTAAAGAACATAAATTAGTAGGTATACGTATAGGAATTTACCAACCAAGAAGTAGATACAAAGTAATCTACGCAATAAGTAATAGATAACTTATAAGTTATTTAGTTATTAACTCGGGGGTTATCACCAATGATAAACATTATAACAGTCAGACGAACATAACAAGTAAACAACAATATTATTTATAAATAAGATCAAAATTATCAATTGATGTAAGGTTACAACCCTGAAAAAATTCCAGAACTAAATGTAGGTCATTTAACCAATGAAAAAATAGTAATATAAATTTTAATTTAAAAATAACCTAATTACACCATTTATAAATCGATTTGATTGAGACACAGGGTTGCCAGATATATTTTTTGCCAAGTCGGGATTTTGAAATTTTTCAGTGTAAAAAGCGGGATTATTTCGTCGAAAGCGGGACATAGTAAAATAAACGTACTTATATAATCAAAAGTTTTTAAATATTTATCTATTTTTAATAAAAATATGATTTCTTTTAATCAAATTTACCCTATCGTTAAATAGTTGAGTAAAAATAAAAAAAATCTGAATTAAACAAATTAAAAAAAAAAAGTTTTATTTATTAGAAAAATATGGCGTTTCAAACAATAGCCTAAGGGGCCCTAGACAAGTGCCCAACGTTCAACGTTAACGTTAAACGTTAGGACCAAAATGTATGGGATTTGACATCCGCGAACGACTGTCACGTACGTCACAAATGTCAAATCCCATACATTTTGGTGCTAACGTTTAACGTTAACGTTGAACGTTGGGCACTTGTCTAGCCCCCAAGAACTGTACGGCTGCACGCACGATCGAGATATTCCCGAAAAACAGGACTGAGCCTGTCCCGCGCGGGACATTAAAATTTGATTTAAAAATCGGGACATCCCGCCAAAATCGGGACGTGTGGCAACGCTGTTGAGACACAATTTTATACATTTAAGTCAAACGACATAGAACAGTAATTAAAAGTTTTATTATTCCAAATCATAGATATTTCCATTACTCTTCGAAACAAAAAACACTTCAGGTCAACGACCTTTATCTGCACTTTTAATTTTCCATCTACGTAACACAGAATCTTTGAGCAACCATATTAGACACCTCATCAATTTGACTAACAACCTCGTTAATTTCTTCAGCAGTTGGATGGTTAATTCTTGAATGAAGCCAAATCGTACTACCTCTAAGCTCACACTCTCGAACTAGGATATAATCATCATTTATATATTTGTAGCCTTTAGGAGTGACAGCGTTAGCAAAACCCGTTGGTATAACGAAATAATACTTCGCTTCACCGTCACCAGTCAACAAACCTCTGAACAAATTGCGGTATCTTGATACGTGTACAGGATTATCGTTAAAAGTGTAAGGTGGTTCTAGCTCTTCATAAGTTCTTTTAACCAAATCAACAACTTCTTCTGTAGGTTCCGTTATGACCACTTCGTTGCACTCTCTTGTAGGCAAGGATGAGCCTAGAAGAGTGAATTTAGTTACTTCATACCAGGTTCCAATTAATTGATCATTGGTGAGTGTTGCATTGTGTTCTTCTAAGCACCGTGCTATGACAGCGTCGTTTCTGGAACCCAATGTGACACATTGCGAAATGATTAAAGATGAAATGAACACCAGTAAATGGAACATGATTGTGCGACAGGATCCTTGTTAATGTTATTTATACAGTAATCATTTGATAATTATGATCAGATAGTACGAAATGATATCTTTTGATTTGTAGGTACGATAAAGTTGATTAATTTCGCATTTACGTTTCATTTCACTAATTCTTATCATTTTGATGGCTCTTGATTTTTGGTGGATTACCTTCTTTAAAAAAAAAAATCATTATGTAGTTGGTAGGGTAGGTTACCTACGTTATGGAAATTGAAAACGAACTATGTGTTACCAAATTAAAATTTTCGAAATTACTTAAACTTGTCAAGTTCATCGAATTTTAGTTACTTACATGCGTGTTCATTAGCAACTAGGTAGGTACCTACTTAATTAGCAAATATAAAAGCTTTTTAAAAACTGGATAGGCAAATCAGAATTTTGTTAGAAATAAATGTTTTACTAAACATCGATATCATAGTCCTAAAAAGGCAGGTTGGTTCGTCTGTGATGATTTTCGAAGTGATCAACATTTTATAGCTTAAAAGCAATAAAAACGATCGATTGTAATAAATATTATTGACAGATTATCTTAGTTAATTGTGATATCACTCCATTTCGGGATCCAGTTTTTTAATTCTTTATAACTCAATTAACTTTTCATTCTGTAGAATTAATTAAAAATGTGTGTTATAGGTAGGTAGTCAACATGAAACGATAAAATGATACAATCGATGTTGAACACAAATCTATATAAATAAAAATGAATTGATGTTCGTTAGTCTGACTAAAACTCGAGAACGGCTGAACCGATTTGGATGATTTTAATTTTAAAATGTTTGCCGAACTCCAGGGAAGGTTTAAAAGGTGAGAAAACTTGAAAAAAAAATGAAAAAAAAAACTGTGTATGCGGTACGAAGTTCGCTGGGTCAGCTAGTAAATTTATAAAATTATCTATATTACATAAAAATATGTTTTTCTGTACATTGACCTATTTATTATTTGGCATTGTTCTAGAATGAAATCTGACATCTGACCTCTTATTTATTTCTCGATATATCTATAGATAAAAAAATGTTATTATAATGTTTACTGAATGCCATTATTTTTTAGAAGCGCTAGTGAATATTGTCATGTAAACGTGTTCCTTAGGTTCTATTTACTAAATAAAGATTTTCATTTTCAATATTATATTATAATTATTTACTAGTACCTAAGTCCGATTACGAAGTACCTAATAGGTCACAAGCACGCCAGTTCGAAAAAAAAGTGAAAGGATTTTATAAAATATATTTCCAAATTACAATGTAAACAAATGTTACAATGTATTATATTTTTTTATAAGATTGATAATCTAAGCGATTTGTTTGATAAATGTATTATTTTATTACAACCATTAAATACCAGATGCATCAAAATTACGGTCACGTTTAAAATAAATAATATTTTATTTCATCACTTGGATCATCACCGAATATAAAAAGGTGAAGGGTTAATTTATTGTACATTTGTTCTGACACGCTATATGTGATTACGTCGTCACTATAATAATAATAAATAACTATACAAAAAAACAAACACTTTGATAAATAAATAAATTGAATCTAATCTAATAATAGATGGGAAATAGTCATACTTTTAGGTTCAGTAAGTATATTATGTTAGTATTATGTGCAAGATAATGGCTTATATATCACTTTGTTTTTATAGTAATTACCTATACTTACAAAATATATCCAAAATATGGTACAGTAAACGTCAGAGATATCTGCTCCACCTTATGAGAAGGTATATAAGATTTTACATTTCAAACATTAGGTCATTTAAATTTTTACATAGCTTACGCAAAAACAAGCAAATTACCCAAACAAAGGCTTAGTAGTATTATGAAACATTACGTTTTCAGTCCATAATCACTCACGTTTTCATTGGTCAATGATACTTTCCATATTACGTGTACTAAACCAATGTCACGATTTGGACATTTGTACGAGTGACTTAGCTTTTCTTGTCATTGTTTGTTGGTTACATTTTGTGACGCATACAAAGTAAGATTTATTTTGATATCCCTTTAATCACTTTTATAATTACTAGTCAGTTACCCCGAACTTACGTGATTTTAGGAAAGATATTTTTAATAAATTCTGATGCCTTCGCGGTTATTACACATTTTAATGAAACTACTGTTAACGGACTTAACTCGTGTATTTTTATTTTATTTTATTTGTTGACGTTTCGGATTCTTCACAGTTTCCATAATCGTCAGCAAATAAAATAAAATAAAAATACGCGAGTTAAATCCGTTAATAGTTGTTTCATTCCAAAGATATTTTTTTATGATTGGTTACTATCAACATAAACATAAAAAGGAATGGATAGGTAGGTTTAACCCGTAAACGGCCCTTACACCTATCAGGTAAGTTTCAAAGGTGGAAAGAAATCATAATATTTTTTTTCCATCTTTAATAGATAACTGTTAGCTGCTAACTCTATTAATTACCAACTAAAATTAACCCTAAAGTGTGTCATAAAATTTCAAAATACCAACTTACTTTTAATAACCATATCTGTCCATTTCTGAGACAATTATATGTTTATCTATACATTTGCCGATAGAAGTGTAACAATCAGAGCGGATCATGCAAATAGGTCGACCTTACGACCTTCACGCCGATGGAAAGGTCTTTTCTCTCACCGCCCGAGCATGCTTCGAAACACTGATAATAAAACAAGTGGAGGTATTTCTAGGTGCTCAAGAGTGTGCCATCGAAATATTAGCTTATATTGGAATGAAACAATTAGATACGACGGATTACTCGAGCATATACCTATCTATTGAATTTATTATGACCGGTCCCGACAGACGTCGTTCTGCCCGATTGATTGTTACGTCAAAGATCAATCACATAGTCTCAATAATTTTTTGTATTAGATAGTAAAAATTAAATGACAATGTATATTTTTTATAAGTTATCTTATATAGAAACCTTGTTTAGAGACTAAGGGATACATAGAAAAAGAATCGTCAAATTTCGTGCAGTCGTTTGGAAGTTATGCGCGTACCTACAAACATTTCAACGATTCATTTTGATATATTATATAGAAGATTGAAGATTAAGATTATGACTTGTTCTGATCAGTAAAGATTATCGTTAACACTATCAATAATACCTATACACTGTAGTTCACGTTACGTCCGCATAAGTTGTTTATTTCAATGTATAATTACCACGAAAGTATCTAAAATTATTAAGTAAATTTATTTTGCTGTAGTTGCATGCATTTTTCTTCTCAGTCTTTGTTGACGTCGTTCATTCAATATTTAAGATTGACATTGTGGTAATATTTTAAAGTTTTAATACTCATTCTGAGTTAGCTGATTATTGTGAAATAAATGGTTTCTCACCGCTACCGAGATACAAATCTCGTGTTTCATTTTGTGAATAAGGTCATGCGAATTTACCTTCCAAGTGTGTATGACAAACCTTACATTTTTAGTTATTTGACTAGGTACAATTAATAGAGGAAATTTAAACGAGTCCCCCTAGACCAATGTAGGTATAATAACGAACGAACGAAACTAATGCAAAATTGTATCGCATCGACATGCGAAATTGAAAATTAAACACGTAACTTTTCGTTAGCTTACGTCAATGCCATTCAGTTTTAAATTCTACACAACCTTATGCACATTTAATATAAATAAACATAGATCAACGAACTGCACTTTTCTTCTTATTTCGAGATTCATCTAGCAACCAGTCGAGCGAGCGATTATCCTACTAGTTTATTTATTTGCATTACTAACGAGTCCTTAGCGTCTATAATGAGAACCGACGTAGGTTATATCGACGCTAAAATAAACAGCCACGATCTCATCCTAGACAAGCTTAAGTTAATGTCCAATAGTCAATTGTACACAGGAAATCCACTCCTAATGCAGTGAAGACAGAAAGGCTAAAGGATAAATTTACCATGTTATGTTTACACAACTTCACCGACCTTTCGCTTTTAAACAAATTACAGAGACATATAGGTACTTTTATGATATGCATAAGTGTCAATCGATAATAGCGAACGAACGAAACGAATGAAATATGTATGGAATTGACATAAATGCAAAGAAAAACAGCCCACGTGACTTTTCGATAGTTAACGCACCCTTTAACCTAATATTAATTTTTAAATTGTTCCCAAGCGATATATATATTTTTTAATCATATTTTATTATTAATTATTTGTTACTCACGTGCATATAAATAGGCATTACCTAGGCAGCGTTTAGGTCTTAGGTAACGAATGGGAACCCTAGAGAGAAAAACATGGTCCAACCATTAATGTAGGTACACTCGGAACAATAGCCTAGTCTATGTGTTTAGCCGTTTTATTGTTACACAACAGACTCGGGTACAGTTCAATTACTCACTAATGGCTAGGTCAAAAGATATTACAATATTTATTATATGGGTTTGTTTCACAATATGCGATTAAAGATAGAAATAATAATTCACGTGAAATAAAAAAGGTATTTATAAATTAGACTAATTATAAGTAGGTAATTTGATGTAGAATAAGTAGGTGCCTACTTATTTATGAGGCATCATTTAAACTAGATTAAACTTCTATTATGTAGAGTGTGATCCCAGTCACCTCAAAATTACATGATTTTAGGACAGATTTAATATTAGGATTGGTACTAAGTATACCTAACATAAACTTAGAAACGAACGGATACTCGCTAAACTGAAGACTAATTTCCTAAAATCTGTGACTGGAATCTTGGACTATTTGGTCGTAAAACTATCTACTTAGATACCATCTTTTACTACTCACCGATTGTTTTCATTAAGTCACTCTAAGTCAAAGCTTATTAAATAAAGAAAATGAAGGTGAGTACTTCTTTGAATGATTTCGAAGCTCTCTACTTGTATATGTACCTACTATTATACTTTTTTTATCTGATGACTCAGTAAAGGTCAATTATTCTTTCGTTAATGGCATCATCAAAACATAATTGTGGTACACTTTTGGCTACAATGACATTGTCACCGTAATCTCGATCTTGTCCGTTTTGGCTACAATTTTGTAACACAGTGGGTGAAGTGTCCTCATAAGAAATAAATAAAAATGACTTGTTATCGAGCATTTGTAAGCAATTGGCCAATAAAATCCTACGCGGGTCACTGAATTTCGAGTGACAGGGTGAAGGCGTTGAGATCAGAAAAGGTGATCAAAAGACAATTTTTGATGTAATTGAAATGTGTGCACTTCAATAACCTTCGATTCAGAAAAACATCGACTTATTTTAAAACATAATAAGATCTTGTTATTTATATGATATACCAAAAATCCTGTGTTGTATGTTACATCATAAATATTGATCAATGCAGTCGTGCTGAGTGGATCTTTGAGCGTTTGAAATGCCGTCATTGTCTTCTATTCTCAGACTATTTAAGAACAAAATCAATAAGTAAAAAAAACTTAAGTGACATTATCTCTAAAGCTGAAGAGTTTGTTTGTTTGAACGCGCTAATCTCAGGAACTACTGGTTCGAATTGAAATAATCTTTTTTATTGGATAGACCATTTATCGATGAAGGCTTTCGTCTATAAAACATCACGCTATGACCAATAGGAGCGAAGAAACAGTGGAAAATGTGTAAAAAACGGGGAAAATAACTATTTCACGCGGACGAAGTCGTGGGCACAGCTAGTTACAGATATAGCTAGAGATGACAACGATGGCGTCTCAAATGTTTGAAGATCCACCGATCTACTCGTATTCTGAATCGATGCTGTGCCATCTTGGATCGATAATAATATAGATCCGCGGCTGTATCGTGATTGATATAAGTTAACTGATGTGATGTTGAACCGTTGCGATTTGTGTCACGACTTATGACCTGTAAATAAATCGGTCCCCGTGTGGCATGTCCTTTAATGTTATAATGCCATATAGCTTAAAAATGTTAAATAAAACACACCAAAGTATTTTTTTTATTAAATTCCAACGTTTACAGTTTACTATTATTAGCTAATGTGCCGCTATTCACATTTCGTAATATTAAGTATTCAAAAAAGTTTTTCCATTTGGACTGTTTTGAATTGGAATCTCAAAAAGAATACGATTATGCAATGTCGTATGCCATCACATTAGGTCACATGGTTCGTTATGGAACCCAAATGATAATGCATATTGCAACATTAAGTTTATCCACATTTTTTTATTTAACCTACGACTTAATTAAGGCAACAATAATCCTCTAGATATGCCAGTGCAGAATGAGGTCTAGCTGTCATGTTCCACCAATGAGAGACAAGCTCTCCTGTGATGAGAGACAAGTTGCTGGCCTGTGATTGGTGGAACACGGCAGCTGGACCTCATTCTACAATAGTAGATGCGTTATTCCTAGTCCATTCAATTAACTCATTCCATATTCACTTTAATCACCCTGAGGTAAACTGGAAGAGATTCGCCTTTGTACAGTCAGCGTCATATGACCTTATATATTAAAAGTTATGTTAAAATAAGTAGACTTTATTAATACCTACCTACTATACCTAATATACCTAATATACAATACATAATGACTACATTATGTGGGGATATCTCTAAACGCTGACGGTACCTACATGTGTTAAATTTTGGTTTTATTGTACACATAATTACATACAACTTGCAGATAACAACCGGACAGACGGAATAATTAGGCTAAATCGTGTTGTTTACCATTACGGACCGTTTATATTTTTACAAAAAGTTAATTTGTGTCACAAAAACTGCCGCAGTCAATACCCAGTCGAGTCAAGTGTTTTCCAAATTGTTGTTTGGGTTATAATGATGGTCATTGATGGTATTATAAAAACGTTATATTTTATTTGTTACGTTTGCGTATGTTAAGTTCTGGGAATATGTTTCTATAAAATAATATTTACAAAAAACTGTAAGTTAACAAAAGTGAAAAAAGTAGGTAGGTATATTGAAAAACATTCAGTTTAAGTATTTATGTCGATTGACTAAATAATCTTGCTGACGATGATTTTTGTTTTTCGGACATATGCATAGTACGTTCTGTATATTATGTACCTACCTACGTTCGTTATTTTAAATCACGGGCTCAATAAAAAAAAATTTTTGGTGGTTTTAATCTTAATTACCTACGTCCACCCACGAAGTTTAGGCTTTTCCTATTTTTTCCGAGCTCAGAAAATAAAAAAAAAATTAACCAAATTATAATAATAATATAAAAAGGTCCACGGACACTGATATTTCGGAATTTAATATCTCCGTATTCCCTAACCATATTTCAAAAACATTAGAAATAATTCCTTTCCTAACAAAACTGGTGCTTCAAATTTGTTGCACTCAATTTGCATGTCAAAATCACACGTCAATCGTTATAGTTGCATCTGTCCATCCTCGACCACTGCAATTAACCAATAACTTGAGTTCATCACAATATGACATTTGCGACTTGCGACGTGATTGCGAAATAATTTGACGTCTAAACGTTGCATGAATTGTGACATGATTTAAATGACCACAGGACAAGAGTGCATATGTTACTAGGCGTAAGAAATTTCTACCTTCGAGCCTATGATGAACTGTCGAGTCTATATTTTGTCCTAATATTGAGAACATTGTCAACAAAGAGAAGCGGGCGTAGACAAGGTGCCAACGTGCAATGTTAAAGTTGAACGTTGGCACACAAAATCTATGGGATTTGGATGTCAAATCCCATAGATTTTACATAGACTGTGACGTACGTGACAAACGTTCGCGGATGTCAAATCTCATACATTTTGGTCGTTTCGTTTAACGTTGGCACCTTGGGGCCTAGACAAGGTGCCAGACATTTTCGTGTCAACGTTCAGCGTTAACGTTGACGTTGTCTAGGCCCCCTTGTCTACACCCCAAGATTTGTCGTGTCGGTTTTATTTCGTTGTCGACATGAAGAAAATATATTCAGACAATTATATACTTACTTAGGTACCGTAGGTAAGTACAGTGCTTTGTTCAGCTAGCTCGTTATTATTATTATTACGCGACGTTGGAAAGGCTCAGTATTTTCAATATGTCTATTATTTATTGAATGCCGTCAGACCAAAGTGAAAGGAGAGCAATGACTTGATAAAAATATTTTATCTGCAAACATTTCGTAGGTACACATAAGTTTAGTTTACGTAAATAAGTTATTCACGATATCAAGTAGGTACTTTTTGGAATGAAACAACTATTAACGGATTTAACTGGCGTATTTTTTTTATTTAATTTGCTTGCGTTTCGGATTCTTTACAGTTTCCATAATCGTAGCATGACTGAGCTGACAATAGTCTAACTCTAAATAAGTTCCAATAAGTAACCGCGAAGGTATCAGAAATTATTAAGTAGGTACTTGCCTAAATTATTAAAAAATCTAAGCATATACCTATACTTTTTCATAATTTATGACCCATAACGACATAATTTCGATGCATTTTTAAGATAGCGGCATATTTTGAGGTATCGGAGGCGTATCGATTCACGAATCGACTTTTGCAAATTTCTTCGTCACGATATTTATATGTTATTCGATTACTACAGATTGCAAATCAGTTTCTATAAAGCTGCACACACAAAGCAGCGAGCCTTAGCTATATTATAGCTTTAGTTGAATAATCTATACTAATATTATAAAGCTGAAGAGTTTGTTTGTTTGAACGCGCTAATCTCAGGAACTACTGGTTGGATAGACCATTTATCGAGGAAGGCTTTAGGCTATATTCATTTCCACTGTTTCTTCGCTCCTATTGGTCGCAGCGTGATGTTATATAGCCTAAAGCCTTCCTCGATAAATGGTAACAAAAAAAGAATTTTTGAATTCGAACCAGTAGTTCCAGCAAACAAACAAACAAACTCTTCAGCTTTATAATATTAGTATAGTATAGATTAGTATAGATAAAATATTATATAGGTACTTAATTGGGTATTGATTTATCGATAAATTTTCGGTTATTTATTTATATCTATAGCAAAGTATTCAATACAATCAAGCTTTAAATTGAATTCATCATTGTTACGAAATGATAAATGTAACAAAATATTAGTAAGTACTTATGAAATTATGACTATGTAGTTATAATAGAATGTATATTATACATATACCCATTCTATTATACGTAAGTTGTCAAATAGGTTATTCATAATTGCATTGCTTTTACTGAAGTAAAGTTTCACAATTGTAGGTGCTATTCTTTACTTATGAATAAATTCTGCAATATTGGAATTTAAATAACAATAACGCTTAATGCAGTATATTATTATGTATTTTGATTTTTGAACATCAAATTTGGCTTTTCAATGTTTGCTTGCATCTTTTAATTTTATTAATCAAAGATGAAATTGCCTATTTTGTAATTTGACTTGAAGTGATAATTTATAGTAGGTACCTATGTTTATTGTAATTTTTAACCATGTATCTACATGTCGATAAAATATCGAAATTAATATCGTTAATATCTATTGGCACTTTCTATTACCAATTAGCTATTTTTATTGTTTAATGCCGACGTTTTTTTATATTTATGTATTTGTAATGATTTCCATGTCAACCTATCATAACATCATGAATATAAAGAATCAATTCGTAACTAATTTGAACAGATCGAATTAACGATCGAAAATCAATAAAATATCATCCGATACAATCCAGCTTATCTCTAAATCTGACCTTTAAAGATGGCCGCCGAAATGGAAATATCTCGATAGCAATCATCAAGTCATCTTGTTATCAATTAGTGATTATAATATTGAAACTGTTTGCAATTGATTTTTGAAGAGAATATGCACACCTTGGTCTAAAGGGAGCTAACTCAAAATAGTTATTTTTTCAGGAAAGCCGAAAATCTGATTAAAGTGTCCATGTGCACTGAAGGAGTTATTTGTATACACTTATGCCTTTTATAATATACTAGCGGTTCGCCCCGGCTTCGCACGGATCCCTATTTTTTTTCAAAATATTCTATAGCCTATGTTAGTCAGGCTGAACGTAGCTTCCCAACAGTGAAAGAATTATTAAAATCGGTCCAGTAGTTTTTGAGCCTATTCATTACAAACATACAAAAATAGGTACAAATCTTTTCTCTTTATAATATTAGTATAAATGAAGATAGAAGAGTTAACTGAAATCTGTTTTATTGGTAGTTAGGTCGATGGTGTGCAAAACTCAAAACTTCCGGTTTTTTAGTTTGCTACTTTAGATCTAGGTTTGCGATATATTATTATAATACTTACGCTCTTTTAGTATGAATTTGAAAATGATTTTGTTATAATCAACTATCAAAAATACAGGTAAAAAAAAATACTAGGTATTGAATAGAAAAAATAAAAATATAAAAGAAGTGATTTATCACCTTTTGTTTTGATAAGAGTATAATATTTTTTTGTTCCCTAACTCATTATAAAATCGCAATCGCACGGTTAGTTCCTAGTTATAAACTGGCTAAGTAACTAAAAAAATGACGTCATTCGCACTTTAAAATTTTCATAATTTTCGTCAAATGTGGTTCAGGGTGTCCTTGACTACCAGACATGTGGTCTTGTGACTTATAACCTCGGGTAATAATTAGTATTCATGTATTATATATTTTATAGGCAATATATTACTGCACAGAACACCCACAACCTGTCGAGGAAGTCGTCTCGAAGTCTACGAAAACGTAAATTTGGTCAAAGATTTAATTTGTTAAAATGGTGAAGATGATATTGAACGCAAAAAATCTGTTCTATTTTCTAATTAGGGCGTTTAAAAATATACAGTACTAGGTAGTAGCCCGTCACGGTTTCGACCGGATTTTTTTTTATAGCCTATGTCACTCGGGAATAGTGTAGCTTCCCAACAGTGAAAGATTTCTCGCAATAGCACTAATTTTGCACAAAACACTTTTTTAAATTGTTTATGACCTGGAACACAACGCTTTCATGCCACAGATCCACAGATTAGAACGGTGTAAGGCCTATCTATGCAAGCTATTGTTCCTAGATGTGCTCAAAACACGTAACATTGCGTACTTTGGGAATTGTCTATTGCAATCGTTTCATTGGGTAATATAGGAATTGACCCGGTCAATGACATTTGGTTATAAGACTTATGACATAGAAATTGCACGTCCAAGAACTTTTGTAAATAATGGTAAATTAGGGTTAAGTTAAATATAAAAGTAAAAATATGTCATGTAAGAAGAAGCATACACCAAGCGTGAATGTATTGACAAATCTTATAAACTAGACAACTTCTACCTTTAAAAAAAATCTTTGAACAATTGATTTAATTTAGCTAATTCCTAAGTAAAGATTATACTACGATTATTAGACAACGGAGAAACATACATAAATACATATATGACATCTAAGACTCAGGTGCAGATGCTCGTGCTTATCACTGACAACTGATTTTATAAGGATTCGAACCGGCAACCTCTGGTTTCGTAGTGAGGGGATCTGACCACAAAACCAAGTCAGACCAACAGGTCGACTAAGAAAAATGATTTTTCTGTCCTCCGGCCGGAAAGCGCCAACTTTCTGGCCGCTGCGCTAAATGAAATTGCCGCTTCCTGGCTTCGTCGAACAGAAATATAGTCATGTCGATGTCGTCTCTAAAATATACATGCCTCGATATTATTGTCAACAATTACAATGAATTACAAGACAATTACATGTGATCTGAGACTTTTTTTTATTTTACTGACCTAGGTGCGTAATGTACTATTAAGTAGGTAATAAAACAAATAGCGAGCAAGGTTAACTAATAACATTTCTTACGATACTTACGTCATTTTACACACAGTTATTTAATCAAAACACAACATCATAAACAGAGTTAAGCCGTTTATTTAAATTTACTTAAGCTGACTTATGAATGGAGTCATTCATAACTTGGCCATTGTTTCGATACGATAGGCTCTTTAGGAATACTTTAAGCTAATCTATTTAGGATTAGCCTTAAAGTGTTGAAGTATTTGGATAATGAGGTGTCCTTAATATGTGAATCACGAAGTTATAAATATTGGCATGTGTTTGGACGAGATTTGCATCTGTTGTATAAATTAGCTCATTTGCGAAGCTTACAAATTTTTAAACACGCTTTGTTGGAAATATAAGAATGACATTCTAAAACTAAATCGGAGTTCTTAAATTTGTAAAGTTTTACAGACATACTGCACAGTTTTTAAATTTTGACTTTTTTTTTAGATTTAAAGGTCAAATCCCGTCAAACATGTTAAATCACACCTTCGAGAGATCATTTCATCTGATTTTGGCAATCTGACAATAATATATTGACATGTCTATACAAATACTAATCTGTCCGCAAAACAGAAATTAACTGTGTTATAATTTTAAAGGTGAAGTAATTTGCGATAGCAACTGTTATGTAACGAGGAAGGTGTTCTGTACACAGCTGCCGGTTGTTGCACCGACTTGCAATTACTGCAAAATAGATAGTAACTTTAATATGCAGTTGAATTTAGTCGTGAATTCATTGGAAGTCGGACAGCCGAGTCAAGTAGGATCTTTGCCTCAAAGATGGTTTGAGTTACTATAAGCGGAATTGAATATAAGTACAGCTTTGCTTAAAAAAATGCCTTTGCTTGCCTTAGTAAAATAATAAAATTAATAAGATAGTAAAGAAGAGATGATATTAAAAGTTAGTTGGTAAGTAAGTTTAGTACAAAAATGTGTAACCCTTCATCTTTATACATAGGTATTTAAAAAATTATATTTGTCTGAATGAACGCGCCTAACTTTTACCAAAAGCTGAAAGACCAAATTTGATAATTCTTTTGTTGTTATGATTGTAAGGATCAGGAGAAGATTTATATAGAAGAAAAAAACAAGTTTTTTTTTAATATGGCTGTACGATGTTCAGTATTTAAAAGTTTTACATGCAGCCTTGTTCTCCTACTTTTACACTACAAAACAGAATATATCAATGTTCATCAAAATTGATCGAGTCAAAACGTAATAACTAAGTACGCATAATGTAACGTTTGTGTATAAATTAATAATCTTTTGCAGTGCTAATATTCGTTAGATTGAATAATTTACACGCTTTGGTTAACATATTATTATACCGTAGGTAACTGTATTATAACTATTTATACATAATTATAGTGCTACTGTTTCCCTGTTCGTTATCTTGAGAAATGTAAGCATTATTAATCGATTGATATCTAAACTTACTTCCTTCCTTTTTATTAAGGATATTATTTTAATTATTAAAATAGTAATAAACCGACTATAAAAGCTATTGAAAAGTAAATAGGAAAAAATATATTATTTTATTAGGTATAGGAAGTTTTTCATCTATTACTTTTTATAGTGAAAGAAATAATTTTCGCTGGTTTTATTGTTATCAAAGTTAGGTAAATAATATTTTTATAATCTCGAGATTTCTTTATCATTTTCTACACATGTAGGTACTTATAATGTTGCTATAGGTAATGTCTGTATGCTAATTTGCTTCTCATAAAATCATTTAAATAGAAACGTCAGCAAACAAAATAAGCGAGTTAAAAATATTTTGTTTCATTTCAATTGAATAGATAATTTTGATGAAATCTTTTGATTTAGGTAACACGTTGCCGTTTAAAACGAAATTCTACAATGATGTAAGGATTCGAATAACATATACTTAGACCTAAAAAGCATGTTGCATTCTCACAAAAACAAAGTTGACCTAATTGACCCCACATTTAAATGGAATAAGGACAAAACGAAGATTACCTACTTCACTTAATAGATATCAAATAAGTGTTACAAGTTCAAACAGCGATGTTTAATTATAAATTATCAATTAATCAACGTCAAGTGTACACTACGTGTAGACTAACGGTTCAGAGATCAATGATGAATATGACTTTTTTATTTACCTTAGTTGTATTGTAGTATTTTTTATCACGTCTTATGTAATTTGCATACATGCGTCATTAGGTAAATTGATTCCAGGGGCGTTTCAACCGCCGTCAGTCCTTATTTGGGTGATTCCACGGGCGTTTCAACCGCCGTCAGTCCGTTGTCCTGAATATTGAAGAAATGAGCTACAACAAGAATTACGTTTTGATGCGACGACATACTGCGCTCGCACTTGTCGTCAAAATTAATAGAGTTTAAATCTTATTGTAGCTTAATTCTTCAATATTTATGGCAAGGGACAGACGGCGGTTGAAACGCCCGTGGAATCACCCATTTCTGAACTAGCGGTTTTCGCACGAATTCCTATTTTATTTTTTTCAAAATTTAATATAGCCTATGTTATTTACGAATAGTGTTGCTTCCCAACTGTGAAAGATTTTTTCAAATCGGTCCTGACTGTCGTTTTGGAGCCTATTAAATCCAAACAAACCCCGACTGATATAGGCTATAAAAAAATAATGATCCGTGCCAAGCCGGGGCGGACAGCTAGTTCAATTATAAGTCGAATAGAGCGCATCTTCAAATATCCAATCCCACATGTGTTTTAAAAATGAAAATAAGACAAGTTTTTTTTTGATACCATCTTTGAATCTAAACAAATATAATATTATCTTAAAGCAGACAGAATAAGAGGAGTGGTTAGTTTAGAGTCTATAAATTATTTTAATATCGTTAATCTTATACTATGGTTTTGAATAAAAACCTGACTCACGTTGACACTTTTAGCATAATAACAAATTCTAGAAAATTCATCAAACTTAGCAAAAAATATATTCCAATTATATATTCATAGGCAATTCATTCGCTATCAAAATATGAATGCAAATCTAAGCAAAAGTTGTCACTTATTTTTTTTAAGAAAGCGAGTCATGTCCAAAAATAAATAAAGGTTGTTAAAAACGTTTTATATTGACAACATGAAACTGACAGATGAACAGAGCCTTTAGACAAGTGACAATCGATAATAGCAACCGAACGAAACGAATACAAAATTGTATGGAATTAACACGAACGAAAACTGACCACGTGACATTTCGTCTCTTACCTCTATTATACTGGCCGTTTAAAAAATTGGTTTGCTATTTAAAAAAAATGCAAGGCAAATTGTTCTCGCCCCTAGCGAGAACCATTTGCTTCGCAATTTTTATGTTATCTATTATATAAAAATAAGTCGGGTTATCCTCCCTGACGTTATAACTCCAGAACGCACGAACCGATTTGGCTAATTTTGATCTTGAATTATTCGTGGAAGTCCAGGGAAGGTTTGTAAGTAGAGAAAATTTAAAAAACATCTTGAAAAAGTGTACAATCAACATCTTTCTATACCCCATATACAAAGTGGTTGACAGTAAGTGACAGAAGACTTTGACAGATCTTTGACGAGACAATCGGACGGGCAGGACGACGTCTGCCGGGGCCGCTAGTTTCTCATAAATGTATGTTGGTATGCTATGTTTTGTGCTCTTCTAGATTTGGGTACTAATATAATGTTCTGTTTCAGGGTCGAAGGTCGATTCCAGTCACCAGGTTCACGTGCAGCGGAAGACCATCAGGTTACTACGCTGACATGGAAACAGGTTGCCAAGTAAGTATATTTCTAATGACCACAGATTAATAATGATTTGATATCTATTAATTGTCATGTCTAATACCTTTTTAATTTATTCATTATTTTTACTGTTCTATGTGTAATGACCTCGAAAGCATCTGATATTATTCTTTTACAAAATGTGAGTACATGCGTGTTCGGATACCTACATTTATACAAATATTTACATACTAGCGGCTCGTCCCGGCTTTACCTGGATTCCTTTTTTGTATAGCTTATGTCACTCGGGAATAGTGTAGCTTTCCTAAAGTGAAAGAATTTTTGAAATTGGTCCATTCGTTTAGGAGCCTATTTAATCCAAACTACAATCCTTTCTTTCTTTATATAGTCCAAGATCCCAGAGCGATCTGACGTAACTTATTTTCTCACGAATGAAACCTTAAGATTTCAGTAGTGTTTCGTGTGCCTTGAATATCTACGCGCTTGTGAAAACTGTCCGAGTGACACCTGGGCAGGTACCAGGTGAGAAAGGTAACTAAAAATAAGAGTTATCTTACTTATTTTCTCATGGCTGATTTTTACATATATTATGTAGAATATTATTTTAAAGTAATGGATATAAGTGTCAGACACTTTAGATCGACCAGAATAATATTAGTATAGACGATACGTGACGTCAGTAAATTAATTATTCCGATGGTTACGCTGCCCATTGATTTGATCTAATTACCGGACGCATCCGCGTCGCGCGCGCATCGATCCACGTCTCTAATTATCGATCTATTATGGAAATCATTTCATGATCAGGAAGAGTTACCCTTTCAATTTCTTTCATTTCGAGGAAAAGTTATATAACCTGTGTATCCGTAAACGCAATGAAGTTATTGCTTATTATAGAATAGATTATAATTTTAGGTTATTTATTTTGATTATTAAATAGCTCCAGTTATAAATAATTTAAAATGTTGAATTTTGTAATGAAACTACTATAACAGATACCGCATATATTATTTTAGTTACTGACGTTTCTAAAATTTTACTGTTCCCATATTTGTAGCACGAATGATCTAACGAAAGTCTAACGCTATAGTTGCTAAATTTTGCTTAAAGTTCAAAGGCTTTTTTTTTTTCAATATATGTCTGTAATTCACTAGTTAAGTATAGTACCTACCTACTTACCAAAGTATAGAACAAAATCATAAATAATTACTTTAATAAATGTACACTATGTGCTACTACCGTGCCTACCCCATTGAAATAAAGTAAGTACCTACCTAATAAACAACATTATGAGGTGGTAAAGAGCAAAATTTATAAAGTGTAAGTGATGCCCACGTTTTCATTTGAAGGTGAACCGCTTGCCAAAATGGTCACCTACATTACGATAAAATTGTCGATACTCCGTACAGCACTAGTCATATTTCATCCTTTATCGACTATGTCTAACATGTTTAAATGTAAACACCTACTGTAAAGCGTAATATAAGATTAATGTGTACTGATAATACATGATTGAACGATTAATTGCTTTATAGTTGGTTTGTTTTAGTAAGGCTCGTAATTTTAAGCGATATGAATTTAATAATTTCTCATTCCTTTGCGAAGTAACAATAAAGAATTTAACTCGCTTATTTTACTTTATTTGCTAACGTTTCGAAAACTTTACAATTCCCATACCTATTTATAGCACGATTGAGCTAACGATAGTCAGTTAAAGGTCGTTGTTTAGTAAATATATCAAAACGCCAGCAAATAAAATAAAATACGTAATTTTTTAAATCCGTTAAAGGCTTCATTCCAATTTTCAACTTAAGTAATCCCTACTGATATTTTAAATGCGAAAGTAACTCTGTCTGTCTGATTTAAATAAAATTTAGTACAAAGAAGGTCTGGAGCCTGAGAAAGGACATAGGCTTCTTTTTAACCGACTGTAAAAAAAAGTTCCACGCGGATGAAGTCGCGGTTGTACTATTATCTATTCTGTGGTCGCGGGCAGAAGCTATACAGTATAAACCTTACTACAAAAGTAAGGCCTTTTATCCCCTGTTTTAAAGATAACAGACAATCTGAATTACTAGCTAATATATACCTACTATGAAATGTATAGCTACAATAAACGGCACCTAATTGTTTTGATCATAAAACGCCTGTCGTTAGGCATTTCGTGCGAAGCATCGCGAAATGCTAATTGCCTTGCAAATGTCAATAATAGAGATAAAAGTATAGTTATAATCGGATGTGCAATACAGATAGATAAAACGGGTACTTGACGAGGTTCCGTTGATTTTCGCAAGATCTAAATATCAAGTTTATTTTCAAACGCATTAAGAGTAACTACCTATAACATAGATACCTACCTAATTTAGCTGGTTAGAGAAGCTTTTTTTTTCGAACTGAATACTGAAGCGCAGTTGGCCAGCTAATGGGCCTTTACTGCAAAACCAGACGGACGGGTGGCGAGCCTCCAGAGCGGAGGCTTCCAAGGAGAAAAGTAGCTAAACAAGACACAGGAATTATGTTATAAAACATAGAACTATCTTGAAATTAAAAAACTATAAGTAATGGATTCAACACGCGTATTTTATTTTATTTGCAGACGTTTACAAACGTAAAGATATTCTTTATATTATAGCCTATGTCACTCGGGAATAGTGTACCTTCCCAACAGTGAAAGAATTTTTGAAATCGGTTCAGCCGTTCTGGAGCCTATTCAATTCAAACAAACAAACCTTTATAATATTGGTATAGATATAGGTACGTTTAGGGTGACTAAGATAAGAATCTGCAGGGTTTTCTTTTATTTCGTACCTATCAGGAAATACGAGACGCGCTTGTTTTCATATATTCAATTTTGACTCATAATAATATAACTAAAAAAAAAAAACTTCGCCGAGTTTCGACAATCGGCAGTTTTCAAGATTTATCGGCGAAGATAAACAGTTTTTCGTAAGAACACGGCAGTAATGAGGTATAAAATGAAAAATTGCCTCTTTACGATCTCGGAGATGCGAAATTTATTTGATGATCCGAAATTGGTGAGTCTAAATGTCATCCTGCGTACGCAATTGGTAATAATCGATTTCGTAAAACTTTGATGAAATCTTTCGGCAAAAAGCCATGAAATCGGTAATATAATTTAAAGTGCAAGTGATATATCACCTTAAGGGCTACAAAATGACTTAACAGTGAGTAATAATGATTCATTATGCCTGATCTGGCCCCCAATGGTGTGTCATAAGAAAGGGCTTGCTACGAAATGATTCAAGTACGTCTTGCGTATACCTATAAGAAATATATAATAGATGTAAATTAAAAATTAAATATTAAAAAAACTGGCCAAGAGGAAGTCGGACTTACGCACGAAGAGTTCCGTACTATCGAAACGAAATCTATCTTCTATCTATCTATATCTATCTATATATATAAAAGACAGTTGTGTTAGTTACCCCGTTTATAACTCAAGAACGGCTGAATTGATTTGGCTGAAAATTGGCGGGGAGGTAGCTCGGAGCCAGGAAAAGGACATAGGATACTTTTTATCACGTTCCAGTAAAAAAAAAGAAAAAAATGTTAAGCTGATTTGTTAAAAATAGTATAACAAAACGCAACAATGACAACTGTCAAATCGACATTGCCGGGCGGGACGAAGTCTGCCGGGACCGCTAGTTATCTATAAAAACGGAAAAAATCACGTAAACTGAAATATTTATTTTATTCTATTTTTTAGTATTTGTCGATATAACTGCAATAGAAAAAAATACATCATCTGTAAAAAATTCTCTCTCTAGTGACTAGTCTCAGTAGTAGCGTTCCGTTTAACCCTTTGAGTAAGGAACACTAAAAAATAACTAATTTTGTTTCATATCTTTATTAATACTTAAGCTATCTTTAAAGATTTTTAGGCAAAATTAGGGCAGTTCATAAAAAAATAAATGTCATCTTAGACTCGATCATAGAGAAACTGAGAATTTCCTATGTTTCTTAATATTTTTAAACAAGAATATCTTAAAAACAATTAGTAGTTAATAGAATCAAACAATATCAATATAAAAACAATTAAAATACCGTGGTAAATGTTTATTCTCCCCGTTATTACGATTCTTGTCTTAATTACCAAAAGGCTCGTTAACGCGGTGTCAAGGGCGACAGTAGTTCAGACTGACTTGTAAACAATTATAAATGTAAACACACATTAGTTATGCTGTGATATGCCTAGTTATAGAATTAACAACTAGGTAATAAGTAGAATATTGGAATGAAACAACTGTTAACGGATTTAACCCGCACCTTTTTTTTTTTGCTGACGTTTCGAATTCCTTAAAGTTTCCATAATCGTAGCACGACTGAGCTGACAATAGTCTAACATAAAATAAAATAAAAATACGCGAGTTAAATTCGTTAACAGTTGTTTCATTCCAATATGTAATAACCGCGAAGGCATCAGAAATTAATAAGTAGAATAGTTTTTTAGCCGCCAGTCGTAAGTCGTACCTATACATGATGAGTAAGTATATAGGTACTTAGTATGTATATTTCGGCTGTAGGTATAGGTATTTAAATTAAATCACCAAACAGCTATCAGCCAATACAACAATAGTTGGTTTTGATTAACTATGTAAAATTAAACATATTTTTGCTTAAGCTAATTAAAACATAATTAATTTCTGATTAATTATAAATTGACTTTCGATATGGGGAACTTAACAGTTCCCCAACACAACAACAACCAACCTAACAGTTTAAATAAAATTTGTGAGTTAAATCCGTTATAAGTAGTTGTTTCATTCCAATGTGTAATAACTGTGCAAGCATCAGAAAAAACACCAAGTAACAATGTTAAAACAAAGTGTCGAAATCCATTTAAAAAGCCCATTTAGCCAGTCCTGATGTACTGCCGTAAATAACTTGATTCATGTAAATGCTTGAACAATAGGGTTCACACGCTACCGTTGTTTCAAGTCAACCGCTGTTGTGGCAACCCTGACCTGCACAGCAACTGTTTAAGATAATAGTATTATTATAATGCTATAAGACAGAGGAAGGTGGCATAAGAGAGTATGTGATACAGGTGCGCACAGTGAGCCATGCGCCAAGACTGGCACTTCATATAGTTACACTTTGCTTTGAAGAAATGCCGTTACGAGATAGATATTGGACTCTATTTTATAACTAACTTATCAAATGGCGTTTTGCATTTAATTTATGTTGAATTTGTCTACCTACTCGAATTTAACTGTGATTTCATTAAACGGTTGTAGTTTCGACTAATTATAAACGAAACCTATTGGAATTTATAAGGCGTTAAGTTTGCTATAAAAAACATTTAAGACACGATCATAACAAAACATTAGCTCCTTCTATTTATAGGTAATCCTCAGATTTACTAATTTACTTGTTTGTTTGTTTGTTTGTTTGAACGCGCTAATCTCAGGAACTACTGGTTCGAATTCAAAAAATCTTTTTTTGTTGGATAGACCATTTATCGAGGAAGGCTTTAGGCTTTATATAACATCACGCTGCGACCAATAGGAGCGAAGAAACAGTGGAAAATGTGTAAAAAACGGGGAAAATATGAAGCCTTATGAAGAAGTGACAAAAGACTTTGACAGATCTTTGACGAAACAATCGGACGGGCAGGACGACGTCTGCCGGGGCCGCTAGTCTATTATAAGATACTTGAATGTCAATATTAGTTAAACCGAGTAGTCTTACACCGCCTTACCCTATATTATAATGCTGTGCGATATATTAATGTATTAAAGGTCGAATGTTTGGGCGTATCTTTGCCTCATCGATCGTGTTGAGACCCGGATTTGGGCTAAATTCCTATAAATTTATAAAGTACATAAGTACCTACTTACTGTCGATGCTCGAACAATACGACTTACAAACGTTATGACTTACGACGTTTGTAATTATTATTCGTCAGCGTCACGCTTAAGACCTTTGTTTACTCTGTAATGACTATATAATATACGTAGGTGCTTTTGAAAAAACTATTTAAGCTTTACTACAGGTTTGTACACTAAGCGTTAAAGATATCTGACTCCCTTAGTTTTAAAACATTTAATTCGTAGTACAAGCGACTTTGGGATTCAATATTCAGCCAAGTTACCAAGTAGCGTGCCAAACAAATGAATTATTAAACATAAAAAAAAACCTTATGTAGAATTATTTTCATTTTGAGATCGAACCTCAGACGTAAAAATCAATACCTATATGCTATGCCTGAGTTAAATCTGTTAAAATCTTTAAAATCGTAAGCGACCTATTAGAAACCTTTAAGATAAAGTATTAGGTACTTAAAGTGACATAATTATCTAGGTTTAATGAGAGTACTATCGTGAGTACATTATACAACACCTAATTTATCACTACACTTCCGTTCCCAAGCTTAAAAGTTTCACCTGTTTTTGTTACAACCTTTTGAAACTTGCCGTCTCCAATTGACAATCAAATAAGTAATTAGCTATTCATTTGTATCACCCATTGTTTAGAATATTGTAATGTCTGTGTTGTCACAGGGTTATTGTAGCCTTAAGAATACACATGAATAGAACTGTCATTGGGTATTTAATGTGCGAGTGTCAACCGCAGGTTTATTTACCTACTGTCACTGCCGTGTCTTAATTTTTAGTAGTCATAAAGCTCGGGCTTGTTTGGTAAAAATATACTGTAACTAGTGTCTATCAGTATTTGTTTAAGTTACCTAAGCTACTTTATAGATTCCACAAAGCAAGCAACCTCGCAAAATTAATCTTGGTTTTTCTATTTATAAAATTCTTATATCTTATTTACTTACTTTCTTATATCTTTCTTAACTACTAATTCTTATATCTTATTTCTTACTTAACTACTAATCCTGCGCAGACAAAGTACCCAAGCATGATTAGGTATGCTTGGGTACTTTGTTTAGTAGTTCACCTTATAACCTGATGTAGGTATCTTTGAGCTACCTATATTATTGTAAAGTTTCATTAAAATCTATACAGCAGTTTTTGCAAAACAGAGCAAACATCTAATTTATTAATTCAACCAATTATAGTGACCACAATGAAAACAAAATTGTACTTATCAAATTGGAGTAAGCTAACGAACAGTCACGTGGTCATTTTCCGTTCGATTATGTAATTTAATATTTAGCATTTGTTTCGTTTCTTTATCGATTGGGGCTTATAAGATACTAGCTTCTGCCCACGACTTCGTCCGCGTTGCCTTTTTTGCAGTCGGTTAAAAAGTAGCCTATGTCCTTTCTCAGGCTCCAGACTATCTTTGTACCAAATTTCATTTAAATCGGTCCAGTAGTTTTGGCGTGAAAGCGCAACAGACAGACAGAGTTACTTTCGCATTTATAATACCTATTAGTAGGGATGCTCTATTGTAAGTATGTATATGGTACCTACTTTCATATTTCTGTATTTAGTAAAATATTCTTTGATATCTTATGTCTTGGCCAATCATAATTGAGATAAATAACTCAATGACAATGCGTGGGTTCAGACTTGGGTCTGATTATAGCTTTGATTTATATGCTTTTAAGTGATAAAGCTTGCTTTTTAAAAGTTACAAAAAAACGATGTCTGGCCAAACTAACAATTATGTTAGCAATTTTAAGCAAAACCGAAAAATGTGAAAAATTAGTGCCTACCCTGGTGCACTCTCAATGTATGCACCTGATAATAAGTAGCAATAGAATAAAACAATATAGGTAAAGAAAATTAACTCACGTACATTAATTTTTGAAAACTCTATAGTCCTCATATTCGTAACAGATTGAGATGACGTTAGTCTTACATTTAGGTTCTGAGAAAACTGCTGAAATTATAATGAATACATTTTTTAGGCGTCTCGCCAATTATTGAATCTGTCACGGTAATGTATTTTGAATAACAAAAAACGAAAGTATATTAAAAATTGAATTATTGAAATGGAACATTTAAGACCTAGACATTATATTCTCAGCGATAACAATAGCAACTTTGCTCGGTTCACTGAACTGATTCAATAGACTGAAAAAAGTTTTAATAATTTCATAAAACTAATTATTCGTTAGACGTGCTTACTATACAAACAACTAGCTGTACTTCGTCCGCGTGGAAAAGTTATTCTTCATATAGACTTCATATTTTCCCCGTTTTTTTACATATTTTCCACTATTTCTTCGCTCCTATTGGTCGCAGCGTGACGTTATATTATAGCCTAAAGCCTTCCTCGATGAATGGTCTATCCAACAAAAAAAGGTTTTTTCAATTTGAAGCACTAGTTCCTGAGATTAGCGCGTTCAAACAAACAAACAAACTCTTTAGCTTTATAATATTAGGATAGATAAACAACAAAAACTCTTGGTATTTTTTTACGTACGACATTCTATTTTTATAGTCTACATTCCAATCTCAAAAAAACAATAACTTCATTTTCAAATTACTAGGCTGTTCTACAAAAAACTACTCTGACCTTTGCAAATAAGGTCCATTGTCTAACAAAAAATTTGCACATAGTCTGTTTTGTCTGTCAATTCACGATTAGGTTATCCCAAAGTTCATTCGACTTTTTTGTGCCGATATAGTACTGAGATCGAGAGTCGACGATCTACTGATCCAATTGGAATAACCTTGACCTTTTCACTACTTAATAAGGTTTTTTATTTTAACTGAACGAACTCATCCTACACTAGGCAAAGGGTTATTAAGTATACATCCTGATTTTGGAAAGTCTTTAAACGCGTGAGGCCGAGACTCAAGTAATTCTAATTCATTCATTTTTGATGTACAAAATACATTTAAAACAGAAGTTTGGTAACGTGGGAATTAATGAGGACTCTAAATATGGAAATTAATTTTATCTTTCTTACTAATAGGTACCTACTTAATTAAAAATGCGAAAACGAATGTGGTCCGGTAATATTTATTTTACACTTTTTTTTCTTGAATTTCTTTTCATTCATAAAAACCCAAAAAAAGATTTAAAAAATAAGTACATACCAAAAAGTGGAAATAGTGTAACGGACAAAAAAAACGGGCTATACCTAATTCCAGAATGTGACAATCTGTTTCAACCTAAAAGCGATACCAACCACAGACAATATATATACAACTTACGGTCCGCCCCGGCTCCGCGCGGATCTCTATTTATTTTCAAAATATTTTATAGCCTATCGCTCGGGAATAGTGCAGCTTTCCAACAGTGAAAGAATTTTTCAAATCGGACCAGTCATTTATGAGTCTATTCAAACAAACTTTTCCCCTTTATTAGGTATATTAGTATAGAAGTATAGATATTGTTAGGAATTCAACACGTCAGTATAAGAAGACACAGTATATCGCGGTATTCTGTGGCAGTAGCGCATCGAGATCAAGAGTCGATCCACTGAACTAGTTGGGCCACCTTGAACTTTTACTCGTTACGTCACCGCGCGGCAGATGGAAAAAAATGTTACCAGTTTATTGACTGCGTCTATAGTTATATTAGGTAGGTAGTGTGTAAAAAAATTTGAAAAAAAAAGATATAGGTAGGTATGTATTTAAATAAGTAATCGTAAATATTAATTTCGTTTTTAAAATTAACTTGCAATGTAATAAAATGTACCTAAGTATGTACTGGTGAAATCTTGCAACTCAATTTTGAAGCAGATAAATTTAACCGAATGAAATAAGACAACTATAAACGGGTTTAACTCGCGTATATTATTTTATTGGCTGACGTTTCGGAATCTTTATAGTTACCATAATCGTAGCTCGACTGAGCTAACAATAGTCTTACGCTAAAGTAAGAAGGCATCAGAGATTGCTATTATTTTATTAAGCTGAAATTTTGTACACACGTTCAATTTGGATAATAATGCATGGTTAACTAGGTATGTGATGTCATTCTAAAACCAAATTAAGAAGGGTACAAAGATGGGTGAAAATACAAATGTCTACACACATACCCGAGTTAAGTATCTAATAAAAGACAATCACATTGGAAAATTATAAAAGAAAAAGTTTTTTCTTACTTTAAAAAAAAGCTGTACAAAGGGTATAAGAGTGAACATACAACGTCTAAACCTCTAAATTAATCTGTAAACAAGACTTTTTTCGAAATCCGCCCACGAGCGTGGGTCATAATAATATTGCCACTCATAATATTAATCTGTGAATAAGAGTTTTTTTTTTAAATTCCATCCTCTATAGTATTCGTAGGTCATATATTTTGTATAAAACTTATATCTAATTTTGACAGTAAAGTAGAAATCTGTATGCAAAAAGCTTATAAATATAAAAAGCTGTCAAAATGAACTAAGTTCAAGGTTATTATAAATATTCACAATGTTTATATAATATCCACGTCGCGTCGGTTTATGAATTTATTATAACATATTAGGCATAGGCATTTCGTAACTAATTAATTATTTAATATTCAAAGCTTAGGTTAATCGTCTCAAGTCCGGTATTTAATTGTTGAATCCTATTTTAGAATCATTTTAATTGTATAGAATTAATACCTATGATATTAATTATGGCAACTGAAGGCATCTTTAAGCAAAACTTGAAAAACAATATATTTATACCTGTATAAGTAGGTTTATTTTAATACTACTAATATTTGGGAGTATATATCGCACACCTAGATCTAAAGGGGTCTAACTCAAAAACCGGAAGATTTGAGTTATGCACACCGGATTCCAGCAAAACCCACCTACACTAAAACAGATTTTAGCTAATATAACTCTGCTAGCTTTATTATAAAAAGTATAAATTTATACAGAAAACTCATGCGTGCATATAGACATATTAATCAGTTTCTCGCCTCTCCTGAAAAGTACCTTTTTTGAGTTAGCTCTCTTTAGATCTAGGTGTGCGATATATCTACGTAGGTAAGTATGCTTGTTGAACTTTCACATAAAAAACTAACTAAAGAGACAAAAATTAGCACACAGTTTGCTAAAACCTGATTAACACATAAGTAGGCTATTTTTGTATCCAACGCGGGCGAAACGGCTAGTCTAGGTACACTACTATTGTAAAGAGTAAAGATTTGTATTTTTGTGTGTGTATGTTTGTAATAAAAAAAAAAAAATCTTTCACCATTGGAAAGCTACATTCACCATAAGTAACATAGGCTATAAAATATTGAAAAAATAGGGATCCGTCCGAGTCCGGGGCGGGCCACTAGTCTGTAATATAATCGTAAGATATATTTGAATTCGTAAGTAGGTTTACTAAGGCTCCCTACGCATTCTCGTGAACAGGTCAAGGCTGTGCGGTGACAGCTGCGATGTACTGTCATTGTCGGCGCATACGCATCTGTGGTACAACTGTTACATAATTCACCCTTAATAAACAATACAAGCTAATTTATAAGTAACATTTTTGATGCCTTCGCGGTTATTATACATTGCAATGTAACTATTATAATGAACTTAAATTGGGTATTTTATTTGTTGACTTTTCGAAAACTTTACAGTTCCTGACTGAGCTGACGATAGTTTAAATCTAAACATACTCCATAGTATAATCGGTGAAAATATCGTGCCAATTACTTCATGAAATTCTTATTTTTTTGTTTTGTTTTTAAAGGCACTTATAAAATTTGGTAAAAATACTGTTTCAATTAATAGGTATTATTTGAAACTGTTATAGATATAGCTAGAGACGAAAATGACGGCGGCGTCTCGAACGCTCGAAGACTCGCCTAAATATTATACTTAGTTTTCGTTTATCGATTACCTGTGATCACATGTTAAGGAATGAGGAAACGCCTGCGCATATAAAATGGTCTTTAATCGTGATGATGCCACTACTATACCTGATACCATACTCTGTGCCTAAAGATGTATCCTATTTCAATTAATTTTTTGTTAAAACTTCTTTTGTAGATTTGAAATTGAATTGTCTTCGTTGTGTGGTAAAGGTCATTAAAAAAATATACACACTACGTATTGTTAAAATAGGAAGTGGATCTGTTTAGGAGACTTAATGTAATAAGTACCTCTAAATAATATGCTAGGCACTATTAGGCAGCTAGGACCCTACCTACTACCTACTTAGGTCCTAATAATTTCTGATACCTTCGCGGCGTGAACAAATAAATACCTATAAGTTCACATTCTAAAACTTTACGCTTTCTAGATTCGTAGCAAATACAAGAGTTAAATCTGTTAAAGGTAGTCGTTCAATTTCCAGATAGCCTTATATTTTATGAAGTAAACATGTAGGTGTTTATTATTTTATTGTCGTCTATAAATAAATGTCATAAAGTGGATAGCGTGAGAATCTTTTAAAACTGGGTTTACGTATTTTTTTCCACAGACAGAATAACTGCTGTTTTTTGTAGATTTATTTAAGAAACTTACTTATAAATTAAAATAGTACTTACCTAACTTGTTACCGATGTCACGAACTTTTAAAGCCGCTTAAAATTATTATGATTTAAAAGTGATAAATACAGGTCTAGTTATGTTGTTATTGTTAGGGTACAGCCACCAAATAGTGTTTTACTATAGTTCTACAACATAATATTATTATGTATTTGGTTTTTAAAATGTATTTGCTATTTTCAGTTAGCAATCATTGTGAATAAGATATTACTTTAGAGCCTGTTTTGGAGGGCATCGCTATTGCTTAACTATTGTTAAGTATTTGCCAAGATATGGAATTATGAGCATTCGAGCTCAATAAAAGCTAAATTTGGATGTTTGGCCTAGTTGATCTGTCGACAAGCAAATATGACGTTCATTTTATTATATTATAGTTTTAGATAACTACGTAGGTACTTTAAACATTCGTAATTCATTGTCTGTTTTGAAGAATATCTTAAAATAATACAAAGTTCTTTATACTATACCTAGATAATAATTTTATGATTGTGAAATATATTTGTGTAATATTATTTTAACAATTAAAAAAAATACGTTATTAATTTATAGTGCAGGTTAAAATTTATAGTCCAAAAGCTTTTATTGGATAAATTTTATTTATATAGGTATCTTATACCTAGAAAACAAAAAAATATGTGAAATAAATGAAAAAACATCATTTTTTTTTGGTATCATTTTTCAACTATGGAAATAAAAACATCATTTAATTTCTTACTAGTTTAGGTACTTATTTCTTTTAATTGGAAAGTATTATGTGCACTTATTATTAGTATAGTTTTCTTTGCTGCTGAAATAAAAAAAAAACTTTACCGCACTTAGGGTAACATCACCTATAACTGACAACGTCATTTATAAACGAAGGTATCTAATTAAATTAAAACGTTGTAAATAGTCTTCGTGTTCACTTTTTCACAGATTATTATGTAATCATGATATTTGATGAGAGACAGACACAATGGGATGATTTTAAAATTACATAACATCGATTAATATAATTACCAAGTACCTAAATAATGAACGTAGAACGTAGATAGGTATTGCTTTGTAATTAATGTGTACCGTTGAAAGGATAATTTGGGGTGCTTATACATTTTACTATGCGTAATAAGTACCTACCTAATTATAATTTGAACATGTAATTATTCTAATCTGCCGGCACTCCACTTCCCCGTTACTTAAGTACAAAGTTTCTTTGCAAAAATATTACTTCGTCTGAGAAATTCTTCTTAGAATAAGTTTGCTATTAATGAATAGACACGTAAGTACGTACCTATCTAAATAATTAGTTTGTTCCTCTTTTTAAACTGTTCGTATTTGACAAATTATGATAGGTTGTTATGATAGGTTTTTATATGAAGCTGTTTACTCGGTAACAACTTTTTTATAAGCATTTGGTTGTAATTAATAGCTCAAATCATAAAATAAGTGTTAACATTAATCGCTGAATGGTTATATTTAAAAAAACTCTTCCTCCTTATTAGTATCTAAGATTTTTCGATCGTGTATGTACATCGTTTATTTTATATGTTCATTATCATAACAGTTAGTAGAATAAAAAAATCGCGGTAATTAATTTATGTTGCTTTCAAGGATATTATACTTAGTTATGTGGTTTAAAACTATTTTTTTTTTCATTAAGATGTGCTTACCTGGCTGTAAAAATAAATATATTTAATGACACTTTAAAAAGTCAATCAATATTGTATCTACTCTTATCCAAATAAGGATCATAAATACCTATAAGTACAACTTCTTTTCTCAGCAATTGAACAGTGTGAACGATGTTTATATCTTAAGATTCTTTGTGTTAAAGAATTTCATGATCTATGGATTGATATTGCTATCTGTGGTAGAAGCGTTTTTGGTGTGTGCTATCTGTGGTCAGAGTCTTTGGCTCTAACTAACTGTAACTCTCTGTTAAATGAGAATGTGTGTTGGTGAATAATATCGAGAAATAAAATTGTCACAAGGGTGTAACTAGGATTTTTTTACTATGAACTGACCTGTGTTCTTGTTCCCAGGTATACCACATGTGCGACGGGCTAGGGCGCCAGTTCAGCTATACCTGCCCAAACACTACACTCTTTCAGCAGCGAATGCTGATCTGCGACCACTGGTACATGGTCAATTGTTCCAAGTCTGAGAGCGACTATGATGCCAATTTACTTATAGGTGAGATATAATAATACCTTAAAATGTTTTATAGAGCACAGAAAACAATACAGCAGCAGGTTTTAAGTATGCTAGTTAGAAAATCGAGCACTTGTTGAAAACAATTAAGCTATATTCCTAGAGCTGGCACCAGTTTTTGGGTATGTTGTAAGTATTACATAAACTCAAAAATAGGAGATACTTTCGTCAAATTAGAAAGTGCTGTAGGTATTACATTTTATTTTAGGAACTTTACAATTTTTTTAAGACTCGTCAATGGGAGTAAGTACAGTATCTGAACCAGATTTGAAATATATTATTTCAAATCTGGTTTATAATATATAACAAGTTATTGTAATCTTGTGACATTTGAACAGTGTAGTAACACATTTGTTTATTTAATTTATTAATATCATTTTAATATATATTTTAATGGACGTCTTCGTCATCTTTTCGATATAAGCCGAATTAAGCGGTGACAATAAAAGGTCAGCATAGTTTAGCGTAAAAGGGATAATCATCATTTGTGTCAAAGCAATGCCAAATCAACACAAAGTGATTAATGATTGCCACATGAATAGGTTATAATTATAATCTTAATAAGCTTTATTCATATTACTTCAAGCGAGAATTTTCAATGCACTGCACCTACGCAGTCAATCAAATCGAATCTAATATGAATCACGAACTATTCATCAAAGTCCAACAAAGATGCGATGCGTTCCAAATTCCGTGAATTCCATGCCTTAAAAATACAATCACTTTTAAAAAGTCAAACCTCGTTGGAATAGAGTTCATTTTAAAAAGTTTCTGCTATAGACAATAATAGAGTCAGTTGCTTGAATGGACGCAATCAGGTGTCAATGTCAGTTGAACGCCCTTGACTCGTGGTTTCCGAAGATGCCGGCCACTTCCGAATTAAGATCGTACGTGCACGCGTTAATTGAGATGATTACAATTTGTTACTAATGGCATGCAATGCAATTTACATAAAAAAAAACTAATTGTAATGATGGACTTCCTTATAAATAAATATTTATTGTTGTTTTGGCTGAATGTGAGATTATTTGAGTCCTTGATTAACCAATAACCTTGCTATTTGGAAGTAAATTCCTGACACTTTAAATTCACGATCTGAGCCTGTCAAGAATTGTATCTGTTTACTTGTCGCTCATCTATTTTTATACGGTAGTTACCTTGTAATAATAGGATACTTTTACTAACAATAGCTGAGCCCATGTTACTTCTCATCACCTTGATATTTGAAATAAATAAATAATTTAGTTACCTACCTACTGTCATGTTACTTTTAACTTGAAGTACTATATTATTTTCAACATATATTATTTTTTTATAAAAAATGGATTAAATAATTTGTAAGTTGCTGGTAGAACAGGTCATAGTTGAGTTTCATAGATAAGAAAGGAATTTACTATTTCTGCATAAGCCGTTGGCATAAGTAAAGGGCACGTGGCAACAAATAAATAGAAACTAAATAAGGCTCTTAAATTTTAATGTCCTTTATTCCTTCAAGATTGTCTTCTCTGTCGTCATTATTAAAAGGTTAATTTAAATCAGTCATATATGTACATATTTTAATTCTTAGAATAATTTTACTTTATTAAGAACTATCCAGTTACTCGTCTTAATTTGTTTTTTTTTATCGCATGTAATAAAACAACCTCATTGAATACAGACGTACGTCTATAGGTTAATAGATTATTTTAAATTTATAAAACATTTAAATTAGTTTAATCCCATTCATTTATTATGGTGTTATTAAATCGTTAATATCAAAGCAAAAAAAAGGTTCAGTAAAGTAGCTTTTACCATACCATTAGTATATATAGGTACCTAAAGGAAGTCTTTTAGGTTTTCCTCTCCAATTTTTTTATCTTAAAAAAAAACATTTTTAATTTTCACGTACCTACCTACTTAAAATATCATTACTAGCTATGTCGATCACTTTTATGTCTATAATTCGAGATATTGTAAAACTTAGTATCGATTTTCAGTAGGTGCATTAAACTGTTAAACAAAACACAATTTATCATACGTATTTATAAGAAAGGATGAATTTATAAGAAAGGTTAATGACAACAATTAATTATATTTTAAAACGGTAAACACTTGAGGCCGTACCGCTATAAAAACAATTCATATAATTTTTAATTTGTACTTACTAATAAAAAATCCATAGACAAAAAATCCACAGACAGGGATGAATGGAATATTAACTGTTCAGAAACCGTTAATTTAAAAGTTTGTATGCATAGTAGGTACCGTTTATCAATTAATAAAATCTTAAGTAGGTAGGTACCTATTTAAAACAATACTGATAGCGACGTCCCCCGCGAATAATCCGGTAATCGTAAAAACAAAAATGTTCAGGAAAAATAAAAAACCGTTTTTTTTTAATAACTCCATTAAATAACAAGTATGGGAGACGTTTTATATCGCAAAAGGAAGCTATTTTTTTCAGCTATCTGTTTATTTATCAAAAGCACAAAAAGGGACAAGCGCTTAATATTTATTTCACAAATTGTTTTTTTACCATATCACTGTCAGTTAGCTCTGGTCAGTAACCTACTATTACGATGTTATTCGTGTATTAAGTTTATATTGTGAACTGTAACCGTAATATAGTGTAAGAATATTATTCGAGTGAATAGGTTTTTTATGTGAACTGTTGTATGGAGCAATTACTATATTATTCGTTTTTTTTAAATAACGTATCTTTTATTGTTTTGGCCATTATCGTATAAATATTCAAAAAGTTTGTTTATGTATTATTTGATGATTATTATATTAATAAATATTTAAGGAATATTATGACCATTAAGTAAGTCAATAAAACTCTGGTTAGTTATAGAAACATGATTAAGCTTATAAACCTTCTATATATCTTACAGAGTCGATACATTTTTGAAATACAAGAGATTCAGACAAATACTCTCGTTTGGACTCTTTTCTAGTAAATGTGATTCGACTTTGGGAAAAAAATTTCAAAATCATATAAATATGTTTCCCAAAGTCGAATAACATTATACTAGAACAGATTTCAAACGACAATACCTATTTGTCTGTTTCATTTTACGTGGTCTATTCTGACGTGTGCCTCGAAGGTCAATCAAAGTTTTATCTCTTCTAATATTTATCAAAGCCTTGTAAATTATTTGCTCAGTACCTATTGCAATTCTCAATTAACAAGTTTATAAAAAATTGTACCTATATAGGACCAAAATGTCTTCTATGGGAAATTTTAACCCACAACCTTTTTTACAGGCACAATTAAGTAAAATATTCTTATCCGGGCGTTATTTATTTGGGACCTTCATGTTTGGCCTGAATTTTTGAGTTGCTTGGTAATAATATAATTTCTGATACCTTCGCGGTTACTAGACATTAAAATGAAACAACTATAAACGGATTTAATTCGCGTATTTTATTATTCTATTGGCTGATATTTTTCGAAAACTTACAGTTTTTATAATCGTTGCATGACTGAGCTGAGCTTATGAAAACTATAAAGTATAGGAAGTCAGCCAGTAAAAGAAAATGCGTGAGTTAAATCTGTTCTTAGTTGTTTCATTCCAATATTTATTGTTCTTACTATACTCGTATTTTCATTCACTTGGATCACCTTTACGTTTTCTTGTCAACTTCTTAAGTTGTGGTTGGTAAAACCAAAGTAACAGATACTGGGTTAGTTTGGTTGTTTTTAACGAATTCGTTTGTACCATTATTTCCAGGCATTTCAACGGGATAAACTTGTATAGGTGTTCCAGATTGGCAAAGTCAGTTTGGTTCCTTATCAGCAGAATCAGAATCCAGATATGGTTGACCAGTTGAATTCAGAGAGTCCAAATTTGTTACTGTCCTGTTCTTTCATATTATATTCAGGATTATCTGCAATCTCTCATTCTATGTCTAATTTCTCTTGATTAACTTCATTAAATGTTTGGATTACGCTATTTAAAAATATTTCATTATTTTCTTTTTCACAGGTTTCAATACTTTCTTGCCTGTCTCTATTTCATAGCCATTTTTAAGATCTAATCTTAAATTAGACGAATTTATTGAATCAGTGTTTATCTCTATAGATTTATCAACAAAAGTCCTGTCAGTCTCAGGAGTTTCAGCTTCAATCATTATTTAAATACTGTATTTCTGAATAATTTCTTCTTGTGTTGATGTTTTTTCTAGGTCTTTAATTGATGACTGGCCACTTATCGGAGGTCGGTTATGCAAAGCTTAATTGTTCATGATAGTTTACAGATTTGAGTATAATATCTACACGTTTATAAGACGTATTATATTGCGTTTTCGAGGATTCAAAATTATTAATTTTATAAATAACAGTAGGTAAAGCAACAAAAGCAGTTTCATAAAGCATTATAAATAAATTTAAAACTTTAGATGGAGTATGAATGGCATTTTTAATATGGAGCAAATTATAATAGGTACCTTATTATCTGGAAATCGTTTTTTTTTATTCAATCCTAACTATTATTACCGAAAGTAATAAATGCGAATAAACTCTGTCTCTCTGTGTCGCTTTCACACGAAAACTACTGAACCGATATAAATGAAATTTGGTACACAGTTATTTTAGAGCCTGAGAAATGACATAGGCCACTTTTAATTGCAAAAAAAGGGTTGTAATTGATTAGAAGGAGGGATAAAATATTGTAATAAATTCCACGCGGACGGAGTCGCTGGCAAAAGCTAGTCCCAAATGATCTGTACTAGTATTTACGTAAATAAGTTAGAAAAGGATTCACTCGAATAATATTGTAACATTAGTTTAGAAGAGGATTGTATAAAGAATATATTCAGTAATGATTATAACAGTAAATTGATTCCCTCATAATAACCCGAAAAAACTTGTACTATCATTTATGGAAATGTGGTAGTATGTTATTTACCCGAATAATATTGTTATAATGCTTACTGCCTAATTATTTTGATATAGCATTTCATAATGATCTTAAACGATATTATTCCTTTAAAATATATATCGATGATTTTTTATAGGATATACATGTTACTTTTTATATCTTCGTAAATATCCATAGGAAAATTCTGAAAAAAATTGACATGGTGTATTTAAATCCCTAGATGCCGAAAAGTCCTACATAACACGAAAAACCCCGTAATAGGCTATTACCGGATTATTCGCGGGGGGCGTCGATAGGTTAATAGATAATAATATTTTACCGGTTTGTTTCTAAGCATTTTAGACTTTTATAATTGTGAATATGATTGTATTTTTTATATTTCGGAAATCTCTTTCTAGTTAACTACCTAAATACAACATAATATTGCGTGTAGGCAGTGTTATATAATAAATTATATTGTATATAAGTATGTCGTAGCTATGTTTATGAATGATATTGACACTGGGTTGCAAGGTGAAGGTCTATATTCGATCCGTATGTGGCCAGCCGCAACCGCACCGATGAGCTTGCAACACCTTCTGGTGTAATTACGCACTATAGTGTTACTATGATATTACTTATCTAGTAAACTTCTGTAGGTATGGGAATGAAACAACTTTAAACGGATTCAACTGGCGTATTTTATTTTATTGGCATACGTTTCGGAGCCTTTACAGATTCCATAATATAAAGAGGAAAAGTTTGTTTGTTTGGTTTGAATAGGCTCCTAAGCGACTGGACCGATTCGAAACATTTTTTTACTGTTGGAAAGCTACATTATTACCGAGTGACATAAGTTATAAAAAAAGGCATCCGGGCTAAGTCGGGGCGGGCCGCTATAATTGCTAAAATGTACAATTTAATTTCATATTTCAGGTCAACGTGACAAGCCCTTTGTGTCGGATGAGGAAATGCAATTCCGTACTCCAAGACCTGACATCCTGTCTGTTCCTCCCAACAGCAACTACTATGATGGACTTAGAGAGGCAGAAACTAAGGTATGATCAAAGTCTACTTATAATAATACGTAATTATTAATTATACCACTCGAAGACGGAGATGGGGAAATAAGTCCCGAATTACCTACATAATTTTAAACATTTTTTAGCAGTTCGGGACTAATATTTCAGGATTGGTCGTGATTAGAATAATAGTGGTTATCATTTGTGTTGTAAGTAGATTTATTGCGGAAGTCATCGAATCATTTATCACAGTCTAAACTGCAATAATTGTCACATCAACGCTAACAAAATCAGCATTATCATACAAAAATGCTAATACTTAAAATAAACAACGAATTCCTTAAACAGGTTTGTTGTCACTAAAAGAGCTAATTCACATTATTAAAATAGTAAATTTGTTTCCTATATCGCTATAACGAAACTTTGAAAGCTTACTAAAAGGTCACTTTATTTGAAAGTGAGTTGACACAAGTAATTGTCGCCTCGCCCTTGATTGGCTTAATTACTTTTATAACCTTTAAATGTTCACTAAATTAGCTTTTTCTCTATTTTCAGAATCATGGCCACCCTGGGAACAGTATAGTTGGTATTCCTGACTCCATTTCAACTAGTAACAACGGTTTGGACAGCGCCAAGCAAAACTACAGACCCCCATCATCCTGGTCTACCGGAGTAGGCAACAGATCCAGTCCCAAACCTAATGTCCAAATAAATGCTGGAGAGTCTGAAGATCAAGACACCCTCACTGGAGCAGCGTCGCAGAGGCCCAATCCCACTTTCCGACCAACACCAACAGAAAGAGACTTCACCCAGGGTCAATCGAGTTTCCCCACCCCACCAACTCGAGACCTCACTCCTCCTTTACCACCAACTACTACAGAACCCAGCTCCGAGGAATTCGATCTTGACATGAGAATGAAAGAGAGAGAAGACCCCGTGTTTAACTTCATCAAACGCTTCGACCCCAACTCTCCTGACTCTATTAAAACTTCAATGACCAAAACGGAGATTATTAACATTAATCAGCAACTTCCAGATGCTCAGGTGAGTTCCGAGGAAGAAAGAACTCCTAGGAGAAACAAAGATAACGGTAATAAAATAAATCAGATATCTGGAGATAGTAAGGATGTCACGGAAAGAAGTAGGTTTGATTCAGTCAACGTGAAGCCAACTGAGTCATTTTCAGAAACAAATTTCGAACAAGCTTCAGTTCCAAATAGGGAGCTTCAACCTCCTAAATCAGGTACCTTCGATCCCCCATCGACGACCATTGGGCCTCCGATTTATTACGAATGGAAATGGGCTGTCCCTGCATTTGGTTTGGAACCTCCTAAGGCTAGCAACGATACCAATTCTACACAAGTATCTCAACCTCAAGGCAGGAATGCTGGAAGGAGTCCATTTAGTACCGTAACGAGACCGACGCCTAGAGAAGTAGACATTGAACCTAGTAATACTGAGTACAATATTAGTTCGTACTTTGTTCCTGATTACGTTTTCCCTCTGGATAAGCCCCATCCAGGGTACAATGACGAAAATGCAGAGACCTCCTTCAACGTGAAAGTGTCTCGACCAGGAAGGTCGAGTTACGGAGAGAACCCAGCCTGTCCTCATTGCCATCCAGCCTACCTCAATCCGGGTACCTGCGAACCTTGCATTGTGAAGCGGTAACCTGAAAATACCAGTACCTAGTTTTATAAAATTTGGCCATAAGTCGCATCCAAAAACTCCACACTTCATGTGAAAGTTCAAATGTATAATATAACCAAAATACTGAGTGACAAACTGTAACCTAATAGTGTAGAATAAATTATTTAAAGTTTTTATTTGCAGAAGCATTACAGTAAAAAGTTGATGATTTTTTTACCTAATAATAAAAAAAATAAGTAATGCTGTTGGCATCTTTTGTGGTCTAATTTTTTACCTAATAAATATGTTTTTTTTTTTACTTAAGACAACGGAACATTTCGTACCTACGCTTTTGTATCATTCCAGTCTAGCCAAAAGCAGGAACAAAACTTGTATAATTCTTATGTTACTTATTAATGTGTTTGTAAAGATTTAGAATAACTAGTTATTTATAATTAAAACGTGCCTATAATTATAATTACATGTGGTTAATATTAAATGCATTTTATCGTTATATTCATAATAAAATATTTTATAAATTTTACTACGATCGTGTTTTATTACTTTCTGTTACCTTGCAATGCAATTGTTATTTACTTAGTACTTATTATTATTTATATAATACTAGCTTCTTCCCGCGACTTCGTTCGCGTGGAACTCCTCCTTTTTTGCAGTCGGTTAAAAAGTAGCCTATGTCCTTTCTCAGGCTCCAGACTTTCTTTGTACCAAATTTCATTTAAATCGGTCCAGTAGTTTTAGCGTGAAAGCGTATCAGACAGACAGACAGACAGACAGAGTTACTTTCGCATTTATAATAATATTAGTAGGGATTACCTACTTACCAATATTTACAACTATTTACAATAGTTTTAAATATACAAAAAAAAAGAAACATTTGGTATAATAAAGAAATATACCGATAGATTCTTATGAATACCTACATGGTCATGAAAAATAATGAATAGCTTCATTGCCTTAAAATGACAAAATGTATTAAGATATACTTAACCTAGGTACCTAACGTAGGTAACAAAGATTAATTCTTTGAATGTATGTCGATAATATAGGTAATATCATAATTATTTTTTTTTTATTATTCTTTAAACATGTAAACAGGCAGAACTTGAACTAGTTGTAGTGTCACAACTCGAAATAATTTGTTACTTACTCCATTTAAGATTGTAAACCGTCACATATAAATTTCAATTCAAAATGGTGACACATTTCCAGTTGTGACACTATTCTAGAAAAGCAGCGATTTTATGTTAGATGTAAGTGTTGTTGCTAAAAATAGGTACATAAATATACTTACTTATTAAACGGAACTTTCTAAACTTCGATATTTGTTTTAAACTGTGGCGCAATCCCTGTGCAACCATAGACATAAATACTCCACAGACGGAACAATTTTGTAACAAACTCATTCACAGCATGTCACAGACCGTCAGTTAAACTGACCTAAATTCTAAATCTCTTTTTGAACCCATAGCTCCGATATTAATAGTTCTGTACGTAAGTAAATATTGCTGCATACTAAAAAGGTCTTATTTAAATATAATAAATTAAGCAATAAACTATTACATGAAAATTGGAATGAAACAACTATTAACGGATTTAACTCGCGTATTTTTATTTTATTTTATTAGCTGACGTTTCGGATTCTTTACAGTTTCCATAATCGTAGCACGACTATGGAAACTGTTAAGAAAAGAAAAAACTAGAACAGTTTTAATTGTGGTCAAATAATAACTTATATCCGTATGTGCTACACTTAATAGATACTGTGTGTTAAAACTTTTGATGTTAGTCTATGGTTTTACTACAGTCAGTACAGTCTTACTTACGTACACTTAGTCATAAAGTACTGTACTGTCTTGTGTTAAGGTGTATTTTTAGCGTTACTGGTAAAATCAACCGCAAAATAAATAAAGTGTTTTGCGATATTTGGCTTCGCTTGCGTGAAATTGTCAATGTCAAAAATATCTAACTTCATTCCACGCTTCTCAGTTGAAAAGGTTGCGAAAATTCGCAAATGGCATTCCTAACGCTAATTATCACGTGTTATTAATATTTAGGTGTATTCATAACGTCATTATTGCGTGTTGATTATTGTGTCTTTGGTATAAGTGTGTGGTTCTTTACACAATGAGCAAATCAAATCCATTAGTCGGGTTGATCGGTTATGGTGATTCTGATGAAAGTGATGAAGAACCTAGTACTCCTGGAGGGGTGGAGCCGGGGATTCGGGCATCGCAGCCGGCCGTCCCGGGCTTGGCGGCCCAGGATGCTCCTAGCGCAGGCATACATCCAGCGCCAATCGCGCATTGTCGTAAGTAGCTTTTGTTTGTATATTTTCTCTTAAACATTCACAGCATTTTGTTTCTTCTTCTACTCAAAAGAGCTTCTATATTACTAATTACTTACTGCTAATAATTTCTGATGCCTTCGCGGTTATTTACTGCTAATTAAGGTTTTACTATCTTTATAATTGGAAACATTAAATGCAAATGTACTTAAAATTACAAACATCTAAGTAGGCCATTTAGGAAAAATAACATGTTTTGAAATTAAAATTGTTAACATGTTATTATGGTTCGGTACCGAAGAGCAAAATGGGACTCTATTACTAAAACTCTGCTGTCCATCTGTCATCAGTCTGTATCTCATTAATTGTGATTGTAGACAGTTGAATTTTTCATAAATGATATATATATATATCTGTTGCCGCTATAACAACAAATACTAAAAACAGAATAAAGTAAATTTGTAAAGGGTTCCCAGGTATTTTTGCCATTATTATAGATAACTAGCTCCTGCCCACGACTTCGTCCGCGTGGAACTCCTCCTTTTTTGCAGTCGGTTAAAAAGTAGCCTATGTCCTTTCTCAGGCTCCAGACTTTCTTTCTAGCAAATTTCATTTAAATCGGTCCAGTAGTTTTAGCGTGAAAGCGTAACAGACAGACAGACAGACAGACATTTACTTTCGCATTTATAATATTAGTAGGGATTAGTAAGGATGTAATGGAACCATTTCTGAAAATCCAACTCCTACAGGGCCAGTTTTTTTTATTATATAAGCTCAAACATTCTAACTTATATTGTTTCATTATTATTTTTAATTTCTATTTTGTGTGTTATTACAGCTTGGTCAGCATGTTACGATGAAGGCAGCGGTTTCACATACTACTGGAACCAGCATACAAACGCGGTGACATGGGAAGCGCCTCCGGAGTACCTGCTGGCACTGAAGTTGGCTCAGCAACAGTTAAATGCTTCAGGTAATAAAAAGATGTTTGTGTAAAGATTTTTATACTTTTAGAAATTTGCAATGTGTATGACTAGATTGGTGATTTGGAATTTTACTATATTTATTAATCTTGTCTTTCTTATAAGAGGAGCTTAGACTCATCTAGTATTTTTTTATCAGGATATTTAGCTCTCCATTCCCTGTAATGGAATTAAGGCACTATATTTTTTTTTATTTTTAGTTATTAAGAAAGTTTATTCATAATCATCTGTTATTGTTAATTTTGTTACACAGGATCTGCAGAAGTATCTGCTGAAGAATGGCAGCTCTATCAACAAGCATTAGCGGAGAAACAAAACACGCAGAACAAGGCTAAAACCAGCAAACCGTTGAGGCCAGTGGAAAAACCAATGAGTAAGGTCAAGAATGGTGGCAAACGGAAAGCTGGCAGTGATGATGAGACTGAGTAAGTTAGCAGCATTTTTAATGCACAGTGATGATTTTTATTTATTTATTTTCTTAGCTAAAGTTTTAGTTAAAGCTAATTCTAAAATTACTTACATTGTAAATAAATATATTTCTAATAGTTTATAGTTAAAGGTATACATATAAGTAAATAAATAATGAAGCTCACATTGTATAAGAAATGATTGAAACTAGTAAAAACAAATATCAAAAAGGTACACATTCTAAATACCAAAATAATATAAAGTATTTAATTTATCAACAATTACGTAGAAATTGCTGTAGTTCATTATTTAATAGAAACAAATATATTTAAAGATTAATATTTTAATGTGCATAAAATATCTTTATGAGTAGACAATATGGAATTAATGATGATCATATTTATTTCAGAAAAATCGAGTTGATAACATCCTACCACAATTCAGATTCTGAATCTAACGACGAAACTGATAGTCCAGTGAAGTCGGTCACAGTACCAAAGCCTCCTAAAGTGCTCAAGGCCACTCCAAAGAGACCCAAAGCCAAATCTGTTGTTGAGTATGGTCCGAGCTTGCCCGCCAATCAGAATTACACGGTGCCCATAGGACCCGAGCTACCGCCTGGGATGGTAGTTGAAAGTAAACCTAAATCACCTGTAAATGAGGTTGAAATTGTATCAGGTAGTAAAGAAAAGGTAAAGTTATTGTTACAAGTAATTAAAGTGTACTATTTAATTCGAGAAACATAATAATTTACGGTTATGTGTATAATTTTCTTTCTTATATCTCTAGCAAACTTGCCAAACATATTATTATGCACCAATGATGAGAGAAACAAACTGAAAATTGCTACAAGTAATTATTTACAATGTTACAAACAACCTTTTATTGTTTATTGTATTAATAAGAAAAAATAAATTCAGCCTCTTATCCTTTTTTTTATTTTTTTAAATTAAATAATATCTTGTGTTCATGTTCATGTATTTATAAAGGTTTTTCGTAGCATTGTGACATTACAAGCATTGTGATGGGTTAAAGTTTTCAATCTGAGGTGCTTGGGTCGATGATGAGATGCCCATTAGAGTCTCCTGTTGAAAAACTGTTGAGATTCATGGGTTGCTGAGACCACTATTGGCAATAAAATTAAAGAACAAACTGACAACCTTAGTGTAATAAAAGTGATATTTTTTCACACTTATAAAACCATAAACTTGTATGCTTCAGGAAAAGAAAACTGTAAAAGCTGAAAATGAAGACAGTCAAGATGAAAGTACATTATTTAAGAGATTAAAAGATAAAGCCAAACTACTACAAAAACTAGGAGGTGAAATACCTACGGAGCTACAGAAAATGATCCAAGACGAAAGTGGCTCTAGAACTGCCTCCCCTAAAATCGTTGATGACAATAAAGATACTAAACTCGACATTGATGACCTATTAGAAGAAATAGAGAAGACGGAATTACCTAAAGTCAAATCGAAGAAGATTGATATGTTTGGTGAAGAAGCTACAGATAGCAATATTAGTACGCCGACTAGTACGCCACCGAGAACTGAAGTTAAATCACTTTTTCCCAGCAGTAAAACAATAACAGAAGAAACAGTTAGTTTGTTCCCCAGCGCTGCCAATATTCAAGAAAATGGCATAGACCCGCCTAAACCAGAAATCACAGAAGAGAAGACAGAAAAGAAGGTGACTAATGTATATCTCATGGATTCAAGTGAACCTAGAGAGAATACAAACAGAAAGAAACTTCGTATTGATAATTCACTGCTTCCGGAACGTAAGAAGACAGAAACTCCTGCATACACCACTAAATATTCCCAATTTATTGATGGGTTTTCTAGTGAAAGGACTGGTTTAGGTTTTAAAGAGGATGACGAAAGTGATAAACCAAAGAACACGATAAGCTACGGGAACGGTTTGACTTTTACGAAAGGTGAAGTTCTCAATGAGGATAAGAAAGACGAGGAATTGGATGATCTCGTTGATCTGGTTGATGCTAAGTTGAAGTATCTGAACCAAGTGCAACCGTGCGCGGTGGCGCCGGTGCAAGAAATGATGATTCAGTTGCAGGTGAGATTTGAGAATTTTATTATTATTTACGATCATATTTTCTTTTATCTGTGCAATATCAAGGATCATACAGTATTAAGTATTTAAAGTGAGTGGTTATAACTGAATACAGTCAGATCAACCCTCTGGATTCGGAAGGAAATCGTAGATAAAATATACTTAATTTAGAATAAAATATACCTTAACCCTAAATATATTTCGTTGCCTAGAGAAGCAATTTTGTGGGTTGACAAATTAATGGATAAAAGCGCGCAAATTACCATTATAACTGTAAGTGTGTATATTTGTAACTCTTTCACGCAAAAACTACTGAATGGATTTTGATGAAACTGTACAATAATATAGTTAACGATATAAAGTTATCATTAAATGACAAAGATAAACGCTCCAAAACTTTGGGAGTGGGGGCACGTGATTTATTGTACTTTTCTTTGTATTTTTTTATTTTAATAACTAACACAATAGTGTTAAATAATTTAACTGACCAACTAAAGAGAATTTCGTTTTATTTAAACAGTCGTCTTTATGATCATAATTTGTTTCGCCTACAGACGCTGTCGGTAGCGTTCCGCTCCGGCGAGCTCACGGCGTCGTACTTCGAGCGCTGGACGCGGCTGGCGGCGCGCTCGCTCGGCGCGCTCGAGGCCTCCGCCGCGCCGCCCGGCTGGACCTGCTCCTTCCAGAGGTACCTGCCCTTAGTGTTACTGACTGACGTTGATAGCCATTTAAAAGTGATCCTTCACGTTTAAAAGTGATCCTACACGTTTAAAAGTGATCTTCAAAGCTTGCTTGCCCTTAGTGTTACTGACTCTATTCTCTATGTCACGCGATATCCTGTAAAAGTGATCCTTTACGTTAATAGGCAACTAAAAGTGATCCTTCACGTTATTAGGCCTCTAAAAGAGATCCCACACGTTTAAAACTGATCTTCAAAGCCTGCCTATTGTTAGTGTTACTGACTCTGGTTTTGTGACCGCCCCCTAATCTATGTGACGTGATTTTGCCGCTAAAAGTGAACCTACACGTCTATAAGTATTCCTCAAAGCTATAGTATTACTGACTCTTGTTTTGTCACCGTGGCCAATTCTATATTTTTGCTAATGTCACGTTACTAGTCAGATATAAGTGATTGGTCAATAGCAGCTAGATTTCTGAAGTAACCTCAAATGTTACATTAATAGGTCTTCCAAAAGTAACTCTTTTTCTCTCCTATTAATATAGGTGTTCAAAAGTGACCTATTAAAAACTTGCACAGACTTAGGTGCCGGGTCTAGTTTTTGACTGTGCTGTTATTCTTCAATGTCACGTTACTGGGCTAAAATTTCAGTTTTTCTATATTAGCTGCTCGTCCAAGAAAAAACTTTCGTCTTAACAATTTTTTCAAATATAATTACCCTTCTTTAACTTAGTGTTCATCAAGTTACTTGAAGATCTTTTACTCGGTGAAAATATATTCAAAATGTAATTTCATCGCTAAATATTCAAATCGATCATGGAATATGTTTTGTAGCATTGATTGTATTAATGTTTTTGAAAAGTCAAATATTTTCAATACTGTGCTGTATATATTTTATTTATATTTCTTCTTATTATAAAATTGGTATTGAAATAACTTGACTTAATAACTTTAGCGGTCTACAAAGTGATGTTAAAATTTTCATTTTTTTTGTCGAATTACCGTTATCAAAGTTGTGCCAGAATTTCAAGAAGCTGACATCAAGTGAACGCAAGTAGCAAGAAGCACGAATCCGCGATAATATTAAACCACAGATTTGCTAGAGAATAAAATACCCACGACATGTTCGAAGCGAAGTCGGGCGATGTTGCTGAACTTTGCTCAATATCTTTATATGTAGGAACTATTGTGTGTTAAACTATTGATTCCAGCAGGCGCCTTTGTACCCAGCAAAGCAGCGTAACTTTTTTATTTTTTTCTCACATAATAACCTTGTCACGATCATAACAAACACAATTAATAAATAATTAGTGAAATAGGTTCAGCCGTTCTAGCGTGATACTGTTACACTCTGTCTCTTTCTCTCTCTCATACACACACAGAGATACAGATTAATGCCAGCCATTTTACACAAAAAAATCTTTTTCTTTTTTATCGAAGTCTAGCAATGTGGCGCAACTGTACGCAACGTTTCTGGAGATATTATATTAGATTCTAGTAAAAAAGAGTATAAGTCCTTGACATGCAGTATTACGCTTATAACCTTTTTCCCAAAGCGCCAGATATGTCGTGGGACATTTATATTCTAATGAATCTGTGGCTTTCAATCTATATTCTTGGCATAATAAAGGAATGTCTTTTACAACACAATTAACGCATATTAATTATATATTACAAACAGATTACTGTCTGTCTCTTTGTTTTCTTTTGGTGTACTTTATAATTTAGTGCTTTATTGTGCTAAGAAAGTAAGAATCTCCATAATTGCTTGCATTTTGAAAATATTAACATTGTTTTGTTTGACTACAAGTAACAGTAAGTATTTTTTGTAAGCAATCATACTGTGATATATTTTATTTATAAACTGTGATAAATAACTGTGATTATATTTTTGTTAATAAAATATGAAATAGATAAAAAGAGTTTATTTTATACATTTACAAGAAAGACAGTATAGTTTGGGAAATTCATTAAATATTTTTTTAGACAAACTGATACATATAGCTGCTCTATAAATTATGATTAACTTTACGTATAAATAAAAATGGATTAGAATTAATTAATGACAACAATTCCAAACATAAAAAAAACCGAAATATTTAATTTAAGGTATAACGAACTTAAAGAATATGTTTATATCCTGTCTTTCTTATTTTTTTCCAAAGTCCTTATACTATAAGGTTTTTCTTAATGTAACATAAACATAACAATAATTGATATAAATTCTTCAATATTTAAATATAAGAAGTGTAAAGAAGATACATGGCAGCGACTTCGGGCCTCGCGTCGCTCCGGGGAAATTGGTGAGAAAAATGAAATTTTTGATATATTTTTGAATTTTCGTGATAATGCACTTTGATCTTTTCAGAAAAATCGCGACGGAGCGTTAATGGAATTTGTGTCCACTTTGACTTCGGAAAGTTTAGACACAAAGTTAAGATACGAAGTAGACACAAATGAGGAAACCGGGTTTAAGTATATATACACTTTATTAATTTTACTGGCTGAGTTTGTTAATTGTAAGGATTTGATTTTTGATCGTTGGTTATTTGATGTCAGATTACTGTTGATCGGTTGTGTCGAATTTGACTGTTTGTAGTAATGTTTTTGCGAGTAAAGCGAGTAAAGTAAAGTGATTTGGCCTCTTGTTAGAACTTAGGCAGTTTTTCAAGAATAAAGTGGTAACACTGCTCTATAGTTTTGATCAGTGTTGCCATTATTTGTCTGTAATTGTAAAAAATGGATTTATAAAACAGGGGTTTTCTGTAAAGAGTAAATAAAAGTTAAATCCACAATTTGAGCTTTAAAAAAATCTCTCAATTATTATCCTTATTTTAATTTTTTTTTTTAAAAGTCTTGAGTCATAACGGCTTAGTGCACTTATCTTATTGTAGTTTCTAGCTTTTTGGCTCGCGGTTAACATAATTATATTGCGAGATCAAAATATTAAGTAGCTTCTTTCAGGGTCTCTATACGTACGAAAATTTTTCAAAAACGGTAACTCGCATTTCTAGTTATTATCCCAAAATCTAGTTCAATCATCATCATCACCGAAAAACGTCCACTGCCGGACATAGCTCAATACTAAGCTTAATTTATTCGGACAAATCTGACCATATCACTACATAGTATAAAACAAAGTCGCTTTTTCTGTCACTATATACGCTTAAATCTTTAAAACTACGCAACGAATATTGATGCGGTTTTTTAAATATATAGACTGATTCAAGAGGAAGGTATATAGCACCCGTGTGAAGCCGGTTAGCTAGTTACATAATAATACATATGGCATCAAATCACCATCGAGCAGAATCGCTTCAGATCGACCGTACAGTTGTTTGTACCGTGTCTTTTCACGCAGGTCGAGCGGGCGGTATCGCTACAGGCGCGAGAGCGACGGCCTGGAGCAGTGGGAGTACCCGGCCGCGGCGCACATGGACATGGATATATGCACCACCCCACCCCCGCCCGAGGACCTCAAGGTATTATATACTAGCTTCTGCTCGCGACTTGGTCCGCGTGGAACGTTTTTTTGCAGTCGGTTAAAAAGTAGCCTATGTTCTTTCTCAGGCTCCAGACTTTCTTTGTACCAAATTTAAATCGATCCAGTAGTTTTAGCGTGAAAGCGTATCAGACAGACAGACAGAGTTACTTTCGCATTTATAATATTTAATATTATATTAGTAGGAATGAAGATCTTTATGAAAAATCAACAGTTAATACTTAAGGACGGTCGCCGAGCTCAGCGAAAAAAGGTAGTAACCTTGAAGGTTACTGTGCGAGCGTGAAGGCACTATTACTACGCGCGTGCGACAGAGACAAATAGAAAAAGGGCGACGTCCGTTTTTCGCTGTGCTCGGCGATTGTCCTTTATCTTTTGCCCGCGATTTAGTCTGCCCACGATTAGTACTTTATACGCCAACCCAGCGCTCCGTGTTACGTCACTCGCCAACATGAGACATTAGCGACATAAAGTTGATTCTTACGCTTTTATATTGAGTATATACACGTATATTTGTATATTGTCCAGGACGCCCCCCCGCTGCCGTCGTCGCCGCCCGCGCAGCCGCCGGCGCCGCCGCTGCCGCCGCGCGCGCTGTCCCCGGGCGCCTCCAGCGGGGCGCAGCACCCGGCCGCGGCGCAGCACCCGGCCCGCGCCGCCACGCCGCCGCCGCCCGCCTGGCACGACCCGCCGCCGCCCGGCTGCGACGACCTGCCGCCATTGCGGCCGGTAACTTGACATACTCTTCTTCTAGAAAAGAGATCTTATTCACTTGTTTTTAGGCTTACAATCCAAGAAATCTAATGACGACATGAGCACTTTTAAGGGCTACCTCAATAGGAAAAAACGGACCACTTTGTCAGATAGACACATCTGCCTGTCTTGTCTGTCTGTCGGTCAAGACCCTTTTTCTTACTGGAGGTATCAAACTGAAATTTATATTTAATACTCAGGTCTACTGTCCCTTGAAGCTATATAAATTATATCCTACAGATTCGTATGGAACCCTTAGGTGCATCTGTGCTGTAATCTAAAAGTACTAAAACCTCAATAAGTTAAGTTAGTAACTACCTCTCTTTAAACTGTAGGTATGTATGTTAATGTAGCATTCTGAATTTAACCGAGTAACACAGCTTTTTTAAATTTTTCAATACATTCGAACGTTGATTTTAAAATTTTAAATCCTATCTGCATGAACTTAAAACAATGTTTTTAGCTGTTGAAAAAGTAGAAAATAGGTAGCATACTTAGACATATTACAACAGTTCCATAATCTTAAATTTCAGGAACCAAAGAAAGAGATAGGCGACGAGCTGCTCTCGTTCTACAGCGATATCGCCGAGTTGGAGAAGCACTCGCCGGCGCCCACGGTCGCGAATTCACCAGAACACGACACCAGGGAGAAGAAGGAGAAAGAGAAAGAAAAAGAACCTAGCAAGACTGCCAAGAAGAAATCTAAGGTAATCGAGCAAATATTAAATGTCTTTGGACAGTAGATTTAATTTTGTGTTCTGAGCTGAATTTGTTTTTTTTTTAATTCGGCTAAGGTTTTAAGAAAATATTCAAAATTTCAAACAAAAATATTTTTTTGTTATTTCTGGTGCCTTTAAGGTTATTACACATTGGCACGATACAACTATAAACGGATTTAACTCGTGCATTTTTTTACGGCTGAACTTTCGAAAACTACAGTTTCCATAATCTGAAACTGAAAAGTTATCGAAACTTTGTTTCATTCCGTTTTTGTTTTTTGTTGAAGTAGCTATTGTGAAATTCACATTTTATATTATTTTTTTGTACTAAAATGCAATATAGTGGTTGTGTGACGTCACACCGCTATAAACAAACTTAGACGCATAGACGATGAAATGAAATCTTTAATTGTAATGAAACTAGTCTTAGGTTCTTTTTGCAGTAACTATTTATAGTGGAGACACACTTTTACTATGAAATGGCGCCACGACCTTTAATTTGCTATCATGAGCTTGTAGACAAATATAATAACAATATTATGTGTCTTGTTACAGGTAAAAATATCATCATCAATAGGTTTGAAACACAAAACTGTTTCCAACATGGTTGCCAAATGGCAGCAAGTCGCTGACGAAATACACTCCGATTAAAGACTTATATTTTGTCTACCGTTAGTCTTTAACTCTTTGTAATAAGGTTCTTTTTTCTGTTGAAATGTCAATATTACCTTCTGCAATAGAAGGATTTTCTATATTATCTATCCGATTGAAATTATAGTTTTTCATATACATTTTGTATAAAATCGAGTCATGTTTTTCTTTCGAATATAGGTACGTAGTTTTTTTCTTATATGACTGAAGACTTTTTCGATAGTATATTGTATTCTTTTTTTAGGTTAATCGATCAAGTCGAAGTTTTGTATGATAGCTACATTTAAAATTTCTTTTCAACCTAAAAATACACTGAAAGTATTTCTCTCTTGTTAGTTCTATATAGATATTAAATTAACTTCGGTCTTATTTTTCGTTTCTGCTGTATTCTGTGTTAATTTTGCAAGTAAGGTTTATGTCGCGCGAGAAAGTGACAGTGACAGTTATTCTCGTGCGACAAAAGTTTTACAAGCCAACACGTTTAAACTTTTTGTAAATAATATGAATTCTCTAACTAATATAAATTCTCTAAACGCTCTAATCCGTACTAATATTATAAATGCGAAAGTAACTCTGTCTGTCTGTCTGTTACACTTTCACGCTCAAACTACTGGACGATTTAAATGAAATTTAGTACAAAGAAAGTCTGGAGCCTGAGAAAGAACATAGGCTACTTTTTAACCGAATGCAAAAATGAGGAGTTCTACGCGGACGAAGTCGCGGGCGGAAGCTAGTATGTATATAATTTTTATGTGATAGTTTTGATACAGAAATGTAAAACTCCTATACGAAATAAAATTAGGTAAGTATCCACTGTTCACTTAAGAATGATTATAATGAAATTAACAGAGAATCCAATTCTGATAATAATATTACAGTTTTCTACTTCTGTATGAATTTGTATGTTGCAAGGCGTACGTTTTTGGATGTATGTTGGATGGTTTAGTTGATTTGTAAATAATATTTATATAAAGAATAGTATAAATGTTACTATAAATGTAAATAAATAAATAAGTTTATCGTATAATTTTGTTTAATTTAATATTTCGTACATAGAAGACATTTTGCTGTGTAAAAAATAGAATTCGTTCCCGGAAAAAATCAAACTTTGCCATGACAATTATAAAATATCTCAAGGTACTTAGTATTTGAAATTGATATTATTTACTAAGGAAATAAAAAAATATATTTGAAGATGTCTTAAACTAGCCTCTGCTTGTGACTTCGTTTATATTGGATTAGTAATTTACACAACACCTTTAAATTATAAATTATAACCTGTTATTCTAATTGGTTATTATCGTAAAGTTTCATTAAAATGTACTGAGTATGTAGTTGTATTTAAAAATCTACAAAATTTTCCAAGCATTCCTACGCCAAATTCCATTTTTTAATGGTACAGGCAGCATAAAAATATAAACACAAAGTGTATTTATTGGGTACACCTTGACTGTCATTATTTATTTGACGCAGAGTGTACCTACCTATTAAGGAGTCTGCCCACTACACCGTATCATACCATGACCGTGCTATGATAGTGTCAGGCAAAAAAATAATCTTTGTATAGAAAAGCATGATACTATGTCCACTAGACCGTTCCGTCACCGACTCGTACCGCCTTACGTATTACTTCCGTGCTTGATACGTTCATAGCACGGTCATGGTATGATACGGTGTAGTGGGCAGACTCCTATAGTCTCAGATTATTCCTGGTGATACACGTACGTGACATGAATAAAACTTAGGTTTTCACTGCGGAAACCTAAACACAAGAACTAGATTCGCACATAGGCCTTGCGCTAAATATTTTTATTTTCTCGTCATTTTCTTTTTGAGTTTCCTCTCTTATATAAATTCCAGGAATAGACGACAATTTGTTTTCTACAGTTAATTTGGGACATTTCATGTCATGAACAGGCGGGGTCAATGAACGGAATCCTTATACAACAAAATAACGTTGGAAATATTATTAGAATGAAATAGGCAGCACTTATTAGGGGTCTCTTTCATATTTAATAAATAGAAGTTAATTTCTGACGCTTTTGCAGTTAAATGCGTTATAACTTTCATACCAAGTAGAATTTAGTTTTTTATTTGTTAAGGTTATAGGTTACCTACTTATAATCCGAAATAATGTCGATAAGACTGATGTATCTAGTAATGTAGGTATATTTTTTAAATTAGAAACGTAAGTTTAACTAGAAATGCTAGTAGGTAGGTACCTAAGCTTAGAATTTATGGTTACCAGTAATAATAAATTAAAACACATAATTCAATGCAGTTTTAAAATACCGTTTAAATCCAAACGAGATGGCAGCAGCGTGTAGAAATGTCCGTAAATTATAACCGACCAGCATCAATTTCTTGACATTCCTAAAGTTAGACGCAACATTTTCAATAAAATTTACTTACTTACGTACTTTTTTCGAAAATATTACGTAGTTTGATTTTCGAGCTGGTGACATATAAACAGTCTAGCATCCAATTTTATATCTGTCTAGATAATATAAAAATATCGGTAAGTAGGTAAGTTCAAAATGCCTCATGAAATAAATGATCCATATTATTGGCTATTAGAAACTTAAACGATGTGTTTAACGGAATAATTGCAAATAGGTACCTTAAGTTAACCGGCACTTATTTGGACATTGCCGAAACATAATTTTTCGTTTCTAATGAAAATAAATGTAAGCATCATAGGTGTCTTGAAAAAGATCATAAGCGTAATACAGCACTATAGAACTTATATTCTTATACGAGAACCCTAAAACTATCTAAGTAGACAGTATTTTAAAGGTACCTACTCTGTTTACGGAACCTCATTTCAAAGAAGGACATCGATTATGCCAACATTTTGTTTAGCATTCCGCACAAGTGCGACAAGGGTGCTTCTTGTGGCTGACATCCCAGATTACTTGAATACAACTTTATCTGTACCACTCTGAAACATGTAAACAACATCTAAGTTTAAAGGGATAAGGGTTAAAATAGAATGGCAATAGTTAGGCTGAAACTTGGTGAGCTCCTCACGCGTGAACTGAAGGATTTGCGGTTGTAATTTATAATTGTCAGGGTTATTTTGGAACGTGTACTTACAAGCAAATAGGTTGTTTGTTAAGTTTATTACCTACTTCACTTTCTTATCTACTATCCCAAGTTAGCAAATAATGAATACCTGCGAAGCTATGATGAATTGTCGAGTCGACATCTCGTCATGTCGATATCGTCTTATTCTCGCGATGATCTGTCAAAAATCAACGTTGTCGACAACGAGAAATCTTGTCATGTCGATGTCGTCTCTTATTTCTACATGTCGATAACAAAATGATATCGTAACGAGGAACTTTTTGCTTGTCGACAACATGTTGTCGACAGTTCATAATAGGCTCGCTGTAGGTAAGTAATAATGATAGTATTTAACAGTACTTACTTCATGATAAAAACGTGATCTTTTTGCTAGGGTCAGTTCTGAGTAGAGTTCGCATTCTGTTAGTGGTTTTTTTTGTTGGATTAAATACTGAAGCGACCATTAAAAAGAAAGAAGCGAAATCCGTTTCCGATAAACTCGCATACCGTTCGGTAAGTACCTACCCATTCTATTCATATTATTACACTGGTAATGAGCTTGAGTATTGGGTACCTATATAATACCTATGCGTTGGGTGTTTATTTTTGTTTATCTGTTCTCTAGTACCTACACTTAGTAGGTACGAGTATAACCGTTGCTTCCTAAATACGACTAAACCTGTATTATAAGTATTATCCTTACTTACTAATATTATAAATGCGAAAGTAACTCTGTCTGTCTGTCTGTTACGCTTTCACGCTAAAACTACTGGACCGATTTAGATAAAATTTGGTACAAAGAAAGTCTGGAGCCTGAGAAAGGACATAGGCTACGTTTTAACCGACTGCAAAAAAGGAGGAGTTTCACGCAGACGAAGTCGCGGGCAGAAGCTAGTGTTTTATAATAATATAGCGGTCTCGGCAGACTTCGTTTCGCTCGGCAAAGAATCGATTTGACAGCTGTCATTATATTTTTTTTCACTGGAACGTGACTATGTCTTTCTCCTGGTTCTGAGCTACATCCCCAGCAATTTTCAGCCAAATCGGTTTAGCCGTTCATGAGTTATAAACGGAGTAACTAACACGACTTTCTTTTAGGTACCTATATAAATAGAGAAGAAGAAGATTGTTTTACGTAATACCTATCCTATCAACATTTATTCAGCTTATAAACTAAAGTACACTTACGGATTATCCTAAAAATAATCCTAAAGGCTTCTTCTTCCACCACGCTCGGTCAGCATGGCTTGTCAGGTAAAATAGGTACTTAATTTGTATTTACCTACTATCGGTAGGTCTACTTGTAGGTAGGTAATATTGTTTTATATGATTTGTTTGTGGGGTGAGAGGGGGCGAAACCATCATCATCACTCGCCCCAAGCCAACCTCACCTGCACGCGGTGCACCCTGCTGTCCAACGAACGAGGCTCTGGCGACCGACTGATGGCGGTATATCCACCCTACATAGGCGTAGCTAAATTCCGCTCGATGACGGGCAGCAGCGTCATCGAAGCAAGAAGCTACGCCCTGCGATCGCCAACCCGCCTGCCCAGCGTGGCGATTATGGGCTTTTACCTCCATGCAGGCACACCAAAGACCACGGCCCCTAGTTCCCGGCGGTCCCGCTATTCCTGGTCACGGTGGCGACCATGGTAACGGTGGGACGGGGGGTGCGAAGAATCCCCGGGCTACGGGAGGCCATCACAGCAAACTGACCCTGGCGACGTACAACGGACGCACGCTACGGCTCGACTCGCATCTGGCGCAACTGGAGGTGGAACTTGAGAAGATTAGGTGGCACGTATTAGGGTTATGTGAAGTCCGAAGAGAGGGGAGGACACCATATCTCTCGAATCAGGCCACCTAATGTACTTCCGAGAGGGAGACCAACAATCTCAAGGTGGCGTTGGGTTTCTGGTCAATAAGTCCCTGGCTGACAATGTTGTCGAAGTGTCCAGTGTGTCGAATCGGGTAGCGTACCTCATCATCAAAGCTCACCGAGAGGTACAGCCTCAAGGTGGTGCAAGTGTACGCACCGACCTCGACACACTCGGATGATGAGGTGGAGGTTATGTTCGATGACATATCGAGGGCCCTTCACTTCACTACTAAGACCCATTACAACGTTGTCATGGGGGACTTTAACGCTAAAGTGGAGTACAAAATTGTAACGAATCGGTAGTAGGATCCCATGGATATGGGAGCAGAAATCATAGGGGCAAATGCTCGTCAACTTCCTGGAACGCGAGGGCTCTTCTTGATGAATTCCTTTTTTCAAGAAAAAGCCCCAAAGGAAGTGGACGTGGCAAAGACCGGGCACTGTGACAAAAAACGAGATCGACTTCATCATGACGGACAAAAAGCATATATTCAGAGACGTCTCTGTGATCAATAGGTTCAATACCGGAAGCGATCACCGACTCGTCCGAGGCTCTCTGAATATTGACTTCAGGGCTGAACGTGTTCGCTTGATGAAGGCCAGGCTCCGACCAACTTTGCTCCAAACTAGGATGGGATCTGAAACGTTCCAGTCCAATCTGGAGAACCGATTCGCTGCCGTGGAAACCACAACTGACGTTGACCAGAACCTTGAAAATGTGGTTCGGATTCTCAGGGAAGAAGGTACGAGATTCTGTAAAATGCAACGTAATGGCAGGAAGTCGAAGCTTTCGGAAGAGACTTTAGGGCTAATGAAGAAACGACGTGAAAACCCACCCGTCACTTCGTCAGAGAAACGGATTCTAAACCGAGAGATTAGTAAACGCGTACGACACGATCTTCGGTCCTTCAATACTCTTTCGATCGAAAGAGCGATCGAGCAAAACCGGGGAGCAAAAGTGTTTGTACAATCTCTTGGAAGAAGCCACCTGACGAAGTTGACCACAGAAATTGGAGAAGTCGTTGCTTCGAAGCCGGCAGTCCTAACCGAAGTGGAAAACTTCTATGGCCGGTTGTACGCTTCGCATGCATCTCGACCTGATCCCGGAAATGAGGATTCTAGAGCCACTTTAACACGCCACTACAGCGAAGACCTGCCAGAAGTCAGTATTGGCGAAATCGAGATCGCTCTTGGACAGCTCAAAAACGGAAAAGCCCCTGGAGAAGATGGCGTTACAACAGAGTTATTAAAAGCAGGAGGTAAACCTATTTTTAGGGAGCTCCAAAAACTCTTTAACGCCGTCTTGTTTGAAGGGAGAACTCCAGAGATGTGGAGTAGAGGTGTGGTCGTCTTGTTCTTCAAAAAGGGAGATAAAACCCTGTTGAAGAACTATCGACCCATTTCCCTTCTAAGCCACGTCTATAAGCTGTTCTCAAGAGTAATCACGAACCGTCTTGCGCGAAGATTTGACGAATTCCAACCACCGGAGCAGGCTGGGTTTCGGAGCGGATACGGCACCATAGACCACATCCACACAGTGCGGCAGATTATACAGAAGACCGAAGAGTATAATCAGCCCCTGTGTTTAGCATTTGTGGACTATGAGAAGGCCTTTGACTCGATCGAGATCTGGTCTGTTCTGGAGTCCCTGCAACGATGCCAAGTCGATTGGCGATACATCCAAGTGATGAGATGTTTATACGAAGCCGCTACCATGTCCGTCCAAGTCCAGAATCAGCAAACAATGCCTATACCATTGCATCGCGGTGTGAGACAAGGGGACGTTATCTCCCCGAAATTGTTCACAAATGCAATGGAGGATATGTTCAAAACGCTGAACTGGCAAGGACGTGGCATCAAAGTAAATGGCGAGTACATCTCTCACTTGCGATTTGCTGATGATATCGTCATCGTGGCAGAAACGCTGCAGGACCTACAACAGATGCTGAATGATCTGGCTGACTCTTCTGTACGCATTGGCCTACGGATGAACTTGGACAAAACCAAGGTCATGTTCAATGAACATGTACTACCGGAACCAATTGCGGTACACGGCGCCGTTCTCGAAGTTGTTCAAAAATATGTCTACCTTGGACAGACATTACAGTTAGGTAGAAACAACTTCGAGGATGAGGTGGATAGAAGAATTCAGTTAGGTTGGGCAGCGTTTGGGAAGCTACGTCAAGTCTTCATATCGTCACTCCCACAGTGCCTGAAGACGAAAGTCTACAATCAGTGCGTCCTACCCGTCATGACATACGGAGCCGAAACGTGGACACTGACGGTACGGCTGGTTCACAAATTTAAAGTCGCTCAGCGGGCTATGGAAAGGGCTATGCTCGGCGTTTCTCTGCGGGATCGAATCAAAAACGAGGTGATTCGGCAGAGAACCAGAGTCATCGACATAGCCCACCGGATTAGCAAGCTAAAGTGGCAGTGGGCTGGCCATATTAGCCGAAGAACCGATAACCGTTGGAGTAAACGTGTTCTAGAGTGGAGACCGCGTCTCGGCAAGCGTAGTGTAGGACGTCCTCAGGCAAGGTGGAGTGACGATTTGCGTAGGATGGCTGGCAGGAGCTGGATGCGAGCAGCCGAAGATAGAGCAAAGTGGCGTGCAATTGGAGAGGCCTATGTCCAGCAGTGGACTGCGACGGGCTGATGATGATGATGATGATGATTTGTTTATGGCTTTTGTTTTATTATTTTACTGTACATAATTACCAATAAACTATCATGGTAATAAAAACGTTGTGGTCGTTTTCCTTTAAAATATTTAATAGTCGAATAAACCCAGACTTACCTGCCTGTGTGTTACCCGTATATAGCTTAAGGTACGTACCTACTATATAAAAAAACCGTGCAAAGTCGAGGCGGACAGCTAGTTGTAATATCTATATTAATATTATAAAGCTGAAGAGTTTGTTTGTTTGATTGTTTGAACGCGCTAATCTCAGGTTCGAATTCAAAAAATCTTTTTTTGTTGGATAGACCATTTATCGAGGAAGGCTTTAGGCTATATAACATCTGTGACCAATAATCATCCTGAGACCAATAGGAGCGAAGAAACAGTGGAAAATGTGTAAAAAAATTACTATTCATTAAGTGACAGTTAGAAGACTTTGACACATCTTTGACGAAACAATCGGACGGGCAGGACGACGTCTGCCGGGGCCGCTAGTAAATAATATGTGTCTACTCAAACGGGCTAGCACCTAGTGGGCATTTACCTACCCTTTACTAGTTCCATAGAATCAAAAGGTTAACTAGTGATTGAGGATTCTATTCACTTCACTTCGAATATGACCTTTTTGACTTGACACAGTACGCGTCAATCGTCGCTCGTGTCTATAAGTACGCAAGAAGGTAGTTAAGGAATCGATATAAAATAGAATCCGAACGCAGGCAGTTTGTACCGACAATCAAGGCATTGCGGTATATTGGTCTTAGAAAACATACGGGCGCAGTTTGTAGCGGGCCAGCCTCTTTTTAAAGCTTTAATTTAATTTGCAATGTAAGTATGTAAATATAAAAATAGTACCTAGCAAGATTTCACTCACACATACTTAAGCACAGGTGAAATTTTGCAACTCAATTTTGGAGCAGACAACTTTAACCGATTTGAGCTGAAATTTTGTACGTTCATTTTGGATGAAATTGTACAGTCTGAAATTATCACTTGGCACTGGTACCAAAACTGTTTCAATTAACTTAATAATATGAGAGGACAATGACGGCGTCTTAAATGCACAAAGATCCGCCCAGCGAGCCTACGAAGAATTGTCGCCAACGAGAAATCTTGTCATGTCGAAGTCGTTTGTTATTTCTCATGTCGACAACGATACAATATTAACACGAAACACCTTGTCGACAACGTACTCAATATTATGTCGACAAAATGCCGACTCGACAGTTCATGAAGTCTCGCAGATCTACCTGGAAAATGCGGTTAAATTTCGACACACTTCTCTATATAGGAATAGTAAAATTCCTTGAAAAACGTCATACAATCAGAAATTTCCTCTCTTGGGAACTTGCTTTCTAAAGAGCTCATTGGAATCTGAGGTAAGAGGCATAGCTTTGACGTGATTTCACGTTTTAAACAGAAACGCCTGCTATACCTCGCCGTACGTTGTCCAAGTAACTCGTATTTTATTTACGAGTCCATCGGTTATTTGTGGCACCCATAGCAAGAAACTTAATTTAACGGGTCGATACGATGTGGTCGTTGCGGACTGATGAACTTAGTATAACCTTTAAGTACCCTGGGACTAGAGGTAGGTGCTGTTCCTTAATACGTGACGTAACAGTTCCTTTTTGAGTAATAACCGTCTTAGAAAATAATTTTATTTAAAAAAGTTTTTCTTTACTACCTATGTTATAAAGAAGAAAGGTTTGTTTTTTTGGATTGAATAGGCTTCAGAACGGCTGTACCGATTTTTCAAAAATTCTTTCACTGTTGGGAAGCTACACTATTCCCGAGTGACATGGGCTATAAAAAAAAGATGATCCGTGCGAAGCTGGGGCGGACAGCTAGTTTGGTATAAGTAATTTGGTTACGACGTTTAGATATGCTACGTTACGTTAGTAGGTACCTACCTACCTAATTTCAGTCCTCTTGCCTCTAGATAAGTCTTGTGTCATGCTCAAGCGTCAATAGTAGGTACCTATACGAACGGAACTAAGGCATTTTTTTTATTAAAAAAGGAATATCTTTATTAGGTAAAGGGTAAGGGCAAGAAACTGTGACTCCGTTACTTCCTTCATAAGAAACGGTTACGGAAAATACTCCAGCTCTAGTATAGACATGTAAATACACCCTTACATTCTTTGAAATAAAGTTCAGATTAGTTGTTTTGGAGTTGGATTGGAGACATTTAAGGGTCAGTTTTACTGATTAAGGCACTACAATCTAGTTATCAACTTGACGCTTAGTTAATTACATGGGTTAGGGGTTTCATTACGAGTGAATAAAGTTGGGAAACATTCATTGTGTCGTTTTTGAGATTGAACTCTTTATTAACTAATACTTTATTGCACAAAGCTTATATAAAATTCTCGTGTCGCGGATTAACAGTAATATCATTAAATTACTTGGGTAATATAAATGTGGAAAACACTAATAATTTCTGAGGTCTTCGTAGTTTTTACAAATTGAAATGAAACATTTAAAACTGAATTAATTCGCGTATTTTATTTGCGTACGTTTCGAAAACTATACGGGAACTGTAGGTAGGTGCGCTAAAAAAACGTTCATAGCTGATTGAACTGACGACAGCTTAACATTATGCTACTACCTTATTTTATATAGTACAAAATTTAACTACTTTAACTTTACATTTAACTACCTACTACCCGGTTTTAAAATATAAAATATTTATGTCTCATTCTACCCATAAAATAACTATTTTGCAATAAAAATAAATCAAAATAGCGCTTCGGATACCATTACTAAGAAGAAACTTAGCACTTCATAAACTACTCATAAGGGATTTAATGCTGTCATTAAATTATTAATTAATGTGATCCGATAAATGATAGATAAACAAGTTGATATATTTCAAATAAACTATTAAGTTGGAACAATACAAAATCACCACACTAATTAAAGAAAAGAAACGTCCAAATGTCCATTAGGTAAGTTAAAACAAACAACTATTTATAACACAGTTCGATTGCTTAAAAGTGGTTAAATTAGTGTAACTGTGTATGTGTAGGTACTTGTGCGTCAAGAAACACAGGAGGTCTGTCGAAAATTTTGAAGTCAGAAGGAGACCGTATTGTTTTTTTTACATATTGTAGTAGGTAATTTGTGATTGAAGTGCTATCGTGTTGATATTCGGCATAGGTTAGGAATCGTGATTTGTTGAAAGTATTCACTATTTCTCCAAGTTCTTTTAAATATAAGAGTGCATCGTATTTTATTCTGCGCGTTGATTTAAGGAACGTCGCTACAAACTTAAGGTTGGTCACATGAATTTAAAGTATAATATAATCATATAAGAAGAGTTAATATATTAATTTAACGTGGCTGATTGGTATTGTCTTAGTCTGATAAAATCTAAAGAAATTTAAAAGAAAAAGGTCCGTATTGGTTTGGTAATAGTGATTTGAGTTTTGGACAGAAAAATATATATTAAACTTAATTTAACATATACTTATTATTAGAATATATAGAAGTTAACATTTGCTTGTCATTCCATTGTCCAGGAAAATGTGAAAAGGTTAATCTTACTGTACTACAAATATAGTAGGTACTTACCTACATTAAATAAACCAAAGTTGACCCAAGAATAAGCGAAATCAGTCGTTCTAGCGTGATGCAGTAACCAAAAGAAATAGGGATTAATTTCTGCAAATATAAATTAAATCAAATAATTTAGATACAAAAATAACTGATCCACGATTCGTATTGAACAAAGATATCCGTTCTATAATTAGAAGATGCCAATTAACGTTCTACTAATTGATCGAGAGCAGTATACGCCAACTCGAGTTCCTCACTGATCATCTAATTAGTAACATGTTCTAATAATATATCTTTGATTGATGAAAGGAAATCCTCCGATTCTTTTAGTTAAACAAACAAAAAGGTACTTCCCTAGTCAAATGCCATTCTTTTTTAGGGACTTTTCGTTAGTATCAATTCCATAAATTCGGATTCGTTTTATTTATTGTCAACGCGAACAATCCTTGTGATCGGTCGTTGTGGTCATCGTTGGGGGAGACCTATATCCAACAGAGGACGTCTTTTGGTTAATGATGAATGATGAACAAACCTTGGACCTTAGACCAATCGATAATAGCAACTGAACGCAAAGAATACAAAATTCGCAAACGAATGCGCGAACGAAACGTAAGTAATGAAGTCAGTTAGGGGCCGTCGATTAATCACGTGATCTATTTTTAATATTTTTTTTAAAAAATAATACAAAACACCCCCTTCCCCCGTGACATTTCGTGATTTTTATCAAACCCCTCCCCCCTTTCAATGGATGGTCCCTTATGAGCCCTATCAATATATGACAATATTATCTGTGACCAAATTGCGTGAAATTATGAATGCGATCTTAACCTCAAGTTAATTATAAAAATTAAAAGTGCATTTTCTGCATCATCGGCTGCACCTGCCCCGGACACCGGACGCCGGACACCGTGAAATGGTTTTTGATAGCACCCTTAGATTGATACGCCGTACATTTATTATATATTTGTTTTTTTTCTAACGGTTTTATATTCATTAACGGAATATAAAAATACTACAATCGATTATCGTCAGTTTTCTCTGCTACGAATATAGGAACTATAAACTTATCGAAACGTCGGCACACCATTTTTATACTTATATATACACCATTTATATATACTTACGTTGTATTTGTAATGAATAGTTCAATTATTAAAAACTGCAAAGACATCATAAATTATTATGAGATTATTTAGAATTCGGGAATGAATTTTTATTTATATAGATAGATTATATTGTATCGATATTAATTTAAATACAAAATTAAAAGCAATACAACATTTAAGAACAAATTTGAGAAGGGTAAATGTACCTACCGAATATTTCTTATTTTATAAAACCCATATTTATTCTACACGTGAGGTTCTTTTATCACAACCTCGCAAGTTAGTTCGAGTATTGTAATACATAATAGCAGCGTTAAAAATTGACAAAACGTGACACAACGACTATACATTACGTTAACGATACAATCCCAACAAGTAAAGTTTAGACCTATAAAAAAATTGTAAGTCTAGAATTACAAATAACGTTCCCATATTCGTCTTAATTTAAAAATAGAATAAAAAAAATGTTAACTGAAACTATTTCCTGGCATTACTATAAATATTGATTTAATTGATATTTAATTATGTTATTTGCAACCATTATAGATGTAAAAATATGCAGATCACCAAAGTAAGTGTTTAGGTACCAAATTTTCAAGAAAGTTAGGTACCGAAATTAACATTTTTCGACAGGTCTTTCCCATAATTATAACCGGCCAGCATTTTTTGTTGACTGTCAAAATGGTATGCAACCTTTTTTATTAAATTTATTTTCCTGTTCTTGCGCATATCGGTATTGCAAGTAGGTACCTAGTTAGTTATGACGTCTCTCGCGAAGCGTTAAATATTACAATATGATTTGTGTTCACTACAATAGATTCTCTACACCTGTTAATATAACACCAGAAAAAACAACTGGTCAAGTGTGACCCGGAATAACAAACTCGGGTTCAAAATCAACGGCATTTCAATTTAGGCAGCTACATCACGTTTTTTCTACTTTCTGACCCACACTCGTATGTGGAAATTAGCGAGTGTAGTTTTTCTATAACTAACTAAAGTACCGATGACGTTTTCTCGAGATCACGGGTGAAGGACGGTCGCGGAGCACAGCGAAAAACGGACGTTGCCCTTTTTCTATTTGTCTCTGTCGCACGCGCGTAGTAATAGTGCCCTCACGTTCAGACCGATCAGTTCAGTGACAGCTGCAGGCGAGAGCGGACGTGTTCATCTGAACTAGTGCTGGCGTACCGAGCCTGTCTTACGTTACACTCCCTGACATTTAGAGACTTACTACAGGGCGGTAAGGAGACAGGCATTAATGAGGCAGTATTCCTCGTCATGCCGCTGGTCATGCTTCTTGTCATGGCCACTGCTCCCCGTTTTGTCAGTTTATTGGCGCGTCAAAGGATTCGAAATGCGAAGCGAGGAGGGAGAGAGCCAGAGGGCAGATGTTGCAGAGTGAGGGCAGAGCGATGAGCAGAGTTATGAGTAGGGTTATTATGGAGACTTTTTATTTTTGTTTATATAGACTTATAGAGGTTTTAGCAGTACTTTGACGTGTGCATCTACCTGTTGAAAACAACAAATAATCCTCATACTTTTATTGTCACTAAGTATATAGTGTGCATATAATAATTATGGTCAATACCAAATAAAATAAAACATTATGGGAACCCCTATCAGTACAAGTACAAGAAATGCGTTATAGCATTGTGAAATATATAAATTTACATTAATTAAATTTACCGTGAAATAGCGTACAATAAAGAATTTATGAAAAAGTAAAATGTTAAAAGTTTAAGACTTAAAATGAAGTAACATAACGAGTACCTACTTTTTAAAAAAGTTAATAACAATAGGTACCTATTCATAATAGTAGGTACTTTTTATTATCATACCTTCAGTGATATTGGACGTCTTGTTAACTCGTCAATATTTAAACTATTCTCCTTTCAATATTTCATTATCTCTGCATAATATTTTAAGGTGGTACGGAACCCTTTGTGTCCAATACACACGTGGCAATTTTTTTTTAAACTCTACAAACTGAATTCATTGGCCGCCGCGACATCTTGTCTAATTTAAACACTCCGGCGCAGCCGAAACCCGTTCCTAAGGTAAAATTACTTCTTTTAAAATAAAAAAAGACAAAGTCAAATGCAAAGGATAAAAATGTACCACAAATAATAAATGAATTGGGTAGGTACTTAACAAATATACTCAATGATTATAAAACGTATGGTTAAATGTATTAATTTGATTTTCCTGTTCTCGACCATGGCACGGTGTTTACCTACTTCTAATAATAGCTTTTTTTTTTAATAAATACTTGAATAAATTAATACCATTTCAATATTGTGTCTTAAATGATCGACACGATAACATTTTGCAAGTTACGTCATACCACTATAAACAGTTGCTGTTAAATTGACACTAGTGTCATTTAGTATTTAGAAAGGTGTATCTGTCGACAATGATATCGACATGTCATTGCAAGGATTATTTTGATTACGTTTTATCCCGAAATTTATAAAATTATATAAAAACGTGGACTTAATAAATATCTAAATAAGTATTAAGAAAAAGTATATCTGACGGTTTAAATTTTAATTTACGACATTCTTACTATTTACATTAAAATTCGTTAAATGACATTCAAATCATTAAGCTATTTTTAGGGTAAATAGGATAAAACCTGTTTGGAATGAAACAACTATTAACGGATTTCACTCGCGTATTTTTATTTTATTTTATTTGCTGACGTTTCGGATTCTTTACAGTTTCCATAATCGTAGCACGACTGAGCTGACAATTGTCTGACGCTAAAATAAAATAAAAATACGCGAGTGAAATCCGTTAATAGTTGTTTCATTCCAATGTGTAATAACCGCGAAGGCATCAGAAATTATTAAATCCTGTTTGTCAAAATGCATATTTTTTATTTACATTCGACTAAACACTTAACGACCACAAACTGATTTATTTTTCCTAAGATATTTTATTTAATTCTTTTGTCTAACAGGAGCGGTTGCGAAATAAGACAATTCACAGTCACGATATGATAAAAATCATGATAACAAACATATGTTTAAGCCGTCAACTTGGCATATCGTACAAAATCAAGTTATGACTATATAAACTAAAGTACGAAAAACACGAGGCAGTGTCGATCCAAAACTGATACTGGATCTTCGTGTGGATTTAAACAATATTATTGCTAATTAAAAAAATAATTATTTAAAAATGGAGGAAGAGAAAACTAATAAAGTTAATTTGGAGAAAGGAGAAAATGAGGAAGTGACTTTGGATAAAATTCTGATAGATGATATTGGACAGTTTGGCTTATATCAATTAAGGACGCTATGCCTTTGTTTTGTTGTGGCCATTTTTGCAGGCACCACCGCTAATCAGTTTGTGTTTACTATGGCTCAAGTTAAAACTAGGTAAGTTACAGTTTTTATAATAAACTTCCTTCTATCCGTGCCTTCGTTTGCTTACGAGGAGTAGTACTTCGCTCAATATCCTTATAAAATATAGCCTGTTACAGAGATGTGAGTTGGCTTATAAGCCAACTTGATCAAAATCCATTTAGTAGTTTTTTTTTTGTGAAAGAGTAACAAACATACGTCGAAACATTCTTACAAAGGTTCGCGTTAAATATTAGTAACGATAATGTAAGCATATTCAAATGAATTGATCTAGCCCAAAAAGCAAATAAAGTTTGAACTGAGGGTACTAAACGATGAAGGATCGACTATTTAAACTCTTACAAAGTTAATTTTAAAGATAAAGTGTCTAAGACTTGTGTTAATTTTTTGCAATAGTTTGTCAAATATTTTACACAAATCGTAATCGTAAAATTCAATTTTGCACTTAAATCTCAAGAATATAGGGTAAAATGTACACCTGTCTAAATACGACACAAATACACCTGCGAGTCTAATCAATTGTTTTTTCAGATGTGAAATCCCAGAATGTGAAACCGCTAGTTCTAGCCAGTTCTTACAACCTTGGATCTTAAACGCTGTTCCCAGTTCTGGGGCCACCTTTGACAACTGTCACCGGTACAATGTCACCGCTGAAGCATTTAATTTGACAGAATCCTGCACTGCTAATATCTTTGATCGAGACTCAATTGTCAAATGCGAAAATTTTGTTTTTGAGGATAAAAACACTGGTATTTATGAAGTACGTCCCGACGTGTATGTTTAAGATATTAGTAGCTACGATTAGTGTCAAAACCTTTTCTTTTTTTGTTGTAATTTGTTAGTTACGAAAAAATACTACGAATATCACGACTGACTGTTTTCCTTATCGTAATGAATAGTCGTCCAAAATGAGGAAGGTATAATATTCTTTGTTTTTGCACTTTGTCTCTTCTCATATTGGTATTGACGATCATAGAGAGACATGATATTTTTCATAATCTCTTTTTATCTTGACTGGGTCCACTCATATTAATACGATTTTTTTAATAAGATTCTAAAATTTTTTTTGCAGTTGGATATTCCCTGTGACGAATGGCGCCGAAGTTTGGTTGGATTTGCAAATGTAATAGGCTTTATGATATGTCTTCCGATGACAGGAGTAGTGGCAGACCGCTACGGGCGCAAGTTCGCGCTAACTTTCAATGCATTCTGCTTAGCGTGGATTGGTGCAACTAAATATTTTGCGACTTCCTATACTATGTATACTTTGTTAGAATTCACTCAGCAGTTATTTGGAGCCTGCGGATTTACCAGCGCTTATATCATAGGTATTGTTGATTCTAATAATATAGCTTGTCAAATACCTATCTAAAATTTCGGGTCTTCAGTTGCCAATCGGAAATAACAATCTATTTCCAATCTATTTAAAATTTTGCATGAATTTTATTTAATAGAATTGATGAAAGACGTGTTAAGTACTTTTTGAAATTTATCAAATTAACGATTAAAAAGTACGCAGACGGAGTCGCGGGCAAAAGTTAGTTGTAAATAGAAGACAAAAATAAAAAGGAATATTTTTTGCAGCTTTGGAATTTGTTGGACCAAAATATCGCGTGGCTGCTGGCGCTTCTCTAAGCTCCAGTCTTGCAGTAGGAACCACTTTAGAAGGCCTCATAGCATGGACACAACCTTACTGGAGACATCTAATCCTTATCATACATTTGCCTCAACTTTTAACAATCGTTTATTTTTGGATAATGCCAGAGTCCATTCGTTGGTTGATGAGCAAGGGACGTTACGAAGAATCAAAAATTATGCTAGAAAAAGCAGCTAGATTGAATAGGAAGGCTTTATCCGAAAAAACTATCAAATCTTTATCCAAACCAGCTTCAGAAAGCAAAGAAACGAAATCAGACTTGAACGAGCCTTGGCTAATAGTTCAAGTATTTAGACATAAACGGATTTTGTTAAGATGTTTGGTTTCTCCTATTTTATGGATATCAGCTTTATTCGTATATTATGGTCTATCAATATCTTCAGTGGGCATAACTGGTAATAAATATGTGAACTTTAGTATTGTTTCTGCGGTTGAAATACCTGGTTACTGGACTGCTGTGTTACTTATGAATAGAATCGGAAGGAAGCCGCTAATCATTACAGCGTTTTGGATTTGCGCAATTTGTCAATTCGCATACATTTTCATGCCCGATGGTGAGATTTAGTAATAATTTACTAATATTTTCTTAATCTCCAATATTGAATTTATTTATATTCTTGGTTTTGTTTCAGGGTATTATGAGTTATCACTGATCGTATATTTGATTGGAAAGTGGACTATTTCGACAGTTATGACTTCGATATACGTGTATACTGCAGAATTATACCCAACGAGGTATCGCACGTCCCTCTTTAGTTTTTCTTCTATGATGGGCAGAGTTGGAGCATGCATCGCTCCACTTACTCCTGCATTAGTAAGTTGTTTAATTGCAGTTTATTTTCATACTAGAGGTCCCGACAGACGTCGTCCTTCCGCTACATTAACTAATCGATTTGACAGTTGTTATCATTGAAATATTCTTTTAATAGCTTTCTTAAATTTGATTATTTTCTGTTCAGCTTTTTAATAAAATTTGAACCATCTCCTGATCATAAATAAAATTAACAAAAAAGAATTATTGGATTCAGTGTAGTCGTTCGAAAGTTATGCACGTACATACAATATATATACTGTCGGTGATAAGATGTCTAATATATTTTTGGTATTTTTATATTTCAATTTATATGATGTTTTCAGGGTTCTGTGTTATGGGTCCACTTGCCGTTTGCTCTGTTCGGAGGGATGGCTTTCCTCTCAGGGTTGTTGACGATGCTTCTACCTGAGACCCTTGGAACAGTTCTCCCGGATACCATGGAACAGGCTGCTAACATTGGAAAGAAGTCCTCAGACTGCAACGAATTAGAAAGATGATTTTAATTTATTGTGATGAAATTTTATAGAACAAGTGTCTTGTTTTTGAAAACACTTTAATTTGTAATTCTGCATTGTTCTTTTGTTATACAAGAGATCTGTGCTATAAGTACAAAGTTATTTAACGTTTTAGCCTGTTTTAGTAAAATTATGTCATTGTACGTTATTTATTATGTGCCATAAGTATAATTAAGTATAATATAAATAATATCAGAAAATACATCAAGACGACATATACCTAATTGCACAAGTCGTAGTTTACGAACCCTTTTCCTGTCCAACAATTTATAAGTATTATTTGACTATAGAGTCAAAACTAAAACCATTATTATTGACTAACTTTCCATAATTAGGAAAAAGTTATAAGCAATGAATCACGTAAGTATTTGCTGAAGTTAGGCTACTATACCGGAATAATATACTGGTAATAAAGTTTCTAGAAATAAAGTTTTTGTGCAAAGGGAGACTTAAGTACATCTAGTAGGCTATTTTAGAAAACTGCTAAAAAAATTCACTAGTACTTAAGTCGCAAGTATCTCAAAGACATCTAGAGCAATGTATAATATACAATTAGGTCTTTTCTAAAGTCATCTATTCAAAACTGAGAATACAATAGCTACTTAAGATTATTTCGGTTACGCACAAACTTCTAAAAATCTCTGATTCGATCACATTTCAATCCCTTCCTTATTGTTAACCTGTTGCTACCTAAGATGATAATTCTTATCACCGTTCAGGTAAGTGGTTGCAATGGTAAGAAATATTCTAACGTCGATTGACGTTGTCTCTTATCAGCCCTACCGTTTCTTCACGTGCTGTACAATTATGTACTTTATTCTTTTTATCTTATATTTTCTCTGTTTTTGTTTCTTGTTTTTAGATTATACAATGCCGTCTGTCGTCCCGTCACGTTTCTGATTTGCTTTGCTTTAGTACTTGCTTTGTGCGAAAAGATTGTTTATAACTCTTTCTGTTTATTTGTTTTCTCTTACACGTCTAAAAATCACCTTTTCTATTATAATCTTCACTGGGCTGAAATTAGTCAGAAATCTATATAGGTATATTAGAAGCCGATTTAATTACTGACATATCAAAGCAGGGCCTAAACTATAAGGATAAGAAACTTGAAATTTTGCACCGGGGTTTTTGCACCTTTCATATAATTTTTTGAAAATTCACATCAGCCCCCCATCATTTATGTGAATTTGCGCGCGACAGGTACCCCCTTTTTACCCCTAAAAAGGGGGTACCTATCGCGCGGAAATAAAGTCGCGGACAGGAAATAAAGGTGCTTTCATCAAATTTAACGTTAACATTTCCTAATGTATTATGACTATGAATTAAAATAAGATGAATATTCAATTAAGCGTTTAAAATTTCGGAATTTTAAATCAAGCTTTTCAACTATATTGTAAAGAACATTGTTCACCTGAAACAATAAACTATGGAATGTTTCATTACAAATAATCGTTTTAGTCAAACACGACGTTTTAAGAAAATAAAGTTTCAAAACTATGAGGAGGAACCAGTAGCGATATGTTCCTCAAAAGAAATCAGCCTAAATGATCATGACATTGATAAAGACATCTGAATCATTACTTGCTTTTTGCATATCATATCTGAAATAAAGTAAAGTTTTTAGTATTTAAAGTGATGCACTAGAAACTCAAATCAGTGTTGATGTAGAGGTAGAAAGTACCAGATCAGTACATTATTAGTGAAATATAAAAGACTAAAAATGGAAAAAACTAAACAAGTTGATTTGGAAAAAGAGGTTTCAGTTCAGGAAGTAAATTTGGATAAAATACTTCTCGAGGACATTGGACAGTTTGGGCGATACCAGCTGAAAACAATAGTATTATGTTCTATTGTAGCTATTTTTGGTGGATTACTGGCTAACCAATTTGTGTTTACTATGTCTCAAGTTAATACTAGGTAAGTGAGTAAGATGTATTTAAAAATTGAAAATGAATTGGAATGAAACAACTAGGTACTTATGATGAATTTAGCTCGCGTACATTTTATCTATATATCTATACTAATATTATAAAGACGAAAGGTTTATTAGTTTGTTTGGATTGAATAGGCTCCAAAACAACTAGTCCGATTTGAAACATTCTTTCACTGTTGGAAAGCTGCACTATTCCCGAGTGACAAACTCTATAAAAAAAGGGTTCAGGCGAAGCCCGGGCGGGCCGCTAGTTTTATACAAATGTGATTCATTCAAATGAGCACGTAATAACTACGAAGGTATTAGAAAAATATTTTTTTTATAAAAAATCAAGAACGCTAGTCAAAATAACTCATTTCAACTTACTTCATCCATAATACGCTCAGACCAAATCAAACATTGGTATTATATCAACTTAGAGATATTATTTTTATGTTTCAGATGTGTGATTCCAGAATGTGAAACTGGCAATTCCAGCTTATTCCTTCCTTCCTGGATTCTAAACGCTGTCCCTATTTCTGGAGATTCATTTGACAACTGTCACAGATACAATAGCACTACAACTATCTCTAATACTTCAGAATCTTGTCCAGCGACATTTTTTGACAGTAACTCCATCGTGACCTGTGAACAATATGTTTTTGAAGATAAGAATACTGGTATTTACGAAGTATGTCGCCGTTTACTATTTTAATTTATAAAAATGATGAAATCTTTGAAAGGGTTATAACTTTGATTGAACTTAAAAAATATTAACAAAGATATCCCTAATTAATTCAGCTGAATCTATTAGATATAAAATATATTATAATACCTAAAATAAACATACATGAACCAACAATCCAAGATGAACAACCATAAAAAAAGAACTATTTTCACTTTTTTAATCTTACAGTTTATTGTCTAGCTGACCCAGCAAACTTCGTACCGCTTTTTTTGTATTTTTTTTTTATTCTATTTTTTTTCAAATATCCTCACCTAAACTTTTCTTGGACAACCAAGATTATTTCAAATCAAGTCGGTCCAACCGTTGTCGAGTTTTGGGGAGACAAACCAACAGCTCTTAATTTTTATATACTTACTTACCTATATAAAGGACGGTCGCGGAGCACAGCGAAAAACGGACGTTACCCTTTTTCTATTTGTCCCTGTCGCAAGCGCGTAGTAATAGTGCCCTCACGCTCGCACAGTAACCTTGAAGGTTCTTTAGACAGTATAATTATTAAATAATATTTTTTACTAGCTACCCTCCCCGACTTCCCGCGGGTGCTTTAAACCTTCCTCTTGTTTCATTCTATCTATTAAAAAAACTGCATTGCGTAGTTTTAAAGATCTAAGGGTACATAGGGATATACGGACAGATAAAGCGACTTTGTTTTGTACTATGTAGTTATTAGGATGTGCTAAGTAGATTTTGTTTTCAGCTGGATATCCCCTGTGACGAATGGCGTCGAAGTTTCATGGGGTCTGCAAACATATTGGGCATGATGGCGTGTCTGCCCATGACAGGAGTCCTGGCAGACCGCTATGGACGCAAGTTAGCTCTAACGCTTAATGCATTCAGCGTGGCGTGGATCGGAGCAACCAAATATTTCGCAACTTCCTACACAATGTATATATTGATAGAATTCATGCAGTGTTTATTTGGAGCCTGCAGTTTTACAATGGCATATATTATAGGTTAGTTTTATCGTCGTATTTTTTTTCCTTTTTGAAATATCAGGTTCGGTTTATAAATTTAGTGCTCCAAAAACGATTCTAAACAGAAATTTTAAGTTTTTTTAAGGTTAGTATTTTCAACAGGCGTAATTCAGTAAGAGAAGGTGTATACTACTTAAAAAATATATTAAAGAATAGGTAATGATTTACTTAAACTATCTAATATGTCAAATTTATACAAAATCGAGAATTAGTTAAAAGTGAAAACATGAATTTAAAATATCACAAAGATAATATACACTCAAATTACTTATCTACATTTAAGGTTTAATTAAAAACAAAATAATATAATTACAGCTTTGGAATTTGTTGGGCCCAAATACCGTGTGGCTGCAGGCGCTTTCATGAGCACTAGTCTTGCTATAGGAACTACATTGGAAGGCCTCATTGCATGGACACAACCTTACTGGAGACATCTAATCCTTATTGTGCATTTGCCGCAACTTATAACAATTATCTACATTTGGATAATGCCAGAGTCCATTCGTTGGTTGATGAGCAAGGGACGTTACGAAGAATCAAAACTTATGATAGAAAAGGCCGCTACAACAAACGGAAAGGTTTTATCAGAGGAAACTATCAAAGCCTTATCCAAAACGTATTTCAAAGATGAAGAAGTTAAATCAGAAGTGGATGATGAACCTTGGCTAATAGTTGAAGTACTTAAACATAAACGAATTTTGATAAGATGTCTAGTTTCACCTATTCTATGGATATCAGTTTTATTTGTATATTATGGCTTGTCAGTATCATCAGTGGGTATAAGTGGAAATAAATATGTGAACTTTAGCATTGTTGCTGCGGTTGAAATTCCTGGTTATTGGACTGCAGTGTTACTTATGAATAGAATCGGAAGAAAGCCGCTAATCATTACAGCGTTTTGGATTTGTGCAATTTGTCAATTCGCATACATTTTCATGCCCGATGGTGAGATTTAATATACATTTATTTAAATTTGCTTAGTCACTTGAAAATTTTCCTTAAAATGTCTTGTATTTCAGGCTATTATGGGTTATCATTGACCGTGTATTTAATTGGAAAGTGGACTATTTCAACAGTAATGACTTCAATATACGTGTATACTGCGGAATTGTATCCAACAAAATACCGCACCTCCCTCTTTAGTTTTTCCTCTATGATGGGAAGAGTTGGAGCATGCATTGCGCCTCTTACTCCTGCATTGGTGAGTTAGTATACATATTACTACTGATAACTAAGCTGCTTTACTGTTACTATAATGGATATTAAAATTGCTCATTGAGTTTATATTAAAAAATCACGCCCCTTTTTGCTTTCTTTATAGTCCTAGAGATTCCATTATATGACACTGACAAACCATTCGTTTTCGAATTATATTCAAATTGTACGTAGATTTCGAGTCTCATATTTGTCATTTTGAATACTTTCCAAATTTAGTTCAGGTCAAGCTCCCTTTCAACTCATTCCACGTTTCCAATCTCTATTGGTTTCATGTTCTTATAGTTTGTTTTCATTGCAGGGTTCAGTAATATGGGTTCATCTTCCCTTTGCTCTATTCGGAGGTATGGCGTTTCTCTCTGGATTATTGACGATGCTCCTGCCAGAGACCCTTGGGACTGTTCTTCCAGATACCATGGAGCAAGCTGAGAATTTAGGCAAGACTTTAAATAGTTAAAGATAGAAATGAAAAACCTTCTTATGATTCTTTTAATGCCGTGTTGTTGATGGAATGATAGTCAGCAAGAGAAACCGCCTGTTTTATTTATAGTATTACACAGATACTTAAGAGATCTTTGGAAATTAGTGTATGTGTACTTTTTTTTTTGCTCATTTTTAAACTAAGAGATATTACGTTTTAGCTTTTAAGATTCTAAATAAATGTATTATTATTTTTCATACAATTGTTTGTTTGAATAGACAAAGTAGTTATCCCCAGATTCTAATATTTATAAATCATTATAGAATGTAGAAAAAATTCACCGTTCTTTATGCAGGTAATTACATAACTGTAATATATATTTTATAATGGATTATTAATATTGTCATGTAAGTGTTTCTGCATAAAAGTCAATCAAGACGAAATCAGGGTGTTCGAATCCGGTAGATGTAGCTGTTCCGTACGTTAAACTTGCAATCGATGTGTTCCGCTAGAATACATAGGTTTTGCTAAGAGTTTTGAATATTGGAATGAAGTTTTGAATATATTGTCTTTCGTCCTGCAACGGTTGTTTCATTCTATTAGTAGGATAGTAATCTCAGGGAACATTAGGGCCACGCGCTTGTTCACTGGGTGATAACTAAAAATATATAAAAGATAGATTTAAACGTGTAGATTTTAGAGGTGAATTTCTTCACAGTTTGTTACGAAAACAAAGAAAACTCATTCAAATAAGAATTGATAATTTTCCCAATTTTTATAAGCGACCACAATGCAAAAATTCAAACTTCTAGATTGCGTGTTATCTGCAGTGCATCGATATCAGTCAGTCAGTGGAACATTCGATATTTATACAGACGGTGAAAGTGGCTGGAGTCTGTTGGATGCAGGTGGCACGTGACGTGATTCTTATAATAACTGATATTCATTCAACCCTCAATAATTATCTGCTATAAAAGTTACAATTAGCGTAACCAGGATTTACCATTTCGTAAAAAAAATATCCTATATATCCTTAACACGACTTCAAAATAGCTTTTTTTTAAATGGATCTTTCATAATATTTTTTGAATACGTTTATTTCATAACTATATATCTACTTAACTGTAGACTGTTTTTCCTACTAGCTGACCCGGCAGGCTTCATACCGTCACATTCTTTTTAATAATAATATTTTTATTTCTTCTATACAAACCTGACGTCAATTTATGGAGTAAGTACATAATTAATAGGATCTTTGTTTTATTAATTATACCTATTGGAAAAGAGTATGTAGGTATAGATAGATGTTCTACGGCACTAGTAAGAAGGTTATAAATATTTCACATTAAGTATAACACTTTAACCCATCACAGACAGACACCCATTTAAAGCATCAGTAATGATTAATAAAAAAAAAATATTACTTTAACCCATTTTACAATAAAATTGATTTCCCAGAAAAACGAGAGTGAATGATCTTGTTAGATTAAATTTTTGAAACTGCAACTAGCAGTTATTGAACCAATGGCTTCCAACTTACGACGATAATGTATTTAAAACCAGATTTATCTATAAAATATCTTCATAGTATCGTTTATCTCGATTTAAAGTATAAATGTCATGTATTGACAATGAACTGATTTCTAACAAAATGATTTTTTTATCGGTCACTTGGCCCAAATGATATTAACCTTTCAGTTAAGTTTTTAGGCAAAATCTTTATTTTGTGAAATGTCTTATTGCATGCACACGAATCATTACATTTCAACGAATGTTTTTATGCTAAATGATATAATACAATACACATTTCCTAATATAATATTCATACCTCTCTATTATCTATTAAAAGTGTGAAATTATCAAAGGTATGGCCATCTGTCACCGACACGTGCCGTCGATCTTTTTCGCTCCAGTGCTGGTTTCACACGAACATATTTTTCGAGGCCAGATTGACCCTTTTTTATCCAGAAGTCCGTTTTCTAAACAGCTTTATATAACTACAAAATTTTCAGGTTACAAAAACGTAACTAAGATTTGACTGTTATTACTGCTACGCATGACTTAATCTGCCTAATTCGTATTAATTACCACTTTTCCAAATTAAATTTTACCTCACTTTTTACATCTAGAACTATCCTATGCCTTTCCCGTGATTGAATGTATCAAATTTTATCTAATTCGGTTTCGGTGAAGAGGTAACACAGAGTTCAGGAGATAACGAACAAAAGATAATTTGTGAAGACCTCACAACAGACAACAATGATTGTCTTACTTAAAAGTTAAAAAATGAACGAATCAAAACTGTGATTGATGAAAATCATGATAACCGATAACGAAATGCATAGATAACTCACGTCAAAAAATTTAATAAAACTATTAGTAAATAATATATAAAAACGGAATCACAAATAGCTTAAAACAGTGTTGGTTCAAAAGTACTGGGCAGTGGACACCATCATTGTTTTGCAAAGGATTGAAACATCAATATGGAGGAAAAGAAAAGTTATCAAAAGGAAAGCTATAAAGAACAAGTTCCAGAAGTGAATTTGGACAAAATCCTACTTGAGGATATAGGACAGTTTGGATTGTACCAGTTGAGAATAATATTACTTTGTTCTGTTGCGGCCTTTTTTTCAGGGTTTACTACTAACAGTTATGTATTCACCATGAATCAAGTTAAAACTAGGTAAGTAAGTAAGTAAGTTCGGGACTTCTTAAATAGGATTCCGGTCAATGCTATTTCACAAATTTATTCAAATAACAAGAAAAGATGATACCACCAGACCAGATCTATCTTGAAATTTACAATTAATTACTAAATTTCTTTTTCAGATGTGTGATCCCACAATGTGAAACTGCGAGTTCTAGTCAGTTCTTACCATCGTGGATTCTAAATGCTATTCCAATTTCTGGAGACACATTTGACAATTGCCACCGATACAATAACACAATGATTGCTTCTCCTAATTCAACGGAAACCTGCCCAGCGATTCTTTTTGATCAGAAAACTGTAGTCGGTTGTGAAAATTATGTTTTTGAAGACAAAAATACTGGGGTTTACGAAGTATGTACTTTTTCATCTTACCTCCCTTTAACAACTAGTCTACCACAATATATATATCTAAAACATAGCAGTCCTATTTAAATTTAAGTAAATGTAGAATTAATACTTTGTATACTAAACAAAAATGGAACTTAATCTCGTATATTACTAAAATAATATTCGGATGCGACGTTGCAAGCGCGGTCGGTGAGTTACTGTGACCACAGTTGCAACGTCGCATCGTCATCATAGATAAGGTTTAATTAAAAAATGATGTAGTTTAATTTAAGTAAGTCTTAAAAGTACTTATCCTCTTTGAGGAAGCCCATTTAACATGCATTTGATTCCGCAATTCCATTTTAAAAAGATATATGCATTTTTTCATTGCAAATTTAATTTCAGTTGAATATTCCATGCGACGATTGGCGTTATAGTTTTATCGGGTCTATATCTCTGATTGGAATGATGTTTTGTCTTCCAATGACAGGCGTTCTGTCAGATCGCTACGGTCGCAAGTTAGCCATAACATTCAATGTTCTTAATAGAGCATGGATTGGAACAACTCTTTATTTTGTATCATCATACAACGGTTATGTATCAGTAGAATTCATTCAATCGTTATTCGGTGCCTGCGGTTTTACCAGTGCTTATATTATCGGTGGGTATTACCTTTTTTATTATTAAGGTATAATCTGGTTTCCATTAACCTCCTGGGTGAATACTGCCTAATTAATTGATTGTTAATGTGTGGTATTTCCTGATTATGAGTTCTTGTTCAAAATTAATAATTATAAAGAGTAATATATTCTTCAGAAATTATGCATTTTCACCCGTAAAATTTCATTAGGATCGTCACAGTTTCCAAGAAAGAATAGTATTTAAAATTAATGGAAAAAATAATCGTTTTTATTTCAGCTTTGGAATTTGTTGGACCGAAATATCGCGTGCCTGCGGGGGCCTTCATAAGTACAATGGCCGCTTTAGGCTCCACTGTACAAGGCCTTGTAGCATGGACGCGACCATACTGGAGGAATCTTCTTCTCATCATATATTTGCCTCAATTTATAATGATTGCTTATATTTGGTTAATGCCAGAATCCATTCGTTGGTTAATAAGCAAAGGCCGCTATGAGGAGTCCAAAAATATGCTCGAAAAAGCAGCCTCAGTAAATGGCAAAGTGTTATCAGTAACACATTTAAAAGCTTTATCTAAACCTGCTTTAAAATCTGAAAAAGTCGAATTAGAAAAAAATAAAGAACCTTGGTTAATAACTCAAGTGTTTAAACATAAAAGTATCTTATTAAGATGTCTGGTGTCTCCTATTTTGTGGATATCGGCTTTATTCGTGTTTTATGGTTTATCCTTATCATCAGTGGGTATAAGTGGAAATAAATATTTAAACTATAGTGCAGTTTCGGCTGTAGATATCCCCGGCTATTGGACCGCTGTACTCCTCTTAGACAGAATTGGAAGGAAACCTCTGATTATTGGAGCCTTATGGATTTGTGGAATTTGTCAATTCACGTACATATTTATGCCTACCGGTAAGATTTCATTTCTAAACGAAGCTTCTCTCTCATTTATATTTCTTACAGTAGGCACCTGTTTACCGTGTCTTTTGACATTAAATCAATTGTTTTTCTTCTCAGGATATTCTGGACTGTCTTTAATAGTATACTTGATTGGAAAGTATGCTATATCGTCAGTAATCACCTCGATATATGTATATACTGCAGAATTGTATCCCACGAAATACCGCACGTTACTCTTTAGTTTTTCTTCAATGATGGGAAGGATTGGAGCATGCATAGCACCTTTTACTCCAGCTTTAGTAAGTTTATTTTGTATTTTCATGCAAGCACCGATTTTACTAAAGTAAACTATCAAATCCTCATGACGTCACAGAAACATAAGCATAATATTATAGGTAAATGTTTTAGATTAATTGTTTTAAACTCATTAGTTCTGTTTCTAGTCGATAAGCAAAGCTTAAGAAATAAACGAGATACAATTTATTTACTGAATCTAACAAACTGAAATAGCTACATATTCTAAGTACTCGCCTTAAAATATCTTTAATTTAGTATCATTGCTTTTATATTTTTAGTAGGCACTTTTATATGATTGTGATTATTACAGGGTTCGGTGCTATGGGTAAATTTGCCCTTTGCCCTGTTTGGGGGGATGGCGTTCCTCTCAGGATTGCTGACGATGCTGCTGCCTGAAACAAAAGGAACTGTACTCCCGGATACCATGGAACAGGCTGAAAATTTAGGAAGAAGACATGGAAAATGAAAGGGTTTCTTAGTAGACGGAACTGGTATTTTCTAGGATGATCTTATGACATAAGCTATGTATTTGAGTAGGTTGATTATTGTATTTTTATGACTTCGATATACGTGTATACTGATGAATTGTATCCAACAAAACACCGCACCTCCCTCTTTAGTTTTTCCTCTATGATGGGAAGAGTTGGAGCATGCATTGCGCCTCTTACTCCTGCATTGGTAAGCTATATTATTTTGGATAACTAAGCTGCTTCACTAATCACTGTTACTATAATGAATAATAAAATTGCTCATTCAGTTTATGTTAAAAAATCACACAACTTTTTTATAGTCCAAGAGATTCCATTAGATGACACTGACAAACCATTCTTCTTCGAATTATATTCAAATTGTACGCAGATTTCGAGTCTAATGACAGTCTTTTTGAATACATTCCATATTTAGTTCAGGTCAAGCTCCCTTTCAACTCATTTCACTTTTCCGATCTCCATTGATTTCATGTTCTTATAGTCTGTTATCATTGCAGGGTTCAGTAATATGGGTTCACCTGCCTTTTGCTCTATTCGGAGGTATGGCGTTTCTCTCTGGATTATTGACGATGCTCCTGCCAGAGACCCTTGGAACTGTTCTTCCAGATACGATGGAGCAAGCTGAGAATTTAGGCAAGATTTCAAAAAGTTACAGACAGAAATGAAAAACATTCTTATGATTCTTTTAATGCCGTGTTTTTGATGGAATCATAGTCAGCAAGAGTAACCGCCTGTATTATGTATTTTAGAATTTCACAGATACTTAAGAGATCTTTGGAATTTAGTGTACTTATTTGTACTTTTATATTTAATCTACATTTATAAACTAAGAGATATTACGTTATAGCTTTTAAGCTTCTTAATAAATGTATTGTTATGTTCATCCGATTATTTATTTGTATAGAAAAAGTAGACCCCAGATTCTTATATAAATCAGTAATCAATGTACCTAGATTATAAGTTGCATTGATCCTAATGCAGCTAATTAGGTAACTACTATAATGGATTATTAATATTGTTATGTAAGTGTTTTTGCATAAAAGTCAATCAAGACGAAATCAGGGTGTTCGAATCCGGTAGATGTAGCTGTTCCGTACGTTAAACTTGCAATCGATGTGTTCCGCTAGAATACATAGGTTTTGCTAAGAGTTTTGAATATTGGAATGAAGTTTTGAATATATTGTCTTTCGTCCTGCAACGGTTGTTTCATTCTATTAGTAGGATAGTAATCTCAGGGAACATTAGGGCCACGCGCTTGTTCACTGGGTGATAACTAAAAATATATAAAAGATAGATTTAAACGTGTAGATTTTAGAGGTGAATTTCTTCACAGTTTGTTACGAAAACAAAGAAAACTCATTCAAATAAGAATTGATAATTTTCCCAATTTTTATAAGCGACCACAATGCAAAAATTCAAACTTCTAGATTGCGTGTTATCTGCAGTGCATCGATATCAGTCAGTCAGTGGAACATTCGATATTTATACAGACGGTGAAAGTGGCTGGAGTCTGTTGGATGCAGGTGGCACGTGACGTGATTCTTATAATAACTGATATTCATTCAACCCTCAATAATTATCTGCTATAAAAGTTACAATTAGCGTAACCAGGATTTACCATTTCGTAAAAAAAATATCCTATATATCCTTAACACGACTTCAAAATAGCTTTTTTTTAAATGGATCTTTCATAATATTTTTTGAATACGTTTATTTCATAACTATATATCTACTTAACTGTAGACTGTTTTTCCTACTAGCTGACCCGGCAGGCTTCATACCGTCACATTCTTTTTAATAATAATATTTTTATTTCTTCTATACAAACCTGACGTCAATTTATGGAGTAAGTACATAATTAATAGGATCTTTGTTTTATTAATTATACCTATTGGCAAAGGGTATGTAGGTATAGATGTTTTACGGCACTAGTAAGAAGGTTATAAAGCCTTTACATTTAGTATAACACTTTAACCCATCACAGACAGACACCCATTTAAAGCATCAGTAATTATTAATAAAAAAAAATATAATACTTTAACCCTTTTTACAATAAAATTGATTTCCCAGAAAAACGAGAGTTCTTTTGTTGAGTTGTTCGAATGATCTTGTTAGATTAAATTTTTGAAACTGCGACTAGCAGTTATTGAACCAACGGCTTCCAACTTACGACGATAATGTATTCAAAACCAGATTTATCTATGAAATATCTTCATAGTATCGTTTATCTCGATTTAAAGTATGAATGTCATGTATTGACAATGAACTGATTTCGTGCAAAATGATTTTTTATCAGTCACTTGGACCAAATGATATTAACCTTTCAGATAAGTTTTTAGGCAAAATCTTTATTTTGTGAAATGTCTTATTGCATACATTATTTGCATGCACACGAATCATTACATTTCAACTAATGTTCGCTAAATGATATAATACAATACACATTTCCTGTAAATATTAATACCTCTCTGTTATCTATTAAAAGTGTGAAATTATCAAAGGTATGGCCATCTGTCACCGACACGTGTCGTCGATCTTTTTCGCTCCAGTGCTGGTTTCACACGAACAAATTTTTCGAGGCCAGATTGACCCTTTTCTTATCCAGAAGTCCGTTTTCTATACAGCTTTATATAACTACAAAATTTTCAAGTTGCAAAAACGTACCTTAGACTTGACTGTTGTTACTGCTACGTTGTACGCATGACTTAATTTGCCTAGTTCGTATTAATTACTACTTTTCCAAATTAAATTTTACCTCACTTTTTACATCTAGAACTATCCTATGCCTTTCCCGTGATTGAATGTATTAAATTTTATCTAATTCGGTTTCGGTGAAGAGGTAACACAGAGTTCAGGAGATAACGAACAAAAGATAATTTGTGAAGACCTCACAACAGACAACAATGATTGTCTCACTTAAAAGTAAAAAAATGAACATGAAGTGATTGATGATAATCATGATAACCGATAATGAAATGCATAGATAACTCATGTGAAAAAATCTTAATAAAACTATTAGTAAATATATATAAACGGAATCACAAGTAGCTTAAAACAGTGTTGGTTCAAAAGTACTGGGCAGTGGACACCATCATTGTTTTGCAACATGGAGGAAAAGAAAACTTATCAAAAGGAAAGCTATAAAGAACAAGTTCCAGAAGTGAATTTGGACAAAATCCTACTTGAGGATATAGGACAGTTTGGATTGTACCAGTTGAGAATAATATTACTTTGTTCAGTTGCGGCCTTTTTTTCAGGGTTCACTACTAACAGTTATGTATTCACCATGAATCAAGTTAAAACTAGGTAAGTAAGTAAGTCTTTAAGTTCGGGACTGCTTAAATAGGATTCCGGTCAATGCTATTTCACAAATTTGTTCAAATAACAAGAAAAGATGATACCACCAGGCCAGATCTATCTTGAAATTTACAATTAATTACAAAATTTCTTTTTCAGATGTGTGATCCCACAATGTGAAACTGCGAGTTCTAGTCAGTTCTTACCATCGTGGATTCTAAATGCTATTCCAATTTCTGGAGACACATTTGACAATTGCCACCGATACAATAACACAATGACTGCTTCTCCTAATTCAACGGAAACCTGCCCCGCGATTCTTTTTGATCGCGAAACTGTAGTCGGTTGTGAAAATTATATTTTTGAAGACAAAAATACTGGGGTTTACGAAGTATGTACTTTTTCATCTTACCTCCCTTTAACAACTAGTCTACCACAATATATATATCTGAAACATAGCAGTCCTATTTAAATTTAAGTAAATGATGTCGAATTAATACAAATGACTTTGTATACTAAACAAAAAAGGAACTTAATCTCGTATATTATTACTAAAATAATATTCGACGCTTCGGATGCGACGTTGCAAGCGCGGTCGGTGAGTCACTGTGACCACAGTTGCAACGTCGCATCGTCATCATAGATAATGTGTGAAAGGTTTAATTAAAAAATGATGCAGTTTAATTAAAGTAAGTCTTAAAAGTATCCTTTTTGAGGAAGCCCATATAACATGGATTTGATTCCGCAATTCCATTTTAAAAAGATATATGCATTTTTTCATTGCAAATTTTATTTCAGTTGAATATTCCATGCGACGATTGGCGTTATAGTTTTATCGGGTCTATATCTCTGATTGGAATGATGTTTTGTCTTCCAATGACAGGGGTTCTGTCAGATCGCTACGGTCGCAAGTTAGCCATAACATTCAATGTTCTTAATAGAGCATGGATTGGAACAACTCTTTATTTTGTATCATCATACAACGGTTATGTATCAGTAGAATTCATTCAATCGTTATTCGGTGCCTGCAGTTTTACCAGCGCTTATATTATCGGTGGGTATTACCTTTTTATTATTAAGGTATAATCTGGTTTCCATTAACCTCCTGGGTGAATACTGCCTAATTAATTGATTGTTAATGTGTGGTATTTCCTGATTATGAGTTCTTGTTCAATATTAATAATTATAAAGAGTAATATATTCTTCAGAAATTATGCATTTTCACCCGTAAAATTTCATTAGGATCGTCACAGTTTCCAAGAAAGAATAGTATTTAAAATTAATGGAAAAAATAATCGTTTTTATTGCAGCTTTGGAATTTGTTGGACCGAAATATCGCGTGCCTGCGGGGGCCTTCATAAGTACAATGGCCGCTTTAGGCTCCACTGTACAAGGCCTTGTAGCATGGACGCGACCATACTGGAGGAATCTTCTTCTCATCATATATTTGCCTCAATTTATAATGATTGCTTATATTTGGTTAATGCCAGAATCCATTCGTTGGTTAATAAGCAAAGGCCGCTATGAGGAGTCCAAAAATATGCTCGAAAAAGCAGCCTCAGTAAATGGCAAAGTGTTATCAGTAACACATTTAAAAGCTTTATCTAAACCTGCTTTAAAATCTGAAAAAGTCGAATTAGAAAAAAATAAAGAACCTTGGTTAATAACTCAAGTGTTTAAACATAAAAGTATCTTATTAAGATGTGTGGTGTCTCCTATTTTGTGGATATCGGCTTTATTCGTATTTTATGGTTTATCCTTATCATCAGTGGGTATAAGTGGAAATAAATATTTAAACTATAGTGCAGTTTCGGCTGTAGATATCCCCGGCTATTGGACCGCTGTACTCCTCTTAGACAGAATTGGAAGGAAACCTCTGATTATTGGAGCCTTATGGATTTGTGGAATTTGTCAATTCACGTACATATTTATGCCTACCGGTAAGATTTCATTTCTAAACGAAGCTTCTCTCTCATTTATATTTCTTACAGTAGGCACCTGTTTACCGTGTCTTTCGACATTAAATCAATTGTTTTTCTTCTCAGGATATTCTGGACTGTCTTTAATAGTATACTTGATTGGAAAGTATGCTATATCGTCAGTAATCACCTCGATATATGTATATACTGCAGAATTGTATCCCACGAAATACCGGACGTTGCTCTTTAGTTTTTCTTCAATGATGGGAAGGATTGGAGCATGCATAGCACCTTTTACTCCAGCTTTAGTAAGTTTATTTTGTATTTTCATGCAAGCACCAATTTTACTAAAGTAAACTATCAAATCCTCATGACGTCACAGAAACATAAGCATACTATTATAAATGTTTTAGATTAATTGTTTTAAACTCATTAGTTCTGTTTCTAGTCGATAAGCAAAGCTTAAGAAATAAACGAGATACAATTTATTTACTGAAACTAACAAACTGAAATAGCTACATATTCTAAGTACTCGCCTTAAAAGATATTTAATTTAGTATCATTGCTTTTATATTTTAGTAGGCGCTTTTATGATTGTAACGATTACAGGGTTCGGTCCTATGGGTCAATTTGCCCTTTGCCCTGTTTGGGGGGATGGCGTTCCTCTCAGGATTGCTGACGATGCTGCTGCCTGAAACAAAAGGAACTGTACTCCCGGATACCATGGAACAGGCTGAAAATTTAGGAAGAAGACATGGAAAATAAAATTTTCTAGGATGATCTGATGACATAAGCTATGTATTTGAGTAGGTTGATTATTGTATTTTTAGGTGTCTTATGTAGACTTATTGAGCTACTTAATCTATACTAATATTATAAAGCTGAAGAGTTTGTTTGTTTGTTTGTTTGAACGCGCTAATCTCAGGAACTACTGGTTCGAATTTAAAAATTCTTTTTTTGTTGGATAGACCATTTATTGAGGAAGGCTTTAGGCTATATAACATCACGCTGCGACCAATAGGAGCGAAGAAACAGTGGGAAATGTGTAAAAAACGGGGAAAATATGAAGCCTTATGAAGAATTACTATTCATTAAGTGACAGTTAGAAGACTGACAGATCTTTGACGAAACAATCGGACGGGCAGGACGACGTCTGCCGGGGCCGCTAGTGAATGATAAAAATCTCGTGTCGCTTAATAACATTCATATAAAAATATTGTCATTCAACACTAAATATCATGGCGAAAAAAGAAAGATTTTCTATTGTAAGCAACCGTTGTTGATTTGATATCTAGTCCAGTAATTAACTTGTTTATGTTTATTCATGTGATTTAATTTGTTTGTAGTTGTGGCAACAAATCTAATTGCTTAAATGAAAATGGCAATTTTATAAACGATAGAGACGGACTTTATGTTCTTAGTATTTTTTCTAGAAATAAATTGTACGAATATTTGATGCAAGATCTCATGGTAGTAATATCCAATTATAGGTGTAATACTTATGTTAATATTTATTTTGTAACACCTGTTTCACAAGATACTGAAAAACTTCTTGAAATAAACCTTGTTTCTTTTTAAATTTGAGTACATAATATTAATACCGACTTCGGTGTGATCATTCATCATCATTGCTTTGTAGGTACTTACAAAAGCCCCTAGAAATTCAACGGAAAGTATTTTTCCATAGTCGATAAAATCATGTGATCTAAAAATATGTCTAAACAAAACAACTAGGTATATTATTATTATAAAAAAATATCTATCACAGATAGTTCCAGCTTGGATTATTATTTACAGTTTAATAATGTTAAATATAGCTGGATAATTGCAATAATATTATGTTGCAAAAGTTGTTTTTATTTCAGTCTTACAATTGAATTACCATGTACATTATCATTTAAATATTAATAACGAACCGTTTCATAATTTTATTCATAACTTGTGGCACTTACCTCTACATTTTCTACATTCAAGGCTAAATTAAATGAAATTAGTATAAGGTTCATTGAATAAATTATCTTACTGATGGTATTTACATTCTGTTTCTTGAAAAAACAATTCAGAATATTCTCGGCGATAACAGAATAAGGATCACAGATCAAATTAAAAAAAAGTGTTATAATACCTTCTTGTATAAAAATAGTAACATGATTAGCACAATAAAATAAGTACGTGACAAAAGTGATAATAAATCTGTACGCGAATTAAATTGAATTGTTGCGTCAATAATTCATTCAGTAAATAGTAATAGTGTAAGTATTAAAAGCGTCAGAAATGCAGGAAAAGAGCATTGCTTCTGAAAATCCAGAAGTGAATTTGGACAACATTCTTCTAGAGGACATTGGACAGTTTGGACGATACCAGATGATGATAATACTTCTTTGTTCAGTTGTGGGTTTTTTTGGAGGGGCCACGATTAATCAATACGTATTTACGATGAACAAAGTCAATACAAGGTAAGTCATGAGTACTTGTATCAATTAAAATCAACATAGGTGTTACCAAGCTACAAAAAATAATTAGAAAAAAAAACCCAATTAAATAACTTTCACAAAGTTTGAGTCTGCAAAAATGTCTGAATTTGAAATCAGCAAATAGTTTATGTGATATGGATTTATTTAAATTTAATAAAATGTGTGGTGTTTTGATAGATGTGTGATCCCTGAATGTGAAAGTGCCAACGGTTCTAGTCAATTCATACAACCATGGATTGCAAACGCTGTTCCTATTAATTCTGGAAACACCTTTGACAATTGTCACCGCTACAACACCACAACAACAAATTTCACAGAATTCTGCCCAAAAACCCTTTTTGATACAGACTCCATCATGGATTGTGAATATTATGTTTTTGAACATGAAAATACCGGTATTTATGAGGTAAGTTCTAAAATATGTCATGCTTAGTACATTTATAGTGATATTCTAGACAGATTTCCTTATAATATTCTATTTTAAAAAGACTTGCTGGAAAAAGTCATGCTCGAAAAGAAATTACTTAACAAGATTAAAAAAAAAGGTTTCTTAAAATTTTAATAGTGACGATTATTATGTTGGCTAAGTAATCCGAGCCGGTTATACTGTGTGTATTAAAATCACTACGAATTAAGAAAAAGACTGGGCGCCCTTTGGGATATTTTTTAAATTCAAAATTTTGTTTCAGTTAAATATTCCATGCGATGAATGGCGTCGGAGTTGGATTGGATCTGTATCAGTTATAGGCATGATGTTTTGTCTTCCTATCACAGGGATACTGGCAGATCGCTATGGACGCAAGACTGCATTAATAATTAATAGCTTTAATAAAGCATGGATTGCGGCAATTCAATATTTTACATCATCCTATACCGGATATATTATTGCTGAATTTGCTCTTGCATTACTCGGAAGCTGCGGTTTTACCAGCGCGTACATTATAGGTGATATTACGTTTTCATTAAAGCTTTTTATTATTTCAAGATTTTACAATTAATGAAGAGTCCTATGTTTTTCTATTTCAAGTTTTTATAATTGCTGTACACCCCTAAGTTTTTTCTGACTATGATGTTCTTATTGCATTCTATTTAATTATATCTCACGTCTATTAAAACTGGATAGCGTGAGGTAAATTCAAGCCCTTTAGTACTTTTCTTATCTAGTTGACATTTTAATTCTGGTATTTAGGTTGTACAGTCAGCATCAGATATATCAAAGCGGGCGAGGTACTCAAATACATCTGAACAACATTAAATTTCAATAAATTCGTTACGGCAAATAAGGCCAATAATATCTGAACGTCCAATTCGTCACAAATATAAGAGCAGCAATTTTTCAATATAATCTGGACACATAACAACGCAAAAATATCTAAACAGTACAAGTGTTCATAAATATCTGAACACTTAAGGAAAATATACCTTAAGTCACTGACATATAGTTTACATTCTATTGTACAGATGTAGTGAATATTCTGTCTCATGGTATCATTACTAGGTAAGCAAAGCAAACGTGAATTGCGACGTTGTCATACTTACTATTGTTTTCTGTTGCCAAACTTCAACTGTCACTGTTTAGTTCGTATCCTATTTAATTATGAAAGAATCTCATATATTATGGTCGTTGACAAGTCGTTGTCAACATTGGTAACCAATTTTCGTCAACCTGATAATTGATTCCTTAGCCTCATGGTTTACACGTCAGATGTGCGGTCATAGAACGCGGCTGGTTTAAGTTCGAGACCAGGAAGAATTTGTGTTTTTTTTAATTTTATTCTTTTTGTATTTTTATTCAGATCTTATTTTGTATTGAAGACGTCGGTGAGACACTTCCAAGACTAACCTTAGTTAAATTGTGTATAGTTATAGTTTATTTAGTCTATGTACGCTGCGTTTTGTGTAAAGTATAAATTATTATGGTAACCAGATGATGAAATGATGAGACATGATGGAGCTTAATTAATTACATACCTTCTTTGTCGTTTAATTAGGTACGCAACAACTTCATCAATTGTAAAAGTCCGTAGGTAATAAACGAACTGCAAATACTAATACGAGTTTCGATTCTACGTATGTCCGATCTCCGAATGTCCTGCCACCGTATTATAGACTATAATAAATGAAGAAATAAAAAATAAAAAATCTTAAAAATCTTGCGACAAATAAAATTTTAATATAGCAGGTAACCTAATTTATTATAGAAATTAAAAAAAAAATAATATAAGTATGTCATATTTCCCATGCGTTAATAAAAATAAAATGCATGTGGACCAGTCGGATTCGATCCATGACGCTCGGTTTACTAAGCGATGTCTTACGCATTAAGCCAAGACAGTATTATTTAGATTGTTTGAAATTTATAATATGGTCCAAGATCCCAGAGCGATCTGACGTAACTTATTTTCTGACGAATGAAACCTTAAGATTTCAGTAGCGTCTAGAGTGCCTTGAATATCTACGGGCTTGTGAAAACTGTCAGAGTGACACCAGGGCTGGTACCAGGTGAGAAAGGTGACTAAAAATAAGAGTTATCTTACTTATTTTCTCATGGCTCATTTTTATATATATCATGTAGAATATTATTTTAAAGTAATGGATATAAGTGTCAGACACTTGAGATTGACCAGAACTTTTGTCAGACACTTTTAAGCTACCCAAAAAATGGATCTCAAAGATGAATGAACATAAGCATATCATGTTTAGGCTCATTCGACTCGGTATGACGAGCACTTTCTAAACAGAATATGATGATGGTAGTGTTGATGGTGAATCCTGAAGACTACTATGGATCTCGAAGTTGGATGATCATAGGCATACCGTGTTTGGGTTTATTCGACTCGGTATGACGAACGCTTTCTAAACACATGATGATGGTAGTGCTGATGATGAATCCTGAAGACTACTATGGATCTCGAAGTTGGATGATCATAGGCATACCGTGTTTGGGCTTATTCGACTCGGTATGACGAACGCTTTCTAAACACATGATGATGGTAGTGCTGATGATGAATCCTGAAGACTACTCCGGATCTCGAAGTTGGATGATCATAGGCATATCGTGTTTGGGCTTATTCGACTCGCTATGACGAGCATTATCTGTTTCAATCAGTGTTGGCGTCAATCGATTACAAATGTAATCCAATTACTAATTTGATTACTCAGTAACCGATTACTCAAGTAATCGGGTACTCTAGTCACAGCCAGTTTATTCCGAAACTATAAGAGCTATATTATTAAAATTTGGTGCGTAGATGTATTCTGTAAACCGCATTAAGATTTTAAAATAAAATCAGAAAAAAAACAAAATTTTTGCGGTTCCCCATACATTGAACTGAAACTCAGCATTTTTTTTCATCAGACCTTTACATGTGGGGTATCTATCATCATGTGTTTAGAAAGTGTTCGTCATACCGAGTCGAATAAGCCCAAACACGATATGCCTATGATCATCCAACTTCGAGATCCATAGTAGTCTTCAGGATTCATCATCAACACTACCATCATCATATTCTATTTAGAAAGTGCTCGTCATACCGAGTCGAATGAGCCCAAACACGGTATGCCTATGATCATCCAACTTTGAGATCCATAGTAGTCTTCAGGATTCATCATCAACACTACCATCATCATATTCTGTTTAGAAAGTGCTCGTCATACCGAGTCGAATGAGCCTAAACATGATATGCTTATGTTCATTCATCTTTGAGATCCATTTTTTGGGTAGCTTAAAAGTGTCTGACAAAAGTTCTGGTCAATCTCAAGTGTCTGACACTTATATCCATTACTTTAAAATAATATTCTACATGATATATATAAAAATGAGCCATGAGAAAATAAGTAAGATAACTCTTATTTTTAGTCACCTTTCTCACCTGGTACCAGCCCTGGTGTCACTCTGACAGTTTTCACAAGCCCGTAGATATTCAAGGCACTCTAGACGCTACTGAAATCTTAAGGTTTCATTCGTCAGAAAATAAGTTACGTCAGATCGCTCTGGGATCTTACTCTAATAGGTATATGCGTTTGATTAGAGCCTAGTAATGATACCACGAGACAGAATATTCACTACATCTGTACAATAGAATGTAAACTATATGTCAGTGACTTAAGGTATATTTTCCTTAAGTGTTCAGATATTTATGAAAACTTGTACTGTTTAGATATTTTTGCGTTGTTATGTATCCAGATTATATTGAAAAATTGCTGCTCTTATATTTGTGACGAATTGGACGTTCAGATATTATTGGCTTTATTTGCCGTAACGAATTTATTGAAATTTAATGTTGTTCAGATGTATTTGAGTACCTCGCCCGTTCTGTTATATCTGATGGTGACTGTACCTATTTCATAAATAAAAATTAAACTAAATTTACACAGTTTATTTGAAAAGGTTTTGCGGAAAGAAGTTTTTCGAAAACAATACTTAGATGCAAAGTTTTTTAAAGATGTATTTTATTTTTCAGCATTAGAATTCGTTGGACCCAAATATCGAGTAGTAACTAGTGCATTTTTAAGTACTTGTATTGCTTTAGGCGCTACTGCGGAAGGTCTCTTAGCGTGGACACAACCATACTGGAGATATCTGATTCTTATAACTCATTTGCCTCAACTCATAACAATAATTTATTTGTGGATAATGCCAGAGTCCATTCGTTGGTTGATGAGCAAGGGGCGTTACGAAGAGTCAAAGATAATACTGCAGAAGGCAGCTGAAATTAATGGCAAAGTACTATCAGAAAGAAACATAAAAGCTTTATCCGAGCTGGTGTATAAAGGGGAAAAAGCTAAATCAGATGCCCAGGCTCCGCTTGTGGTTCAAGTTTTTAAACATAAACGAATTTTGCTAAGATGCGTTGTATCGCCCATTTTATGGATTTCAGCTCTATTTGTTTATTATGGCTTATCTATATCTTCAGTGGGTATAAGTGGTAATAGATACGTTAATTTTAGTGCAGTTGCAGCGGTGGATATACCTGGTTACTGGATTTCTGTGATATTTTTACAAAAAATGGGAAGGAAACCTCTTATTATAGGAGCATTTTGGATATGCGCTATATGTCAATTTGCATATATTTTTATGCCAAATGGTAAGGTTTCTTCATGTAGATTTGAAAATTAGATTTTGCTTTTTTGACCTACTTTATTTATCATGATTGCTATTTCTAGGATACTACGGGTTATCATTGACTATTTACTTGATTGGAAAGTGCACTATTTCCGCAGTAATGACTTCGATATACGTTTATACTGCAGAATTATTTCCAACGAAGCACCGCACATCCCTCTTTAGTTTTTCTTCTATGATGGGCAGGCTTGGGGCATGTGTCGCTCCACTTACTCCAGCATTAGTAAGTTTTCTAAAGTCTTTTATTTTAACAATAAAGTAAAAGACCGAATATAGTGGTGGAAAATTTCGTCGACTCAAGTGTACGCCTATTAAGTTTTTGGATGCTTAGGCGTGGGTTCAAGTTCAGTCTCGATTTTTTTAATCTTGTCTTGGTACAAATCTATATCTATACTTCTATACTAATATTATAAAGAGGAAATATTAGAGGAAGTATTTTTGTATGTAACGAATAAACTCAAAAAGTACTGGACCGGTTTTAATAATTCTTTCACTGTTGGGAAGCTACGTTCACCCTGAGTAACATAGGCTATAGAATATTTTGAAAAGTAATTAGGGATCCTTGCGAAGCCGGGGCGAACCGCTAGTATCATTATATTTTTGTTTTTGACATTATTTATTATTTTGTTGGCATTCATTTTAATTTGTATCACAATTACAGGGTTCGGTTTTGTGGGTTAATCTTCCATTTGCTCTGTTTGGAGGGATGGCGTTCCTCTCAGCGTTGTTGACGATGCTGCTACCTGAGACCCTCGGAACTGTTCTCCCGGATACCATGGAACAGGCTGAAGATCTTGGCAAGAATTCTCCAAGTACTTTAAGCGTATTTAGTGTTTTAAAGAGGCTTTTCCCGAAGAGACGATGTTATTATTTAGGATAACTATTCTAATTACCTACTTAAATTTTGACTTAGTAAAGTTTTAAGTTTTAAGCTTTAATTTTAATTAAGTACAGATATATTTTATTTTGTTACAAAATTACTTTTGTTTTATTTAAATTTAATACTGAAGGTAAATCAACAATATCGTTTAGGTAATTTTCTGTACCTTAGCGGAAATTATACATTAAACAGTTTAACTCGCGTATTTTATTTACTTAACTTAGTGTTAGACTATTGTCAGCTCAGTCGGCTACTTATATGGGAACTGGAAAGTTCTCGAAACGTCAGAAAATTGTATAAAATTCGCGAGTGAAATCCGTTATATTTTTTTATTCCAATATCGCTTAAATCGCCCAACATCAAACAAATAAAAATAGCATGGTATCTTTAATTGAATCTGTCTTAATCAATAAAATCGACGTTGAAAAATTTAATTTACCTCTGTTTTCTCTTCATAAACATAAACAAACCAAACGGAGCTTTAACGCTTTTTCTTAAAGTTCTAAATTGCATGCGCTCAGTTTATTAAGGAATTCGTACGCAAACGAGATTGAATGTAATTGGAAAAAAGAGGAAATGCAATAAGAAACAAAATAAAGGAATGAAATTGTCTCTGAAGTGGCAAACATCGAGTGATGAGCATATTCCGAATAAGGACCAGAATTATCTTTCGGAAGAATAAAGAAAATCATTTTTTGAGAGTAAAGAACTAATGTTTAAAGAGAAAATAAATTTTAATATCTATCAGATTTAAAAATCATATAAATGTAAATACAAAAGCTAATTTGGGACCAGTATTTCTTATAAGAAAATACCTGTTCATTTATTTCAAGTCTGAATTTACAATGATTTAACAAGTACGCATACAAAGAAATCTAAAATAATTTGAGATATCAAGACTTTTACTTCAATCCCTGCTACAATGGAAACTTGATAATTCTCGAAACATTTTCTGCTTATCCATTTCCTTCTCCTCATTGGACTTAACACTAGTTGATATAGTCCTAAATTAAGTAAATCTTGTACTTGGGGTCTGGTCAAAAAGTTTACAGGATTCGAACCCGCAGCCTCCGGTTTCGTAATCAGGGCCTCTGACCACTAGACTAACAGGCAGGTTAATTACTCCTTATCAACCGAACGAAAAGGATGCATGAACAAAATCTGACAACGTGACGTTTCTTTCGCTTATGTCAAATCCATATAATTTTGCGTTTGCTTTGTTCAGTGGCTGTTAGCGATTGGCATTTCTTTAAAGGCCCTAGTCCCTTAAACACTTCTGCAATTCAGCACTGAAAATCAGCGTCGTGTCACTCACGGTGACTCGACATTTGCTGAGTGGAGTCTTTTTTTGCAAAAAATCACTAGTTATAAGCTACATATATAGTTTTAAGTGCCTTTAATGTTATTTGAATTAAGCATGTGAAAATTTGCAAAATAAATTTGTTTTCTTTCTTTCAATTTCTATAGAAAGAAATCTTACTATTATCCTATATCAAGAAATGTAGTCAGTCTGGGTAATCAAAGTGGAAGGGTTCTCGAAACGTCATCTAAATCCCTTATCATTCCAATAAGATGAGTTTCAAAGAATGATACTTCTGAGTGTGTTCGGGAAATTACCTCATTTTCTTATTCATGCAAGACTGCATGGAATATTCAAGAATGGACGAGTTAGTGTGGCATTTCATTACTCTAGAGACCAACTATTATACGGTGGGCTATATTATGTATGATGAACATGGGGTTTCCTGGAAATTTGTCACGAATATGTCTACTTTACTTGTTAGATTTATAACGGAATATGCCGCTTCTCATAATTTTGTAATTTTCGCTGTGGGAGTTTCAGTATTATTGTGTGCCTCACGTCCTTTGATCTGTGCAGAATATTAATAATGGAATCAATAAGTCATTTTTTCATTTTTACACACCCTAACATACATCCTTGCAAATGAATGCTTTCACCCAAAAACTACTGAATGGATTTTAATGAAACTTTGCAATAAAAGGTATAAGCTAATATATCAAAAGAATAATATTTAGGCTATATTTTGTAACGATATGGTGTAAAGAAGCTGGTATCATATACAATATATTTTGATGTACGAACTTTTAAACATGAATTGACATAATTGTAGTGTAGTGTTTTGCCATTCATTATTTTATCACACGTAACGTGCAAATCTAGTATTTTTGATGTTATGGTTTACATTATCATTAATCAGAAACTTTATGGTTGTGCAATGTGCATGTGTCTAAAATGGCTTCTTTGCGGCAAGGAACTATAAGTACAAAATCATTATTTCCGACAATAACTATTTTGCTAACATTTTGTACCGTTAAAGCATGTTTGTAAATAAATATAATATCACAATTATAATGTACCCGCGTATTTAGAAGACCCCAAAAAGGGTTATCGTTTAAATTAAACATTACACGGTAGACCGAGTTTATTGTTGTATAATTATATTTGATCGCTGCCATGATATTGGTAATATTGTGATAACCGTTATGGGATCAAGCATTAATAAGGTAGTTTGGTTGCAATATGTCCAGATTTTAGAAATTGTATTGTGAATTCATTTAATTATTGAAAATGTGTACTGGTTTTTATGTTCCTTATTGTCAGAACAAGGTTTCTATGAAGAAGAAAAATATATATCTATCTATACTAATATTATAAAGCTGAAGAGTTTGTTTGTTTGTTTGTTTGAACGCGCTAATCTCAGGAACTACTGGTTCGAATTCAAAAAATATTTTTTTGTTGGATAGACCATTTATCGAGGAAGGCTTTAGGCTATATAACATCACCCTGCGACCAATAGGAGCGAAGAAACAGTGGAACATGTGTAAAAAACGGGGAAAATATGAAACCTTATGAAGAAGTGACAGTTAGAAGACTTTGATAGATCTTTGACGAAACAATCGGACGGGCAGGACGACGCGACGTCTGCCGGGGCCGCTAGTAATAAATAATATATTATACTTAGATTTGTTCAGAATTCATTTTCACAATTACAAAAGTTATTGACGGTATGTGATAATGTGACAGTTTGATGACTGACAAAACATAAAAATCTTAGGCTTATGATCACGACCTACTTGCACCTGAGTTTTCTAGTTACCATATCTCAAGATTTGCTAAGTTTGGGACTAAGTGAATTGTCCAAAGATATTATTATATTATAGGCACTTATCTAGTCTTCGAAGTGTATTCTGGGTTGTGGCGAGTTGGCCACGTAATCGGTGAAACCCGACACTCTTGGAACAAAACTTTTCCTCCAAGAATGTCCACAGCTGTTTACTTGTTTCCCTTCCCACAATTAATTGAAACTGCAATAAAACTTTATTTATTTATTTATTCTTTATTGCACAAACAAACTAAAGTATGTACAAAAGGCGAACTTAATGCCATACGTCATTCTCTACCAGTCAACCTTTGAAATGAACAGAGAGCATGTGTAGGCGCAAATAAATAATACACATAATATGATAAATACGATAGAAAATAGGAAGATATTACACTTCATAAATAAATACATAAATTTATATACTTAATAATATATATAGATACACAAAAATACATAAATAACCACAAAAACGGATGAAGAAAACTAATGTTCAAGAAAGTGCTTACGTAGCAGACGCTTGAATGCGGGAGAGACGTTCGACGCTTAATATGAAATTTGTTTTACGCCTGTCAAAAGAAAATTTTCTGGTAACAAAAAAATATAAGTATTAATCATAAATAGCGAGTCAAACATTAGCATAAAATGACAAGAGTTTTCTTGTGTTGTCAAAAATACGTGACGTCATTTTGGTGTTGAATTGTAATAGAGCGCGACTACACGTGAAACTTCATATTTTTTGTTTAATTGATAAAAAAATACGCTTTTAATTTTTTTGATATTCTACTTAATTAACTTTTTTTAATACGCAAGCCCAATAACACCATAACTCTATACTAGGTGCTAGTAACAAAAATCTTATATTGAGTGATAGATGGCAAGGCGTAGAAGACTTGTCAATTTGATCGAGTGATACTTAAATTAACCAACAGAGTATTTCTCTCAAGAAACGGTATCCCACAAAAGACCTAACCTACTTTTGTACTCTAAAGAACAATGTATTATACAATACAATAGATTACAAGTACCACGACAAATCTATTGAGCATTCATGGGATCCACTCATTGATCTATAGATCCCCGCCATTTTGATCGAGGATGTAGTGTGAAACGGTGGGTAATTTATGTCAAAGTATGACGAATTGGATCTATTGTCGTTAGCGGGCGGTTTGATATTGATTAGGGTGTAAGTATGAAATAGTTTAATAGTACATAACACTTATTATAAATATTAGTAGTTCAAAGTATACCTATTCCATTTGGTGTCATTTACTTTTTAAGTATTAATATCCTACGGCACCTAATATGTACCTATTAAAAAATAACATGCAATCAGTGATACGGTGACTCTGAAACTCTACGGAGTTTCACAAACCTACTATAATGTATTTTTTACTTAAATACTTAAAAAAAAGAGTATAATTAACTATTACTTTTATAAGGGTTAACAAACAGTACCTACTCTAAATAGAAAAAAAATATTGTTTTATATAAAGATAATTATAAAATCATTGTGCCACGGCGCCACATAATTAAATTTCTATTTATTTATAATATATTTTTTTCCAAGACACAAAAAAACGATCTCAATAATCAAACAAGATATATACACATTTATTGTTAAGACCTAAATATACTGTGTTAAATGCTAATCCTGCGCAAACAAAGACGCGGGCAGAGGCTAGTGTATATTGTAAAAAACCGATATAATACGTACAAAGCCGAGGCGAACCACTAGTATTATGATATCAAACAATAACGAATTTATTACCGAACACTCATAGAGTTTCCCTTTATGCAATATAGAAACCCTATATTATCAATTAATTGTTATAGTATGCAATTATTCTTATAGGTAGTTTATTGAATCACAATGTACGAATTTGCTTTAAGTAAGTAGTAACTGCCTGGCTAGTGTACTGTAAAGATTTTGTCGCTGTGCAAATATCTGTCAATCTGTCAATGTTGCTTTCTTCAACGTGCAAAAGTTTTTGACCTTGACTTTCGAAAGACCAACACAGCGGAGTGGTGTGCATGACAAGAAGCATGACCAAGAGCATGATGTGCAGCATGACCAAGAGCATGATGTGCAGTATGATCAAGAGCATGATGTGCAGCATGACCAAGAGCATGTCGTGCGGTATGACAAAGAGAATGACATGCGGTATGGAAACACTAAAAAATGCTCTGCCTCCTTGCAGCTTCCTACGTCGCACGGGTTCCTATTTATTAATTTACTAGCTTCTGCCCGTAACTTCGTCCGCGTGGAACTTCTTCTTTTTGCAGTCGGTTAAAAAGCCTATGTCCTTTCTCGGGCTCCAGACTTTCTTTGTACCAAATTTCATTTAAATCGGTCCAGTAGTTTTAGCGTGAAAGCGTAACAGACAGACAGAGTTACTTTCGCATTTATAATATTAGTAGGGATGACACTACCACACGGTAGAGTCATAAATTAATAAATATAACGTCCCTTTTGTATTTATATCGGATACCGTATCTACAGAATGTTTAGTCAACGCAATCCATTGATTGAAAATGTTTTTGTTGGACAGAGGACAATATTGGATTCAGTGCGGACGTAAAATAAAGAGTTCATATTTTATTATACAATTTGAGTATGAGGATGAAGATCAAATCAAAGATACAATAACTAGTCCTTTACAGCACTTTTCACACTTCTATCTTATTTGTATTTGTTTGGTAGGCGTAACATAATTATTTTATGCAAATTGTCATAGTATGATCTATTTGTTATATCTTATTTATAAAGTAAGATGACCTGGCGTCGGTCTGACAATGCAAAAAAAATGGAAACATCTGTCAAAAACTTATACTTAACCTTTTCAATGGGACTCCAAAAATATGACATTTAATTTAAATTGGAAATCTAGATCTCAAACAGATACTACTTACTAAACTTTGTAATCTGGTTGTAAAATATTAAAATGAATTTCGATCATAAATGGAAAATACAGGATGAGAATGCTTTTTTCCATCACTATAGCAAAAGCTTTGTTTTAAGCTTTCAGTGCTTTTGTACAAACGAATATGTTTTGATTTATGAATATCAATTTGAGACTGTTCTGATCGAAATATTGATTTCATCAATAATATTAGAAATGATTTGAAGCTTCATGTATTTCAATGAATGTTTTAATGAAGAACTGAACGAAACTGGATTTTATTTGAAACTAGCGGCCCGTCCCGGCTTCGCACGGGGGGACTTGAGATTTTTTTAAAAGATAATGTTAAGATGAACAAATCACCCATAAAGCATTTTTGTATAACTTTAACTATATGCTCAGCGCACGCCACGGAAGGCCTCAGAAACGAAACTTTTCCCCCGTTTTTGAAGTAGCTTTCCAAAGGTGAAAGAATTTTTGAAATCGTCTAGTAGTTTCGGAGCCTATTCATTACAAACATACAAAAATACAAAAATACAAATCTTTCCTCTTTATAATATTATTATTAGTATAGATGGGGATTGATATATCATTATAGTTAGATAAATTATTTAAGTTAAGGCAATCGATGTATTTTAATGATATTTGTACCAAGAGAAGCTTTATACAATTAGGTACATCATGAATGATGGGCGTCATTGACCTGGTCGAAAAAAAAATTACTATCGTCATGGTTTCTACTATAAATATTCTGTTCCAAATTATACAGTAATATTAACATGTTAAACAAGATAAGGTTAATTAATTTGGATTTAGGATTAGCGGGATTTCACAGTATGGTTGTTTCATTTATATGTGTAATTGCGAAAGCATCAGAAATTATTAACACTAAAAGATTCGACTGTAAAATAAAAATTACATTATATCTATAATTGATAATATATAATAAGTACCTAGCTCAGATCACAATTTATTTTGTAATTTAAAAAACAAGAAATAAATTCAAATACAAACAAAATCAAATACCCAGCGAATCATTTCCAACGGAACCGAGCGGGGACCGTATCGGATCAGATCAAAAGTTTCCCAAAACACATCTCGAAACAAATTTAAATTTCCATTTATCAAGGATCAAACCCGTTTCATTCGTTCCACTAGCGAATAATATTGCATTGTACTGCGATACCCATCTGGATGCGAAATCATTGTTAAACAACGCGACCCTGTCCTAATATACCCCAACGAAAAAAACACTCTATAACACTCAACTGAAGATTCAAAATGAGTTAACAAAGAAAAACATTCAGAAGCTGATATTTTTTTAAACGTCCTAAAAGTGACTATTGTTATTGAAGAAGATAGAACTGTAACGAAATTGTAATAAGGTAGAGAATGACTTAAAATAGTTAATGTGATGAGTGACATACGTTTTAAAAGCCGTAACCTATTAGCAATGACACAACACACGGTTGTCAGCATGACGCAGGATTTATTGATAACAAGCTATAGTTTTACTGATCATTTAGATTGACACCCCTTTATTAACAAGCAATAAAGTCGATGTTCCTTTGGCATTTGATTCGTAAGTTTGAAATAAGTTTGTTTTCAGTCAAAGCTTGAATAAAATAATTAGGAGTAGCGTAACGAGGTACTTGATACTAGTATCAATTGTTGATACAACTGGTAGTTACATGATTAAGAGTTTTTGAACATGTTTGGAAATTTTCAAGCAGAAGTAATGATGCTATAAATATTTCGTGTATGTTATTAAGTCATGTTTTAAAGAAGAAGAGAAGGAAAAGAACTGGTTTTATATTTCTTAGAAAACGGACCATACGTTTTCTTATTGAAGTCTAGTGTAAAGTGTAAATTAAGCAAAGCTTGCTAGGTAAAGATTTATAAATAAATTTCGATTATGAAATTTGATATTAATGCTGAGCTCCCGAGTTCTAATTGGTTTGTCAATATCAAAATAAATCATTAACAAATAAGTGCATTCATTTTCCCACCCCACTCGACCGCTGACCGAAAAATCTCTCCAGCAAACATTATCGTAATGACAATAGAAAACACACTTAATGACAGCTCAGACGTAAAGAAGAACCGACTGATGAAAAACAAATTCTGCATTCGAATGGATTCAAAATTCAAACAGATACCAATGAAAAGATGCCGCGTGGCGATATTACAAAACCGCATTAAAATTGCGAGTTCTCAATTAAAAAACGATCGTATTTGAACTTTATCACGAATCGCATAGGGTTCATAGGATATTTTTCAAATTGAATAATGGCGCTCGTTCGATAATATGGCCGCCACGCGGCAGCGCGTCCCTCCATAGATAATAAATGCTTTTAGCAAATAATTACGTTATTTGATTTTCGACGGATGATGGTGGTTAAGTAAACACACGGATTTTGGTTCGATATCCACTCGTGGGAGCCGTTGCGAATTAAAAGCTGTGAAGCAATAATTATGTTTGGGAAATAAAATGATTTGCAATTCCACTTCACATAAATTAGTCTTGAAATGAAACAACTGATTAATAACGGATTTATACTAAAGTAGGCTAGAGTAGAGTTTAGGTAGTGTTAAACAATCAGCATAGTCGTTTATGAATATGGGAAGTCTAAAGTTTGAAACATCATGAAATAAAATACGCGAGTTAAATACGTTATATTAGTAGTTTTAGCCTAATGTGTAACGTGATGTCGCGAAGGCATCATTAATTATTAGAACACATGGGTAGTATTGGGTAGGTATATTATCCTAATTATTTCGTTTTTATAAACATAGGTACTATCAATTTATTTAAAACTGTCGTCGTCTTTTATTTTCACTATAGCACTTTATAACAGCTGTATGGTCGGTAATATGTCATTATTATTTTATTATGTATGTAAATAATAAAATAATTATTTACATACATAATAAACAGGTATAAGTTATTGAAGATAAAAATATTTTTAATTATAATTTAATAATAAATGAAGTATAACATTTCTAAAAACAGATATTGTACGAATCATTATAAATAATTGCTAGTTGTTTTGTATGTAGGTACAATAAATAAATCGTACTTTGAAGCGCAACGTCCTTTCATAAAATATTCCAGAAATATATACAATTGCTGATAAAACGATTCGTCTTTCGACACAAGATCGCACACGTCTTTTATCGAGAGAAACACAATATTGCCTCCTTCGCAAACACCTCTACAATGCCGGAACATCCAAAAACTATCTTTAACAAATCAGTATAGAATTCAAATTTGAATGAACCTTAGAAAGGTAACAAGCACCATTACAAACCTCTTAGAATTGACAATGGCATCGATACCATTCATACATTTACCGTAGATAAATTCTTATGAATGAACGTAGAAATTTATGAATGGGCACAAGTAGACCCTGTAGTGTTAGTAACAGACACACGGGCGTCTGCATTGTTGCTAATGTTATTTAAAAGTCATAGTTTTCTAAGAAACCATTGTCATTTTGTACTTGACTCCGATCTACAGGTGGTCATTAAATGTCCTTTCTGAACTCATTTCCGCTTTTTTGATTTGCTCTTTGGCTGGAAGGAGATTTTGATTATTGGCAGAATGGAAGTGTGGCTTGCACGCTTTGTGATTGTGGATTGTCAATTATTTGGCGTGAATCGAATGAATGTGTTGAAATTGGTTTCCGACTAGGTAAATAGAATTTCATTTGAAATTAAATCAATCTAATGTAAAATTATTATTACCTACAGCTTAGTTATTTAAATCATCTAGGTTACTTTTAGAACCTTTACCATAATTATAATAAGCAACATCTACCCAAAGTAAAAAAATCTACTCCTTTATCTACATTTTTAAAGGCATTATTTCTTTAGTCCTATATAAAATGTATTTATGTTAACTCAATTATTGGACTGCTAGTTTTTGTTCCTCTAACTTTTAGTTGCCCAACTAGGTCGCGGTATAAGTTGAACAAAACCGGACCTAGGATAACACCCGCGGGGACACTCTGTCTAACAAAAACTGTATGCCATTGTCTTTATTTGGAAGTGTCATATGCATTGCAAAAACTAGTTAATGTTTAGAACTGCCTGAAACATACTTTAATATAAGGATCCAGTCATCACTACATAGTATAAAACAAAGTCGCTTTTTCTAGCCCTACATTCCTATGTACGCTTAAATTTTTAAAACTACGCAACGGATTTTGATGCGGTTTTTTTTTTAAATATACAGTGATTCAAGAGGAAGGTTTATAGCACCCGTATGAAGCCGGGGCTGGTCGCTAGTACTAAATAAATATTTTTTTTTCCATTTGAATACTATGTTCATAAAACATTCGGACTTCTTATAAAAACACCTTTACATTGGAATAAACTCAGAGTGTGATACTCGGGGCTAGTTCCAAGGATTTAGTTGGCAAAGGTATATTGATTTTACGGAGTTTCGAGAAGTTTACAGTTTCTCTATTTATAGCAGATTGAGTTGACCATAGTTAGTGTTAGACTATCTTCAACCTAGTCTATATTAGTATGTCTTGTAAGGTTAATTTTCCAAACTCGTTTAAACGTAAACAGGTATTTAGAAATGAACGTAACAGTAATGTAAAACTAACAACAAACTTTTGGCACGCCAAACCAAAACAACACCCATTATTAAATATTCCGTATCAAATCTCATCACATCACACACTCCTCAGAATAACGATGAAGATAAATTTGCTTTCAGAAATTTTTTGCTCAACATTTTTTCCGCAAAAAACACGATGTTTCGAAATAAACGAATTATCATTGCCATCTCACCTGGTTACCTCGTCGACAGTCGACACAAATTACGATCACCCTTGACACGACTGATAATAACCCTTCCAACCATGATATGCGAGGGTGGTTATTCCAAAAAGCTAACGAAAATATCTCCTATATCTTTGAAATAAGGTGCAACAATTTTCGAAATCATTCAACCAGCAATGTTTGCTGTTGGTGCGTTATTTTTATACTATTGTTTGTTTTGGGTTGTATTGTTCGCGAATCCGTGATCTTTTAAGGGATTGTCAGATTTTCTAAAATTCATCTCTCTTTTTATTTTGAAAATTGGCAAACTGACATATCGGTTTAAATACTCGGTTTGGCCTTACAGATATTTTAAACAGTGGACCATAAAAAACAGATCTTGAATACGACTACTATCTTATGTAGGTATAGACAAAGCGAGTGTCAAGCAATTTCTGATTGATTTTAAGGCATTCAATTTTGTATATTCAATTTTGTCGTAATTTTGTCATACTCTTAGGTCTCGTTAATACGAGACCTAAGAGTATGAGTACTATGGACCTGTTACGACAGAACACTACCTCATAAATATATTTAGGGCTTAAAGAGTAATTAGGTAAGGTAGGTAGGTAGATTATAATTATAGGTACCTAAATTTAATCTAAATGTATTTATTACTTGCATAGTTAAAATACTTCTTTTATTTGCAAATTACGACTAGTGTAGCCTAAACTATGTTTAGGTATAATGATAACGGTAAGACTAGTAATCACGTCATTATAATAAACTTATGTGAAACAAATTGTATCCTTTGTGAGCAGAACCTATATAACTTTTTAATAACAACATTCATGCTTGAAACCACTTACCATGCAGACGCCATTAAAATTGAGACTGACATGATAATAACCGAAATTGATTCACAATTACCAAACAATGTTAATATTCCCTTTAATATTTCATAAACTAGTTTTCTCTGGAGGGGTCAGATTTTTAAAGGGCGGAGCTACTTAATGCCCACCCTAGGGCCTCCCTTTGCAAGTATCAAAGTCACGCGAACGGCATACGGCCCATATTATAGGGTATTCATACTTAATTAATACGGTGCATTGTTGCGAATTCAAGAATCCTTGATACTTGCGAAATATGTTTAACATCTTGATTTGAGTAAATTTGAATATCTTCAATATTGTAACTACTTACTCATTGAATATTTTTATAAAAATTGAATCTATTACCGAGTCCAATCAGATTAACTTCAAGCGGATTTCACTTGGGAGAAATCGTTCATTTTCTCAACAAACTTACAAATGAAATAGAAAAAGCTATTTATAAAATCTTGAACGTTGAAACGTTTGGATTAAGATAGGAAACTTCAATAAGTAATATGTAGGTTTCGTAACGACATTTTCCGTCATTTTCATACTTGAGAACTCGTTATTCGGTATCTCGATACTTTCGATAGTTCCTTCAAGTTTCAAACTTCTGATGCACTTTGTTGGAGTTTGTTGTTCTTTCATGAGTTTGTATGAAATTGAAAAGTTCTTAGCGGTTTGAAGGAAGTTGCTTTGTCCTTCCTAAAGATTGGATCAAAATACGGTCATTGATTAATTACTTTGCTAAACTATCACGCGAATTAATAATATAAAAAATCAAATAGTGTTATTATAAAGTACCTATACAAAGAGAATCAGTTTAGTCTCATTTATCTTTAGTTACATCTTATCTTTATTCACAATGCTCAAAAACTGGTTACGCAACTAAAACAGTAACCAAATTGGATTAAATGAGATAGATATTAGGGATGTTATCATACCATACAGAATTATTCATAGCTACTAAAATGCTCTATTCATTACAAAACATTTTTTTTCAACAAGCGAATGGGGCTGACGGCTCACCGACAAAAGGGTGGGTTGGGCCACATAATTGCCAAAACGCTTCGAGTGAGACCTATTGTGTTTATTTACAATAGGGTGCACTAAGTGGGGGTAGTTTTTGTAATTGTTACTTGTAGACCCATCGCCCTTCAAAATCAGTAGTAGAGCAAACGCCACAACGCGCACAACTGCGAACTAAAACTTCGATCATGTCTCGGTCGTTTTTAGTTGATACGTTGATAAGTGATACGAAAGATTGTAAGAAGACAGATATGTCTAGTGGATTGCATCCTTACACTAATCTAATAGGGCAGCATTTTGACGCCAGGCCGAAGTTTATGCCTTATCCGTATCCAGGAAATCTGAACAACTTGCTCAGCTTGGGGCTACAACACCCGCAGCGGTCACCAGATTTATTCAGACCGTTTTTGGAGCATCTCAATTTCCGTTATCCGTTAATAAATCAATTGCCTCAGCCGGATTTCTACGAGCAAGCGCAGAGTGAACCAAGGCCTTTCTACTTGAAGAGTGAAGAGCATGAACCGCTTAATTATGTCAATAGGAGAAAAAAATCTGTGTCACCGTATCTGCACCATCCTTATAAATCTACAGCAACTTCGCCGTCGAAGAGTCAAGGTCAGAGGTCGCCTTCGTTGTCCAGTGAAAGCAGAAATGGAACACCAAGTCCACCTCTCGGACATCCCGAAGAACTGCTACCTGGTTACTCCAAAGATCTTAAGCGTTTACCTTTAAAAGAAGATTCGAGCAAACGCATTAGAACAGCATTCACTGGTACGCAGTTGCTAGAATTAGAGAGAGAGTTTTCTATGAATATGTATCTTTCGAGATTAAGAAGAATCGAGATTGCATCGCGGTTGAAGTTATCAGAGAAACAAGTGAAAATTTGGTTCCAAAACCGCCGCGTCAAGTTGAAGAAGGAGGAGTCTCCGGTCAGTGCTAACGATGGTAGAGTGAAAAAATGTTGCTGTACCAAAGCTACTTGCGCGTCCAAAACAACACCAGAATCCGCTTGCGACAATGAGCAAATAGATGTAGTTAGCGACAACGACACGAGTTACGAAGCCCAAAATCTTTCCCAGTATTCTTGAATGTCTAAAATAACAACCTCTAATTCCGCTAATTACAGATTATATTCGAGACGCGAAGTCGAGAAGTTTGGTTGTTACAAAATAAGGATTGAGTTGAGAGTTACTTATAATTTATTAATTAGGTTGCCGAACAATAAAGGGATTTTGTGAATTTGTGAAGAGTTTTAAGGGAGTCTTGTATATAAACATTTGTGTATCGTTAAGTGCTGTAAATAATAATTTATCAAAAATGTAAAAGGAGTTTGCTTAGGAGCAAAATATATTTTCTTACTGATTTACCTCTTGTTAGATGTAATAAATTTTATATTCAAATATTTCGTTTGTTTGATTTTATTTGATTTTTTTAGAAGCGGCGGGAATGTGAACTCGTTGGGGTTCAGAGTTCGACAAAACTAATTTAATGACAAGAATTCAAAGTATTGGGTCCGAGGGGACAAACACATTTTTATCATTCTTTACTCATAACTTTTATTGTGGCCAAGTTTAATTAAATTTATGTCGTGCTGGAAATTAATTTGTAGTCTAAAATATTTGAATTGGAGAACAGTAATTTAATAAAGTTGGTATATAGAGTGGTTTACTTTGAATGAGAAATTGCTTTTGTCGAATATTAATAAAAGCTTATTGCAGGTTTAATATAACTCATTTATAATTGAACTTGAATCTGAATACTTGTTTATGCTTTAGTGGTAACACTAATTTTATAGATAAAATTACTTACTAACTTTTAGGTATGTAGCAGGAATACCCAACTCGAGACTAACTTGGACATTGCATCATCATCGACATAAAATAAAAAAAAAAAACCTAAATTATCTTTTAAAAGGGCCCATGGCTTAAATAGTTATTTTAAATATCTAGTATCTTAAGACATGGAGAGAAAGTCTATTATTGTTATGGACGGTATACAAAACTATAGCCACTATCAGAAATTCAATATCTTTTCATACTCTCGTTTAAAATAAAGTCTCTAATGGACGTTAACAACGTAGACATCAAAGAGCTGAAATTAAGTGCAGTCTGTGATCTTGTCAAAAGACCTAAGTGAGTTCTAATAGGAACTAGCTCAAGAATAATATGTCCGAGGAAATGATGTAACGAGAAGCCAAAGGGAAATTAAACTTGGTCTTTGTTATGATGTGGAAAAATCGACGGAAATTGTGAGGAAATTTCAAAAGCTTTGAGGCTATATTAGACTGCACTTTATTAGTCTGTCTTGAAGTTGACATCCAATGCATTTTGATTGAAAATGAGTATCTTTATAACTACTATAACAAGTGTCAATTGATTACAACGAAAGGTCACGACGAGCCTAGTTTTCGTGTACTTTTGTTAGTTCTTATATACATAATTTTGCATTCGTTTCGATCGTTAGCCGTTAATGATGATAATCCAGGGATGCGATAGTGGTAATATTCGAACTTAAAAAATCAATTAAGGTTTACGCATTTGTCTTAATTCGTAATGGTCGGGTCGATACTCATATTATCGTTGAACTAATGTAATATTATTATATACTTAAGTCAAACTTAAACCCAAACTTTCGCTCGCGTTTATTATTAAAGTTAACAGTGTACATAAGACAATTTCTGATGCCTTCGCGGTTATTACACTTTGGAGTAAAACAGTTATAACAGATTTAACTCGAAAAATTCTCATTGTTCTCATATTTGTAGCTGAGCTGAAATAGTCTAACACTAAAGTACTTGACTACGTGACTTTAGCGCTTGACTATCATCGTATCGTAATGTACATTTTTAAAGTTACAAATTATAAAGCACACTTAAAATGGAACATGATTTTTAACTCTTATGCCTACTGTTAAAATAAAACTTGCACCCTTTTGCTTTTAACGGCATGTTAAAAGTCAATTTAGTGCATTACCATGCTTCAAAGCGGAACCCTTTGCACGTGTGATGCACTAAAAATGCAGTTGCACTGAAATCAACTGCAATATAATATTGACTTGCAAGTGCGAGTTGATTAAAAAGGGTTTCTGTAATTTTTGACGCTTTCGCGGTTATTACACATTGGAGTAAAACAACTATAACAAATTAAACTTGTAATAGTAATAGTTTCTGATGCCTTTGCACTTTACTACATTTTAGTGTTTCACTATCGTTAGCTTAGTCGGCTACGAATATGGAAAGTGTTGTTTTCGAAAAGTCAGAAAATAAAATTACGCGAGTTAAATCCATTAATAAACTTGTATAAGTAATAATTTCTGATATCTTCGCACTTTTTAGTAAAACTATCGTTAGTTTAGTCGGTTACGAATATGGAAACTGAAAAGTTTCCGAAACAAGTAAAATTACGCGAGTTAAATCCATTAAGGTTTCTTTATTTCAACAAAAAAGGCTCTGTTATTATTTATTAAAATAGGGCATAAATAATATATTTAACTTTTTAAAAGAATATTTACTTTTATGAGAGATAAAAATAATGAAAGAAGTCTTTTATCCAGCATCTAATTAAATTTTATTGTTATGATATTATTTTTGTAATAACGTCGTCGAGCCTTTATTCTATCTTACTTTTCCAATTAATTATTTTGGTATCTTCATTATTTTTTTATTAATCTTTAAAAAAACTCTGTCTATAAAAAGAAAGTTTAATATTTCCCCGGGAGAGAGTTGTTTAGTTGTTGCTGCAGAAATTATGTTTGAACTTCAAACTACTTTAACAATTACTTGAAAGAGTTAATAAAAAAATATTGTTTATTTTATGGAATTTGTTTTAGGACTTTTATAGCTAATATTCTTGGGCGAGTGGAGCGCAAATACTTACTTTCAAAATTTTAAAAATCACATAATAACAAATCACGTCGTATATTTACATTACATAATATAAAACAAAATCGCTTTCGCTATCTGTCCGTCGCTATGTAGCTTAAATCTTTAAAACTACGCAACGGATTTTGAAGCGGTTTTTTTAATAGATACAGTGATTCAAGAGGAAGGTTTATAGGACTCGTGCGAAGTCGGGCGCGTCGCTAGTTAGACATAAATATCACATAATAAACTAAAATAATAATTTCTTACTTACTCCAGTCTTACGATTCATTATAATTTTTTTTAATAACCTGTCTTATCGTATTGGAATGAAACAGTACAGTTTCCATAATCGTAGCACGACTGAGCTGACAATAGTCTAACGCTAAAGAATCCTTAACGTCAGCTAATAAAATAAAATAAAAATAAGCAAGTTAAATCCGTTAATAGTTATTTCATTCCAATGTGTAATAACCGCGAAGGCATCAGAAATTATTCTGTCTTACCGTACTTGTAGACTTTCATAATAAAAATCGGTATTGAAATTCTATTAGCAGCTTACCTCAGTTCTCACAACTTTTATTACGTAATTGTAAAATGAAATCGATCAAAGGACCGGTATAGCGAGTGCCTCTTGAGGTATAGTCGAATTGCTAAGAAAAGTACCGCGGATGTATGGCGCAAAAGTATAAGAAATAGAGTTATTTCGATTACTTTTAATAGCTATTACATTAGATTAGATTTAACTCGTGTATTTTTAAATGTTTTGCTGACTTTTTCGCATTCGTTGCAAATTAAGCAAACGATAGTCTAACACATGTCGTCTATTTTGTCAATAAAAAAAAATAAGCATGTCGAAATTTGGGATGATTTGTGACGTCACTTTGTGGTTAAAACTGTGAAAGCATTTGTTTAATTAATAAAATCGAGTTATCCCTACTAATACTATAAATGCGAAAGTAACTCTGTCTGTCTGTCTGTTAGAGTGAGCTCTACGCGGACGAAGTCGCGGGTGGAAGCTAGTACCTATTTAATAATTAATGGGATTGTCTCAAAACGAAAACGAAAACGGAACCATGCTGTTAATTAGTTACCTATATGTTATTTTTTCTTAAGTAAGTATTTTATTTGATAATGATATTTTTACCAAGACCAGAGTAGGAAATTAAGATCTCAGTGAGATTTGAACCCACACCTATACGCGGGGCACCGTGCTCATTCCAGTAAAACACTGACTGTCACTACAGCGCCAATTTTATTTTAAACTAGCGGTTCGCCCCTGCTTCGCACGGATCCCTAATTTTTTTCAAAATATTTTATAGCCTATGTTACTCAGGGTGAACGTAGCTTCCCAACAGAGAAAGAATTTTTAAAATCGGTCCAGTAGTTTTTGAGCCTATTCATTACAAATATACAAAAATAGGTACAAATCTTTCCTCTTTATAATATTAGTATAGATGTATCTAAACGTCAGCATTTTAAATAATATACAGGAATTAAATCTGTTATTAGTTTTATTGCAAACAGTACAATTTTTTTTCATAATGATGATGACTAATTTTAATATTTGTTAGGTAGGAAATAACCTATTTATTTTGACGTAACCCCAAATCTTTTTTGGTTTGCACCACACTCGCTTAGCGCAATGTCACTCTAAGTACAATTGCAATCACAACAATTGTACTCATTGTGTTTTTTACCAATAACTCTATAGAAGAATTGCTTTGTGGCGTATTTTTACTTTGTCAACGCTCGACGGTACACTTTGCCATTCTTAACAGCTAAATGCTTTTGATGTTTTATTTATTATGGTAAATTGGGTATTTAAGTAGACTTAATCTTAATATGTTTAATTAAAGGGAGTTTTTTCATCGTTTAACTTGTTTAATCTTAAATAAACATTTAAATGCTGTCATTCTTTTAAGAGGTATTTTAGGTATTTTGTCATACAATTTAATTATCCACGTTATGATGCATATAATCCCTACTAATATTATAAATGCGAAAGTAACTCTGTCTGTCTGTCTGTCTGTCTGTCTGTTACGCTTTCACGCTAAAACTACTGGACCGATTTAAATGAAATTTGGTACAAAGAAAGTTTGGAGCCTGAGAAAGGACATAGGCTACTTTTTAACCGACTGCAAAAAAGGAGGAGTTCCACGCGGACGAAGTCGCGGGCAGAAGCTAGTATCAAATATTATATTAGTCGTCAATACAATATCGGGTTTAAGAATTTTATTTCTCATAAGAATAACAAATAATTCACTTACATGAGAAAATTAACATAAAAAATTGTGTACAATATTTGAAACGGAGGGCTTAAAACTAACATGCGAAGCTAAGAAAAAGTATTAACAAAAGAGGGTAGAATTTTTAAACGACTACCAGAACAGTATGTCAAATGAAATATGTCAAATGAAAGTGACCAATTTAGAGATTTAAAACAAACCAATTGGTATTGATTTCAAACCAAGTGCGTTACGCAATTGGCGTGGCGTAATAATTATTGAAAAGTGTAATAATCGCGAAAGCATTACAAACGACTAGTGTTTATTGCTTAAAAGAAAAAGGCAAAAGCCTTCACAACTTTACAGACTCTTAGGACTTTGTCGATAATTTACCTACTTTTATTATAACTTTGAGTATTTCTCTTGTAGCGCTAGTTTCCATAGCAAAGGGAGAAAAAATATTATTCCCTCCTAGGACCTTTTGCACTTTGAAGGATTCTTGAACGATTTATGAATAATTTATATCTCGCGTAAATTTGTATCCTGACCACGGCTTTTTAGTTTTGTATGATTTCTTTTGCGTCAAGTGCGAGTGTTTCGAACGCACATTATTTTGTAAAGTTACTTTTTAATTACTTGTGTTTAAGTATTTTATATTTGTGTTTTGGTTTGTTATGTAATATTATTATAATATCAGTTAGTATTAAACGTTAGAAAGGAAACAATTCGCCGTGTATTGTAACCATATTTTAAGTGATAAACTTTCTATTATAAAAAAACGAACTACATAAAATTAGACAGATTCCTTACAATCATGATTGAAAGCGGTATAACTAAAGTCATAAAATCTCATCGATTTGCTAACGTCATATAAATCCCCTAACAAAATGACATGGCAATATTAGAACGAGTGCGCGAGACAAATTTTATTTTGGCGTGTCACATCAGATATTTAATTTGCGACTACCCTACTAGTAGCCAGATATACCTCGTTAGACACGGTGTCGATTTAGGTATCATTACGAGCTAAATGAAAATGATAGTATCGTTTGGAAATCTATACTAATATTATAAAGCTGAAGAATTTGTTTGTTTGTTTGAACGCGCTAATCTCAGGAACTACGGGTTCGAATTCAAAAATTCTTTTTTTGTTGGATAGACCATTTATCGAGGAAGGCTTTAGGCTATATAACATCACGCTGCGACCAATAGGAGCGAAGAAACAGTGGAAAATGTGTAAAAAACGGGGAAAATATGAAGCTTTATGAAGAAGTGAAAGAAGATTTTGACAGATCTTTGACGAAACAATCGGACGGGCAGGACGACGTCTGCCGGGGCCGCTAGTTATAAATAAACGGATGGAAGTAGGTATTTGATAGTGATATAAAAAAATAAGTTTATATGTGAGTGTAGTTTTAATTAGGTATGTGTTGCTCTATTTATGAGCAACCAGGCATAATATGGGTCTCGTGTGTTTCCTACCAAGTTGGTAGTAATATGACTTTAAGGCATATTAATGTGGATCTTGTATGACTTAAAGTCTTATACTAACTTAATAGTAATAAGGTATGTCTCTTTTAGCGAAGAATCATACCTACATAATCTATACTAATCTATACTAATATTATAAAGCTGAAGAGTTTGTTTGTTTGTTTGTTTGAACGCGCTAATCTCAGGAACTACTGGTTCGAATTCAAAAATTATTTTTTTGTTGGATAGACCATTTATCGGGGAAGGCTTTAGGCTATATAACATCACGCTGCGACCAATAGGAGTGAAGAAACAGTGGAAAATGTGTAAAAAACGGGGAAAATATGAAGCCTTATGAAGAAGTGACAGAAGACTTTGACAGATCTTTGACGAAACAATCGGACGGGCAGGACGACGTCTGCCGGGGCCGCTAGTCCATAATATGGTTGTTGGCTTTCGAATAGCGGCCCTGGTTATAGCACAAAACATTATTAAAATATATAGATAACTTTTAATGATTTTTTTATGAAGCAAATAAACTTCAAGAACCTTTGTACGTGTATTTGTTTTGTTATTACTTCACTTTCTGCAATTGTCTTGTTGTAAAATAAGTAATACAAATGATCTATATAGGAAGGTACCTAGCTATAGTCTGATATATTCAAAAGGGTTAACATATACTTACATACAGTTCTATATATTATATCCACAAGCTATTTGCCGTTTGGATACCCGGAAGCTGCGAAAGGTTTGCGAATCAACATTATCAGTTGATCCCATCCGGTCCACATTTTACTAAATAAAATGGCGTTTGTGCTTTTGCTAATATTGTTTGTCATTTGATGTTCTTATACTTACAAATCCTGTCGCTTTGTCGACGTTGGATTAACTTCCTACGTACGTAGGAATATCCCTTAAATAAATATGGAAAAGGGGTAGGTTGTGATATTTCACTAGTATCACTAATTATTCCTTTGATACTGACGGATACACGCAGAGCCCAAACCGCTGATTGTAGAGACCTAAAACTTGGAGGGTACCTATGTTCTTTGTATGACGTAAAAGAGGGAGTGAAAAAGGGGGGCAAAGTTTGTATGGGAGAAGGTGATTATTTTGTCCTATCTTTTAAAAATTTAGTGTCAACATTCATTAACAGAATTATAGTATGTGTATGTATAGGTACCGTCTGAAAAAGTAAAGACTTGTAATTTCATTTCTTGCTTCTTCAGGGAAAACTCACAAATTCCGGGGATTTCTTTAAATACGCCAATTAGTGTGAAGTTTCGGTGTTTGTTTGGGACTTTTTTGTCCGTTTGTTCTTTGATTTTATTTAAATAGAATGTACCTACCCTCCTAATTGTGCATTTAGGAGATTCTTGGTCTCATTTGCTTGATTGTATATGATTTTATTTTTAATTTTGTAATAATGCAAAAATATAGTTTAAATAGATAAATGTTTATTTATTTATTTACACTTTATTGCACAATAAAACAAATGTACAAACGGCGGACTTAATGCCATAAGGCATTCTCTACCAGACAACCATTAAAGCAAACAAATGTGATAGCACTTCTGCTTGATAGTTATTGTAGCTATACAAGGTAGATAATAAATAATATTTTTTTAATTTAATGAATTGCATCTGTCAAACATAGAGCTATATTTTATGTATCTGTGGGTAAGATATCTATTTCCTTTAATATCAGTGATTATGATAATACCTGATGCCTCCGCGGTTAGTCCACACACTCTAACGCTAAGCTTTAGCGTTAGACTACCGTCAGCTCAGTCCTGCTACGAATATGGAAACTGTAAAGTTTTCAAAACATCAAAATAAAATTAAATACACCCTTTGGAATGAAACAACTTTTAACGGATTTAACTCGCGTATTTTTATTTTATTTTATTAGCTGACGTTTCGGATTCTTTACAGTTTCCATAATCGTAGCACGACTGAGCTGACAATAGTCTAACGCTAAAGTGATTTCACACCAGGAATCCGAAACGTCAGCTAATAAAATAAAATAAAAATACGCGAGTTAAATCCGTTAACAGTTGTTTCATTCCAATGTGTAATAACCGCGAAGGCATCAGAAATTATTAAATACACCTGTTAAATCCGTTAGTATTTTATTCCAATCAGTGATAATATTAATTACGTCATTCATGCACCCACGTCATGCATTTTAAAACGCCGTCAACACGTCAAACCAACCGTCATGTAAGTAAAATCCCATTTCACGGATGACCGGAATACCAATAAAATGTGCAAGATTAAACCGGCAATTTGTATTAAATAGTCACCAAATTGATCCATGACGTCACTTCCGGGGTGACGTCACAGGAAGTGATCGGCATTAGTCCGTTTTAATGGATACTACTTTATACCCTTGGGAATAGTTTGATGGGGTTTTGAAATTCGTATTAATTTAGGGTAATTTTGTGGGTATTTTGTTTATAATGTTTCGGTTGATTGCGTTGATGGGTATTCGGAAAGTGGTTTTTGAATTGCGTTTCACGGCTTGCGTCGGCGCATTGTAGACAACGATGTCAGTACACCTGCCTCTGGCACGCTTATTCGACTTTTGTACAGCTTATATAGAACTCTGTTGCTACTTTATTAATATCACTAGCAGTTCACCTTCGCACGGATCCCTATTTTTTTCAAAATATACTATAGCCGATGTTACTCAGGGTGAACGTAGCTTCTCAACAGTGAAAGAATTTTTCAAATCGGTCAGCCGTTTTGGAGACTATTCAATCTAAACAAACAAACCTTTCCTCTTTATTATATTAGTATAGAGTAGTACCTATATTTTAATATTTTTCTTTTCTCAGACAAAAAAGAACAAGTGACGTCAAAAGCTCCTAGTTCCGAACTTTTAAACCGCTTAACTATTTCATTTAATGAAAAGAAAAGAAAAAATGTGTTTTCAAACATTTCTGGTAATCTAATTGATACACAAAGAAACCAAAATCATTCGTCATACCAATCGCATGACATATGTGAATGACTCAAAACCTGACTAAGTGATTTTCTATAATATAATAAATAGGTAAAGTTTGTTTGTTTAGATTGTACGGGCTCGTAAACGACTGGACCGATTTGAAAAATTCTTTCACTGTTAAAAAGCTACACTATTTCCGAGTGATATAGGCTATAGAAAAAGGGATCCGAGCGAAGTCGGGGCGAGCCGCTAGTCCGTATATATTTTTCATTTATTTCCATCGCTTATCACTTGTCTGGTAGTAACGCATTCACTTGTTCTTCCTACTAAAGCATAACAGTGTATTTTTTTATTTATATAGGTACTAGCGTTCCCGGCAGACTTCGTCCCGCCCGGCAAAGAATCGATTTGACAGTTGTCATTGTTTATACAATTTTTAACTAATGAGATCAGTTTTTTTTAACCGAAACATGATAAAAAGTATCGTATGTCCTTTTCCTGGCTCTAAGCTACCTCCCCGCAAATTTTCAGTCAAATCGGTTCAGCCGTTCTCGAGTTATAAATGGTGTAACTACTAACACGACTTTTTTTTATATATATAGACTAGCTTCCGCCCGCCACTTCGTCCGCGTAGTACTCCTCCTTTTTTGCAGTCGGTTATAAAGTAGCCTATGTTCTTTCTCAGGCTCCAGACTTTCTTTGTACCAAATTTCATTTAAATCGGTCCAGTAGTTTTAGAGTGAAAGCGTAACAGACAGACAGACCGACAGACAGAGCACTTATAATATTTACTTTTTTACTTTCGCATTTATAATATTAGTTAGGATTTATTGATATTCTAACTCTAAGATGCACCAAATTCACACAAAACTTACAATACACTTGCACCTATTCAAGTACAAGTTATTGTTACTTTCGCTACGGACTCTTCAGAGTTCATTCATAAATGCGATAGTCAGTTATTCTGGAGTTAGTAATTGATGAGTGTGTGTGAATGAATGAATGAATGAATGGATGTATGGTACAAAGGCAGTGGTGTGTAAAATATCACCGTATTTAGGTAGCGGTGTCTTTGAGATCTGAGAGCAATTGCTAGGGCCATTAAAAAGGTTGGTAAGAGATATTACAGTTTATTTGTGTATACGGTATTATATAATACGTCTGCTGTCACAGAAAATATATACCCTTATGTACCTAATACTTATAGAAAAATAAGGCAAAAAAATAGGTACCTAATTGATGAAAACAACAAAATTATAAATCAAGAAAATTTAGCTTGAGTGTACCTACGTCAAGAATTGTGTATGTTGTAATGTGTTGTTTTGACGGCCTGTTGGTCTAGTGGTTAGAGGCCCTGACTACGAAACCGGAGGTTGCGGGTTCGAATCCCGCTAGGGGCAGATGTCAATGTGATGAGCACTGGCATCTGTACCTGAGTCTTGGATGTCTTATATGTATTTATGTACTTATATTTATCCGTTGTCTAGTACCCATAACACAAGCAAAGCTTTGCTTAAAATGGGACTAGATAATTGGTGTGAATTGTCCAAAGATATTTATTTATTTATTTAATATGGTAAAGTGCCTACAAAATATATAATGTGATTAAATAAAACCTCTATGTGTTTTAAAGGTAGGTACTTACAAAAATCCTATAACGGATTAACCGTTAAGTTTTAGCGGTAGGTACTTAAGTAAAATAGGTATATATTTATAATATGAATATTTCTTTTTTAAATTTACATGGCTTATTAAATTTCAGTTTGTTTTGATAAAATGTAGGTAAGATATTTGAGTCAATAGATCAAACCATTTTATTTAAACATATTCAGAACATTCAAGTTTCCATATTAGCCGACGAAGTAGTTGACTACGCAAACATTGAGGAATTTTAGATACTACATTATTAAAAAAAAAGCATAGTCCCAATTCCAAGTTTTCTTCAAACGACAAAAGCACGATCCTGCCCCGCCCCCTCTAATTGATTGCATAACTGCCGGCTTCTATTCATTCATTCACACATCCATTCATTCATTTAAGAATCATTCGACATGCGGCGACAAATCGGCTCGCTACATCCTATTGTCATTCATCGCTTTCAATAATCAATCCATTTTAAGCTTTATAAGTCAAGAAACTAGGTAGGATATTCCAATGTGAATATTAAGCATTGATACGCAGTTATCGTATTATAGTTATAATGTGTTATAGATGGAATTTCATGCATGCCTCTTCTTCCCCGTTTTATTCGTAAGTCAGACATTTTGTCGCCATTATATTCAGAAGTGCTACTTGTGAGTGAATGAATGAATGGAATGGGATTTGTTATGGCGAATGGGTTTCTTTGAGAGCTATTTTGGCTATTTAGGGATGTTTTTTTAAATAGATTTTTGTTATCGATTATTTAAGTATCAATGACTTTTGCATTTTTGTTAATGTAAGAAAATGTTACTACTATTTTTAAGACATCATGATGAGAAAGTTTCTTAATTAAAGTACATACCTGAACTTATTTAATTTATTTATAATTTATTGGTACCTAATCTATAAAATTCTATTAAGTATATGAGAGTTTTTGTGATTAATATAGAATGGGAAGTATTAAAATATATGAGATATAAATATGGTTATTTATTTTTTTACGTACCTACTATATAATCTAAATCTTAAGATAAAACACCTATTCAACATAGGTAATAAAATATTTTCCAAACATAATATGAAATGACGGAAAATCCTGAAAAGCACATCATAAAATTATACTAACCCAACAAAAGCGGCGAGTACCCGGTAGAAGTCATAAAACGGCTCATAAAAGAAAAATCCGATGTCAAAATCAATAAACGTCATATTACGATAATTTACGGTTTATCAATAACAAATTCAATAGAAGCATCCATACAATGATACAACACGGCTCGTGGACAGCATCTGTTCCTTTCATCCCTCAGATCATCATTTGTCGAATCATTTAACATCTTCCCGTCACGCTTTCCACTTATTAACAATTTTTATATCATTTCTACAATAAATTTTATGCCAAATAAAATTCCTCGCCCCGCCCCCTCCCATAAATAACGCAGTAAAAGACAAATTTTGTGACAAAAAGCTTTTTTCTGACACAATTTTACGCAAAGGGGGTCCCGCGTAAAATCGTTGTTAATCTATTGTTGGGTGGAATGGAATGCTTCAGTTTTGTGCTAAAATTGCGTTTAATGTTGAGTTTTATTTGGATTTGTGGTTTCGAGGGATCGGTTTTTGTGGTGCTTAAAACGGCAGCGAGAGCTCTTCGCATCATTTGTCGTTTTAGCGAAATATATTCTTAACACGCGAACAGAATGCCGTTAGAAAAGATAAAATAAAACAAGTACAGATTGGCGTAAGACTATTGTCAGCTCAGTCGTGCTACGATTAAATACGATATTTAAATACTACGATGGAAACTGTAAGGAATCCGAATCGTCAACAAATAAAATAAAATACGCTAGTTAAATCCGCTAATAGTTGTTCCATTTCAAAGTATAGATTCATTTATTTCTCAAAAGTTATACAATAATATACCTTATCTACATTAGGTATTATTTCAAATTATCTATACGTAGTCATGTTGAGATCGTTAAAACAAGAACAATAAGCTTAACTAATGGACTTAACTCGCTTATTTTATTTTATTTGCTGACGTTCTGATTACTTTACAGATCCTATATTCGTAGCACGACTGAGCTGATGATAGCCTAACGTTAGTGCATGTTTTAGTTGTTTCATTCCAATGTGTAATAACCGCGAAAGTACCAGAAATTATTTTAATAACATTACGATTAAAAAAGTTAAACATATAATAATAATTTTATTTTTTAACGTAACGGTCCCAATATAATATTATTATCAATTCCTTACCTACTCAAAATTTTTAATAAGTACTTTTACTGACTTCCATGCTTATTTTGTCTGCCGTCTGCCCTAGAGGCAGCGTCGTCGCCTTGTTACCGGCACGTGTCGAACTAAAACACACTGATTACTGTTTGTGTATTTAATAAATTGTAATAAGCAAAATCATAATTACACGTGGATTAGTGTCTAAAATGTAATTATAGGAGGGATCCTAGTGAAGTTAATAATATAGATATTATATTACGTAATAATCTTATCTAAGAAATATTTTAAAAGCGAAAGTGTTAGTTATAACTTTTACACGATTTGAAAGAATTTTAGTATAAATACATTTTATTTTGGTAGGACATAGGCTTCCTTTTTATTATTTGACACCTTTATAAGAAAATAATTTCTAAAATTTTCGCGGTACAGGAATATTATTAGTGCTGTACTATTTTCAGCGTAATCTGCTATGAATATGGAAACTGTTAAGTTTTCGAAACGTTAGCATAAAATTAATATACCGTATATTAAATCCGTAGTACGTATATTAAATCTGTTATGATTCTTTGTAATATTTAGGACCAAAGGAAGCTCTTTGCCACTTTTCTAGCGCATTTAGTTATTACCCTTTGAAAATACGATACACACGTGATAATACTGATAATAAAGTGAAAATAATTAGACCTGGTGTTTGTATTTTCCAGAAAAGTTGTAAATATCTCAAGACTTACTTCGTACTTTGAAAGCACTTTTTTCAAGTGGCATTACATTACTAACTTACAAAAAGTTCTATTGTGGTCACAATTAGGAAACAAACCCAATTATACGACAAAAATACAGTAAAAATAAACACAAAACGTAATAAAAGCACACTTACCACAATGACAATTAATTATTTGTATTCATGTACCCTTAGTACATTTGTAAAGCATTTTCATTATGCGTTAAGTATTTCGCATACGTTTCTACGATTTCAATTATATAAGTACTTATAATTACGTCATTGGATTTTATACTCTATGTACAGTGCTAAAAAGCTAAAATTGGAAGTCTTATTGAATCAATTTTGTCACATTTGACCAAGTCATAGAACCCCTTATGCGATTTTATCATTAAGCAAAATAAAACCGTGTTCCATGTGCTGAAGGTCGTTTATTGCATACAGATTCTGTATTGGGACGTTTTGATTCGTAACGCATTTTTACCCTTAAAACATGCATTAGACCTTTCAACGCAGTTCGGCTAACAAATGTTGATCAATTTTGAATGTTATTCTTTTAACAATACAGGTGAAGGTAAACTTGCTGGGATGCAAATGATAATTTGGTTTTATATAAAGCTATTGACACAGTGTGACGAATTCAGCCAGTTGGTGTTTTTGAATTTAACATTTAATTTGTTTTCTTTATTCTACTCGAATGCATTGAGTTTGTATGCAGTGGTGACAATCGTGATTCGATATGCTGACGTCATTATTTTAATTAGTGACAAACTGTATGCAGATTGAAATAAAAAAAAATAGATTTATGTGATGATAATTATATGATATTGTTTGTTTTGTGTTTAGGAAGCTATTATTAGCTTTGTTACAAAATGTTTTTAATAACACTTACTTTTTTATTCCGAACAGGAACTATTAGAACTTAGGACCTAAGTACATATTTTATTCCAGAGATGGATTTATCGTGTCGTGCAACGAGTAAAGGTCACAAAATATGAGCATGCAAGTTTTAGACCAATTTAAAAAATATGTTAAAATCAATGACTGTATAAATCACTTTAGCGTTAGACTATTGTCAGCTCAGTCGTGCTACAATTATGGAAACTGTAAAGAATCCGAAACGTCAGCTAATAAAATAAAATAAAAATACGCGAGTTAAATCCGTTAATAGTTGTTTCATTCCAATCAATGATTTAGTAAATCCTAACTAATATTATAAATGCGAAAGTAACTCTGTCTGTCTGTCTGTCTGTTACGCTTTCACGCTAAAACTACTGGACCGATTTAAATGAAATTTGGTACAAAGAAAGTCTGGAGCCCGAGAAAGAACATAGGCTACTTTTTAACCGACTTAAAAAAAGGAGGAGTTCCACGCGGACGAAGTCGCGGGCAGAAGCTAGTGATTTTATATATTGGTAGCATCATTAGCCAGATTTTTTAAAATAGGTACTCTCTCTAAGTTTATTAAAATACTAGTTACAAGGTATTTATCGTATTCTTCATTAAACGACGAAGCGAAGAATGCTAACAATTGTTAGCATTTTTATAATGATTCCAAATGTGAAACTTTTCGTACTGAATTTTTTATCAACTTTTTGTTAAGAAAACTCCATTTTCCGTGGACTAAAGTTTTCGACGACAAATCGCATTAAAATTAATGAACTCAACTTTTATTCATATCATAAGGAATGTTTTTAGGGACGGGAAAAAATGAAACCAATGTGCGAGAAAATGTTTTTATTGTGTACATAATTAAAAACTTCATAAATAATAAACAATAACTTTGGATATAACATTGTTTTCCAATTTTCTCATCGTTTAAAACCTGTGGACTGTAATCTAATAACTAATACCTAACATTTAAAAAGCGAGTGGTTTCTTTTACTGTTTATTACCAACTGACGCTTACAATTTTGAATATAAAACAAAACACAAATATAATTATTCAAAACCTAAAACATAAATAAAAAGTATAAAACTATAAAAAGAGGTTGCATCGTCAACATTCCTTGGACTGCCACGAATATTTAAATACTAAAATTTTCCAAATCAGTTCAGTCGTTCTCGAGTTTTAGCGACACTAACGAACAGCAATTCAATTATTTATATAGATATACTTAATATTGAAAATATATAACGAAGCATAACATAAAACAATAGTAAACCACGTCCCCAAAGTCGTTTTCTCATATCGGTCAATTCTCGTCGCATCTTTTATGATATTGGGTTTTACGACCCGTCGGGCAATCGGTCGTTCGACGTGTCGGTCGATCAGGCGTCCATGTGATAATCGTAAACCACCTCGTAATTCTAGATTTACCGCCTTAGAATGCCCGCTATATGGAAAAGTATGGAAAAATATTGAAGAAGATAGAATGGGGATAGCTTTTAGGGGTTATCGCATAAATATCGACTGCAGTGGATCGGCAACGCCGCGCCAAGAACTGTGGAAGACGTCTAGCCATTTATGGTACAAATATCAACTCGGTACTGGATAGGCAACGCCACGCCAAAAACCGTGGAAGACGTCTAGCCCGTTATGGTACAAATTTCAACTCGATAATGGATAGGCAACGGTACGCCAAGATATTGAAGACTTCTACCGAAACTTCGTGTCAAAATTGGGTTAAATGATTATAAAATATTTTTGATTATAGATTATTATTCCTATATAGAACCTTATTTAACTAACTATATACATAGTAACATTTCTTTGAAAATAAAATACAAATTTTCAACCCCCACATCTTTTCTTAGGGTTGTTTTCTTAAAATTCACAGTTTGAATATAACTGTCTAAATAGCGCACTAAAATATAAAATACAAATTAAATACAAAATTTCAACCCCCACATCTTTTCTTTCTTTTCTTAGGGTTGTTTTCTTAAAATTCACAGTTTGAATATAACTGTCTAAATAGCGCACTAAAAAGAGAAAAATAATAATTTTGTCTTTTATAACGACTAGTATTTTGGTTATTACATTGATATTTTTGGAGTCGGTGCCAGCTAATGCAGTAACTCTTCACTCTCAACTCTTCACTAAGGTGCTCAAGTTTGTTTGAGGCTGGCACCGACTCCAAAAATATCAACGTAACAACCAAAATACTAGTCGTTATAAAAGACAAAATTATTATTTTTCTCTTTTTAGTGCGCTATTGTTTTTTGTTGCCTTTTAGTTTTTTTTCGGCGGTTAAATTTTTTTATTAAAAAGTTATTATTTTATAATTTTCTGTGGCCATAATTTGTACAAATTATTACATGCTTAATTTTGAATTAGGTACTTTTGAAATAGCTACCTACCATGTTTTTGCTATTAACTTTTAGTGAACAGTAAATTACCGCTATTTTCCCACCCTTAAGGTAGGTTTCTTTTTCCAAATTTTTATGGGATCAACTTTGAGGTATGCCCTATCCAATAAAAAAAGAATTATCAAAATCGGACTACTCTGTAATAAGTTACGCGTGGTCATACGATACAATCGGTGCGTGAAAAATTAACTCTCTCTCAATCATCCCCTCTTTTCCTACCCTTAGGGTTGGAATTTTTTTTCCAAATTAAAATGGGACCAATTTCGAAGTATACCCTTTCCAATAAAAAAAGAATTATCAAAATCCAACCACTGTGTAAAAAGTTATGCGTGATCATACATAAAAAAATAAAATAAAAAAATATACGCGACGACTTGAGAACCTCCTCCGTTTTTTTCGTCGGTTGAAAATACAAATTTTCAACCCCCACATCTTTTCTTAGGGTTGTTTTCTTAAAATTCACAGTTTGAATATAACTGTCTAAATTCCACGTTTCTGTTATATATAATATACCTACTTATATATATAGTAATATATATATATATATATATTATATGTGTTATATATATACGTATATGTATGTTGTAATATAGTGTTTGTTTATTGAACAACGCTTTAAGATAAGCTCTTGAGTAAGTCTAGCGTGAAAGTAGACTGAGGCGAGATAAAAGAAAATACAGTATCTAAATTAATAATATGAACAGCAAAATATGATCATAATTAATTTTTGTTTTATATTCGACTAAATCTCTTTAAGAGATTACGTTAAGCTTTTTAATACATTATTTTTCAGAAATGTCTCTTGTAAAATACGAACCCGGCACAGAACGGATTAAGTCAAATAATTAAAAAAACAATGTCCATCTATTAGAGTTTCTAACAAGCAATTTACTTGATTAAAACTCGAAGCAAGATGGAACGAACAAAATCAAAGGATTGTGAGCTCTTAATCCATTATTTCCTTCTAGAATACTAATTCTGTAAAGGGTGGGATGCAGAAAAAACAGCAGGCTTAATTATTTCTGATAGTTTCTATAACTACATATAAACAGAATCAAAATTGGTTCATGCGTTAGGGAGTTATGATGCTACAGACACACACACACACACACACACACACACACACACACACACATACACACACACACACACACAGAGAGAGAGAGAGAGTCTGCCATTGATACGGGAACTGTACAGGTAAGTATTCAAATATTACCATAAATGTAAATGGAAGTTAAATCCTAATATTAAGTTGTTTTATTCTATATTATGTAGCTAGTTCTAACTTGGTTTTAACAATATATTTTTTATAGATAGTTTTGATACATCTACTCGTCCCAAAAAGGATCTTGAAGGATAGACAGACAGACAGCAAAGTGGGTAAGCAAGGTTCTAAAAATACTACATACTTACTAGCTTAGATACTTTGGAATGAAACAACTATTAACGGATTTAACTCGCGTATTTTTATTTTATTTATTTGTTGACGTTCCGAATTCTTTACAGTTTCCATAATCGTAGCACGACTGAGCTGAGATAGTGTAACGCTAAAGTCTAACGTTATCGTTCCAATGTGTAATAACTGCGAAGGCATCCGAAATTATTAACCCTACTTATATTATAAATTAAATAAACTTTTTAATCGACTGCAAAAAAGGAGGAGTTCCACGCGAACGAAGTCGCGGGCAGAAGCTAGTAGTATATATTATAGATACTTCTAATATTTCACTGGCGTACTGTCACAAAGTCTACTGCAATTCATTTCAGTATCAAGTTTACAATTAGTATGGAAGCGGCGTCACCTGCCACCAAACATTCAAATGTAGTTTTACTAATTACTTACTCACTGATTGGCTTCCAGCCGTGACGCGTGACGCGTGACAAGTGTCACGTTGACATACCTTGGAGACTTGGAGTGACATGGTTAACTGTATGACAATCTTGACTCGATTTAGACTAGTATTAGTGACAAGTATATAATAGGTAATGGTACAAAAGGGACCCTATTAATGTGTCACGTAGGTACACAACATTAGGTAGTTTAATTAAAAATCGGCTAAGTGCGAGTCGGACTGGCGCACGAAAGTGTTTTTTTACGACGTGCAGACGTCGTCCTGCCCGTCCAATTGTTTCGTCAAAGATCTGTCAAAGTCTTCTGTCACTTCTTCATAAGGCTTCATATTTTCCCCGTTTTTTACACATTTTCCACTGTTTCTTCGCTCCTATTGGTCGCAGCGTGATGATATATAGCCTAAAGCCTTCCTCGATAAATGGTCTATGCAACAAAAAAGAATTTTTGAATTCGAACCAGTAGTTCCTGAGATTAGCGCGTTCAAACAAACAAACTCTTCAGCTTTATTATATTAGTATAGATAAAAACTTCAAGAATCATTTTTGTTGTACCTATATGAGACTATTTAAATATTTATTTCATTCTATTTTTTAGTACTTTTTATTATAGCGGCAGCAGAAATAGGTACATCATCTGTAAACATTTCACCTGGCTAATCGTTACAGCCTTGGTGATAGACAGACGGATGAACGGATATCGGAGTTTCAGTTATAGGGTTCCGTTTTACCCTTACAGAATAAAACAAATATTTAAGGGGGCACCCTAAAACCAACGTGATTTTCATGGATAATGGTACTACGTGCGCTAATCCGACTCGCACTTGACTGGTTTGATAGATCTTTGTTAGTCCAAATAGAAAAAGATTTAATAAAATCTTTGCTATCTCACGATATGGTCATTATTTGTTTCTTTACCAATATGATTGCGTGTTAACAAATCATAATTTACAACAATTTTCTTTACAAATATCTGTTGTAGGTAATGACGTATTATTTTCACATATCCGTTTATATGTTCAGTATGTTCACACCTCCTGAGCAACCGGGTTTGGTTACATTATTGCAAGAAGCGGAAAAACCGTGCATGTTATTTAATTTTTCTTTACTAATTTGAATAAAATAACAGTAATGGATTTAATTCCCGTACCTATATCAGTTTTAATAATTTATTTTCACATACCTACTTAAAGTTTAATATTGATAGTACATGTACCTACTCGTAATGTACCTACTTAAGCTCATAATAATTATAGGTACCTACTCATTACTGATGCTTTCGCAAAATACGGAATAAAATATTTATAAAGCATTTAAAACAGATTTGTATTAGACCATCGTCAGATCAGTCTCCTACGAATATGAGAATTGTAATATATTCGAAATTTCCTTATAAATACGAGAGTTTATAATCCACTATTTATTATTTTATTAGAACAGATTTTAAAAAAGCCTTACTTACAACAAATAGACGATTTAAGTAGGTACATATTACATAAGCGAACGAAAAGTCAAGTCGCCCGATTTCGATTGCTAACGTCAATTTTAAATATTTTTTTCGTTCTCGAATGTCAAATGTCATTTGTCTAAGGGTAATAAACAAAGATAGTTCGCTTGCGTTTCTCCGCTTCCGCTGCATTAATAAAGTCTCACCCTTGCAGCCGTTACTTACAGTAGAACACGCGAATCGACGATAAAAAGCGTTTTTTATTGACAACTTTTATTATCAGAAAAGCAGTATATCGTACTTTTATACTTTCACAGGAATACTGTTCTTGGTTGAATAAATGATTTTTGGCATTAATGATTTCTGATGCTTTCGCGGTTATATGGGTGCTGTAAAGTTGTCGAAATGTCAGAACATAAAACAATAAAATACGCTGGTTAAATCTGTTAGGTATAGTTATTTCATTCCAATATTTTTACCTGTTTGGTCGTTTTGGAGCCTAGTCAATACAAACAAACAAACAAACATATTTTTCCTCTTTATTATATTACCAACGGTTCCGGTAGACATCTTTCTGCCCGTTTGAAGTTCAAATTGACTTTAAATTTTAGTTAGAAAAAGTTTGCATGGGAAAAAGAAAAGGGCTATTTTTAAGGTTTTCTCGGCAATTATCCGTTTTTTTTTGTTTAAAAAACATCCTTGGACTTCAACGAACATTTGAAAAACAATTGTCTAACTTTCCATCTCTTTTATTTTCAATTTCCAAATGTCCACCAGGCGTTGTTGAATTATGTACCTATTTACCAATACATTTTGCGATTCATTTTTATGTGCTTACATAGATAGAAGATAATAATGTAGAAAACAATAAATTATAAGTAATAAAACAAAGTTAACCTGCGTTATAAGGTATTAATTCACCAGAGATTGCACATTACGGTCAAAATGTTCCACGGCGCGTGATAAATCTAAAAGGGTAGGCACATTAACACCGCTAAGTACGTCTGTGGAATCGTTAGTGCTTAATGGAAGCACTAAAAGTCTAATATAGTTATTAAATTAGATTAGTTGATATTAAAATCGCATTATATTTAGAGATTGGATGAAATGTTAATTGCTTTAAGCCGTTTTGATAATTAGAATCGTTTAAGGTTTATTCCACTGTACTAGTATAACAAGTTATCATTTTGTAATGGAACAACAATAACGTACTTAATTCGCGTATTTTAATTTATTTACTGACGTTTTGACTTTACAGTTCCAATATGCGTAGCGGCTGAGCTGACAATAGTCGTATGTTAAAGCATTTTTTTTCTTTAGCATAAGATTATTGTCAGCTCAGTCGCTCAACGATTATGGAATCTGTTAAGGCTTCGAAACGTGAGCCAATAAAATAAAATGCGCGAGTTAAATCCGCCTATAGTTGTTTCATTCCAATCAATACAGATATATAATGTAAAGACAACGAAAACTTAGCAGTGCAACAAATATATAAAAGACAAGATAGTCAAATATTATGTAGGGATACGCTCCATCACACCTAACAATTTAGGTGTAAGTGTACGATACATTTGAACACATTGGCTATGATTTGAAGCTGACTGCACCTACAATGCACTACGGTCTTACGTGCATGCTCGACCGATAGGAACGAACGATGACAAAAGTTTGCTTGTTTGTTTGTTTGGATTGAATAGGCTCCTAAAAATCTGAAGTCTTAAAAAAATCATTCACTGTTGAAAAGTTACACTATTCCCGAGTGACATAGGCTATAATAAAAAAAGGGATCCGGGTGAAGCCGGGGCGGCCCGCTAGTTTGATGTAATAACAATAAGTTATACCCAAAATTTTAAGAAACACGTGCGTCGAAAAAATGTCAAAAAACGTGCCAACCGTCGCTGGGCGTGTCTTTAAGGTTAATTTACTCGTAAAAATGGCGGCCGTCGCCTGCGCAGGCCAGGTGAACGACACGAGTCTCTGGAAAAAATGATAGAAAAAATAACGTTGATAAATCGATTCCTTAGGTATGTATCTGATTTAAGGTACTAGTTGACAGAGTTAAAGTGAAAAAAATTGTTACAATTTTAGAACGACGATTTTCTGATGATAGTTGGTAAATTAGTTTACTCGTATACCATTAAAAATTGATATAGGTAAGTACCTAAAGAAAATACAACCTAAGAGACTGTTTTGTATAATAAATATAATTTACATTAGTGAAAATTATTATTCTAGCAGCATTGATAGATAAGCATCCATTTTTTTATAACTTTTATGATATTTTAAAATAGTACCTATGTTTAATTAAACGGATAATTTTATTTAAATAAGTCATGATCATGAATAGTTCATTTACTGGTAGCATGCTGTGTCTTTTGACATATTTATTGTCAAAAATGTGATCTGAGGCTTTTTTATTTTACTGGCCTAGGTGCGTAATGTACTTTTTTTGTCCTCCGACCGGAAAGCGCCTACTTTGTGGCCGCTGCGCTAAATGAAATTTCCGCTTTCTGGCTTCGTCGAACAGAAAAATAGTATACTGACCTCGGCCAGTAAAATAAAAAAGCCTCAGTCTCAGATCACATTTTTGTCAACCTCGGCTTCGCCTCGGACGACAATTACATGTGATCTGAGACATTTTTTATTTTACTGGCCTCGGTGCGTAATGTACTATTTTTGCTGTCAGTACACCGGCACCGCAGATATCGTCACGGGACTATAATATATTTGTTTTCAGTAAGTATTATTTTTTTTGTAAATAATAGAGATTTGTCCGAGTAATCTCCTTAGACAAAAGCAGACTGAAACAAAATTGCTAAATTTTTTAGCCGCACTCAAACACGTGTTTTTCTTAAATAATTCTTTTGATAGATTTTCCAAAGAGGATTTACTTATTTTCTAACAATACGTCAGCTTAGTCTTTTACATAGGTCTTATGGATTTATATAATATAAATATAAAATTTTCTAAAAAAAAGGTTTGTTCATTGGGGTTTGGGAATTTCACATCTCTGTGGATCATGGGCGTTTATTCCATATAGATAAGAATCCATTTTTTTATAACTTTTATGATATTTTAAAATAGTAGGTATGTTTAATTAAACGGATATTTTTATTTAAATTATTTGTTAAAGAAGATCTATTCAGTGATTGTTTTTTGTATAATTAAGTAAAGTCAAAAAATATTTCTTTCTAATATAATAACTGGCCAGTAAAAGTTATACTTAAAACAAATAAAATACTTAAGTATGTCACTAATGCATGGAGTGCCTACCCTAGCGCCATACTTACGTTCCCCCCACTGCACGCACCTGCTGTGGATTAATCCAAGTAAACTTGTATACTAATGTGTGTTTAAACACACAAAACATTAAACATAATGTTTGTAAGCGCGTTCGGAATTGCATTGCTTCCATAATTGCGACTGCACTAAACACATTGCTTTGTGACTGCATCTGCAATTCTCGCGTCACCTCCGAGGATTGTCCGTGTGTCTACTTTGGTGACCCGGTAGCGATAGCAAAAAATACATAAATATTTTTATTTTGTCAAAAAACTACTGTGATCAATATTAACTATCAATATAACCTATCAATCGAAATTCGATTGATATTTTTGGTTCAAAAACAAGACAAGACAAGAGTAGAAAAAAAAATTCTACTTTTGTCTTTGTACTAAAATATCATTATAACTGTGATTAATTTAATAATTTCAGATGTTTTCACGGTTATTACATATTGAAATACAACTATAACGGATTGGCGCGTTTTATTTATAGAAGTTAAAAAAAAAAAACAGTTCCCATATTCGTAACTGGCTGAGCTGACGATAGTCTAACTGAAACGTCAGCAAATATAATAAAATTCACGAGTTATATCAGTTATTTTACTCCAAGACCTATATAGATAGGTATATCTTAATTTTTTAAACACGCACGTGTAAATAAATATAACAAGTGCTCGTAATAATACATATTATTATAATGTATTACAGTATAATAAAATTTTGTAGGATCGACGTAACGGCTCTTAAGTAGCTTATTGTCATACATTTTAATTACAACATGTAGATATATAAGAATAATCTAAATAATACCACATTAAAACGATACATAAATTACATTTTGTAATTAAAAGCATCACAACGATGTATGTACAAAAAAATATGTTATGATTTTTTTGCTATCAGTACACCGCAGATATTGTCATGGGACTATAAGTAATTAAGAGTATGACGTCATTACGCCGCTGTTCAATTATTGTTGAACACAACATGTCCCACAGTGGTCCCATTTCTGGGCACACTTCAGCTGCGGGCAAATATATAATCATAGCCTATAAGTAGGCACGTTCAATGAGAGAGCGTATGGCGCCAGGGTAGGCAGTCCATACATTAGTGACACTGTGCCTATATGGAATGCACGCCCTTGCCTATAAGTACCTAAAGGCTTGCTTATCTTCCCCACTAATATGACTTTGACTTTTACACACATTTTAAATTAGTGAGACCATATTAAGTCACTTTTCACCCGATTATTGAGAGCGCTTAGATTTTTTAAGGCTATATGTTTACTAACAAAATAAAAAAAATATGGCGCTTATTGGATTTAGTATGACTATACTTAGGTAGCTAAAAATCATGCGATCTATCCCATAATTGTAAGGTTTGCCGTGAAAGAAAGCTTTCAATCCCTACTTCCCTACTAATATTATAAATGCGAAAGTAACTCTGTCTGTCTGTCTGTCTGTCTGTTACGCTTTCACGCTAAAACTACTGGACCGATTTAAATGAAATTTGGTACAAAGAAAGTCTGGAGCCTGAGAAAGGACATAGGCTACTTTTTAACCGACTGCAAAAAAGGAGGAGTTCCACGCGGATGAAGTCGCGGGCAGAAGCTAGTAAAATAATAATATGCATATTATTATTTTGTTGACGCTTAAAAAGCTTAATTCTTTAAGTAACAATTAGCTTAAACGGAACATAAGCTTTTATTGCTTCAATAGCTTTAAACACAGCAATCAAGAAACACTTAATAGTAACATTTAGAACACCAAATAATATGCTAACAATAAATCACTAGTTCACAAAGCTACAATCTGATAAGGCATAATGGCTCTCAATTATAGGGCGATAAAGGGACAATAAGGGCGATAATTGGAAAGCAATTCGCGGGTGTACGGTTACGACCCGCCTTGCTTTGAAATATTTGTCGCCGTTGCTTGATAAAGGAAATTATAACATCGGTAATATAATTTGAACACGTAAGTTTATTTGGAATGGGGTTTTTAGTTTCTTTTATTTCGTTAGTAATAATGTAGCAGGTATACTTAGGGCAATTGTTTAAATTGTCGTTAAATTTACTCATCTATGAATATTAAGCGATATATTTTGTTAAAGAAGATCTATTCAGTGATTGTTTTTTTGTATAATTAAGTAAAGTTAAAACATATTTATTTATATTATAATAACTGGCCAGTAATAGTTCAACTTAAAACAAATAAAATACTTAAATAAGTACTTATAAATATTAGAATAACATAAAAATTGGAAAGATATTTTGATCACATTCATATTTTTATTAATATCTGTAATAGGTAGGTATATTATACATAATTAAGCTTGGCCAAGAAAATAGTGGCATAAGATTATATTATATTGTTTTTTTTTGCGACTTTAATTTATTTTTAATACCAAAAAAGGTAGCTAACATACACAATTTCATACTACTTCGAATAAAAACTAGTTCGAGTGCTCAAACCAATCTACTCAACTAACACCCCTAAAAATAACGTTTAGCACCTCTATACAGCTTCAAGTTACAAATGTCGCCGGCCCATTGTCGCTAAAGAGTCAGATGTCACATTGTGACTATAATCGCTTCTAAAGTGTCGCTTAACTGATTTGAGATAACGTTATATAAAGCAAAATAGTTTAATCATAGGGTTTGGTTTAGACCGTTTTGATGTAAATTATATATGTTAAGTCAAATGAGCTTTTGGGAACCCTTGAGTTATGAATGCGAAAGTAAGTCTGAACCGTTTTAGATGAAATTTGGTATGGAAGGAGTTTTTAGTCCAGGAAAATTAAGTTTTCACTTCGGAATGAGAGATAGGGCACTATAAATTTGTGTAAACCTTTATTAAGGTACCTACCCACCTATCTCAAAGTAGATTTTCTAAGGATAAACGACAAAAAAATATTTTTTTTTGCAATTAAATAACTCGTTTCCTATGGGATTTATTCGTATGTATTGTAATTCTCATTCCGAGAATATTGACTAATATTCCTGGATTATTAAGTCATAATGATATCGTTTACTTTTTATTGTCTAAAGCGGATTTTAGTGAAAATATCTTCTGATACTGGTACAAATTTTGAGGGTTCCGTATTAAAAATAAATCTAAATAGGCATGTTGGTGATTCTCCAGTTTTAGTTACTACAAACTCTCCACATTCAAGCCTTTCCTAGGCTACGAAAGACTTTTACATTATATTCAATGAGTGAAAACTATTGGGATGATCCTCATTAAAACTTTCCCGCTCGAAATTGAAGTTTGAAACCAGGGATTGGGAAACTCTCGCTAACTACGGCCATTCAGTTTACAGTTTTAAAATCGAAGCCAAACAAATTACTGACAGATCAATACGAAGAGATAGAAAGAGAGAAGAAATGCCAATCAGGAGAGACAAGGTAATATTGTTTTGTGTTAACAATAAAGGAAACGAAAGTATATGGAATTGACGTAAGGTAATGAAAACTCAACGAATCAATTTTCGGTCGCTTACGTCAATTTCATAATTTTTTTTCGTGTCTGATCGCAATGATCAAGTTTCTTGTCTAATAAGGTCAAATCTTTTTACGTTAACGATAAAGTAAACCATCTTAAACTAGCTCATTCGTGCTGCAAATACGGGACTGTAAAAATTTCGGAACGTCATAAATAAGTTGTTTCATTCCAATGTGTAGGTAATAACCGCGAAGACATCAGAAATTACTCTTTATTATAATATTCATTAAACTTAGAGATGGACTTCCAAGAAAACTACTTTATATTTAAACTATGAACTCGGATGCAATTGCTCGTGTTCTTTGCATTAACATCCCCTGCAGTTTAAACATATTAATATTAATAAGTAAATGCAACTAGGAACTCGTTGCGGCCGACAGCCGACGCGAGCGGCCAAACTAGGAACTTGCTCCCGCGGGTGATAGGTTGCGGTTAGTTAGTTATTTTAAGACCACAAAGGATTATTCAGTTTTCGCAGGTTACAAGGTTAGTATAGAAGAAAATTAAAACAAATAAAAATATTATTATTAAAATCAGACTTTGGCAATACCAAGTTAGCAAGTAAATAATAAAAGGAGATTGGAATGAAACAACTATTAACGGATTTAACTCGCGTATTCCAATGTGTAATAACCGCAATGCATCTGAAATTATTATAATAAAAGGAGATGCTAACTTAATGACTGACATATCAGCAAAACCTTAATTGTGTATAAGGGTTAGAAACTTGAAATTTTGCAAACGTGCTCCTCTTATAACGTAGGGGAGCACAGAGAAAGGATTTTTGAAAATTCACTTCCTAAGGTAGTAAAATGGGGGTGCTATTAGTGTATAATCACACACCAACCTTCAATGATTGATATTTATAGCATATAAAGTGCATCAAATAATTGCAGTTAGAAATGCAAGCGGACATATCGAAGTAAAAATAAAGGAAGGTACGTAAGTCCGGCGGAAGTCCTGCGGTTGGTCCCTGGAGCCGGATCCGGACATGCGGTCAGCTGTCCGGCTATCAAGCCTTATTCTGATATTACTATTTTAAAAGCTATTATATATTATATTTTTTTAATTTCTGATGCCTTCGCGGTTACACGATGGAATGAAGCACCGAATTAACTCGCGCATTTTATTTTATTTGGTGACGATTCGAAAACTTTTTTTCTCAATATATTTGTATCTGACGTTTCCAAAACTTTTTAGTTTCCATATTCGTAACACGACTGACCTGACGATAGTCTAACGCTATAGAGCGAGTTAAATGCTTTATAATTTTAGGTAAATGTTTTTGTTAAAAATAATATTTTTTTTTGTTTATTACGTTTTACATTATTCACTCGTGTTATATTTTTATCATTTTTATTTTACCTATACATACACGAGTTAAATCCGTTAAAGTTGTTTCAAAGTTACCTACGGTGTGTCTTAGTACATTTAGAACAACTTACCTACTAGGAAACGACAAAATAATTTTAAGGCCAATTCTGAACATTTTATAGGTAAAATTGTTAGTTTCTACCGGAATAAGCGCAAATATTGTATGCCCGTGGGAAGTTTACAGATGCATTGCACTGTGAAATAAAACCGAATGTGCACACAAGTGCACTGCAATCACGGGGTGCATGGCAGACTGAACGAATGCAGTTTAAAATGAGCATTGGCTTAACGGAAAGTACCTATTTTCATGCGATTTTCGAAGCTTATGTATAAAATGATTTTGGCATTAGAGAGATACTGCTTTGCGGGGTTTTTGACCCGTTGGAATATTATTATGTAAAAAAATATATAATAATATAGATCAACTATGGAAAAGTGTTACATTTTGTCATAATTTAGTCATTGGTTGAGACTAAGTTTATAACGTGATATTCAGTAAATGAATACAACGTTTCTTTACCTAGTAATTTATATTTATTTATATCTACGAATAAACATAATATTTAGTTAGAACATTAAAAAGGTACCTATTATATGAATTGCCTGCTGATGTTTTGAAAATTTTACAGTTGCACCAGATTGAAATAATTATGTAATTTAATTGTACTATCTATGCGAAATAAATTTAATTTAATTTCGATACATTTGCATTACGATTATTTTTTAAAAAAAAGTTTTTTACGCAAAACATAAACTAAGTACCTGGCTTACATTCCTTGTTAATTTACGATACCTACCTAATTATTTATTTACAAGGTTTGTGAATAATAAATGATTTTTTATTTTTTCCTAGAAATAGTAATGGCATGTACTTAACACAAGTTACAAACAAAAAACACCCAAAAAATAAGTAGACCGTTACAAAAGAAATACGTCTTATCTACCGATCGTAATATTTCAAATTAGGAACGCGAGTTTCGTCAACTCACGCGCATCTGCTACCCTTCCCCTTGTGGGAGGGTCTTATGACACTGAGTGACCACGCCCCTTTATGTATAATACATTTAAATTAAATCTAAAGTCGAAGTTTAATTTTAACATGAATTAAAAAGTGCTAAAATAATAATTATGGATTTATTATTATTATAGTTAAGTACTAAATACTGTTTTTAAATGATCTTTATAAATACCTATAGTCTTAGTAATAATGTTATCAATGAAACAGTGAGTAGATTATTAGTACTTAATTATCAAACATAAATATTTAACTGTTATAGGTATATGAAACAGTGCGTAATCACTACTAGGTACATAATAGATAGAGTGCTTCAAGATGAAGGTTAATAGTACCAGTGCGAAGCCGGGGCGGGTCGCTATTTAATAATAATAAATGCTAAACAAACAAAAAAATACTGTTATCAATGAAACAGAGTAATTAATGATAAAGTTAGTAATTATTAACAACCGAACAAAAATACTGTTATCAATGAATCACTATAATTAAAGACAAGGTGAGTATTTTATTAGTAATAAACAAAAAAAAGCACTGTTACCAATTAAACAGTAGATATACTTAATTATATATATTGCTGTACCTAAACTAGGTCCTTATTGTAACTGTCACTAACTGTAACATCTGTAATAACATAAGGGGCCCTAGACAAGTGCCCAACGTTCAACGTTAACGTTAAACGTTAGGACCGAAATGTATCGGATTTGACATCCGCGAACGACTGTCACGTACGTCACAAATGTCAAATCCCATACATTTTGGTGCTCACGTTTAACGTTAACGTTGAACGTTGGGCACTTGTCTAGCCCCCAAGGAATGCAATAAATAATTTGAATTTGAATTTAATTAAAGACAAAGTGAGAATCAGCAATAACCAAACAAAAAACTATCGCAGAAACAGAGACGAAACTGAAAACTCTTGTTCAAAGACGCAGAGATTTAAATCCAAGTCCAAAGATCTTTGTAAGATCCTAGTGATTTTAAACTTTGGCTTCTAAGTGAACTTTCAAACAAGATTTATAATATCGATTCCACTTCTTTGGTAATACTGCATTAGTATTCCGATCACAGTGTCTTGCAATCTCGTTCACATTGCAACAATCAAGACGATATCAAACCTAAACTACTTGAAAATAAAGTCACAAATAGCTTGAACACTTAACAACTTCATTGGAGACATGCTGCCGAAGATTCCATAGGAATTTAAGCCTTTTGAAGTATGTCATAGTGGTGATATTTCTGTGGTATTTTGTTATTAAGTTCAGTGTAAGGATGCAATGGGTTTTAAGTGTGGTGTGTGTACAATAGATTGGGAACATGTTTAAATTAGTAGAACATCTTTGATCCCATCCAGTGTAACACTTACCCTAAAATCATGTACTTATACTAGAGTAGTATATATCTTAATATATAAAATACTCGTGTCGCGGTGTTTGTTGCCAAACTAAGAAACGGCTGGATCAAATTTTATGATATTTGGTGTGCATAACAGGTACTCATGCACCTAAATCTTTTTTTATTTTTGGTCAATTTTTTTTTTTCATGATACAGCATTAAAAAAATACATACATACATCTTCTTAGTAGGTTCGTAAGTAAGTTTAAATTGTACCTAATTACTTAATGCGACAAGAAAGATTTCGCGCCTCGTACAGATTCACAAATTGTTGACTTAGTTTTATTTTTCAGTTTGAACAAACCGACTTTCGTCAAGCTAATAAAATAAAATAAAAATACGCGAGTTAAATCCGTTAATAGTTGTTTCATTCCAATGTGTAATAACCGCGAAGGCATCAGAAATTATTAAACCGACTTTATCTTATAGATAGACTAGCTGCCCGCCCCTGCTTTGCACTTGTAAATTGTCCTGACATAAGCAAATAGGTATAACAAAAAAAGGAATTTTTCAATTTGACGTAGCCGTTCGAAAGTTATACGCGTACATACATTTCAGCGATTCATTTTTATAAATATAGATTTCAATCTAAAAGTATGTACGTAAAAAACAAAAAAAACCTAAAAATAAATCCGCAATCGTCAACCTTTTGTCAATGTGCGCCGTAATTAAAAAAGTGATACAACCAAAGCAATCAGTGTGGTTCGTTACGCGATCGTATTCTGTTGTGGCAATTGGTGCGAGTGAAAAGGTTTTCGATCGCTAAATTTTTTAGCAATACTTTTAATTGGATATACTAACTCTAGTTCAAAAAGTACTGTCTTCGAGGTTGTTGCTCATTGGCATAAACAATAGGTTTTATTTTGTTAGCTGACGTTTCGAAGCTTTACAGTTTCCATATTCGTACATGACTGAGCTGACGATTCTTACACTAAGTGAGAATAGTTTAACACTTAAATAAAATTAAATACGTGAGTTACCGTTGTAATTGTTTCATTAAATCAGTTATTTTTTACAAGAAATCCTAATATAGTAAGTTAATTAAGTAAATTTCGCACCATTAGTAATATTAGTAGGTACTTATCACAACTAAAAATATGTCATGGTTACATCATTAAAGAATGCATTATGATAATTATGAGTACCTAGGATACGTAGAAAAATAAGGTGCAAATAATTTACATAAATATTAAAATTATTGTCATAACTTCCAAATAGGATATACATAATAACTATGCCCGCTTCCGCTGCAGCTTTTGGTCCAATCATTTGAATAATTTGTCGTCATGCGCGAAAGATTACAGCCAGCCGGTGTGTGCCGACCCTAATTGAGATTTATACCTTTCGCTACCGAATTAAACTTGTATTGTAAAATTCAACTGACTCTTAATTAGTAATTTTATTTAAATCCCGAAGTAATTTATAGCACGTGAGGTAAATTTATGAGCAGTCATTAAAAAAATATAAAATCTGTTTTTTGCAGAATCACTTTGTGATAAATTATGTGCGCTGGCGATCGCAAAATAAAGTAGCGTCCATTCAGTGTTAGTCCATTGACCTGCGAGCTTATGACGAATTGTTTTCTCCACCTCTTGTCATCTGCGAGGCTATGATGAATTGTCGAGTCGACATCTCGTCATGTCGAAGTCGTTTTATTATCGCGGTGATCTGTCAAAAATTGGTAACGTGACAGTGAGAAATCTTGTAATATCGATGTCGTCTCTTATTTCTACATGTCGATAACAAAATAATATCGTAACGACGAACCTTTTGCTTGTCGACAACATGTTGTCGACAGTTCATAATAGGCTCGCTGGAAGTCGTCTTACTCTGGCGGTGATCTGTCAAAAATCTGTAACGCTTTCGACAACGAAACAATATCGTTACAACAAACCATCTTTTTGTCGACAACGTTCTGTATATGTTGACTCGATAGTTTATCATAGTCTCGCGGTTGGCAAGATTACCTATATTAGCGGCAAGTCAGGAGCTAGCTTATGATAGATAAATAGTTTCATGTTAGGTGATTTAAATAAATATAAAAAAAAAATTAAAAGGCTTAAGAGCCTCCTTTCAGGAGTCTCGTCACCCGTCCGGTTTTGCAGTGAAGGCCCATTAGCTGGCCAACTGCGCTTCAGTATTCAGTTCGAAAAAAAATATATATATATGAAAAGAAGATAATATTTATTGTTGTGTCCTCCAGTATAACAATAAATTATAGCAAAGAGTTTTCATGGCCAGTTTACAACTGAGAAATTAAATATTTGCAAAAAATTAGAAGAATATTATTAGGTAAGTACTTACTACAAATTATCATGTCGGTATTCGAAAAGTATCTGTCAAACGCTAGTTCTGCAAACAGTCGCTAGGGAAATAAACACTTGTATGAAATTGATAGACGCGAGCGAAACGTCACGTGGACAATTTTCGACCGCGTATGACAATTCCATGGGGCCTAGGCAAGGTGCCAACGTTCAACGTTAACGTTAAACGAAACGACCAAAATGTCCGCGAAAAAAAAAATCCGTGAACTTTTGTGACATACGTGACAGTCGCTCGTGGATGTCAAATCCCGTACATTTTAGTGCTACCTTGGCCTTGGGTCTAGACAAGGTGCCAACGTTCAACGTTAACGTTAAACGTTAGCACCAAAATGTATAGGATTTGACATTCGCGAACAACTGTCACATACGTCATAAACGTACTTACAATTTAGCATTCGTTTCGTTTTAGCGATGTGCAATTGTCTAAGAGTGAAGGTCACTGGATTAAGGATTCTGCCTGGATTCTGATATGCCCGGTCGTTGTTTTCTCACCTACTCCATTTTGCATGTTTCATTAACTCTGACCCGTCAACTTTGCACCCAATCTGTCAGGCGGCCATGATTGATTCGCCGCCATTTTAGGATTTGCAATTTATGTTTAGGTATTTATTTAGCCGGTCGCGGGACTGTCCGATATTGTATGGCAACTTCAATTATTATAGGTATATTATAGGTATCTTAGTACATATCTCTGTAACTCATCTTGTTTACAATGTAAGCGCATCGCATGCGGCGCACTTGTCCAAGTTTATATACTTAATACTAGCTTCTGCCCGCGACTTCGTCTGCGTGGAACTCCTCCTTTTTTGCAGTCGGTTAAAAAGTAGCCTATGTTCTTTCTCAGGCTCCAGACTTTCTTTGTACCAAATTTCATTTAAATCGGTTCAGTAGTTTTAGCGTGAAAGCGTAACAGACAGACAGACAGACAGACAGAGTTACTTTCGCATTTATAATATTAGTAAGGATAGTAGGGATAGTAGGGAAGTAGGGATAAGTTTATATAATAACTACCCTCTAAATACTATTTTTCTTTTTCTTAACGCTCGTTGTTTATTATAATGAATGAATTGTAAAATTCTTAATGAGAATAGGTAAATGATCTTTAAACCTACATATCTAGTATACAAACTAGATATGTACTAAGACAAAGCACAAAGCTAGTGTAGCTAAATACCAATCCCAGGCTAATTAGACTTAGTAATTAGTGCTGCATCACGGTGCAACACTAATGCAATTAGTGAATGAGGTCGCACGATTCGTAGACACATCTTAAAGCTTTGTGACACGAAATCAAATCAGTTGTTTTGATTGACCTATATAGGATAGTAGACCAGATGGGTAATTGATGATTTGATTTGCGGTAATCATAATAATATTATGATGAGATAGGCACTTAGAACATAATATTAAAGATATGATTGATAACAACATAATTAAATAGTTTTTAATAAAAAAATAACACATAAAAAGTTTTAATAAATACCTAAACTTTTTATAGGATTCAATATAGTATACAACACAAAAGAAATTAACGGAAATCATTAAAAAGAACACAAACAAATACATCATCATCATCATCATCATCATCATCATCAGCCCATCGCAGTCCACTGCTGGACATAGGCCATATTTTATACAATATACAAATACATATTTTATAGCAAAGTAAAAGAAAGGGGTTTATAATGAAACTTACTTTCTTACTTGTGTTTTATTTTGAACACTGAAACGTCGGTTGATTCGTTTTAAGTCATCAATTAGTGACATTAACAAAGCGCCATAAGTAACCCAAGTTTGTATTTAAGCGTTTTTAACCAAAAATAATTAAGCGTTCGTTGACCTGTACTTTATTAAATAATTTGACTTTGACAAACCACTTGAGGTCGAGGTTGTATTGTTAGTTAAGCCTATGACAAAGTTTGTCGTCGGTCGAGTATCTTTCCATACAGTGTCGATTTTTGTCGAAACAATGTCGCATCGACGTTTAGCATAGACATGGATTGTATAGTAAGAATAGATACAGGTTTGTATTTTACAAAGGATAGAATGGAAAACAGGGTCAACAATTTCACCACAGCCGAGTTATACAAGGCCATTTTTTTATTTAGGACTGAATAGTTACTGAAGCGCAATTGTCCTGTTACGGGCGTTAACTGCAAAACCGGACTATAGACGAGATTCCAGATAAATTGATTCAAAGCCTATAATATACAAGTCACCTGGCGTCGTGGTAGTTCAATCGTGCGGAGGTTGCAATAGCCCGAGCTATATATAAAGGTTTGTTAGCGGTTCGGGACAACTAATTTCACTTTTAATCAAGTAATGTGAGTATTATATTTTAACAAACATCAAAGGTGTACCACTGTAAGCAGCTCCACTGTGATATATCTTATAAGCTACCTTGATTTTCAAATACTATCTAGATGGGTAGTAAAGCTTGCTTATTTCTCTTATAAGCCCGCTGAGAATGCCATTCGGTCTAAAGACCGCCATTTGTCCATTTGATTTGTACTGTTCGAGATTTTGTTCAAAGTCAATAAAGGAATAGGATTTACTTGAAATAGAGAGAAGGTAGATTCAAGCTTTTCAACGGAAACTTAGAGGAATTAAATTGAATTGTACTCTTTTGTTATTTACTTGGGTCAATGAACTTCATATTAGACTAAGCTTAAAATACATAATACCTCGAGCTGCATAGTTCTTATAGTATAATTAACGTTCTAAATAAACACTGCGACAGTAAAATTTTAGTGAAAATGTTGCTACGTTTTTGGCACGTTCAGCAAATATAGCACTAGTTTTATGAAATTAGTAACTTACAAAATTAAAAAAATATCCTCGCTTTCAAGTACGTAGAATATTAAATAATTCAAAGCTTTGTCAAAAGTAATTGACTAACACTGAGAAATTGTAGCAAATCATTCTACCTGCCGCATCATAGGTGCATTTTGTAAAAAGAATCCAAAATAAAAAAAAAAATGGGCGCGTAATAAATTATCAAAATCGATCTGCCGCAAACACTGTAATGACAATGCCTTAAGCAGATTTTAAAACCGAAATGACAGACAATGGAACATGAATGAACGTAGTATGAATGGAGTCCCATACATTTTATGAATGGCTAGACAAATGTCACAGACACTCTGGCGTCGGTTAGTTTGTCATTCGACACTTTTTGCATACCTGCTTCATCCATATTTTTTCCTTTTTAATTTATTGGTAGCGAAAGTTCGATCTTTAAATTCCATATTAGTTTTGAATTCGTTTTTTTTGCAATGAGATATGGCAGCGTGTTGGTATTATTTTTTTGGCTATAAATTAAAATATATTGACAAAATATTTGCGGGTTTGTAAAGACGCGGTGCGACAAAGAAGATATAGATCTAGGAAAGAAGGTATATAATTATTATTGGTCCAAAGATAATAAACTGCATTCGTTTTCGAAACTAAAAGAGGTTAACAATAACTGAATGATATCAACGAAACAGATTTAAAAAACTAGGTAGAATGAGTAATGCGCAAGATACCGAATCGCAAGAAAAAAAAGCGATTCATGACTTGGCAAAAAATGTACCCGTTCTGTACGTGACCGAGAAAAGATGCCGACTTTTGCTATCATACAGAAGCACCGATTAATCTAGCAATCGATCTTCTTGATCGATTCACAGATTTACAGATAAATTCAATAGTTATTCAGATTTGCGAACTGAAGTGCCGACAAAGGGTTTTCGGTAAGTTATTCAATTTGTAAGTATTGGAATGTTACGTCGGAATTTATGTTTCTGATAAATATTTAAAATACATAAGTACAAAAATTACTAATTGCCGACGATTTAGATTTTATGTTTATGCTAACGTTTCGATATTATTTATTTTCTCTTCAGCATAAAGACAATACTAAAGTCAAATTCTTCATCTTTTATAAGAATGCAAATAGTTATACGACCATTAATTTACGGAAAAAAACTCGTTTTAGTGTATGAATAATGTTCAAGTAGGTACTTAAATTATAAATAAACATGAAGCAGGCTAATGCTATAGCCAAATAATAAAGATCACCAAAGTGATTCGAATTTTCGAAAATACCATCGCAAATCCTTTTATAAATAACTAGTACAACCTTAAATGGAAACGTTTCCTGTTTTCTTCCATTAAAAAATTAACCAAATGTATATTCATACAAATTACTATTATTCATGTAATAAAATTAATTTTACAACACAATTTTGTTGTTATCACTTGTCGCAAAAAAGCATCGTGGCTTGTGACAAAGAATGAGCACAAAAAATGAGTAACATTAAAATTATACAGTAGAAAAAGGAGAGAAAAATTATATCATAAACGGAATGAAACCTTTTTCGCTCGACAAATTTTCCTTTTCCACCCACCAAGGCGAACGAATGAAATTAAAAATAGATGCAATCCTTTTAACAAATAGGAGTCCATCGTAGCGGGAAATGTCGAGAGAAATGGAAATCAGTGAGCCCAAGAAAGTCAGTTTTGTCACGCGACAAAGTTTGTCGATTGCGAAAATGTCACCTTTTAAATCGACTGAAAATAGTGATATGGTATGTAAGTACCTATTGAGATGCTTAGTTACAAAAATACTAGCAACAGCCTGCGACTTCCTCTTTTTTGGGTAGTTTAGTAAATTACCCCTTTTTCACCCTCTTAGGGGGTGAAACACAAAATAAAAACTATTCTATGTTCTTCCCCGGGGCTCGACCTACCTCCATGTGAAATTTCTTCAAAATCAGTATAAGTTTTAAAGGGTAACATATTAATATATTGGCAACAACAACTTTCGCATTTATAGCTATTTATAACCTCAAAAAATCGTATTGTATAATGGTTTTATATTTATCAGTAGCTGTGAAGCATGATAATACATTTATTTTCTGTCAAAAACAACTGTTGCCTACCAAAAGAGCTATAACGAGGGCGATTATCGACACTCAAAGAGCTTTCGATAACCTTATAGCGAACGTCAAACACAGGCGCGAGGGGGCAGGGTGGCGGCACAGAGCAAGGACTCCTATAGACTAGCACGTAGGTGGAAAACGATAGTTATATTTTTATTTATTTCTATCAAAATTACACAGCATTATAGCCAACTAAAGCACTGTGACACTTATTATACAAAACATAAAGAGTTACAAAATTACCGATGTTCTACTTTTATCCAACTCTTCTCAAAGAGACACACTTCCGACAAAGATCTATCCACCAGCTAGCAAAAACGTCAAATTCAGGCTTCGATAAGAGAAGTGAATTTAAATGAGGGCATATTTATATAACGGATTTTAAGTTGACAGCGCAGTAGCTAATCTTATCTTGTTATGTAAGTAGATACCTATACAAAAGAAGGATTTTATGAAGTAGTTATGTCGGAAATTCGCTAGGCCTAGTTGTCAACTGGACCTCATTCTATAGTATTCTGTCTCTCATTAGTGGAACATGGCATGTTCTAGACAAAGCTACTGAATGTGATGAGAGACAAACTCCTGGACTGTGGTGGAACATGGCAGCTGGGGCCTGGACCTCATTTTACATTAGCGCATCTATTTTTGATACGCATATCACTCTATTATATATAAAAACAATGCTGTAGGTATTTTACTATTTTTATAAATACCTTACCTTATGATCTTCAGTACTTTAGTTCGTAGGTATAAAGGAATTGATTTAGTTTGAAATGACGTTAGTGGTTGTTCTGCGACAGACAGTTGTAGGTATTTTATACTTTGACGAGTTAAATGTCTGTTTGCTTATTCTTTGTCTGGTTTGTAAATAATAAATCTTGTATTAAGACTGTTTTTGAAGTGTGAATTTTATCAATGTATTACAGATTAAGCGTGTTTTTGATTTTCCACGCCAATCGCAAATAAATGGATGATATTTATTGGATTATTTACGAAAATAATTTTAGTGTTTGTAAGAAACAAAAAGACGGAACATTTTTTCAGATTTAACTCTTAAAAGATTTTGTAGACACATATATCAAGTTTAATTTCAATAGGTTTTTGCATCAAATACTTACTAAAATATTACAATTTAAATTCGAAAATATCATTTATTCGCGCATTATTCTTCTTGCCAGCATTAAAATTGAATTAAAACCTTTTTTAATAATTCTTTTTTTTCGTCTCAGGTTCCAGCTAGTTTTTACGATAAATAAAAATGAATTGCAGAAATGTATGTCATGTACGCGCATAGCTTCCGATCAACTGCATCAAATTGGATAATTCTTCTTTGTTATTGTCAGGATAAGGTTTGTATAGAAACATATTTTATTAATTGGAATGAAACAACTACCTATAACTGATTTAACTCGCGTATTTTTATTTTATTTTATTTGCTGACGTTTCGGATTCTTTACAGTTTCCATAATCGTAGCACGACTGAGCTGACAATAGTCTAACGCTAAAGCGTTAGACCGAAACGTCAGCGAATAAAATAAAATAAAATTACGCAAGTTAAATCTGTAAATAGTTGTTTCATTGCAATGTGTAATAACCGCGAAGTCATCAGAAATTATCATATTTTATTAGTTATTAGTTCGCTGAATCAGCTAGTAGGTATTAGGTAAATACCTACATATATCTTTAGTCCGACCTATTACATATTTCCCAATTCGCATTGCCATCGTTCCTCTGACAGATCTGTTTTAATATTTATTTCCTCAGCAAAAACGTTTATCCCAACCTCCATTAAAATAATCTCCAAACTACGGCGATTCTCACTCCTTGTTTATTCCTTATTTTCATCTGTTTGTTTTCAATCGCCGGGATTTAATAAACAATTTTCTTCTCTCACTAAAGAAGATAGCATTATACGCGACCGTTGTGCTTTCTCCGCTTCTAGTTTATTTAATATTCGACGGGAATTAAACAGATAGGCTACAACGCAATTAGGATCATCCGAATGAAGTCTTAAGACTGTTTTTGAAAATGTCATTATGATATTTGTTTCAGGCGGAAGTTTTGCGCGTACATACATTTCTGCGATTTATTTTTAGATATGATGGCCTGTTGATGACCGGAGGTTTCAAGTTCTAATCCTGCTAGGGTCAGATCAGTTGCAGAGTGTGATGAATACGAACATTTTTACATAAGTCATGGATGTTTATATACGTATGAATGTTTATCTGTTGTTCTGTTGTCCCATAATACAAGCTTTGCTTAGCTTGGGATTAGATCCATTGGTATGAATTGTCCAAAAATTATGATAATTGTGCCAAAACAAGGGTCGAAAAAAACCATACCCCAATGGGACTTGATACCACGCCGTGCCTCTATATTCTGTCTAAGTACTTTAATGTTTACAGGCGAAATTGTCCAAAGATAGCTTTTTAATCTTCATTTTTGAAGCTGCTTGTAAAGATTAAATAACTTTTTTTTTTTTTTTCTCTTTATTTGGGTTTACAAACAGACACTACAATAATATTTGTTCGGGAGAACAATAAAAGAGTTTGTTTTCTTCATTAATTATGTACTGACTCCAAATTACATTATAAAGTAGGTAGGTAAAAATAGAAATAAGGAGCGTGCGCTCCGCGCGCTGTCGCTAGGCGAGTGTTCCTAGGTGGCGCGGGCGGCGAGCCGCGTCGATGCGTGGTATGCTCCCCCCGCTGCCTCTTGCTTCCCCTCTCCGTCTCCCGCGCCGCTCGGGGCGCAATAGTACGGCGCGAACAATCTCCCCCCCCTCGAACGTCCTGGGGTTCGAGAGAATCTGACGATGCTGGTCTGGTAGCAACCGGCACAGGTTGCTCATGATGCGATGATTTAGAGAAGGCAATTGTATATATTTGATGACCACCATATCACCAACTTATTGTTCCATTGATTCCAAATTGCTGAAATATATCCAATACTTGATATCTTGTAAGCCTGTATGTATTTGTGTCCGGTAATCCAGGTGAATGCAGCGCCATCTGTGATCTGCCAACAAGGAAGTACCCTGGGTAAAGGGTTCTAGGTAGTTAGGATCTGACGAAAGAGGAGTTAAAGGTCTGGAATTGAGGATAGCTTTAATTTGTAAGAATAAAGTGGATAACTCCTCAAACGTCAGACTAGTATTTCTAAGATGTGAAATGTAAATAAAAGAAGACTTAAAATTTGGTGAACAAGTTGAAGAGAACAAAACTTAATACCTTTGTTGGTTGCAAATGTTTGAAAAACTGTCTTTACTTTGTTCTCATATCTAATGAATTTATTTCCTCATTTGTGTCTACAAAAACGTGTCAGAAGATCAGTGAAGTAAAGAAGGTGTACTATAATAATTAGCTGTCATTTGAAACAGAAGATGACCAAGGTAAGTTTATGTTTTTAATTTTAATTGCCTGTAACTTATTAACTTGAATTATGTAAGTATGTTATGTATCTTAGTACCTATATAAGCATGAACTGTAAATATTGTATTGATTGTATTTAGAATATTTAGCAAATTTCAAATCTAAGGCTATGAGGTAAGTAATGTATTTTTAGCATTTGTAGTTTTTATAGTTGTAGTTATTTGTAGTTGTAGTTTTTGTATTTAATTGCATGTTAGTATTATGTTCATTTAGTAAGTAAGCTTTCATTTCAGGTAATTTAGAATAAGGTCGACTTCTTTGAGGTCGACTTGAGTTGTACCATGTATATGTTGATTTGCGAAGGGGCATTTGAACGCAACATCTGCCCTTGCCGTTTCGATATGTATTTTTATAAAAGATGTCTTGGTGTACTTTGTCCTTTGAAAACCTTAAACTTGAAGTGGTATGTATGTCTTGATTAAAATTGCAACGCACAGTGCGTGAATCGTCGGGCCTCCCCCCCGTGGGGCCAGCCACTATCCAACCTAATTGCGATTCAAATAAAACTGGTTGATTTGTACCTAACCTATGTTGTTTCTTTCCAATGATGTCCCAAAATATATCACCACCTAATAAAAGATCAATCTCAGACGGATTATTGAACCCTGGGTCTGCTAACTCGATGTATCTTGGGATCTGGAACTTCAATTGTACTTTCTTATCAGGCAACCTATCAGTAATACTTGGCAACACGAAACATTTAACATTTCTTGTAAATGATGTATGTAAAGATTCTAACAATAATTCACAATGTTTGTTTATTTCAAATGAGGCATTGTTTATGCCAGAAACGCATTTCCTTTCATTAAATGTTGTACTATACCCTATCCTCTCCTGCGCAGCCCTTGTGATGAAGGATGAATTACTGCCGCTATCGAGTAAGGCTCTCAAAATGTAAGTTTTGTCATTGTTTGTAACCCTGACCAAAGCCGTAGACAGAAGAACCTGGTCAGAAGAAACAGCAGACCTATTCATCGATGCATGACCTTGGAAACAAGTCGTCTGAGATGGTGCAGTAGTTTGAGGTAATGTATTTCCATCTGACGTCCAAGGTAAGTTCTGATTCCCTACTGGTACATTGTATGTATTTAAGTTATAAGATTCCGCTTGTTGTTGATTAACTTGTTGTATTTGTTGTTGTTGTTGTTGTCTATGTAATAATGTATTATGTTTTCTGTTACAGATCCTACATCCACCTATGCGGCAGCTGGAGGCACGATGACCAGGACGCAGGCAGTTAAGACACAAATTCCATCGAGATATATTGGTCATACGCTCATCAATAGACAACGCCTTAAACTGAGGACAATAATATAATTTGTGATCTTGGTTACAGGATAAACATGAATATTGAACAGGACTAGGCGGTGAGGATACAATAAATGATTTAGATTTACTCAAGCTACCATGTTTTTCATTTCTCTCTGTTTGTACTTTATTCAACCTTGAGTTAACCGATTCCAAAACATCTGCAATATTACGTAAGAAAATAAAGAAATCCTCTAGTGTAGGGGACTCATCAACATTGTTTTTACATTCCTCCCATTTCTTTGCCATAGAAGTATCTAACTTGTTACATACCATGTAAATAATAAGTGTATCCCACTGGTCAGTCGGCTCACCGAGTGACTTTAAAGCACGCAGATTTTTTGTAATAGTATCAATTAAATTTCGTATACTCCTTTCACTATCCCTAACTAATGTATCAATTGTAAATAAACTCTTAAGATGATAATTTACTAACATACGCTTGTTATTAAATCGATCACACAATAGATCCCAGGCAATATTGTAATTATCAGATGAAACACTAATCGAATTTATGACATCACTAGCCGACCCCTTGAGGCATGATTTTAAATAATGAAATTTTGTTATTTTGTCCAATGTGTCATTATTATGTACAATAGATAAAAATGTGTCTCTAAATTCTAGCCACTTATTCGGGCTGCCATCGTAAGGAGTAAGCTGTATTGTAGGTAATTGAATATGACTACGTTCGGTAGGAACGGGCTGCACACTAATAATTTCTGTCACTTTATTTAACAAATCATAAGCCTGAATAACTTCCTGCCCTTCCGCAATGGCACTAAAGAACTGACTTTCGGTTTCGTCTCTCTCAGTGATTTGCTCGTCTGACGCATCTATATTTTCTATTTGTGATTGCAAATCATCGAAAGATACGAATAAACTTTGCACCTTTTCTAATCTCAATTTCAATTCGTTAATTTGTTGTTTACTTATGTTTTTAAGTTCAGTTTGCTTCAAATTAGACATGTAATTATTAAACTTAGTTAACCTTCCGCGTATGTTACCACGATTCTTAACGAGATCTTTAAATTCAGACATTTTGTAGGCACAAACAACACACAGAAATAAACACAATAACACTTATAAACGCAATAAAATGAAGTAGGTAAGTAGTATATGTAAGTAATGTAACTTTCTAACCTTTAATCCTTTTAAATGCAACCAACCAAGATATCAAACCTGTTACGTAAATAATGACAAACTGTACTCTTCCATGTACTATTAAATTCCAATGTTGTTGCAATATGTATTTGTATTTCGTTGTCATTCACTTGTTTTGTTATTATTTACTTATTTGTTCTCTCCACTTATTATCTGAAATTCCCTGGAATATTCGGCAAAGAAGTTAAAGCACAAACACGTAATTAAAATATGATACGAAAGGTTAGTAGGCATAGAACATTCCACAATAAAAACTTTAAGCGCAATACCAAGATGGCACCAAACTGTTATATTGTTGTTGCTTGTTATTTTATGAGATTACAACGGTATATGTTATTAACTTAAGATGCTTAAACACAAAAAACAATATTTAAACTAAAGCAGAAAACTTAATTAAGTACTTTAACAAGATGCAATTATTGTATTTCAAAATGATTTGCACTTAGTCACGATGTTACGTAATACTAACTAAGTACAAAATGGACGACAAGTGACGAGCTATCCACGCTATAAACACAAATTAAAGAGGTAAAAGGAATGAGCTAGAAGGGAACGGGTACTTCCTTTATAATAGACGTCCGAAGCGAATGGCTGTTCGGGTTTGTATTTATGTATTTCTTCTTCTTGTAAGTATGTATTTCACCCTGGTTCCTTGTTTCTTGTGTAAGTATGTAAATTCCTTTCCTTGCTTGGTGGTAGATGCGTCCTTGGTTACATTTACGTGATATTTACCATCACGCAATCACGTCGGGGTCACCACTTATTGTTCGGGAGAACAATAAAAGAGTTTGTTTCATCTCATTAATCATGTACTGACTCCAAATTACATTATAAAGTAGGTAGGTAAAAATAGAAATAAGGAGCGTGCGCTCCGCGCGCTGTCGCTAGGCGAGTGTTCCTAGGTGGCGCGGGCGGCGAGCCGCGTCGATGCGTGGTATGCTCCCCCCGCTGCCTCTTGCTTCCCCTCTCCGTCTCCCGCGCCGCTCGGGGCGCAATAGTACGGCGCGAACAATATTCATAAAAACAATTTAAATACTTAATATTAAATTATGCGTGCCCCACACCGTAAACCACTAAATACTTATCTAAAATGTTGTACACATCATATCTGGAGGACGAAGGCATATGACCGGCCAACCTACACTTAAAGTGAAAGTAGACGAGTCCCACACCGTCGTCGCCCAGGCGCATTTATAAGTTAACTTTTTATTAAACTTAAATACTTGTGGCTATTAATTATAATTAAACTAAACGAAAAGAGGAGTGCAACACATACTATAATATGTCACTAATATTATAATATATGGTTACTAATAAGAAACACCTTGATCGGTAAATTGTAACTAGAGACCAAAACCCGCAGTAAACTAAAGTGGTCTGTAATCAGAAGTGTAGGCACTTGTGATGGACTGTGGTTACTAATTAAGGTCGAGTTCAATGAACCATTCCATGCTCTGTTGCCTAGCAACGAAATATTCAATTTCAAAAGCAATATTTGTTTATCGATGAGAAAAATTTAGACGTTAGTTTCAATTATCTCACTGCGAGTTTTTATGGAATAAAGAATGACAGCACTTATATTACTAGCTGCTGCCTACGATTTTGTCTGCACCTAATTAGCTGTTATACTAATCAAAACCTTCATAAATTATAGCCTAAGTGTTATTCTTATGTATAAGCTATATTATTGTAAAGTTTTACCAAAATTAATTCAGTAGTTTTAACGTGTAAAAGTAACAAACATAACATCCATACATTCGTACAAACGTTTGTCTTTATAATATTATTATTTGTAAGGATGATATGTAAGTATAAATCAATATAACTTAATTAGATATAGACGCCCAAGTGTTCCATTGAATACTCGTAGAATCAACATTTGACAATTTGACATTGGTGTATAATTATGAATTCAGACAGTAGAGGCATTTATATAGAACGGATTTCTAAATAAAACGCTTATGGGAGTAAACTGACTCGTTAATTTGCATAACACTTTCAGTGTAGTACAAGTCATTTATTTTATTTGATTACTTGGACGTTTGTCCCTTGTTGAGTAGAAAGTTTTAGGTTTCATGTAATTGGAATGATTTCGGAGCCTTTACAGATTCCATAATCGTAGCACATTGATTGCTGACTATTGTCAGCTTAGTCGTGCTACGATTATGGAATCTGAAAAGGCTCCGAAACGTCAGCCAATAAAATAAAATACGGAAGTTAAATCCGTTAAAGTTGTTTTATTGCAATGTATAATAACCGCGATGGCATCAGAAATTATTATTTTCATATAATTTTCTTTATACTTATATATTCTAGATTTTCATAAAATGTTTTTCTCCTTGTCTTCCTGTCGATTGTTATAATCGTGCACAGTTGCTAAACTAAATCGATATTCTCTAAGGTATTTGTTCCGGTTACCCTTTTGGCAAATTTAAAAAAATCTGAACTATAACGCCCTAAGGCAGGTTTAAAAAAAATTGCAACGCACAGACAGAAAAGCAAACATCCGCAACACGGATTGCCTTCATTTATGAATGAATCGATTCATATTTTTGTTTAATGTTCTCACAGTTGCTTTTGAAATATTAAAACCATTTATGGGTTCAATTGTGCAGCTACCAAATAAGCGGGTTTATGAGCAGAGAGGGAGCGGAAGCGTTTTTAATTGATTTATAGGTATTTTTGAATGAGGCTCAGAATTTGGTACATTGATTAAAATACCTAGTAATATTTTCACTCTTTTTTTTAATAATATCGCGAAATGAACAATTATAGGTTACCTATGCATTTACAACTGAGAAGTAATTTTATTGTATACCCTACTCAAGGTTCACAAAATGTCACTTAAAAAACTATTAAACTAAATAGAAACTAAGATAAAAAGCGTGAGCTTTAGCGTTAGACCATTGTCAGCTCAGTCGTGCTACGATTATGGAAACCGTAAAGAATCCGAAACGACAGCAAATAAAATACGCGAGTTAAATCTGTACAAAGTTGTTTCATTCCAATAAGGTAAAAAGGTTATCTTATACTTCATATACAATTTAAATAATAATTAGGTACCTACCTACTATGAAGTTAACGTCAAAAATACTTCAGTATTTAAAAAAACATTCTCAAACCCGCTCTTTTCGCGGACGTAATTCATAAACGACAACCATATTTTATTCGTAACATCTCAATTGTGACCCCAGTTTGGTTTTCTGATATAATTTCCTTTGAATTATAGCAAACATTACAAATGTTAATACAGTAAAATATTACTTGGTAAATATTGGATTATAAAGCGTTTTACAGAAGAGCCGGGTTTAAATTAGCTTAGCATATTTTTTGTATGAGGCCCTTTTAATGTGTTTATTCAGAGCGTGATTATTTTTAGGATCATTTTAATATAATATAATATCGTTTTATGTGAAAGATATAGGTATAATTATATCTACTAACATTTTATACAACACCAGCCCGCGATTCCACTTGCCCACTAATTGCACCCGTTTACCTCCTTAAGGGGTGAATTTTAAAAATACATTCTTAGTGCTCCCCTACCGTGTTACACTATCGTCAGCTCAGTTGGCTACGAACATGGGAACTGTAAAGTTTTCGAAACGTCAGCAAATAAAAAAAAAACAACATTATGCTTCATTATTCTTATACATAACATCCTTTTGTATTGTTTTATTTTTAAGTTTTCAAATTGTGTCTTTTTTGTTTCCGTTTTGGAACTTAATATTAAAGAAAATGATACAAAATATTTTAATTTAGTACATAATTAAGTATCTACATAGGTAATTATGGTACACGATGACCAAAACATGTTTTAACCTTTTAAACGACTTTCATTTGTATGTAAATGAAAAAGAAAAATAGTAATCCGATAGGCTTAGTTGCTTCGAAATGTTTTATTTTGCTAATATTCTCCGAATCTATATAAGAAAATAGGATTATTTTTACTTTGTATCTAAATTCAGTTATATTTATGTCACACTAAAATAAATACATTTACAATAACAATGGCTCAACTTCTAACCGAAAGCAAAAATACAAAAAAATCGTATAAAGCAAAATTGTAAACATAAAGGATTGTATTTTTTGTGAACCTTATCGCGATAAAAATAAAGTTTCGGAAAGAGATTTTTTTTGCAAAAGTACTTTTTTGTATTTCGTACTTTGCTTTGAGTTCGTTTGCTTCCGCTTCGGTTGGTATCAAAAAGTTTTTTGAGCTCGGGTATTCAAACGGATTTAAGTACCGTTTTTTTAAAGATAATTTCATTGAAACAATTCTAGTGATAGCTTTGTTTTAGGGACACCTAGTAGATAATATTCTTGTTAGTCAAATCCGTTACAGCCAGCGAGCCTATTATTGCCGAGTCGACATTTTGTAATATCGATGTAGTTTTATTTTGCGGCGATCTTTCAAAAATCTTGTTATGTCGACAAGGAAACAATATCAACACGACAAACCTTCTTGTCGACAACGTTCTCAATATTATGTCGATGTAAGATCGGCTCGATAGTTAGTCATAGGCTAGATCATGTGTAATAACCGTATTAGCGTCGAAAATTATTAATTACTAGCTGTGCCCGCGACTTCGTCCGCGTGGAATAGTTATTCTTCATATAGGATTCATATTTTTCCCGTTTTTTAAACATTTTCCACTATTTCTTCGCTCCTATTAATTGCAGCGTGATGTTATATAACCTAAAGCCTTCCTCGATTGATGGTCTATCCAACAAAAAAAGATTTTTTCAATTCGAACCAGTAGTTCCTGAGATTATCGCGTTCAAACAAACAAACAAACTCTTCAGCTTTATAATATTAGTATAGATAACTCTAGTATTTTTTTTTCAAATCCAACTAACGGAAAATATCTCCAGCCAATAGTGAAAAAATATCTAATTAAGCAACCAAACAAAAGAGAAACTATCTAAAACAAAAGAACATAGATACTTTAAAGTTGTTTCATTCCAGTATATAATAACCGCGAAGGCAATTATTACAGACAAATTATTACATAGGTACCTACTTTACCAAACATCTAAAGATATTACAGCACAGCCTTGAATATTATGTAAAAAAAGCAGCCACTTAAAATTTTCAGCTTTGACGTGCAAAGAAACATCCAGTAGGTTATTTTTTAAATATTCCAGAGAGGAGTCATGCATTACGCTGTACTCCACACGTACAAGTAGCTCTCAGAAAAAGTACAAACATATTTCATTCGAGATTTCTACAAATATTTTACCTTTACATTTTTGCCAGAAAAACCTCTTGCCTCTAATTTGTACTTATTGCCTATTTGGGGATTAAATAGGCAATCATAATGGTACTAGGTACTTCAATGAAATAATGATATATTAATATTACGAGTAAGTAGGTTATTATTGCGTAAACGTTTGTAATATAGTTATTTACAGCAAGAAAAATAAATATTAAGAATATTGGCTACGTCTGCGGTTTCATGTAGAATTCAGTTACCTATTCCATGGAATTAGGACATTATTATAAGTTTAAATATCCCTATCTAAATAATCTTTCAAATAAAACAACTGAACCGTTTAACTAAGGTATATTATTTTATATGCTGACTCTTCGAAAACTTTACAGCTCCCGTATTTGTAGCCTACTTTGCTGACGATAGCTTAACACAGCTCAATATCTTCGACGCGACGTTAGTTATATAGTTGTTTAATTCTAATCCCTACTAATATTATAAATGCGAAAGTAACTCTGTCTGTCTGTCTGTTACGCTTTCACGCTAAAACTACTGGACCGATTTAAATGAAATTTGGTACAAAGAGTCTGGAGCCTGAGAAAGGACATAGGCTACTTTTTAACCGACTGCAAAAAGGAGGAGTTCCACGCGGACGAAGTCGCGGGCAGAAGCTAGTGTGTAATAATTGCGAAAGAATCGTTTGGGATGGGGGTGCGTGACGTCATGTTATGGTATAAACTGTGTCATAACGTCACGAGCCTCCACTCCCGAACTTTTAAAGCGTTTATATACGTAACTAGTTTCCGCCCGCGACTTCGTCTGCGTGGAAATCCTTCTATTTGGCAGTCGGTTAAAATGTAGCCTATGTCCTTTCTCAGGCTCCAGACTTTCTTTGTACCAAATTTCATTTAAATCGGTCCAGTACTTATAGCGTGAAAGCGTAACAGACAGACAGACAGACAGACAGAGTTACTTTCGCATTTATAATATTAGTAAGGATGTATTCTTCGATTAGTATTAGAAAAGAAATAAATATCCAATCATTTTTAGTAATCTACTTGATAGAAAAAAAAAACAGCCCATTATAAAGACCTCGTCCTCTATTAGTAACCCTGTTACGTAACCCAATAATTCTATGGCACGAGCTAAAATCTATAAAAGCAAAAAAATACTTTATTAATAGGGCGATTGTCAATCAATTCCTATTCTCCTTATAATCCCCTAAACCGGTATTTTACCCGAAAGTCCCCAAAAGCACAACAATGGAATTATTTCGAGATTCCCTAAAACTAGGGAAAATGTTGTACGTGGCAATTATCCGATAATGACGTTTTTGGATAAAGACACTGTCAATCATTCGACACATTACGGATTATGACGGATGAAGGAATAATGGATATGGAGACGCGAATTGAATTGTGACGTTATTGACATTTATTAGTCTTTTGCTCTCGCGTGATATTTTTGGATGCTGTACAAAGATAAATAACTTTTTGTTTTATTATAAACAAATAGAATTATTCATGTAAGTAAATCTATATTAATATTATAAAGAGGAAAGGTTTGTTTGTTTGTTAGGATTGAATAGGCTTTTAAACTACTAGACCGATTTGAAAAAATATTTCACTGTTGGAAAGCTACACTATTCCCAAGTGACATAGGCTATAAAAAAAAGGGATCCGGGCGAAGCCAGGGGGGCACTAACTAGTCTACAATAGCATGACGCATGAGTTTTAATTATTTGTCCATAAAGTATATTACTAAAAATAATTGGACACGTATTTTTTCGTTTTCAAAAACAAAAAACTACTTAGATAAGCGGTTCTAAAGTTCGGGAGTGGGGGCCTGTGACGTCACGTTATAGTAAAAATTGTATCATAAAGATACGTCACGAGTTCCCACTCCTAATATTAAGAAGCACTTATCTTTTTTATATATGTTTGTTTGAGATAGAAGAAATACATATCCAATAAGTTTTGTTAATTTGACTGACGGACTAAATTGCATTTCGGTTTATTTACATATTCGTCACCCCTATTACTGGGAACTGTAAAGTTTTCCAAACTTCAGCATAATAATATAGATAACATTAAGACATCGTATGGATCCCTGGTTTAAAACAAACTTTTTTTATTGTATAAATTAACTAGCTGTGCACGCGACTTCGTCCCCGTGGAATAGTAATTCTTCATAAGGCTTCATATTTTCCCCATTTTTTACACATTTTCCACTGTTTTTTCGCTCCTATTGGTCGCAGCGTGATGTTATATAGCCTAAAGCCTTCCTCGATAAATGATTTATCCACCAAAAAAATATTTTTAATTCGAACCAATAGTTCCTGAGATTAGCGCGTTCAAACAAACAAACTCTTCAGCTTTATAATATTAGTATAGATTAATTTAAACGAATTAAATCCGTTATAGTGCTTTCATTCCAATAAGTTCAAATTAGATATTAAGCACTCTGATTGATCAAGTTTATAAAAGTAATTAATAACTGAAAGAATAATAGCCTAATCATGAAGAGTAATTTCTTTGATTCCAATTCCAATTTGTCAGCTTCATTCATCATCAATCATTAATATACTCGTTTTTATCATCTAATATGTACCTCAATAGGTATGCATTAAATAAAACCAATTTGATTTGGTTAAGACCAATTAGAATCGACGCCAATTACATTTTGATTAACGGTCTTATTTAACTAATAAATTCTGACAAGAATTTAAAAATGCAAGAAATAAAAGTAGCCTATCTCCTTTCTCGGGCTTTGAACTATCTGTATACCAAATTTTATTTAAATCGGTTTAGTAGTTTTAGCGTGAAAGCGAGAGAGACAGATAGAGTTAATTTTGCATTTACGAGTAGGTATAATATTCGTTAGGATAGAACATTGTTAACACTATTGGTTAGTCTGTTGTGCTGATGAAACTTTACCTTTTGCTTTCGGTTAATTAATCTAATTAGACTTAAGCAAAACAGTATTAAACCACAACTAAATTATATCTTAATAATTTCTGATGCATTCGCGGTTATTACACATTGGAATGAAACAATTATTAACGGATTTAACTCGCGTATTTTTATTTTATTTTATATGCTGACGTTTCGGATTCTTTACAGTTTCCATAATCGTAGCACGACTGAGCTGACAATAGTCTAACGCTAAAGTGATTTATACAGTTATGCAAACTACCTTAAATCCGTTAATAGTCCGCGAAGGCATCAGAAATTATTAATCTAATTAGACTTAAACAAAACAGTATTAAAACCACAACTAAATTATATTTTCTCAAAAAAATAGGCCATTAAGTTATTATCAGCAATTAAATGTACATACTTTAACGCATAGATCGTTTGACTTCAACCCATTAGTGTATTATCTCTGAACGAGAACAGTCACGCTGTGAAATTCTTAAAATGTTTTTAAAATTAATAATTATTCAAATTATTTTCATAAGTCACCATTATTGCCAGCTGTTTTATTGCAACAATGAAGCATTAACAAGTTGTATCGACCAATATAAATACGATTATTTAGACACAGAATATTTAACCGGAACGTGGTATCAAGTGTACAAATTTTCTCCTTACCTTATACAATCGAATTCTTCCGAGTGTATAAAATTTGTGTATACTAAAACAACAGAAGAACAAAATGAGGCATACAAGAGGAAGTACGGAGAACTGCATGAATCTTTGTTATTTAACAATAATTCTGTTATATTAACTCGTGATAATATCCAAGGATTGATAACAGGTTTTAAAGAAGCAAAATATTATTTCCCAGACCCAGTAAGTGAAACACATACTTGTGGTGATTATGACGTAATAATTTACGAACGAGTAAATGATAATTTTCATTTCTATTATGAATGTCAATTTAAAGAGAACGTTGTATTGCTGTTTTCACGATTATCAAATCCAAGTGAACTAGAATTGAGTGAAATTATTGATGAATCACATAAAGTTAATAATATGAACAGGCAAAGATATTGTGTGCCAAAAGAAAGTGAATTGTTATGAAGATGACTCAATAACTTATCAACTTAAACCTATCATTACAGGTCGCAGACCTAATGCGATCGACTTAGTAACTACAAAAAATAAATAATAGATAATAGATAACAATACAATACTAATTAAAAATAACAACACAACAACAATGATAGGTAATAATAATTAAATATGAAGACGTAGGTATTTAAATAACCTTATCTCGAGTCACGGAAGGTTATCGATATTACGGTTATGACAGTCTAGCTTTAAGTTAAAGTAAATGTATTTAGTTCAAGAAGAATCTTTCTTTGGTCAACATGAAGCAGACAACAAAATTTATTTTGACGTCACTTATATGTCAGTGTACATTAATTAAATCAAGCACAGTACTAGAACAACAGGAGGGTGCGGTTGTACACTGCATTGAATTCAACAACAAGACTTTGGATAGTAAATATTTAATTGGAACTTGGTATATGATATACAAATTCGCATTGGATTTAAATTTGCCGCCAACTGAAGAATGTACAAAAACGGTTTTCACGAAACCCACAACAGAAGAATTGGATGTATACAAAACTAGGTACAACATTACGAACCAAGCATTTTCTTTTGATGATGATCCTCTATTGATATCCGAATACAGTGGTTTCTTCAAAGGTATTATTGTTGGGACAACTCAAGCTAAATATTATTATGATAATCGTAAGAGGAGATATGAATTATATGGCCACGGTCCTGAACTTGTTAAAATATACAAGCCGATATCTAGTGAATATATGGTACATTACGATTGTGAATTGAGAGGAACGCAAAAATTCTTAATGTCTCGGAGGAACAATCATACATACGATGAATATTCTAAAATTGTTGAAGAAATAGTAGAAGAAGAAGGTCTTGATACTCAAAGATTTTGTGCCGATACAAACCCAGCTGAGCTCACAGTTGATACCGGTTTTTAAGAAAAATATGGCCGTTACAAACACCTTTAAAGATGTTTTGATTAAGTGATACAATTTATTGTTTAAATAAAGTAGCATCGGCTTAAGAAAGGTTTAAAAATAGATAAGTTTATAAATTGCCTAATAAATTATCTTGAAGGTTGACCAATAATTTACTTTATTTTTGTATGAAATTAGGTAAGAGTGTAATAGTAAATTTAAGTTCTACTTAAATAAGTAGTTATAGTTAACAGTTGTTTCATTCTAATTCTAATGTGTAATAACCGCGAAGGCATTACAAATTATTAAGTTCAACTACTTATTATATTATAATGAATTTTAAAAGAGGAACTCATTAGATTCTTGCTATATATTTTATTTATATCCGAAAAAAAACTACTGAAGATTTATTAAAATATTGGACATAAAACTAGCCTTTGCTCGCTTCTGCGTCCCCGTATTTATTAAATTATTTTGCAATTTTAGTGGGTGAACTCCAATAAACCATGAGACACTTTTTCAATCAAATGTTTTAAAAACCATGAATCTCAACTTTTATCAAAAACGTAGGTAATTTAAAGATTTTTCCAATACTTGCAATCCTTATTCCATTCCTGTAGAGTAAGTTTTTTTAAATCTCTTCCACGTTTCACGTTTCTACTATTAGCGGTAGCAGCGTGCATCTATATGTCAGTGGGAACTTCGATCTCTATCCTTTTATATATTCCTATAGATTAATTACATCACTACATAGTATAAAACAAGGTCGCTTTTTCTGTCCCTATATATATATTATTATGACACTTAAATCTTTAAAAATACGCAACGGATTTTGATGCGGTTTTTTTTAATAGATAGAGTTATTCAAGAGGAAGGTTTATAGCACCCGTGTGAAGCTAGTCACTAGTAAATAATAAAAGTACATGTTGAATTTATCTATACTATTAACTCTAGAGCCACGCGAGGAAATTTCCAGGCTATATGACGGAGTTGAAATATGTAACGCTATCATGCGCGACTGCCCGTCGCGTGTAGGTCGATTCCTGAATTCCACATGAAATTCTACTCGAAATATTTTTCACTTAAGTACAACATATATATTGTACGGTAGGTATGAAGTGAAATAATTGGCAGATTCTTGGGAAAATTTGTCATATAATTTAATCTTCATCCACTAGGTATGCACGCGAGGTAAGTAAAAGAGATTAATTTTGGTTACATTTTCGCTACTATACACAAATACAAAGTCCTAGGTACTGATATAATTTGTTCCCAAGGTCACTAACTGGAAAATATGCATCCAAGGGAGTGGGCCTAGTTTGTGTTCTAGCTAGGAACCTGGGTTGTGTCCTAGGTCACTAACTGGGAAAGAATGTGTAGGTAGTGACGTCGTTTGTGTACTAAGTCACGAACTGGGAAATATTGTGTCCTAAGCAGTGACGTAAGTTATGTTCTAAGTCACTAACTGGTGACGTAGGGTGTGGCCTAGCTTGGGACCTAGGTTATAACTTAGGGCACCCTAAGTCATAATATGGCACCAGCAGTGGCCAGTTGATTAACCTTAAAGACTTTGTTGGCCTCTAACAGAACAGTCTGCGTTCAGAGGCTCCGTTTAACTCCTCTATAAATCCTCTGAGAGCCGTACCAGTAAATCTCCACAATTTATTCACTACCCGAACACCTATGAATTTTGCGTGAATATTCCACTTTCTCACGAAACAAAGGATAAATAGTAACAAATAGCTGTTAAATATGAAAGAGTATTTGAGATTTTTAGAGAAACTTTGCAGGTTTTATGTAAATCAAGATTCAGTGACCGTTTAAGTGTGAAAAATGTTTTGTGTGCTTAAAATAAAAATGTATTTCAAATTGACCATTGATAACGTTTTAAGAATTGTAAGAATTATGTGATTCGCTGTATGGGTTAGACCAATGAGAGACAAGCTACTGGCTTTGGATTTACGGATCATGTCAGCTGGATTTCATTCTAAACTGTATTCAGTGGATTTTTAATAGAATAGATTTAATTTTAAACAATTAAGATCTGCTTAAATAATACAAATGGAAAACATGCAAAATAAATAAACCAAAAAAACACCAAAATGGTTGCGACTCAGCTTAGTATCACGCTGGTGGGTGATAACGGTGGTTTCCAGGGCAACCGTCAGAGAGAAATGATGTAGGTGTTTGGGGACAAATTGAAGCGGTGGCATTACTGTTTATAATCAAGGTGTAGATTACCCAGTAGCTACTTAGAATAAGAATGAGTTTATTCAGTAGACAATAAGTATAAATATTAAACAATCCCTACTAATATTATAAATGCGAAAGTAACTCTGTCTGTCTGTCTGTCTGTTACGCTTTCACGCTAAAACTACTGGACCGATTTAAATAAAACTTGGTACAAAGAAAGTCTGGAGCCTGGGAAAGGACATAGGCTACTTTTTAACCGACTGCAAAAAAGGAGGAGTTCCACGCAGACGAAGTCGCGGGCAGAAGCTAGTATCTAATAATTTCTGATGCCTTTGCGGTTATTACACATGGGAATGAAACAACTATATAAAGTCACTTAGTTAGCGTTAGACTATTGTCAGCTCAGTCGTGCTACGATTATGGAAACTGTAAAGAATCTGAAACGTCTGCAAATAAAATAAAATATAATACGCCCGTTACATCCGAATGGTTGTTTCATTTCAATGATTGCCTAACAATATCTGGTTCCTATTTTATGTAGGTACCTACTATACAATGACATGTCGACTGAAAAGGTTTAAGATCAGAATTGTTGTTGACTAATATGAATATGAATTGTACCTACTGTGTTTTATTATAAATACAATATTACTATGCGTCATATTATTTCGACATACAATTTTCTTGGAATTTTCAATATTTTATTTTAATGGCTTAATTTATTTCGCTCCCATAAGTCCTTTGAAGAAAGACAATTGTTTAAGAATTGAGTTTTCAAATTTCCATTACATTTATTTTTAATGACAATAAGGAACGTTTAGGCGCGAAAATTTGCCCTAAATAATAATTCAACGAGAAAAAGGGTCCGTAAATACTTGGATCAAACTTTTTATTTTATATTTACTGTTTCACAAAAAGTCTTATAAAAAGTTGTCTAAAGGCATATTTTACAGTGTCAAAATTAATCTCAAGGAATCCATTTTTCTTTTCTAGCTGATAAAAATATCCTTTTTACGAAATCTTAGTCTTGTATTTTTTTAGGAATTTGACGACCGAAAATAGTTAATTCATGATTATAAAGTTAACACTTTTTTACATCTGAAATACCGAGCAACGTTCGGAAATAAATAATTTAAAAAAATAGGTCGAGCACAAATTGACAACTTCAAATGGCTGGCAGGTTAGAAACTGTGTCTCAGTTTGCAAATTAAGAAAAAGTTTTGACGCCGCTGTGACGGATATATAACCATTTTTTGTACTAAGAGGTATTCCAATTTTCATATTTGAATAAATAATTATGTAACAGTTATTACCTACTAGCGGCCCCGGCTGACGTCGTCCTACCCGTCCGATTGTTTCGTCAAAGATCTGTCAAAGTCTTCTGTCACTTCTTCATAAGGCTTCATATTTTCCCCGGTTTTTACACATTTTCCACTGTTTCTTTGCTCCTATTGGTCGCAGCGTGATGTTATATAGCCTTAAGCCTTCCTCGATAAATCTATCCAACAAAAAAATAATTTTTGAATTCGAACCAGTAGTTCCTGAGATTAGCGCGTTCAAACAAACAAACAAACAAACAAACTCTTCAGCTTTATAATATTAGTATAGATTATTATTTCATGAAAAACTAATAATTGATATTTAATCTGGGTATCTTCGCAAAAAAATTGGTGAGCATTGGCTAGGTAATGTAGGCATGTCATAATTTCTAAAGCTCTTGCGGTTATAACACATTGGAAAAAATAATCATAATCAATTGGAATAAGTGTTTAAAAGTTGTTGTTGTTCCGTGTTGTTAGTGTTTTACAGTTGTTTCATTCCAATATGTAATAACCGCGAAGGCATCAGAAATTATTTTCTTCATCATAATTAATTTAAGTAACTAGCGTACCTATATTGTGTTAAGTTTTAACGTATTAATTTCTTAATAAATGTTTTGTTTCATTCTAAAATTAAATACATACATATTGCTCATATTAAAATGAGGGCATGTACAACGCTCAATGTGCTCTCACATATATTTAGATAAGTACTTTTTTACGATGCATAAAATTCACATTCTCATAGTCAGTAATTAAAGTTACAATGTACGTATCTAAATACAAAGCAATACAATGTACTTATATAAAAGCGTTGATAATGGTTGTTTACATAAATGAATTGAGCCAACGGCAGTATCATATATTATGTTGTTTATATGATGGCTGTAAAAAAAAAATATAATTATACTTAATTTCTGATGCCTTTGCGGTTATTACACATTCTAATGAAACAACTACAAAATCAAATAAATACGTGTTCAATATTTTGGATATTGATTATTAAGATAACAATACAAGTTTTGCATGGGTGTTATAAACCTTCATGGATCACTCTATCTAAAAAAACTGCTTCAAAGTCCGTTGCATAGTTTTAACGATTGAATCATACATATTACATAGAGACGGACAGACAGCGACAGCGACTTTGTTTTATATAATATATAGTGATGCACCCTTATCACTACATAATAATATGTAATGCATTCAATATAGGAAGTATGTCATTAATATATGAACTACCGCATACATATTATTATTATATATTTTTGGACAATTCACACCAATTGATCTAGTCCCAAACTAAGCAAAGCTTGTACTATGGGTACTAGACAACGGATAAACATACATAAATACATATAAGACATCCAAGACTCAGGTACAGATGCCAGTGTTCATCACACTGACATCTACCCCTAGCAGGATTCGAACCCGCAACCTCCGGTTTCGTAGTCAGGGGCTCTGACCACTAGACCAGCAGGCCGTCAATATATCGTATATATATATCGTATATACCTATAGGATGCGGGTCCTATTTCCTTTAAAGTTTAGACACATAACGTAATTGTGTTCAAAGTGTATATTTATAGGAAATTAGAAACTATGTTAATACCACTTTGTCCGAAAAGGTCGTATAATTTAACATGTGAACTATTTGAAAGTGACAATTGTTGAAATGAGTAAAGTTTTGGATTTTCCAAATTAAACCACATGTCGACTTTTGGCCAACCTGAATTTAAAATTGGGTTTGAAATTGGGTTCCGATATAGCTGAATTTATATATATGAGGAGAAACATACTTTTTTTTTATTTACTGAGGTCGATCATCGTTTTCATCATCGTTTGGACGGCCTGTTGGTCTAGTGGTCAGAGGCCCTGACTACGAAACCGGAGATTGCGGGTTCGAATCCTGCTAGGGGCAGATGTCAATGTGATGAGCACTGGCATCTGTACCTGAGTCTTGGATGTCTTATATGTATTTATGTATATTTATCCGTTGTGTAGTTCCCATAATACAAGCTTTGCTTAAAATGGGACTAGATAATTGGTGTGAATTGTCCAAAAGATATATATATATATTATTAATTATATATTTATTATATTATATATATATATATATATATATATATATATATATATATATATATATATATATATATATATATATATATATATATCAGCTGAGACCCAAGGTCTTTCATAGTGTTCATCATCCAGCATCCAGCTATTAGTGACCATCACTATTAAAGTTGGAATGAAACAATTACTGTAAACCGATTTAACTGGCGTAAGTATGTTATTTTATTGGCTGATGTCTCGGAGCCTTTACAGATTCCATAATCGTGGCACGACTGAGCTGACAATAGTTTTATGCTTTCATTCCAATGTATAATAACCGCATCAGAAATTACTATTAAAGTTACTTTTCCATTTTTTTAAGAATTTCAATAATTTTCATCTCCAATAACTGTAAGTAATAAATATTTACGAATTTAGTAAGTCAAGTTACTAGCTCGAGAGTGTTTTTTGTAAAGCCAAATAACCCCTTATAAGAAACGGGTTTAAAGTACGGAACCCTGAAAACCCGTTGAAGTCATTAGTGTACATTTCGGAGCTGTCATGGCAGGAATGGAAAAATAAATATTTAACGTCTTTTTCGCTCTTAGGTAACACCCACGTGTACCGTTCAGAGGTACTGCCTTCACTAAAACACAGTGCGACTGAATAAAATTTGATATAATATAATAATATATACTTAACTAGCTTCTGCCCGCGACTTCGTCCGCGTGAAACTCCTCCTTTTTTGCAGTCGGTTAAAAAGTAGCCTATGTCCTTTCCTAGTTGACTTACATCAGTCCGCATGTACCATGGCCTCCATCAAACCGAACCGTGCATCAGTTCAGCCTCAGAAGCGAGTGAGAACATCAAACCCACATTGACTATTTCTGGCTACAGGCTGCGAAGCTCGTAAAGCATTCTGCTTAACACGAGGAGTAGCCATCTGTGCTTCCTGTAGCGATTGCTTCTCTGCTTGTTCCACTCGTTGCGTGCGAAGCGGCGAGGATGACGTGGCGTCTTTGTATAATTTCGAATTTAGCGTTATGGACCGAGACTGATTGAGCCGGACAAGTCGCGCGCCCTGGAGAACAGAGGCGGGGGCGCGGGTCAATGGCGCCGGGTCGGGCACGCGTGGGTCCGGACGGATGGATGCATCTGAAAAATACATTGTGCGAGTTAGAAATTTATATACAAGAGTAAAGTTAAATATTGGCGAATGTGTGGCGTTGAGAGAGGCAATAATCCGACTATAATAGGGCTGGTTACAATTATGTGATGTCTCTCTCAACCCGTATGCCATGAAAATTAGGTCATCAATCAACTGTGGCAGTACTGGATGACATTCGGGTATATCTGCCGGTGAGCCCTTATGCGCTGGTAGCAAGTCAGCTGGTAGTTGTTCGTGTGCAATGACGCCGCTGTCGACGGCGTTTGTGGGTTTCGGCATGTTAGCATGGTTGGCGTTTGACGCACATAACGGAACCGCGTTGGTGAGGACGACGTCCGACTGTGTAGGGGTGCCTCGGGTGTTACCCAAGGTGACAGCCGGCGCCTCACCAGGTAGGCTATGTGCAGTCGTTGCCATGTTTGCATTGTGCTTGGAAACCCACGATGCGGTACGTTCTTTCGTACTGTCGCGGTGGCACAAACTACGATATCTGTCTGACTTAGCTTTGATAGCGTCCAGCGCGGCGAGTTTGGCTCGCAGCTCCAACTGCTCGGCCTCCGACTCCAAGTGAGCGAGCCTGCGTTCACGCCTTGTCTGCCGAAATTCTCGCTCCGCTTCAAGGCGCGCCAGCTGACGCTCCCGCTCCACTCGGCGTCGGGCGGTTTCTGCTTCCGCAGCCTTCATTTGGGCGCGAACAGTTGCAGAGGAACGCGAGCGCTCGGTCGCAGTTTGTTTCCTGGAAACACTGTTAACAGACTGAGGCGGTGTTCCGGCGCTACCTCGGTTATGATGACCAGCATGGACACGTGGGCGGTCGGCGGTGCACGGAGGCACTGTGCCGGAACCACCAGGATGTGTGTCCATGCCGGCAAGCAACGCCGAAACATCCTCAGTTGAAGTCGGTCGGACGCGGGCGCGCTGTGTCCGCTCGACTTCGGGAGCTGTTGAATCCGCCAGCAATTTGTACTTACTACGTGTGTTCATAGTTACCGAGAAGCGATGAAACTACTAACGTGAAAATGAAATGAAAAATTTGGAATTTAGGGTGGTTTGTACTTACAGAAGGCTCGATAGGACCAAAATGTTAGCGATATAATGGGTTCTGTGCTAATGGCGAACTATGAAAACACACAATACAATAAAGTAAACAGAATTTAATGGTATCTTTGCTAACGAATTACAACAACTCAAAAATAAAACAAAACAATATACATCGAACATGTCAATAATTTTAAAATATACAAAAATCGAACGTTAAAAAAGTATAAAACAAAACATAACAAAAGCGGCCGTCTAACGGCCAGTCGGCGGAGGCCGTCTAGCAGCCAGTCGCCAACACCTATGTTTGTTTAAATCTTTAAAACAAAGCAACGGATTTTGAAGTGGTTTTTTTAAAAGATTCAAGAGGAAGGTTTTTAGCACCCGTGTGAAACCGGGACGGGTCGTTAGTAAAAATATTAGTTTAATAGCAAGTGATTCGATTAAATAAAATTGAAATATAGTAAACTACTTCGATTTAATACAAATAAAAATTAGTAAACTACAAGTTCCAAGATTTTTTATTATTTATATTATAATAAAAAAAATATTTTGTTCATAAGATTTTATTAAACTAAAAATATATTTAGCTGTAAGATTCACCCTTATCACCTGAACAAGCGTGACCTAGTTTTATATCGCCAAAACATACTAATATGTAATACCTATATAACATGAATTTGTAGCGACAATGTTATAAAAAAAATATACAAGAAATATTACTACAATAAATATACGAAAATAAGAAACTGCCTGAGTGATAACAAAACTAATTTAAAAACGCGGATTGGTTTTATTCAAAACCCTTAAACGGTCACTATTGCATTACGTTGTCTCTCGTTTGTCGAAAAAAAAAAATTGGTTTAATTTATAATTATAATACGGGTAAAATATATAATCACCTAGGTTTTTGATTGTTGTCAACTCAATTTAATAGGTATATAACGTACCTTTATAAAATACTAGCGGCCCGCCCCGGCTTCGTTCGGATCCCTTTTTTTATAGCCTATGTCACTCGGGAATAGTGTAGCTTTCCAACAGTGAAAGAATTTTTGAAATCGGTTCAGCCGTTCTGGAGCCTATTCAATCCAATCAAACAAACCTTTCCTCTTTATAATATTAGTATAGATAAGTTAGATTCCTAAAAAAATATTGGACACTTTTTTTTTTTCTCAAAATGTCAAAGATAAGTGTTTCTAAAGATAGCGGGTGAGGTCTTGTGACGTCACGTTATATACCATACCGTGACGTCACGACACCCAGTTTGAGAAAAGATAATTTTCGGTAATCTACTTGAAGGACAAAGAAAAAACATTCGTCATGCCGTCATGTATTGAAGGTGGAAATTTTTATTTAATCACAAAGTTTTTATAAAAATGAAAAATATTTTTTTTCACAGTCAATATCTAAAAGGTATTTCTTAAATAAACTATACATTTCCATTATCGAAATCATTTTACCGACAGGCCCAGCTGCGGGAAAGTGATCGATGTATCAATCACTTTTGACATTTAATACCGTTGTGAATATTCAAAACGTCATATTTCCGTATATAATGTGACATCGATAGTCTGAGATCCGGTTTTAGAAACATATACCCTTATCTGGTATTAATGATGAGTGTGTTTATAAAATTAGTTCATAGATCCAGTAGAGGTTATTATTGTGAGTTGATAAAAAATCAAGAACAATAAAGGTTCTCAAAAAAGCGGTATGAAATTCGTTCGATCTGTTAGTCACTTAAGAGGATTGTGAACCTGTTAATTTTCATACAAAAGGCGATAACGTTTTACACCCAGTAAATATAGTTAGATTTTTATAATTTTTGGATATGTTGTAGATATAATGAGAAACTACGTCTGTACGTTTTGATTTTTAAGAAATATTGCTTACGCTAAAATTTATTAATTAATCATCATCATCATCATCATCAGCCCGTCGCAGTCCACTGCTGGACATAGGCCTCTCCAATTGCACGCCACTTTGCTCTATCTTCGGCTGCTCGCATCCAGCTCCTGCCAGCCATCCTACGCAAATCGTCACTCCACCTTGCCTGAGGACGTCCTACACTACGCTTGCCGAGACGCGGTCTCCACTCTAGAACACGTTTACTCCAGCGGTTATCGGTTCTTCAGCTAATATGGCCAGCCCACTGCCACTTTAGCTTGCTAATCCGGTGGGCTATGTCGATGACTCTGGTTCTCTGCCGAATCACCTCATTTTTGATTCGATCCCGCAGAGAAACGCCGAGCATAGCCCTTTCCATAGCCCGCTGAGCGACTTTTAATTTGTGAACCAGCCGTACCGTCAGTGTCCACGTTTCGGCTCCGTATGTCATGACGGGTAGGACGCACTGATTGTAGACTTTCGTCTTTAGGCACTGTGGGAGTGACGATATGAAGACTTGACGTAGCTTCCCAAACGCTGCCCAACCTAACTGAATTCTTCTATCCACCTCATCCTCGAAGTTGTTTCTACCTAACTGTAATGTCTGTCCAAGGTAGACATATTTTTGAACAACTTCGAGAACGGCGCCGTGTACCGCAATTGGTTCCGGTAGTACATGTTCATTGAACATGACCTTGGGTTTGTCCAAGTTCATCCGTAGGCCAATGCGTACAGAAGAGTCAGCCAGATCATTCAGCATCTGTTGTAGGTCCTGCAGCGTTTCTGCCACGATGACGATATCGTCAGCAAATCGCAAGTGAGAGATGTACTCGCCATTTACTTTGATGCCACGTCCTTGCCAGTTCAGCGTTTTGAACATATCCTCCATTGCATTTGTGAACAATTTCGGGAGATAACGTCCCCTTGTCTCACACCGCGATGCAATGGTATAGGCATTGTTTGCTGATTCTGGACTTGGACGGACATGGTGGCGGCTTCGTATAAACATCTCATCACTTGGATGTATCGCCAATCGACTTGGCATCGTTGCAGGGACTCCAGAACAGACCAGATCTCGATCGAGTCAAAGGCCTTCTCATAGTCCACAAATGCTAAACACAGGGGCTGATTATACTCTTCGGTCTTCTGTATAATCTGCCGCACTGTGTGGATGTGGTCTATGGTGCCGTATCCGCTCCGAAACCCAGCCTGCTCCGGTGGTTGGAATTCGTCAAATCTTCGCGCAAGACGGTTCGTGATTACTCTTGAGAACAGCTTATAGACGTGGCTTAGAAGGGAAATGGGTCGATAGTTCTTCAACAGGGTTTTATCTCCCTTTTTGAAGAACAAGACGACCACACCTCTACTCCACATCTCTGGAGTTCTCCCTTCAAACAAGACGGCGTTAAAGAGTTTTTGGAGCTCCCTAAGTATAGGTTTACCTCCTGCTTTTAATAACTCTGTTGTAACGCCATCTTCTCCAGGGGCTTTTCCGTTTTTGAGCTGTCCAAGAGCGATCTCGATTTCGCCAATACTGACTTCTGGCAGGTCTTCGCTGTAGTGGCGTGTTAAAGTGGCTCTAGAATCCTCATTTCCGGGATCAGGTCGAGATGCATGCGAAGCGTACAACCGGCCATAGAAGTTTTCCACTTCGGTTAGGACTGCCGGCTTCGAAGCAACGACTTCTCCAATTTCTGTGGTCAACTTCGTCAGGTGGCTTCTTCCAAGAGATTGTACAAACACTTTTGCTCCCCGGTTTTGCTCGATCGCTCTTTCGATCGAAAGAGTATTGAAGGACCGAAGATCGTGTCGTACGTGTTTACTAATCTCTCGGTTTAGAATCCGTTTCTCTGACGAAGTGACGGGTGGGTTTTCACGTCGTTTCTTCATTAGCCCTAAAGTCTCTTCCGAAAGCTTCGACTTCCTGCCATTACGTTGCATTTTACAGAATCTCGTACCTTCTTCCCTGAGAATCCGAACCATATTTTCAAGGTTCTGGTCAACGTCAGTTATAATAATAACGTCAGTTATATTAATTAATATAATATTATAATATTATTTTTATATTATATGTTTCTACCGGATCTAAGAATATAAATACCTACATGATCTTAGAAGGTTCATACCGTAAAAAAATTGTAAAAAAAATCACATAATGTACGCAGTTAGCCAGGTCAGATAGTTAAATATATTAAAAATATGTCTTGGTCGCACTCCTCCGTAACGGTCCAACCGATTTTCATCAAATTTTGTATAAAAATAGGTTGTGAAGTATATTTCAAACCACTAGGTGATTACAGTAGGGGCAGCACGTTTAACGGGTTAACTATTACGGGTATTATTAAAAATAATTTTTCTTTTATAAAATAAAAGGATAAATCTCAACTTAATATTGTAAAGAAGATAAAGTTACTATTCTCGTCCCCATTGAAGAGTTAATTCTATTTGCTAAAGTAAAACTCTCAGTATCGGAACAAAACTAATAAATAAGTGTTTCTTAGAATAACTCTTTCAAAGCGCTAATGAAGGAAATTTTCTTAGAATTTGCTCTTTATTATTATGAAGAATAAGTTGCTAGGACACTTCTTATATAATATTGGTACGTAGATACTTGTTATAGAGGTGTTATGTAATGTTATATATTAATACTAGCTGACCCAGCGAACTTAGTATCTCGTTTTTTTATTAGAAAATAAAGATTGATGGGTGTAAATTTAGGTAATTTAGGGCTGTATAATGTAGGTATTTTCAATGCAGAATCAGGAAAAAATAAAAAAAATAAAAATGCCCATAATGAAAATAAGGTTTCGGATGGACCAAATTTGACATTTAGGTTTATGAAAAATAGATGTTGTCCGAATCTTAGACCTCGATATACAAAACAAAATTCCTTAAAAATCGGTCCAGCCATTTCGGAGCAGTTGGCAACAAATGCCGCGACACGAGAACTTTATATTATATATTAGACTAAAGCATTTTTTTCATACATACTCAAGTACTATTAGGCTATGATCATAATAATATCAAGTTTAAACAAAAGGTCGTACTCCAAAAAATATGTATGTGCATGAAATAAAACAAATAAGTAGGCTTTATAATTTATAGGTCATTGTTTATAGATTCCTTTTAACGGAAGTTTCTTAAGCGACCTCAACCAATTGATCTTATTTATTTTCCGTAGTTCGCTGGAACTGAAGTGGGCTTAGCATGAGCGTGGGTGGTAGTTTTCTTATAACAGAAAATAAACTACTTATCTTCTAATAGTATTAGTAGGTAAACATAAAACATTTTTTTAATCGTCACTTTTTACCACAGACTGTAACTGGAGAGTTTTTTTTGACGATGTCATAATTTTACGCAAACTTTTTAAACACATTTTTTTGTTATCTTATACCTATGTCTCAGCAGTCCAAATAAGTAAGAAAGTCAATAAACGTACGAGAAACATTGTTTAAGTAACAAAATTCCTATTCATCAAACAACTATCAGATAAGAAAGAATGGGACTGATCCTTGTTACAAAAATAGCAATTTGAGTATATTTTCCCCAATTTACAAATTCTTTCGGTGGGGCCATAAAATGACAAGTGCCAATCGATAATTAAAATAGTAACCAAAGAAAACGACGCGTAATACCTCTACATATTATTATAATATAAACAGAAGATAATTTTATTTAAGTTTTTTTTTCACTTATTGATTCTGTTCTTAGTTAGGTATACCTATAGGTCTATGAATATTCTTTTTTTCGAATTGAATTCTGAAGCGCAGTTGGCCAACTGTGGACCTTCACTGCAAAACCGAACGGTAGGCGATCTTCCAAATGAGAAGCTTCGAATGTAATAATTATAATGCTTTATTACTGAACAGCCATGTTATACCTATACATTAGAAAAGTAAGTCACGCCGTTGGGTTTGTAATTAAGCGAAGGCGTTCAGGCTCTTTCATTTGATAAACGACATGTTGTGTTTCGTTGCACGTTACGACATGTTTCGACTCGGTAACGGCAAGTTACAACCGGTAACGGTATGTTACGACTTGGTAACGGCATGTTACTCGGTAACGGTATGAATGTTTGGTTTTTATTTTGAGTAACGATGGTGTTTGAAAGAGTAACGCAGTTGTAAAAGGACCATGAGATTTCGGTTTGTAAGGCACTTCCTCTTGAGAAAAAAACACTTTCATCTTCTTAGAGAATAAAATTTTAAAACTTTTATTTAAATAAATTTTATTTTATTATCGACGTTTTGAAAACCTAATAAATAATAAAAAATCACTTTATCGTTACTACACTATCGTCGCTCAGTCGTGCTACAATGGCATCAGAAACTATAATCCCAACTACCTTTTTTAGTTAGTAATAATTATCTTAAACAGCATTCCAAACAAAATAAAACAAAGCACTGGTGCCGTAAAATAAGAGTACGTACGAAAATGTATGCTCAACTCGAAATGTTAAATTAAAAACGAGTAATAACGTAAAGGAGAGCATCTCATAATGTTGAGCACGATGTTTATGTCCCCACCGGTTCATTAGAGCCGAGATTGTTTTAAATTATTACTAAACAAACATCGTTAAGCTACAACCCGTGGAGCCATGGAATGTGTATTATGATATTGTTATCAATGTCATAATTATTTCTGATAACCTCGCGGTTATTTATATTACACATTGGAATGAAATAATTCGTTGCCGATTAAGCTAATAGTTGACTGGCGTTAGACTATCGTTAGCTTAGGTGTGCTGCAAATATGGGAGCTGTTATGTTTTCCAAATGTCAAAAGCTAAAATAAATACCGCGAGTTAAATCCCTTGTATTTTATTACAATGTGTAATAACCGCGAAGACATCACAAATTATTTATATCAATTTTATTTTTTATAAAACAGTAAGTACGAGTATAACATATTATTATTTTTATTATGATATTTTATAAAACAGAGAGAATATTAAAGCCATATATTTTTTAAGATTAGTCGTTAATACTTAATGATATTGGCTCATATTGGTTAATTTAATCTAACAAGTTAAATCGGTTAAGTCGCTTTATTCCATTGCGTAATAATCATTCCAGCAATTAAATACACAAATATTACTTTTAGTCCAATTTTCACAGGTTATTATATTAAGTTATATAAATTATAACCGCTGGTTTCCTAGCCCTTCACTTACCGCTCGAGGTACGATCCAAACAATGTTTACACTTTCCGTGTAAAAAACAAACTCCGTAAACACTGTCTTCTTTTCACCTTCCCTTTGATAAAATGTATTCGATTTGTCCGCTTTGGCGTTTGTTTCCCAACAAATCGTTAAAAACATATCATTGTCTGGTTTCTTATGTTACTATCGTTTTCAGATTCCTTTTGAACTTTTCCGATCTTTATTATCGTAGACGCAGCGTGGGACCTACTACAAAGTAGTCCGATTACTTTGTGAAGGTAGCTGTGTTAAGAATTAACATAAGATAAAATTATATTCTCTATGTTCCACTTAATATTTATTGTCTATGGTTAAATTTTAATATCACCTAAAAGATTTTCATGGTTTGGACAGAATGAGTTATTAGCCACAATTACCCAAACCCAGTTACTTTTTTGGTCGTTTTTCCTTTTTTGGAAAACTTTTCGGATATTTTTTTCGTATTTCTCTTTTATTTTTCTAAGTAGATTGAAAGTCTAATCCCATGACGTAACCGGCTGATGGCATGAAAGTTTAAAACCGCCCGATAAATTGAGTTTTCTATAGTGTTGGATGACGTTATCCCCGATAAATTATATAATGAAAGTAGCAAGAAAATATCCCGCACCTATTTACTTGGTAAATTAAATCAAGTGAGCCGATTGGAACTCGATAAAGGAACAGTAAATGTACTTTTAAATGTTCAAAAATAAATAAAATTTCTATATTATTATTTTACTAACTCTGGACACGTATTATTCTATACTAGCTTCTGCCCGCGACTTCGTCAGCGTGGAACTCCTCCTTTTTTGCAGTCGGTTAAAAAGTAGCCTATGTCCTTTCTCAGGCTCCAGACTTTCTTTGTACCAAATTTCATTTAAATCGATCCAGTCGTTTTAGCGTGAAAGCGTAACAGACAGACAGACAGAGTTTCTTTCGCATTTATAATATTAGTAGGGATTTCGCAAATGCTATAAAATAAAAAATGTAAGGAATTGATGTGAGCTCACGAAAAATCACGAGGTCAGTTTTCGTCTTCGTTCTTGTCAAACCTCAGTTAGAATCTGCCACTCCCATATCGGTTTATTAAGTCACCTTAAATAGACGTATTAGCCAGTTATGGCGATCTTCGCTAAAAAGGTCTACCATAATAATTTCTGATGCCTTCGCGGCTTTTATAGGTATATATTGGAATAAAACAACTTTAAACGGATTTAAAGTTGTTTTATTCAAAAGTCCTTCCATGCTTTAATCTCTGGTAGGTACATAAGCAGAGACTACATTCCACGGCATTGCATCAACATCAAGTTATCGATAATCACATTTTCCTTTTTCCTTGTTCCATTATAGGTTATGAATCAGCTGATTTTATCAGCTGTGTCCACCCTTCAAGAGTCATTGACCGATCGAAGGTGACCTGATAACCCAGTAGCGACTGAAACGTGTTATAAATGGCTCTTAATTTACTTTGTTAGCAGCATTTATTTGGGGTCACAAATTGTGAACTATAAATGGATTGTGAAATCTAATGTCTTTAGTAAACTGTAAAGTTGAATAAAAGATCCTTTTGCGTCTGTGCGTAAAGAAATATCTTTAAAAATATATTTTTTGGACTTTATTTTTTGTGCTTAAGTTACAAAGATGCCTGTGAGAGACGTTGTAAAGTTTAAATTGTAGTTTTATGTTTTGAGACTATGGCGCTTTTCATTATGTATTTAAAACCGTTTTGTAAATAAATAAGCAAGAAATTAGACCGATTTTGTGTAGATTGTATAATGAATTCAAATAAAATTTACGTTGCAAATAGTATATTCATGTTTTCCTGGAATTCATCCAAAAGTAAGTAAACTTTGGGCCGATGCCCGCCAAAATAAAAACATCACTTGAAATGGTTATTTTATTCAAATATTTGAAAAAAGCTTCTGATTGCCATCATGAAATTATTTTTTCATACATATTTTATCTTTATATTATGATTAAAAGCAGGTTTATTTATAACATCTGAGCAGTTCGCTTAAATATATATTCTCGGAACGCTCTCGGAATTCTATAGAATTATTATTTTGTATAAAATTATTCGTAATTTAATTACTTTACTGAATGAGAACTGCTTTTAATTAACTAATTTTATTTTGTCTTTAATCATTTTGATGTATGTTTTCATGTAATCCACACAGCAAACAAGTATTTAACGACTGAATTTTACTCAATAAGAGTATTCGACGAAACAACACAAAATTTCTTTAATATCTGTTTAACAACAGCTTATTAATGAAAAATGAAAACAAATGAAAATCTTTATGGAGTAGATAGTACCTAAGGGACACATACAAGTCAATATTTATAGCGCTTCTAAAAAATAATGGCACCGCGAGAAGAAACGCCGCAAAATACTCGTCAGTTACCTTTTCTGAAATAAGATAACAATATAACATTTATATAAAAAGTAACAACTTGCACTAGAATATAAAAGAAACAATGAATCAAGATGTAAAAGAAAAATGACATAGATAGTATAAATTATAGCGCTTTTGTGCTCTTTGGAAAATCAGCAAAAATAGTAGAATACTAATACAGTGTTGAGAGACCGAGATTCGGTTTATTAAAACAGAGAAAACGAAATCGGAAATGAGATTTTTCGTGACGTAAGTATAATTGAAATTTGAAATTTTGCACACACGTTCAGTTTATTTGACAATGCATTGTTAACGATATGACGTCATTCTAATTAAATGGGTTACAAGGAAGGACGGAAAACCAAATGTTTACAAATATACTCGAGTGGGCTATCAAATGAAAGAGGACCTCATGTACATTCTAACATTGAAATATATGTAATTAAGATCGTACTATATCCATAAAAGCTTACTCTGAAAAGTTTTTTTAAAATTAATTTTGAATAAAATAAAATAAATTTACTAGCCAAATCCGTAACAGTTGTAGGAGGTTGCTAAGCTTACTTAATAGGTTAAACTTACTGCGGCCTTGTCACAGCAATTAACAAATACATAATGATTGAAAATATATCTGGTAAATAAAGGCTGATTTCTGGGTCAGTTGGGTCGGTCAATAGTCCATCGTATCCATATCCGGGTCAACGATGCTTTAACCCGCCTCCGCTTAAGTAAAAGGTAAATTTATTTTTAGACATATCGTAACGTTTATTTGACGACTATATTAACAACGGTTATAATCTATTATAATAATATCTTTATATATAATAATATCTTTATATATAATATAATTATATTGTACGTGTGAATGTCACTGAACTCATCCTAAACGGCTGGACCGATTTGAATGTGTTTTTTTGTTGGGTGGCGCCCTGGAAGGTTTGTATTTACGGTAGATGCCGCTGCAGGCGGTATTCTGACAATACAAAACATAACGTAATGAATTGTCAAATCAATAATATTATTATTATAGTAATATTTATCTCACTTTATTTTTATGCTTATAAACTAAATTTAAAGCATAAAAAACCCTGTATTCATGATCAGAAGGAGTAGTTAGCTTAGTAGGTGTATATTAATTCTTTAAAATATTGAACCTTTTTAATCACAGGCCAGTAGCTTGCCTCTCATTGGTGGAACATGACAGCTAGACCTCATTCTACACTAGCGCATCTAGCCGATTTCTGACACGCGGTGGCCCTCATTATGTCACTTACGTTTTACGAATGACGATTTACGTGTTAATGGGAGTTTCATAGCCGATCAAAATAAATTAATTAATTAACGCAAACCTGTCATTAATTAATTCGATGAAGCAAAAGTGCGACATCAAACAATGTTCATAATTTCGCGGTTTTACGTCGAAGTAAATTAACGACGTTGCCGGTTTATTTTAATTAGTGTGCATTTTGACAATAAAGTGCATTTTAATGACGTAGTTATTAATGAAATTCATAACGATTTTCAGTACGCAATTAATTTACTTTATGGCTGATTTCAATTAATTTTCGTGCGACGTTAGTGGGTCGACCAATCAAAACCATCGATATGTAATTTAAAATTAATTATTCCATTATGTATTTCGTTAATTTCATACAACTTTGCATTCGTTTCATTTGTTTGAACTTGGGCCCTAGACAAGTGCCCAACGTTCAACGTTAACGTTAAACGTTAGGACCAAAATGTATGGGATTTGACATCCGCGAACGACTGTCACGTACGTCACAAATGTCAAATCCCATACATTTTGGTGCTAACGTTTAACGTTAACGTTGAACGTTGGGTACTTGTCTAGCCCCCCTTGTCTAAGGATGTTGGTCTAGCGGTCCTGACCGCCCTGGCCTTTGACTACAAAATAGGAGGTCGCGGTTTCGAATTCTGCTAGAGGCACATGTAAGTATGATGAACACGAGCATCTGAATCTGCCGATTTCTTGGATATCTTATTTGTATTCATATATGTTTATATCCCCATAGGTAGTAAAAGCGTTGTTCAGTTTGAGACTAGAATACTACAAGAATCGGTGTGAAATGTCCAAATATATTTATTTATTCGTAAATTCAGTCTTAAGTTATAATTATTAATTTGTTACTGATCCACAATTACCTTTTAACCTTTCCACTAGAATACTCGTAGGTATGACATAATCTCATTCTGTAAGTATAAGAAAAAATAATATACGAACGAGTACCTACATAAAAACATTACCTAGCGACCAGTACCTATCTATGATGCAATCTCAACAGTGAATTTTGAAGACCGACTTATTTGTAAAAAAGAATGTTAGTAGTCAAAGTTTTACAGCTTAAAATCTGAGAGTTTCCAGTCCATTTGGTGCGCGGGCCATATTTCATGAACCGCTTAAAGTTGCAAGCCTGCTAGCTCGCTGCAGTTGCACTATTTGAATTTTACCGCTCTTCTGCAATTTATTGCAGGTACACGTTTTAAAATATTTAGCGAGAATTTTAGTGGCTACGATTTATTTGAAATTAAAATCTGTTTTCGGAAACCTTTTGAAACTTTGTGAGGCTTACTTTTTCTGGGAATGGCTATTTTTAGAAAATGGAATAAATTTTATTTGTATTTTAAAATTGTGTGTATCTATATTGTAAACAGTGTAACTCATTTCTGTGTGTTTTGATTACCCTTTGAATAAAACATAAATATTATTTTGCAATATTTTGAGATTCGGAATGGTTATTTTTAGAATAGGGAATGTATTTTATTGCAGCACGTTTGTGCGCTTTCGAAAAGCTTTTGAATATAATATGTATAGGTAAATAGGATTATTCTGCAACTGCAATATTTAGAGATTAAGATGTACTTGCAATTTAGAGCTTTATTTCTATTAAAAAAATACATTTATTTTCGATTTCGTTTTGTTTGAAAATGTTTTTAGTTTCGTGAAAAGACATAGGTGGTTTTTATCACGGAAAGGTGTGTTTGATAAAAAATAAGTTATTTAATCAAATAACGAATACTACGTAAACGTACCTACCTATTCACGGGCAGAAGCTAGTATCTTATAAATATTAAAGTATAATAGGTATGTTGACTTGAAAAAATGAACCCATTAAGCCAGATAAAGTACAACTTTTTTATTAAAACTTGTCGCTTCCAAGATTTTCTTAATTAAAATTATGACGGCGACCGACGACTGCCATACCAATAAACTCATAGTGCAAGTCATAAGCGAAATACTTAATAATTTTTAATAATCCCTACTTCCCTACTAATATTATAAATGCGAAAGTAACTCTGTCTGTCTGTCTGTCTGTCTGTTACGCTTTCACGCTAAAACTACTGGACCGATTTAAATGAAATTTGGTACAAAGAAAGTCTGGAGCCTGGGAAAGGACATCTATAGGCTACTTTTTAACCGACTGCAAAAAAGGAGGAGTTCCACGCGGACGAAGTCGCGGGCAGAAGCTAGTATTTAATAATTTCTGATGCCTTCACGGTTATTATACATGGGAATGAAACAACTTAACAGATTTAACTCGCGTATTTTATTTTATTGGCTGACGTTTCGGTGCCTTTACAGATTTCAAAATCGTAGCAACACTGATCTGACAATAATCTTACGCTAGTACGTAGTAGCGTAAAATTATTGGCGCGTGCAGTGGGGTGTGCAAATGTATGGCGCCTGGGTCGGCACTTCATGCAGTTATGACATTATGCCTATATGCAATGCAAGCCCTCCTACGCTACCAATTATGTTTAGTCTAAGTAAGCCAATAAAAAAAAATACACGTGTTAAATCCGTCTCATCAAACATAGTATAAAACAAAGTTACTATCGCTCTGTCCGTCCTTATGCATGCTTAAAACTTTAAAACTACGCAACGGATTTTAAAGCGATTACTTAATAAATAGAGTAATTCAGGAGGAAGGTTAAGCCGGGGCGGGTCGCTAGTTAAAAAAAAAACAATTTTAAGTTTGCACCATACGCCAGTACTGTGAATAAGAGCGAAGTATTTCGAAGACTTAACTTTTTACTTCGACAGGTAGCTTCAAAGGAATTTTAAGTTTTTTTTAATTACGTAATGTCAAGTGGTTGACTTAAGAAACTTTATTCGTAAAGCAGGGGAGCTTTTATTTTTAAAAAATAACAAAATGTATGATAACACCGGGCAGATGCATCTCCCCGCGACTTCGTCTATTAATTAGCACTTATTATTATGCAAGTTTTTTTTTAACAAAATTAAATCTCTCTTTACTATATTGAGTAGCGAGTAAATTCTCTTTCTCTCCATGAGACCTTATTTTTATAAAAAAATAAAATACTAGGTTGCTATTATAACTTTACATATGTTGGTGAGGAATGGACTATAATTAAATGCAATAGGTTTATGAATAATAGAGGAATTTAATAAGGATACTTTACAAAACGAACACAATATCACAACACAACTCAACCAAATCAACTAACAGACTGACAAATCCAAAAACAATCGATATATACAAAAGGGCAATTAATTACAGTCCATTCCTACCAACAACATATAAAAAAACAAAGTCATTGTCGCTGTCTGTCCGTCCCTATGTATGCAACGAATTTTGAAGTGGTTTTTTTTAATAGATAGAGTGAGTCAAGAGGAAAGTTTATAGCACCCGTGTGAAGCCGTCGCTAGTCTATACTAATATTATAAAGAGGAAATGTTTGTTTGTTTGTTTGGATTGAATAGGCTCCTAAGCGACCGGACCGATTTGAAACATTCTTTCACTGTTGGAAAGCTACACTATTCCCGTGTGACATAGGTTATAAAAAAAGGGATCCGTACAAAGCCGGGGCGAACAGCTAGTTCTCTATAAATTAATTGTGCAAGTTATTCCGACATGCGACTCTTTCCGTCAATGTCATAATTTGTATTCGTTTTGTTCATTCACTATTGCCGATTGTCACTTGTCTAGAAGGAAATTTCATCTTATTTATCCCCGTTTGTGACTATATTTAGAATCCCGGTAATTCCGGAGGCAGGAAATGTTGACGCGTGCCTCTCACATAAAAGCTTATAGTGATATATTACATTATACCTACATTTGTTCAGTAAATAAACAGGAAATAAAATGCTATATTTGTGCTTTGTTTCCGTCAATTGTTTGTTTCCATATTTGCAGAAAGTGTTTATTTGTGAGAATTAAATATAATAAAATAGGAAATATCTATTTGTAACAGAATTTACTAGAACTGACGATATCGGAATTATTAAAATCTCGTATTAAATTATCTTTTGTTTCAACCACTATTTGGATACTAAATAAAATAGTTGGTACTCGTTGAAAGTATATTTTAAAAGTGACTTTATAAAGAAAAACAAAACAATATCACAAAAAATCATAAACAATTATCCCTACTAATATTATAAATGCGTTAGTAACTCTGTCTGTCTGTCTGTCTGTCTGTTACGCTTTCACGCTAAAACTACTGGAACGATTTAGGTAAATGAAATTTGGAACAAAGAAAGTCTGGAGCCTGAGAAAGGACATAGGCTACTTTTTAACCGACTGCAAAAAATGAGGAGTTCCACGTGGACGAAGTCGCGGGCGGAAGCTAGTAAAATATAAATTGTATATAAAAAGGTTCGCGGACACTTTGTTTGCAAATAAATATAAAGAGATCAGAAACCGACTGAAAACTAGCTTCAACCTGACTCCGTTTCTAAATTGGGCACCAAATTGTACTTAGTATTTATACTATACTAGCTTCTGCCCGCGACTTTGTCCGCGTGAAACTCCTCTTTTGCAGTCGGTCAAAAAGTAGCGTATGTCCTTTCTCAGGCTCCATATTTTCTTTGTACCAAATTTCATTCAAATCGGTCCAGTAGTTTTAGCGTGAAAGCGTAACAGACAGACAGACAGACAGAGTTACTTTCGCATTTATAATATTATACTATAATACTATATATTGGAATGAAACTATTACAACGAATTGAACAAAAGAGAAATATAGTCTATGACGCATAGCACGTAAGTAAGTCTCTATTAAAACGCATAAAATTAATTGCCCTCTTTAAAAGTAGCATAACATAAATAATATGCTTATTTATTATTATGCATTATTGTTATGCATAATATATTATTATTATGCCAAGTCTGTTCAATATAATATATGACAATTAATGTTACTATTTAAAGGGCACCTTAAGTAAGTCCGTGCATTGCAGGCATGTAGGGGTAGGCACTGCATATACTTTTGACATTGTGCCTGCGCCCACGATAATGAAGTTTGGTCTCACATGCAGCCAAGCTACACAAGTTCTATATAACCTGCATATATTCTGTACAAGAGTAAACGCCCACATAGGTGTTACATTTATACCCTTTATAATACGATCTGTTTACGTATGTACTTGCGGTTCCATACACGTGTCACTGATAATTAAATAATTAACAATCACATATACATGCGGGAATAGATTACCACATTTTAGAATGAAATTGTGCAAGCCAATTTGCGCTCTATTACGATGTTGTCTCGGTTGTTTTTAATTTGGTTGAGAATTCTGTGGATGCATAAAGACAATAGCTGTTATCTCTTATCACAAAGGGGTGTATCAAAGGAGCCGAGCGCACGTCATATGCAGTAAGCAGTATTGTGTGGAGAAATATCGTAAACTGAAAAATGTAGTAAGAAGTACGAAATTCAAAAGGTTTTTACTGCTTTTTACGGCTGAGTACAAAATTAAGATTGGAATAAAACAACTATAAAAGATTAAAATCGCGTATTTTATTAGCTGACTTTTCTAAACTACATTAATCACTTTAGCGTTAAATATAGTCAGTTCAGTCGTGCTACGAATATAGGAATTGTAAACGTTATGAAATAAAATAAAATACACAAGTTAAGTTCCGTTGTAGTTACCTTATCACAATGTGTAGGCGCGGCTAGCATTATGAGCACTTTCGAGGCGCGGGCAGTATAGTTTTTTGTTTGTGTATGTTTTAAGACGAAGCTTGTTGCGGATATTTTTGATGTACTTACCTATATTTAACTACATATTGTATTTTGACGAAGCGTGTTGCGGATTATTTTTTTGTTTGAATATCCCTTAAATATTAATAAAACTTGAGAGTAAAAAATGTGTAGGTAATAAATAACAAACAATCAAAGTATTACCAGCTAGGATTAATTAATATGGTAGTTAAATTATAAAAAGCCTCAAGAATATTATTTAAAACTTATGCTACAATGTCTACGAGACTCCTACGACGCTACGCGTGCTACGCGCTACGAAGCTCGTAGCTCCTTGAGTAATTCAATATTCTCTATTATTTGTTTTTCTTCTATTAATTAACTGAAACGTAATAATGTCATAGATATTTTGAATAACAAAAGACATTTATTCAAAAGAATATTATCATACAAATGGCATTTGTGTATTGAATTATGGAAACATCATTAAAAATGTTATGATAACGTCAAGAAACCGATATTGTTATTTCAATTATATATTTTATGTTAGATTTTAAATATAGTTAATATAATAGCGATAATAGTAATTTCTCAGGTAATTGAAATGCCATTTTTTTGTTACTAACAAGAACAAACAAATAAAATATAATTGAAAAAGAAAAAAAAGAAAATGAAAAAATATTTATTAATAAAGTTAACATTACACGGTAACATGCTCCTGGGCCCTGAGCTAGGCTTGCCCTGTGTTACAGGACCCAGTGCCAGTCAAAATATTAGGTAAGTACATAAAATTTTCTCTTATTATCTAAGGACATTATTATTATTATTATTTGTACAATGTATGTGTATAATTATATTGCAAACATACATGACATAAACAGAGATCTACTTGACACTTCCCAATTTCTTTTTATTTTTCAAGAGCAAAATTTCCATTATCTCTGATAACAGAGTGGTAAACTTGCCATTAAAAATAGAGAAATAATATTACTAAGTACCTATTTGATCAATGGATGCTGATACTATCCACTATGAATCCTATGTAAAATCTGTCAAAACCCGTGACAAACACAAAATTAAAATAAAAAATTGTTTCAAATTTAACTGCGTAAAATTTGAAAATTACCCAGAAACAATGCTTTAAATACCTATAATACAAAGATTTCCCTATAAACCTTTAAGATATCAATTCGTTTGAGTGTTCATAACTCTTTGTACGTAGTCCGCCATCTTTTTTCTTAAAGCTCCATCTTACAGGCTCTTGTCGGGTTTAATGTGGCATACAACCTTTCAACGGAAGCCTTTATACAAAAAGCTGCCAAATCCTCCTTCATTACACTTTGTATAATGATGAAAAGATTTGTCAGTATCAAAATTATATGTAAACCAATACATAAACAATACTTTATATTATTACTAGCTTCTGCCCGCGACTTCGTGCGCGTGGAACCTCTCCTTTTTTGTAGTCAGGTTAAAAAGTAGCCTATGTCCTTTTCCAGGCTCCAGAATTTCTTTGTACGATATTTCATTTAAATCGGTTTAAGTTTTAGCGTGACAGCGTAACAGACAGATAGACGGACAGGCAGACAGACAGAGTTACTTTCGCATTTATAATATTATTAGGTATAGTAGGTATAATTACTAGCTTTTGTCAGCTACTTCGTCTGCGCGTGATTGGTATTTTACACAATATAGTAATTTAATATTGGCTATGTTTTACTCTGATGTGTAAGCTATTGTATTGTAAAGTTTTATAAAAATCTATTCGGTAGTTTTTAGTGAAAAAGTAACAAACAAAGGTACATTTGTCTAGATGGATGAGAAGGATGGATGTCTATTGTCTATCCATTATTATTATACATTCTTACAAACTTTCGCGTTTATATATAAGTAAGGATTAAAAACTAAAATTTACATTGCAAGAATAAATGAATTTATAATAATAGAAAGAAGAAGAAAGAAGTTTCTTCTCCTGTTCTTTTTTTATATTACTTTTTATTTATAATAATTTCTAAAGCCTTCGCGGTTATTATACATTGTAATAAAACAACTTTAAACGGATTTAACTCGCATATTTTATTTTATTGGCTTACGTTTCAGAACCCTTACAGATTCCATAATCGTAGCACGACTGAGCCGACAATAGTCTTATTTATAAATATTTTTGTTTATTTCAAGAATAAAATCTTTGACCATTTCGTCTTGTAGTAGTAGTTGGCATAGCAAGATAATAATAGCTTAGCTTCAACCAAGAACAAATCAATATGAATATAATATACATATATACCTATATTTGTATACATTCAAAGGCTTCCGAGGAACTACGCATTCCACCACGAACGGATCTAGGGCGGAATGTAATATAACGATATTCTACGATATCGGAGGTACGTGTTATACGCCGCACCTGGGTTTAATTAAATTATTTGTTGCAATAATAACGTTAAAGGGTTATTTTTATAATTTTAAAGTAACAGCCTGTTTTTGTGCTACTAATTACCTACTTAAATTTAAAAAAGTGTGATAATAATATCTGATGCCTTCGCGGTTATTACACATTGTAAGCTCGGCCGTGCTACGGTTATGGAAACTGTATAGGTCCCGAAACGTCAGCTAATAAAATAAATACTACGCTAGTTAAGTCCGTTTACAGTTATTTCATTCTAAATTATGTGATTTTACACACAAGAAAATTACAGGCACCTGTGAAGTACTTCATACTATAAATAAATAATAAATATAAATATCTTTGGACAATTCACACCAATTATCTAGTCCCATTTTAAGCAAAGCTTGTGTTATGGGTACTAGACAACGGATAAATATACATAAATACATATAAGATATCCAAGACTCAGGTAAAGATGCCAGTACTCATCACATTGACATCTGCCCCTAGCGGGATTCGAACCCGCAACCTCCGGTTTCGTAGTCAGGGCCTCTGACCACTAGACCAACAGGCCTTCAACTATGTAGAAGCCCAAATAATTTTAATTATTTGGAGACATTATAACCGCTGATGATCGGCGCATGCAGGATGAACGGTGTTTGGTGCACTGTCACGTACCTACGTAACAAACGTTCGCGGATGTCAAATCCCATACCTTTTTGGTAGTTTCTTTTACCGTTAACGTTGATCGTCGGCACCTTGTCTAGGCCCCCTTAGCTTAGTATATTATTTGACAGTTCAAAACTTAGGTAACTACTTAAACATTAAGTCTGAAATAAGGTTATTTTTACGTCAACTTCGTAAAAACTTTTCAATAAAGAAAATCTCAAAGAAATATGTCAAGGCTAAAATCTTAAACCCAGATTACGTCGAATAAATATCTAGAAAGGTAGAGTTTCCTATAAATGTAGCTTTATTTTCACTATTTTTGCTTGAATTGGCTTAAGCTTATAGCAGCAGTATTAAAAAGTATTTTGTTAGTTACCATGAAAAGCCTTATAATATTCTGCATAATATATAATATGAAAACACGTGTATATTAAAAACTGGTTTCCGACTCCTATTATCACACAAAGTTTACTGCAAATATTACCTTAGACTCAACGGTATAAGGTTGAAATTTAAATGACTTGATAGTACATTTCACATCTTTGTTTCCTTCAAAGCGATGCAACTGAAAGAACCTGCGGAAAAACTTATTTCAAAGTGTTTGATGTTTGAATAAATCCCTTTGGGTATTTTTTTTCCTATTCAAATAGAAATGAAAAATATATTTTCTTATTAAGTATAATCATACCTTTAGTGCGTTACATCATAATTATGCTAAACATAATAAAGAGGAAAGGTTAGTTTGTTTACTTTTCGGATGTTCGGATAGACCGATTTGAAAAATTATTTTTCTGTCCTCCGGCCGGAAAGCGCCAACTTTCTGGCCCTTGCGCTAAATGAAATTGCCGCTTTCTGGTTTCGTCGAACAGAAAAATAGTATACTGACCTCGGCCAGTAAAATCAAATAGCCTGACGACGACAATTACATGTGATCTCAAGCTACGTTCACTCTGAGTAACATAGGCAATATAATATTTTGGAAAAAAAAAATAGGGATCCGTGCGAAGCCGGGGTGAACCGCTAGTATTTTATATTTTAAATGAATACGTGTACGGCGACAAATCCCAAAAATATAAGCCATAGTATTTTTAGATTTTTCCCCCAAGAGATTGCGGCATGTCGTTTGATTTTATGTCACTTTGGGCTGTTCCCGAATCATACCATGCCGTTGTGTTGAAGAAAAGGTAAGATCGAATTTTTGAAGTACGAATACAATCTATGAAGACTGAGTTCTGTAGAATTCTCATTTGTTTATTTAAACTTCTACACTAATATAATAAAGAGGAAGAGTTTGTTTGTTTGGATTGAATAGGCTCCTAAACGAAAGAAAAATTCTTTCACTGTTGGAAAGCTACACTATTCCCGTGTAAAATAGGCTGTAAAAAAAGGAATCGGGGTAAAGCCGGAGCGGACCGCTAGTCTTTTATATGTCAAAATGACTAAATGCTCTATGGCATTCTCTACGAATTGACAATATCTTAATAATTTCTGATGCCTTCGCGGTTATTACACATTGGAATGAAACAACTATTAACGGATTTAACTCGCGTATTTTTTGCGATTATGGAAACTGTAAAGAATCCGAAACGTCAGCTAATAAAATAAAATAAAAATACGCGAGTTAAATCCGTTAATAGTTGTTTCATTCCAACGAAAATATCTTGTTTTATGTATTTAAAAGAAATTAGCATAGGAGCCTATACAGACAATAACCATTGAAATTAGACAAGTTTACATATAGAAGATTAAATTATTATATAGGTACTAGCCACCTGTTGAAATAAAGTCAAAATATTTGCACCTAATATGGATACATCAATCTTTTAAACGTCGCTATTAAAAAATATAGTTTTATAATGTACATTAGTTGAAGTATAATGTTTATTTTTTGCAGACGTTGTCTCACACGGCTAAGCAGCGTTACACTAATCGATCAATTTGACAGTTGTTGTCATTGAGACGGTACTATGTTAATATTTTCTTAAATTGTTTTATTTTATGCGCTATTAAATTTTCTCCCGCATAAGAACCTTCTCTTGATCATAGCAAATATATTAAAAATATAATTAGAGAAATCGGCCCAGCTATTCTAGCGTGATGCCGTGACCAAGTGAAATATTAATCCATTTTTATATTTCCTCTTCTTCAGTTTTTGGTTTACTATTTCATAAATAAATGTCTATTTAAGACAATTGATGCAATGCTTATAAGACATCGCTTCCGATGACTAAATAAACCGACACGGGAGCGGCACTTTCTATCGCAGGCTTGACAGGAGAAGTTGACGACTGAAAATGATGTTGAGTCGCATCAATAACGCGTTTGTCTCTTGTCAGCAACGAGTCTATGATGAACTATCGAGTCGATATTTTGTCGACAAGCAGAAGGATTGTCGTGTCGATATTTTTTCGGTTGTCAAGATTTGTCGTTGTCAGCAACATTATGGATTTTTAATAGATTACCGCGAGAATAAGACTACATCGACATGATGTCGACTCGACAATTCTTAATAGGCTCGTTCGTGGCACGATGGTTCATGCTACAAACTTTTCCTACAGTCCCCTAAAATAATAATTTGAATCCACGACACAGGCGATCACCGAAGCGCCAAACGATTCGGGTGAAGTGGGAGCGAGGCGGCGGTATGCGACGTTTTCAGATACCAAGAAAATATTCGAAATGAAATATCAAGGGAATGCCACTAAAGATAAATATTGAAAATATATTAAAATAGATTTTTTCCTTAATTATGCTGAACTATGCTTGTTATGTTTTTATATTATTATAATTATTACCAAAATCATACGAAAAATTTTAACGGTAGATGATATTTACTGCGACATAAAAAAACAATTTTAAAATGTCAAAACACTAATATACGCGAGTTAAAACCGTTATTATTGTTTCATTCCAACGTATAATAACCGCGAAAATATCAGAAAATAAAATAATAGCTGAATTAATTCTTTCGATGAATACAAAATCTCAGGTGCCTTTAAGGAAATAAGTAGGTAGGTAATCAAATTTCACCTCTCATAAGAAATCAAACCCCGTGAACCCAAAGTCACTCCTAATTCCATAATTATATCACATTATTAATACAAGATAAGGGTAAGGCCGCGGAAATGGGCAATAAGTAACATAGAGGTAACGTAGAGTTTATTCGTTACTTTAACGCAGAAGTAACGTATAAATATTGTAAGGTTGAGTTCATAATAAACAAAAAAACTGGTATTTTTGTAATCTTATTTTTTTTTTATTTCGTCACTGGGTAAGGCCGCGGAAATGGGCAAAAAGTAATATAGAGGTAACGCAGAATTTTGTCGTTAAAATACTGTTTTAGAGTACTTCACTTTATATAAAGTTATTTCAAAATAGGCACTGAACCTAAAATATTACTGTGACTACTGTTGACATTCATTCTTTTTATAGGTTTTTATTTATAAATCATTTGTATTAAAAAATATTTTGTCGTTCACTTCATGTTTTTTGACCCAGATTCAGTTGTCTTTCCTGATTTTAGACTATTTTCCATCAGCGCATGCTAATCTTCCGATTCCATCTTCAATCCCTGGTATTTATTTTAAGCAAAGTATTAAAACCATAATCCTCTTTTTTGTTTTTGGGAGGTTAATTATAACAATGTGAACAAACCTTTAGGTCACCTCTATTATACCTATCGGTTAAGAGTAACGTAGAGGCAACGCGAAGGTAACGCGGAGCACACTTTAATAATTTATAATTCAAAAACTATAGTAAATTAACTAGAAAACTCTACATCAATGTGTACTTAAGTATTGCCCGCACATTTTTTTAAATTGTAATTAATTAAATATTACCTTTTTACCTTTCAAATTTCCCAAAAACTGACGTAACGAAGAACCGCACCCGACTATTTCCGGTACCTTTTTTGACTATAAATGCGACAAAATAGCTTCTTTCGTTTTTCTTTTTGCTTTCGTTTAAAGTTTCGAGTGAGTATTTTTCAATTCTCTGACTTAATTTTAATTCTGAGTTGTCTAAAGTCTGATATTGGTAACGAAGGATGAGTAACGTAGAATATCTCGATTTTAGTTCAAAAAATATAATGATCTACAGATCCTATTTAAAATAGTATAAATATTATTTAACATAATAATTATAATCGTTAATCTATCATACTTTTGATATGAAGTGAGAGCTAAACGAAATATGCATAAGAAAAGCGTACATCTCCACTTGAAGTGGTCAGGGTACCCTTGGGACAAACGCCATTTTTGAGCTAATATTTTAGAAAACAATTTTTATTTTTTTTGTATGACTTCTTAGATTTATTTTGTTAGCACATTTTCAACCTACTTTGAGTTGAAGAATACAGTAAAAAAAGATTTATTACGATAACTTTAATATTGAATTTTTTATGACGTCGTAAAGTCTAGGACAACTTGTTTTTTGAAATATTGCATTTTTGGCGGCCTTACCCATAAGATTTACCTTTCAGTAACTATATCTCAAGTTAATGCAACACAGCTTATACAATAATCCCAGAACAATTAGTCCACAAATCAACAGACACAGGTGAACTAAGCTAAGCCATATTTCAATAATGCATTCGCTGGCATTATAATCTGTGGTCATCTATAATGGAACATGTTGCCATAGAATAGATAAAAACAGTACAGTAGGAGATACAAATACTTATTTTCATATTACTAAATTTCTAATAATTATAATTATGTGGGACGAATTGCAATAAGCCATGAAAAACGTATTTAAGTTTTAACAATGTCAAATTTAAACTTGTTTCCAATTAAATCAGAAACCCTTATTTCATACTTTTAGGGTTTTTTTTTAAATCTCGTTGTCCACAATTTGAATTAAAACAACTGTCATGATGACAGATTAAACTCGCGTATTTTTGAACTGATGATAATTCACTTTAGCGTTAGATTATCATTAGCTCAGTCATGCTACGAATATGGGAACTGTAAAGGTTCAAACTTCAACATAAATTAAACTAATATACGTAAGTTAAATCCGTTATAGTTGTTTCATTCTAATGTGTAATATCGCGAAAGAATTAGAAATGATGAACTGTCGATATTTCACGTTTCTACTATTAGCGGTTACGGCTGTGCGTGCATCATATGTCAGTAGGAACTTCTCCTTTTATACTTATATTTATCTTATATCAAAGATATACTTAAATTACTGCTACAAGTGATCTGTGATATTGAGGGGCAAGTGTAACCTAATTTAGACCCAACACGGCTACCGAGCCTAGTTCATGACTTATTCAACAAACTAGGTACTAAGTTACTACGTAATAGCTGCGCAAATGTATATAAGATTGGGGATAAACTTGTGCAAATGTGTTTGTATGTAAATAAACCTTGCTGAATGTCTCTCTTTCTCTCGTTCTGTGTATGTGTGCGCGTGTGCCTACATACGTGCGTGCTTGTGTGCGAAACTAAAAAAAAGGTAATTATATACAACCGAATGGCAGAAACACGCATAAGTAAATGATTAAACTTCGTTTAAAATTAAAAAGAAATAATAAAACTGCCTAATTGTTTGTGATATCCGGTTTAGACTCTAGTGTTAGACTATAGTCAGCTCAGTCGTACTACGAATACCTATATCAACTATAAAATACGCGAGTTAAATTAATTTTAATTGTTTCATTCTAACATCTATTTCTAATTACCAACTAAAGTCCGTTAAATACGTTATAGTAAATTTTACTTCAATATCTTTTTAATTTTTTTTATTTTAGATAATACTACGAGCTCATATAATACGTAACAGAACATTAAATTCCGTCATAATTTCGTGTAAAATAATAACAAATTCTAACCTCACCAACTACGCCACGAAAATTTTAAATTGAAACGTCCAAATAGGCTTCCTTACTCAATTTATAGTTATAATAGATTCAAGAGTTTTTCGGGTAAGTCTCTAGATCCGACCATTAGTCGCTGCCCACCCCCTATTTGTCACACTTAGCGCGTTAGTGTCTGGTCTCGTGAAGACGGCATTTTTTTACCTCGAACCATTTTATTAGAATTCTTGAGAGTTTTGTAAGTAGGTCAGTTCTAGGAAATTAATAGCAATAAAGTTCCATAAATAAGTATTAACGACAGCGACCTTTAATACCTATCTTGTTTAGCATTTCATGTATCTTATTAGATTAGATTAGTTTTTTACTAAAACTTCTTTTTTAACCGACGAAAAAAACGGAGGAGGTTCTCAAGTCGACGCGTATATATTTTTTTTTTTTTTTAATGTATGACCACGCATAACTTTTGATAGAGTGGTTCGATTTTGATAATTCTTTTTTTAATGGAAAGGGTATACTCCAAAGTTGGCCCCAAAATACTTTGAAAAAAAAAATATAATGTTAAGGGTAGGAAAATGGGGGTGATTGATTTTTTTATATATGAAATAATGAAAAAAAGTACCTATTAAAGTAAATTATTATAGTATTAAAATTACATAGTTTTACGTCACATTGCATTATTAAATCTTATTATAATAGAACGTATTTAGGGAACGTATTTATTAAATCTAAAATCAAAATGAAAAATATATTTATTAAGTGTTACAACCTCTTATGAAGGTCAGACGATAGGTGTTTCCGAAAAAAATTGAGAAGAAATGGCAAGAAACTTAATGAGGTAGGTATATTATTTTTCAAATACATAATTATTAGTATTAGGTATTCGTAGTAGTTTGTAAAGTTCAAAACGTCAGTGCAAAAACAATATACCTACTAATATGCGATCTTAATTATACTTGTTAAAGATATTGTGCAACTATTAAGTATTTTATTATTTCCTCTTTATGTTATACCTACTTCCCTCTTTGCTTCATCGTACAAGCAAGTGAACAAGGGCGTGCATTCCATATAGGCACAATGGTATTAATGTATGGAGTGCCTACCCTGACGACCCTCACTGCACGCGCCTAGAAGAAACTCTGGACAAGGATCCTGACAGAATATCAGCCGTTTTTGTAGCATAATGCTGAGTCAGCCCCCATTTTTATCCTTAGCACTTCGTCAGCTGGCCGATTTGTTATAAGGTACGAAAAAATCCTATTAATAATATATGTGTGCCGATATGTTTTTTACTTTTTCTGCTATTGGAAGGATAATGTTCAATGTTGGTGTGCCACGTTTATTTTTGCTGTGGTCAAATAATTTTTTATCTATTCTATCATAAGTAAGCTAACATTAAGGAGTATGTTACGTAATCACATTTTTGACCTTTAGTTGTCATTTTATTTGTTTTTTGTGTATCTACATTTATGTAGGTACCTAATTACGTTTCAGTTTTATATTGTATCTATGTTTTGTGTTATATAATATTCATCCAACTGCACATTAGTTTTGTTGCGTAATAAAGAGTTAATACATTTTAATATATAATAAACTAGCTGTCATCTATTTTTTATAGTCTATGTCACCCGGGAATAGTGTAGCTTCCCAAGAGTGAAAGAATTTTTGAAATCGGTCCAGCCGTTCTGGAGCCCATTCAATCCAAACAAACAAACAAACCTTTCCTCTTTATTATATAATTAGTATTAGTATAGATATATCATTAGCTACAATTTAAATATCTAAGCTCAACTAAGTTTAATAATAACATAAAAAAACTACGCAGACTTTACTGATGTTTCTATTCCTAGAAAAGCCACTATGTTGAAAAAACAATACCAAGAAAATCAGGCCCCTATTCTAAAATAACCCGAGCAAATTCATCCGGTTTTATCTCGAGAGGAATATGCTTCGAAATACTTCAGAGGTACGCAAATGCAACACGAGGTCAGTTCATGTGAAATGCACTGGAAATTGCAAGAGGCCAGCATGGAATATTAAATAGCCTGTGGTAAATACACTATGCAGAATTCGAGAAGATACCTAGGTATCTAACATTTCGCCTATTGGTGCGTGTGTTATGACATTTTGGGTTTAAGAATGATGGAACTTAATACATTAATTTCTGATGCTTTCGGTTATTACACATTAGAATGAAACTAGCTGACTTTAGCGTTTGCGATTTTAACGCTAAAGTCAGCCCCACCGTGCTACGAATATAGGAACTTTTGAAATGTCAGCAAGTTAAATAAAATACGCGAGTGAAATCCGTTATAGTTGTTTCATTCCATAGTGTAATAACCACGAAAGTATCAGAAATTATTTAAACAATAACTTATTATTCTTGCCACAGAATAGATAATAGTGTTCTTGCTTGAAAATGTACCTACCTACCTACCCATAGCAAGATTCGAACTTGTAACCTTCAGCATTTCAGTCATAGTCATTTTGTTACTAAATAAACTGAAAACCATATGCGTTTGAATCTTTGTTGATACCAGGAATTAATAATTGGAAATTCCATTTCCCATAAACTTTATGGGTACCTATCAACAAATAACATGCTTCCTGGGGCAATTCATTCCTGTATAATCTATTTAGGTCACAGCGGGTGGTCTTTCGATATACCGATATTATTAATGCCTATACGTAACCTTAGTGTAGGCAAATGTCAGCTGATGGCTAAGCTTAGATAATCAAGTTTACGGTGTCATAGTGTTTGTTTGAGGAATTAAGGTGTTCACGTAAATAATTTATGAATACTATCATGAATTTTTGAATAGGTACAATACTTGCATACTTACAATACTTGGTTGCCTTTCAGAATGAAAAACTTCTGATTTTAATGACATGACGGAACATGTCATTAAATTTTTTAAGCACTAGGCTTTTCATTTATGAACTACTTTTTTTTCCGCGGCTTCTTCTGCGTAGTTTTTAATCCAGTTAGTGGATAAATTTAAGTAAAATAGTAAAATCCTTACTAATATTATAAATGCGAAAGTAACTCTGCCTGTCTGTCTGTCTGTCTGTTACGCTTTCACGCTAAAACTACTGGACCGATTTAAATGAAATTTGGTACAAAGAAAGTCTGGAGCCTGAGAAAGGACATAGGCTACTTTTTAACCGACTGCAAAAAAGGAGGAGTTCTACGCGGACGAAGTCGCGGGCAGAAGCTAGTTTATAATAATTGTCCAATACGGCATTGGCACCTTTATTGGTATGATTTCGTAACTACGGACTATAGTTAGCTCAGTCGAGCTACGAATATGGGAACTGTAAAGTTTTCAAAACGTCAATAAATTATAATTTTGTTAAATAGAGAAAAGACAGTTCCTCATCAACTCGCTGGTACATTAAAACAGAATACCGAGCGAAATCTCACAATTTACTTCACTCCTATTACATTTCCGTTCGTAGAACTGCACTAAGCGGTTCGGATGCATCACTGCAGCTGCAGACTTTAAGTACGTAATTGCAGTGAGCACAAACTTCCCCTGATTTATACAGCACTTTTAACTTAAGCTTCAGTTTACTCATTTCGATGTGAACGTTTTACTCAGAAGCGACGTGACTGATGTTTTTACAAGTTTAATGTTACTTACTTCATTTGGGTCTTTGCGGTTCTGTTATACATTTCGCCATTTTAACATATTCCTTACAGGTGATGGGTAGGTACAGAGTAGGCACGCCACATATTTATTATTTATTGTACCTGTTTGGAACTTACTTAATTGATTAATTAGTACCTACTAGACTACATTTTAAGATCCAGTTTGTGAGACCGTGGCAAAATTGGGTAATTTGTATTTTGGTATATTTGTGTATTAGTGTAATAACTGCGAAAGCTTCAGAAATAGGCATGACGAATGTTTTTTTTCTTTGACCATGAAGTAGATTACCAAAAATAATTGGACACGTTTTTTTCCTATAGTAGTATCAATTGTACCATATCGTGATGTCACGAACTCCGAACTTTAAAAGCACTTTTATCATTTTTTTTTTGTGTGAGAAAATATAAAATACGCACCCAAAAGTAGTCAATTATGTAATCTAATAGAATTTTGTTTTCTTTACCCAGTCATCATTCCTATTATTACATATTTACATTATAACAATATAATAATTATGTAGTTCATCATACTGGCAATACCAAGACGATGAATAGCCAGTAATCAAAAACCTCATTACTCTTTCTACAATAATTCCAGCACACAAGCGAACACACTTATACCGCCTTTGTACAACTTATATAGAACTTGTGTATGTAATATGAATGAATTTCGGAAAGTGGAAGGAGCAAGGTTCTTTCGAGTTGCCATATCGCGGTCAGACAATACCTACTCGACTCTGGGTCGAGGACATCGCGGGTAAATACCTGCCTTCTGAATTACGAACATGAAGTTTGTAAAACTTTTTTTTTCTGAGCGAGTGCAGTTGGCCCAGGAGCCGTCACTGTTCTACCTACAGGCGTGTGCAATGCGTCGCGAATGTACTGCGTCTGGGTTGGCACTCCATCCATTTTTACCATTGTGCCTATATGGAATGCACGCCCTTGCTACCGGATGGATGGGGAACGGACCAATTGGCGCTCACCCTGTTTTTGATACTAGCAGTCCCGGTAGACGTCGTCCTGCTCGTTTAAGTATTTTGTCAAAGATCTGTCAAAGTCTTCTGTCACATACCATCAATCACTTTCTGTATTAGGTTGTAAAAAATGATTCTGATGATATCATGAAAATTATAATAAAAGAACTATTAATGGATGTAACTAAAGCATTTTATTTTATTTGCTAAAGCGTAGCGTTTAATCCGTTAATAGTTGTTTCATTCCAATGTGTAATAACCGCGAAGGCATCAGAAATTATTCTCTGTTCTTTCACGAATATTTCAAAATCAAATTTAGCAATATCGTCCCGCCGTAGTCGAGCTTTAGCCAGACAAACAAACAGCTGTTCATTTTATATAATATTTATATATATATATAAATATTATATGTATATATATGTATAGAGATACGGATAGGTTATCCATTCTATACAGCAGTATGTATTGCGTACGAGAACACTCGTCTCTCAGCAAAATGATCTTCGGCTGTACAATAAAACGCGAAATCTTCAAGAACGGAAATAACAAGATATCCTTGAGAATTTCATTTATTGCAGATTTTGCTGGCTTTACGATGTTTGCTATGATAACATTGCCTTTCACTTTATATTTCCACTGTAAACTAGGAACGAGTTGGAGAGATTTCTATGGGTTTCTTTTTGTTTTTCTCGTTCAGAAAGTTGGTCGTCCGTGTGTTTATTTGTCTTCTGCGGCTGTGTTATAGAATATTAGGTTCTGTATTATGTCCAAGTAATTTCCAAGAAAGCTATAGGCCAATTTAAAATAATAAATTACTATATACAGTGTTGTACGTAGCTATACTTGTATTTAACATTTCTGTAGGTATGTTTACATTGTCTAGATAACTTTTTTTCAATTTAGTCTGCCTACTTAGTAGGTACTTAAATTTCCTGCGGTGTTTCATCTTAGGTACTTTTTTTATTATAATTATATCTATACTAATATTATAAAGAGGAAAGATTTGTACTTATTTTTGTATGCTTGTATGAAGAGACTCAAAAACTACTGGACGATTTTAATAATTCTTTCACTGTTCGGAAGCTACGTTCACCCTGAGTAACATAGGCTATAGAATATTTTGAAAAAATTAGGGATCCGTGTGAAGCCGGAGCGAACTGCTAGTTTACTAATAAATGATTAAATTACATAATGTCATGTCATAATTTTTATAAATTTGGTTTGAATTTTTTTGTTTTTTTTTATACGTAGTAAGTAATACGTACATAAAAAAAGAAACTGGAAACTTCTGAAAAAATGTTCGGAATGACCGTTATATCCATTAGGTAAAATAAAATTTGTCCTACTTCGCTTAAATTAATGCAAATTTTATTTGCAATTTTACTCTCTTCGCCATAAAACCCATAAAGGAATAAAGTATAATTAGCATCGTGAAACCAAAAATAGCCACCGTTTATAACACCAATCATAATATATCCGCCCTTATAGAGCTGTAAGCTATATAAGCTGCTACTATAACACTCTTACGATCTGTTTTACAATATACAAGTAAGTTTCAAGTAAGTTAAACTTTGAAACGGCTGGACCGTTTATTATGAAATTTTGTGTTCATATTGGGTAGGTCTGAGAATCCAGTAATATCTATTTTCCACACCCCAAAAATTTAAGGGTCGTTCACCCCAATGTTTTTTATAATCCGCCATTTAAAAATACATACAACCTCTATTTTTATTAATAACTAGCAGTTCGCCCCTTCGCACGGATCCCTAATTTTTTTCAAAATATTCTATAGCCTATGTCACTCAGGGTTAACGTGGCTTTCTAACAGTGAAAAATTTTTTCAAATCGGTCTAGCCGTTTACAACCAAACAAACAAAGTTTTCCTCTTTATAATATTCGTATAGAAAAATCTCTAAACACGCTGTACGAAATTTGCTGAATCAGCTAGTATATTATGAAAATTAGCAATTGATCAATTAATTCTTTATATTTATATAGGTATCGTTTTACATTTTTTATTAAAATTTCAAAATAATACTATCGTAACATTGATACAAGATGGCGCCGGGTCAAACCTTCTTTGCCACAAATTATAACCGGCCAGCATTATATTTCTCTTGAGCATTCAAGAATTATATGCAACCTTTTTTTTAACATACTGTTTTCGAGCCAGTGAAAAGAAACGCAATAAAGTACAACGACAAAATATTATGTCCATGAATATTCGAAATTCGGTCGCTTGAAATCGAAATTACCGATATTCGGAAACCTGTTGCGTTAACCAATGACATTACTGTGCCGGCGCGGACTGATTGGTACACTTCCTTAACTAAATAAAGGAGTCATAATAATAATAATATGAAAATTTGAACATGAAATATTACAAAAATTTAGAATTTGTTATCTATCTTATTCTGCGAACAATAAACTTAGGTATGTTATTTTAACATAATAATTACGTTAGTTGGGTTTTCAAAAACATTGGATTGGTATGTGTTTTAAAAGGTTTTATTTAAATTGCAATGTAAGTATGTATGTATGTAAGTCTATAAGTATGTTAGTATGTACGGGTGAAAAACCAAATGTCTACAAATATACTTGATATCAAATAAAAGAGGATCTCGTGTACATTGTAAAATTATAAAAGTTCAATTTTTAAACTTGATTCTTTTTAGACAATTAAGTATAAACGATGTATAAAAAGTCAGTTAAATTTCCACTTGACACCTTGACACACATTTTATTACGAAGTGACATCACTAGCAAATTTTTGAGGCTCATACTATACTAAACTAGCGGCCCCGGCAGACGTCGTTCTGCCCGTCCGATTGTTTCGTCAAAGATCTGTCAAAGTCTTCTGTCACTTCTTCATAAGGCTTCTTTATTTTCCCCTTTTTTTTTACACATTTTCCACTGTTTCTTCGCTCCTATTGGTCGCAGCATGATGTTATATAGCCTAAAGCCTTCCTCGATAAATGGTCTATCCAACAAAAAAGAATTTTTGAATTCGAACCAGTAGTTCCTGAGATTAGCGCGTTCAAACAAACAAACTCTTCAGCTTTATAATATTAGTGTAGATATATATATTCATAGAAGAACATAAAGAACAATATAATAGGTATATTTTTCTAAAACACAAAAAAGCTTAAACCGGCAGGGTACTCGTACCAATACTTGTTCACTTGCCACTACAATTAGTCGAATATGATTACACTGCACTGCAATCAACGCTGGCACCTGAATTTCACGGTAACAAAGTGTACCCTTTTAACGTAAACTCCGCTTAATGGACTGCTATCGATTAAGCCTCCAATTAGAGACTGACAGAATTTCAGAATATCCGTTTTGATTATTTCAGCAGTAAATAAATCAAATTATTCAATGGGTAAAATAAATACGTGTGATTGTTGTTGTAATATGTTATGTATGGCTGAATTTGCCACAGAGACTGGTCACGACGCTTGTTTGTCAGAAAGGCCGTAAGTAAAATATTTAAACATTAATTTTTATGGTTGACTAGCGGCCCCGGCAGACGTCGTCCTGCCCGTCCGATTGTTTCGTCAAAGATCTGTCAAAGTATTCTGTCACTTACCGTCAATCACAATAATGTTGATATTACACTTTTTCAAGATGTTTTTAAAATTTTCTCTACTTAGAAACCTTCCCTGGACTTCCACGAATAATTCAAGACCAAAATTAGCCAAATCGGTTCGTGCGTTCTGGAGTTATAACGTCAGGAAGGAAAACCCGACTTATTTTTATATAATAGAGATGACATGATTGGAACCTGCGACCTCACGATTGCTAGTCCCCCGTGTTACGAAATAAATATTATAATAACAAACTATATTACAATAAATTATATAGCGTTAGACTATCATCAGTTTAGACGTGCTACTAATTTGGGAACTGTAAAGTTTCCAAAATGTCAGCAAACAGACATACGCGAGTGTAATCCGTTAAAGTTGTTTCATTCCAATGTGATAACCACGACAGCATCACAAACTATTAGCTCTTAAATAAGTTTTTGAAGGAATGTTTAAGTTCAATTTGTCTACGGCAATATTCAATAATATTCAAAGCTAAATTTAAAAAAAACTGCAAGTCTCAGAACTTTAAATATGCTAATGGGGCATGAATACCAGCCGGCCGCACTTGGCGTTCTTACCCTAGTTAGCGACATGAATAGTCGAGTACGGAAATATCGAGAGCGGTCGCGAAACGAGGGAAAATCGGGTTTTTCTTTGTGAAGATTCTCTTAGACTTTTTGTATAGTAAAGTGTCTTCAGACCACGACCTGGGTGAAAATAAATTATAATATTTTAGTCAGATAAATTTTAATGATTGGAAATTTCTATGTTGTTGAAATGATTTATGATTTTATATTTCATCTATGTATCTAGAAAATATCGAATATGACAGCAAATATCCGGTTGAAAATGAAAATACCAACGTCTTGCTTATACCTACTGAAAACTTGCGAAAAATATCTGATAACTTCTGATAGCAGGGTTTTCTAGCATTCTTACCAATAAAAAGGAATATTTCAAGACCTATTCAGTTTACATAAAACAAGCTGTCCGCCCCGGCTTTGCACGGGTCATCTTTTTTTACTTACTATGTATTACTATGTATTACTTATGTCACTCCATACTGAATGTAGCTTCCCAAGAGTAAAAGGATTTTCCAAATCGGTCCAGTCGTTTTGGATCCAAACAAACAAACCTTTTCTCTTTATTATATTAGTAAGTAAGTAAAGATATCAATGTTCATCTGTTTTAAACCTGGAAGGCCAAGCTTTGCTCTGCTAAATAACTGCTAAATATCTGCCAAATAATAATATTGACGTCTTTCCATTAGACATGACATTATCTATTTACTTTAGCGTTAGACTATTGTCAGCTCAGTCGTGCTACGATTATGGAAACTGTAAAGAATCCGAAACGTCAGCAAATAAAATAAAATAAAAATACGCGAGTTAAATCCGTTAATAGTTGTTTCATTCCAATGTGTAATAACCGCGAAGGCATCAGAAATTATTATCTATTTAACTTACCATATTGGAATCATCAAATATTTTCGCGGTTTAGTCAAGTAGGTATGCATCGAAAAAAGAAAAGTATTTAATTACATTAAAATGTGAATATGTTTTTTTGTGTATTATAATTCAATTACAATTTTAACTTTCACGATAAACAAGCTCATATTATACATGGTTTTGTATATCGGAAATTTACATTTATGTATTTCGTTCAAAAAACTTAATACGTATATATGCAAAAGAATTCTCTCAAATTTTGAGAACTCTTCCACGCTTTTGATCACCGCGCACTGTGTTTTTTGGTCAATCCTGTAATGGGTACATGATAATACAAACACAAGAGACTAGATAAAATAATATTTTGCAGATTCATGCTCACGTGAATATCTTCTTATAGGTAACTAAATAGTTCCTAACGTTTACATGAGTTTTCGTCTCATTCCACATCGATGAGCGCGTCTGTGCATCGCTGTTATGTCACCTATACGAATACCTTTAACATATAAATATATATTTTTTGTAAACAGCATAACATGAAGAAATTCTATTTCTTTAGGGATACTCTCGCAGTCTCTGTGATAAATCAAAAGATAAAGATTTATCACAACATGGTCACAGATACTACTATAGGTAGTACACAGTACGACTTCTTCTGCACACGATAAGCAAGTTTTACCCACTTAGGGGCGAATTTCTCCTGTGTGAATGGATTTTTACCACGAAAGGGGTGACAAAATCAAAACAGTGTCAATTTTGAATTTTGCCAAAAAACAAACAAAGAGGAATAGGTATACCTAGTACTTCTAAAATGGTATCGCACGTTTGCCGTAACAACGTGACATATCGAAATATTTTGTTACTCCATTCAAGACTCTAAGTCTGCACATTTAAATTTGAATTCATATAGTGAAATATTTTAATACTAGCTTCCGCCCGTGACTTCGTCCGCGTGGAGCTCCTCCTTTTTGCAGTCGGTTAAAAAGTAGCCTATGTTCTTTCTCAGGCTCCAGACTTTCTTTGTACCAAATTTCATTTAAATCGGTCCAGTAGTTTTAGCGTGAAAGCGTAACAGACAGACAGACAGACAGACAGAGTTACTTTTGCATTTATAATATTAATAGAGATTTCACGTTGTTCCGGCAAACGTGCGGTAGGTATAGGTATCTATATATGGACAAAATTGGGATTTGACCAGAACTCTCTTTTAGTAAAACTTTTTTAGATTAAAAACTCGTTTTGATGTTTATATTGACATGTATTGGTAATTTCAAAAAGTAGGACTTTGTAATTATTAATATTAAATAAAGTTTAACATACTGATATTAACAATGAAACGAACTAACTTGAACTAAGCATAGAATTTTTTTGTAACTTAAAGCGATTTATGGCAATTCAACTCCAAAAAGAGGATGAAAATACTATGGTTTTTTTATTCCTGTAATAGGCTTATTTTAAAATGTAATGAACGATTTTCGGAAACTTAACTTTCAAAGAGGTTTCCTTTGTTTTTGATTTTTTTTAAATACAGAGACGTATATATCAGTACCCTAGATTATCTCTCAAAGTGGTAAAAAGGCATAAACCAAAATTTCCCAAATCGAAACCGGAATAAAACCTGCACAATATAAAGCTGAGAATTCAAGGTTCTCAACTTGCTGGCAAAGTAAGAAAGGCTTAAGACTTACTCATTATTCAAGGTACATGTGACTTATTAAGCTCGAATTCACCTCCTGACATTCCACCTTGAAAGAAGCTTATGCCGTTCTGCGGGTATGTAAGTACTTCTAAGACTTTTGCAAGTTCCTTGCGTCTTTGACAAAGTTATAAGTCTACACCTATGTTTGTGTCATTACGGAACGGTTGGCTTCCTTTCATATTAATTATTTGTATGTTATTTTGATTTATGCATGTTGTATAAGTAAATAAATTTTAATATTCATTATCAAAATCTATTTGACACTTATTTTCTCTTTAATTGATTAAACAAAAACTAAATCATTTCTTATGAATTCGCGGTTACTACAAACAACTTTAATGTTAAACTATTTTCAGCTCAGTCGAGCTACAAATATGGGAACTGTAAAGTTTTCGAAACGCCAGCAAATAAAATACGCAAGCTAAATCTGTAATTATTTAATTATAAATTGTAAACAAAAAGTTCAAGTCCCGCTGGGGTCACTGCTCTTGTCTGGTCGCAGTAGGTATAAATAATAATATAGGTATTACAGAGAGCCTATTATGAACTGTCGACAACATGTTGTCGACAAGCAAAAGGTTCGTTGTTACGATAATATTTTATTATCGACATGTAGAAATAAGAGACGACATCGACATGACAAGATTTCTCGTTGTCGACAACGTTGATTTTTGACAAATCATCGCGAGAATAAGACCATATCGACATGACGATATGTCCACTCGACAATTCATCATAGCCTCGCAGGTCGTTAAAGATTCCGGTAACGTTATATCCTGCTTTACTTTTCATCATAAACTGACGTCACGAGCCTATATTTCCATATTTAGATGAGTCATTTCTACCTTTAACGTAAACAACTTTTTTTAAGTATTCTGTGATAAATAGAAATCTCCGATACCTTGTATCTCATAGGGCATAGGCTATATAGCATAATACTAAAGTGACCTAACTCGAATTGTGTCACTACGCGATTTCAAATTGAAATATAAGGACTTAGAATCCTTAATGGAATAACGACATATTTTGTTTAACATAACTTATGAAAATAAGAGGTTTTGGAATGAAACTATTATCACTTTAGCATAAGAATTGTCAGCTCAGTCGTGCAACGATTATGAAATCTGTAAAGGCTCCGAACGCCAGCCAATAAAATAAAATACGCGAGTTAAATCCGTTTAAAGTTGTTTCAGTCTAATGTATAATAAGCGCGAAGGCATCAGAAATTATTATAGTGTAAGAGGTTAGTGTTGACGTGTCATCGTGCAATAAGTACTAGTAAGTGATAAGACGTACTAGCAATTACGTTTTACGATGCCTTAGTTTACGGGCCACTTGGTGATAAACGTTTTATTATACGTGACGAGAGAAACGACTCTTAACGTAAGAGTAAATTCGGGGTTAAGAGACGCCTGAAATTGAGTAGGTATTGAGTTTAATATGCCTGATACTGATTTAAAAAGTATGTTTATGGTTGGACTAAATGGAGCTGTTTATCGAATCAAGGAGCGAGAAATTTGTTTTTGTCATTATTCTATACTAGCTGAGCAGGCAAACTTCGTACCGCCATATATTTTTTTTCTTCTATATAAAACTTGTCGTGAAATCTATATATCGCACCCCTAGATCTAAAGGGAGCTAACTCAAAAAAAATAACTTTTTCGGGAGAGGCGAAATTGTTGTAAGGAATTGGATCCTTTTTTTTTAGCGTGTGTTTAATTAAAATCTTCAGATTTTTGAGTTAGCTCCCTTTAGATCTAGGTGTGCGATATATAAAAGAATGTCGTGTTAGTTACACCGTTTATAACTCGAGAACGGCTGAACCGATTTGGCTGAAAATTGCTGGGGATGTAGCTCAGAGCCAGGAGAAGGACATAGGATACTTTTTATCACGTTCCAGTGAAAAAAAAAAGTAAAAAATATTAAGCTGTTATTTGTTAAAAATAGTATAACAAAACGCAACAATGACAACTGTCAAATCGACATTGCCGGGCGGGACGAAGTCTGCCGGGACCACTAGTAACAAATAAAAAAAATGTTATCCAATTTAGTGTCGTCGATCAGAGGTTATGCGCGTAGGTACATAATATATTTCAGTAAAATATACTATGTACGCGCGTTCATATTATATTTTATATAATTATAATCACCGAAATGAGCATTATATAAAATCAGTAATATCAGGTTGAGTCTTTTGAATTTTATAGAAGGTTTATAAAGTTTCTTGCGAAAAAAACAGAAGTCAAAGTTTATTAGTTACTGCAATATCTTTTTAATGGAATATTCATTAGGTACCTAATCTTAGATATATTTTTTGCGTATTGTCTTTGTTTCAAAACATTGTTTTTTTCCAAAAAAAATCACAATTAGGTAGATATTTCATGTAAGTACCTAATACTTTTTGTTACAAAAAATAAAAAGGAGAATGCAAAAAAAATCTTCCGGGACAATTCTAACTTTTGCTATATCACTGACTTTGACCTTTGTACAATACTTCCTGTCGAAACTGTTCCTTGGAGTACTTTAAATAAAATTGTCAAATTCCTTGTCTCCAAGTTTGTCTCTCTTTTGAGAATTACTTCGTCTGTTTTATTTTTCTTCTATTTTGTTAAGTGTGTTGGACTAATAATTTCTGATGCCTTCGCAGATATTACACACTAGCTTCTGCTCGCGACTTCGTCCGCATGGAACTCCTCATTTTTTTCCAGTCGGTTAAAAAGTAGCCTATGTCCTTTCTCAGGCTCCAGACTTTCTTTGTTCCAAATTTAATTAAAATCGTTTAAGTAGTTTTAGTGTGAAAGCGTAACAGACAGACAGACAGAGTTACTTTCGCATTTATAATATTAGTAGGGATAGTAGGGATTGGAATGAAACAACTATGAACGGATTTAACTCGCGTCACTAATGTTACTATTAAGTACATAACTATAACTAGGTATACTTATTTGGTAAAGAATAAGGGGAAGGGTTAAATATACCGACCTAGATTTTAGTCTTACCTAGGAACACTAAACGTGCTAAGCGAGCCGTTTCATTAGATTTAGTTACGGTTAGTCAGCGTTTTGTCCCAAGGTAGCACTTTCAGGTTACAATTTTCTGAAATTTTGTCCTAACGTAATAATAGTGGAGATATACAGTCTTTTCCTTGTAAGGTACAGAAACATTGGCTCACAAAATTTTGGAATGGCACACTACAACAGATTTAACTCGCGAGTTTTATTTTATTTGTTGACGTTTTACACTTCCCATAGTATTAGCTCAATCATGCTGTGTAGAGGATTGTATTTCAACTCTCTCTTGGTGGGTTCTAATTAAAAGAAAACGATGCGTCTTGGTGCAAGTCGGAAAGGAAAGAGAACGATTTATTGAATGACAGCTTAAATGTCACAACTCACACAGATATCAAAATGTACATAGATAAAATATAGTTAGAACGTTTTACTGATATTAACCACTGTGAATATGGTAAAATTGTAAAATTTTCGAAACGCAATCAAATAAATACGCGAGTTAGGTAAATCCGTTATAGTCTTTACGACAAACAAATGATTTTGTTTGTTTCATTCTAATGTGTAATAACCACGAAGACATCAGGAATTATTATGCATACTAGTCTTACGACAAGAACAAGAAGCTTCTAAAGTCTCTGAGAATAAAAAAAACAAGAAAGCCGATTTTACCCATCAACAAATATCTTTTCTCGATGAAGACCTCACTCAAGGACCGGGGCTCAAATTTGAAGAGTATTTTAAGTATCCGAAAGTGTTTTAGCGAATTACGGAAGACCCTTGAAAATATCTCGGAGTCGGCTGTTTTTGAATTATCAGGATTTTTTTTACTTTAATTAAGAAGCAGTATTGCTTGTAAGAGATTACGGAAATTAAATGTACTTTATGCTATTGCATATTTTTTTCCTAGTATAATAGTAACAGACAGACATTTAGACTGCTGAACCGATTAAGGTGAAATTGGGTATACCTACATAGTTTGAGTCTCTGGGAAGGAATCATCTCTTAAAGGGGCGAAAGGGCCTTTTTATATTTTTTCTTATGAAGAAGCGATAAAAAAACTACTGGGATTATTAAATCGCACAGTCAGTAGCAGAAGCTAGCGTTCTTATACTTGGGTAAATAAATATAAAAATGAAAATAGTAAATTTCTCCCTAGGTACGCTGTAAGAAGTATTCTGTTATACGCAAAGCTTGTATAATGACTACTTATAAAACAAGTTGATTTGATTTATATATATAGCATATCTTTATATATATAATTCTACTGTACGTGTACCTATAGGTCACTGAACCCAACGTCAGCTAATAAAATAAAATAAAAATACGCGAGTTAAATCCGTTAATAGTTGTTTCATTCCTCCTTAAATGGCTAAGCTGGACCATTTTCAACCGACGAAAAAAACGGAGGAGGTTCTCAATTCGACGCGTATTTTTTTTATTTTTTTTTTATTTTAATGTATGACCACGCATAACTTTTATAACTACAACATCATGTTGTGCAATTGGAATGAAACGCGAGCGTTAGACTATTGTCAGCTCAGTCGTGCTACGATTATGGAAACTGTAAAGAATCCGAAACGTCAGCTAATAAAATAAAATAAAAATACGAGAGTTAAATCCGTTAATAGTTGTTTCATTCCAATGTGTTATAACCGAGAAGGCATCAGAAATGCTTATGTTGTGCAATTGTTAATGAAAAACTTTTATATATATTAGTAAATATTACTAAAATTGCGACACGAAAGATAACAATTTCATTACTACTCTAGTCATTATTAGTAATTTACTGCGAAAATGAACCTAAACGGGCGTCTCATTTCATTTGTTATTTCATTACAACATTGTTTATTTTGAAAGAAATAATGAATAAGACCTCCCTGGGACCTCATCTTGAAAATGTTCGCTAAGCAATCTGCGGCAAATTGTACTCTGAATTATCACTCGCTGTTTACAGCTCCCTTAGCAAGAATAACAAATAAAGTGAGGTTAGGTAGGTACAGTCAGAAGAAGGGCGGATCTTCGAGCGTTTGAGACGCCGTCATTGTCGTCTGCATCTACATTTAAGAACAGGGTAAAAAATTTAAATGATATTATCCCCTGGTAATATACAAATTTCAATTGATACTTGTTACGTCCCGTGGTTCCCACGACACGGTATGTGTCATCCGCGACTTCCACGAGTCACCTGCACTTCTAGTGAAACGATCGCGGTCTTGCGAAAGTGCTGACAGACAATATCGTTAACTTGTGAAAATCAGTGAGTGTCCCGGTGCTTGTACATCTTCCATCGCGGTCGTGTTAAGTCGCTTGATCGATCCTGATCAATAAATTAAGTTAGTAATAAGTTATATAGTTCTGCACAGCTGCACTTTGTAAAATTACTTAATTAAATGAACACTTCAAAAATCAAGTGTGAAGTTATTTAATATCCTATCGACGGCCCCATCTCGTTTCTTACTTAATAATATTATTTATTTACCGATACAACATCTATAATATCTATAACAACCGTTATAGATATAGATGTAGACGGCAATGAACGCGTTTTAAAGGCGTCACTATTTTTTAACCGAATGCTAAGCGCAGTTGGCCAGCTGGTGGGCTTTTGCTGTAAAACCGAAGCTTTAAACCCAGTATTTTGTTACTACGCACGTTGTTGTTGTACAATCTTATTGCTCTTTGTATTGACGATCTTTGTGTAAGTGTAATTTGACATAACAATGTAATAGCTAAGTACCTATATTGTGTGATTACATAAGCTAATCCCTACTAATATTATAAATGCGAAAGTAACTGTGTCTGTCTGTCTGTTACACTTTCACGCTAAAACTACTGAACCGATTTAAATGAAATTTAGTACAAAGATAGTCTGGAGCCTGAGAAAGGACATAGGTAGGCTACTTTTTAACCGACTGCAAAAAAGGAGGAGTTCCACGCGGACGAAGTCGCGGGCAGAAGCTAGTCTAATATAATCTAATCCAATCTGTGTTTCTTCTGCAGACTGTACATATAAGGCTCCAGTGAAATAATTAAATTCAAATATTTATTAGTAAATAGACCTTAAATCAGCACTATTATACGTCAGAAGAGTATCTACCTACTAGAGCTTCTATAAGACCATCATTGATGCGAAGAAACTCCGCAAGTAACTCTGCATAAAGTCTTTTTAATTATATTTTTAACTCACACAAATTGATGGAGTCCCAAATCACGTTATTAACTTTAATAAACCTACCTATCTGATTGACCTAAGCAAACCAAAATTTACAACATGATTTTTCTGGCTTCTACTTATGTAAATTTTGAACTTTTTACAAACCTTTATTTTACTTGCAATATACTATATACCTACATATAGAAGTATGTACCTATATTATTATGAGAAAAACCAACTGCCTACAAATATACCCGAGTCTCAAGTGGGGTATCAAAAGAAACTTTATGGTTTACTTACTTACAACTAGTATTTAAGATTCTAAGGGTAATGACCCTTGCCTATTCATAATACCTGTATTCTATACTAATATAATAAAGAGGAAAGGTTTAATAATTTCTGATGCCTTCGCGGTTATTACACATTCGTGTAAAGAATCCGAAACGTCAGCTAATAAAATAAAATAAAAAATACGCGAGTTAAATCCGTTAACAGTTGTTTCATTCCAATGAGGAAAGGTTTGTTTGTTTGGATTGAATAGGTTCCAAAAAACTGGACCGATTTGTAAAATTCTTTTACTGTCGGAATGCTAGACTATTCCCGAGTGACATAGGCTATAAAAATAGGGATCCGGGCGAAGCCGGGGCGGACAGCTAGTAACAATATATAACGCGACCAGCATTTGCAACGGATAGCAACCTTCACAGTTACCCAGGTACCTACTATTAATGCATATAGATATAGAGCTAGATATTAAGGTAACCTCAAACGCGCAAAGTTCTATTATAACTACGATCCGTTTTCGTCAACAGCTAGGCATATAGAAATCAATCACCACCCAAAATTAAATTATCTTAAACAACCTTATTACCTTGTGATAGGGTATATTTTGCTACGGCATTTCCAGTGCGTTCATAGTTCATCGATCAAACTCGGTACCTCTACACGGATTGGATTTGCCGGATGGGTGATTAAATATGAGAAGATATTTGACATATTGCTTGTCAAGTTTGTGTTAGGAGGTATAAGCAATACACGGCCTATGATGAACTGTCGAGTCGATATAATATTGAGAAAGTTGTCGACAAGGAGAAGGGTTGTCGGGTCGATATTGTTTAGTTGTCGACATGAAGAAATAAGAGAAGACATCGACATGACAAGATGTTGACTAGACAATTAAACAAAATATATACCTTATCGAGTTTCTTCTCGATTCTTCTCAAGAGGTTTTTTTTTTGGTGAATCGAAACAGAATATTAATTTTAATGTTGACATTCATAAGTGTACGATAGCTCAATAAATAAACATTGTATTCTACCTCATAAATGATAGTACTTTTGTACTTACAATTAAACACAACGTTCATATTGAAGTTTTCACTTCTGCCGGCACTCCCGGAGTGCTATTTTTTTTTTGATAATTTAACTTATGAACTAAATAGAAATTAGTTTTCAGTTATCACCCCTATTTGGTAGATTACTACGTGAATCCGATCCTACAGATGCTAAGTATTTAAAACACAATTCTTGTTTCAGTGAGTGCCTTTTACTATAATTGACATTGCCAATTAGAGCCGGCCCTTAGGGACTTTATAAAGCTGGATCGGCTTACTAACCTTTTTCAATTAAATCTGAAAAAAATCCCAGTTACTCTAATTAGTTACTTTTGATCAGAAATTTGTGAAGTTATATTCAATCGAGAAATTTTATTATTTTCTTATTTCTAGAACAATGTTGGCAGGACGGTTTATTTTTGAAAATTTTAACATGAATAGGTACTTACCTGTGATTTTCTTTTTCTATCTTAGAATAAAATAGCTGTAACAGACTTAACTAATAGGTATAATATCGTAATTATTGTTTATGCGCTAAAATTTGAAAAGAAAATTAAAAGTCCTATTCGTAGCCAACTTAGTTGAATAAAAAAAACGAAATATTTTTTTAATTAAAAAAAATGTCTAAAATATTTTAAGTGGGATGTAATGATGCTCTAATTTAGAGAAATGTACAGTTCCTATATCCGTACCCAACGTAAAAAAATATTTTTTTTTAAATTACCCTACAGATAAGTCTAATAAAGTAATTTTAATTGACGCGTAACACGAATTATCAATAAGTAAATACTTACAAATACTACCCTTGTTTTGAATACTACTTCCACCCAAAATTCTATGCATGAATAATTTTACCAGAATAACACTCATGCAAATGAACCTCAGTAAACCTACCCAAAACGCTAGCGTGTTCAGGAAATGAGGTTATTAACCCCATGCAATAAACCTTGGTGCATATGCAACGTATGCACTTCACTGCCAATTTAGCGGAACTTTTGAATTGCTCAAACGTTTCGTTTATGACGACATCTCACTAATATATTATTATAAAGCGAAAGTTTGTAAGAATGTATGGATGTATGTTTGTTCCACTTTCAAGCAAAAACTACTAAATAGATTTTGATGAAACTTTACAATAATATAGCCTAATAATTTTTAATGCCTTCGCGGTTATTACACATTGGAATGAAACAACTATTAGGTAGGTACCAGATTTAACTCGCGTATTTTTATTTAATTTTATTTGCAGATGTTTCGGATTCTTTACAGTTTCCATAATCGAAGCACGACTGAGCTGACATTGTTTAGCGTTAGATTATTGTGAATAATATAGCTTATACACCAGAATAACATATTATTATAGGCTTTATTCTGCAACGATGTCGTGTAAACTACTTATCGTGCATAGACGAAGTCGCGGGTAGAACCTAGTTTTGATATAATTGCTTATGATTAACGATTTGTCGCAAACCTTCGTGATTTAGTTTAGCACTTATTTGGCGTGGAAAAACCTCTTATGTTATTATTTTTAAAGATGACGTAATAGGTAAATTTACTCGCTCTTTTGTCGCAAGAGACGTATGCTTAAAGAATCTTTTGAATACTGTCGAATTTGTAGTACATAATATAACCCTTTTCTAAATAGTTTAAACAAAATCTTAAACATAATTATATCCAAGAGAAAATTAAAGAAATAATTATTTATTGTTATTCATAATTTGAAAATTTTAAACACAAAAATATATCCAAAACTAAAAGACAAAAAAAGGCAAAACTATATAAAACAGCGCAAAAAGAGCGACGAGTAGTTTTTGCAGCTAGTGCAATAAGATCTCCATCTACCTATCTGGTAGATACGAATCTTTTTGAGCTAGAACAATAAGCTACCTGGTAGATGTATATACCTAAGCTAGGAAGGATTTTCATAATAGTGAACGCTTATCAACTTCGATTAGCATCTGTGGTCAGGCAACCGTGCCCTAGTTTCAGCGGCGCTGTATTCTAACTATCAACCTCATTTAAGTGCTTACAACATGTTTTGAACTTTTTTTAGAACGTTTTAACAAACATTACTTTGTATTCTTGCAGGTTGCTCTGTTCTGTTATCAGTTTCTTTATTGCTTTTAACCCTGCACGTCGCACTACACTTTACTTGCGATCCTATGATGAACTGTCGAGTCGACATCTTGTCGACATAATATTGAGAACGTTGTCGACAAGGAGAAGGTTTGTCGTGTCGATATTATTCCGTTGTTCACATAAGAGACGACATCGACATGTCAAGATTTCTCGTTGTCGACAACCTAGCGAGAATAAGACGACATCGACATGACAAGATGTCGACTCTACAATTTATTATAGGCTCGTTGGTCGAATAACGCATTTTTGAAACCGGTTCCAATTGGTTTATTTAAAACGCTAAATCGTTATATTGTTCAGATGAAGACTCGATAATCATTAAATGAAGTTAATTGAATTGGTTTGGTGGTAGCGTTAGCGTTGCGATACTTAATGGGTATTCTTAAGCATTATAACCAAGACCTACCTTTTACATAATCAAAAAACAATATGTTTTCTCTAGCATTTTCGAGCTCCAAAGGTATTCCATTCTATGTCCATTTTATTATAATAAGGTTAAAAATATATGATAGGTACCTATTATAATAATGTAAAATTGGACTAGATTTAATTTCTAACATTTTATTAAGTACCTACCTAACTACGGTATATCATAACGGCCGTAACGCTAAAGATAATAGATAAGAAATAATAACATTATTTACTCAGAAAATGGCCTTATTCAAAATGGCGTCAATAAAATACTTTACGTACCAACTTAACGAGGGAAATACTGCAAAAGTTAAATTATGCAGTAAAATAGAAAATGGTAGTCGTTAGCAATTATTGGGTGGAGTGAGTGAAACGACATTTCCAACGCCTACTCTTATTTGCTAATACTTCTCGAGGCCGCTTCTTACGTTTACAATCCATTTAAATTTAATCTTTAAAATAACTCTGTCTTTTTAGCAAGTAGGTAGGTACCTTTAGAACAACTCGTATAAATTCATGGGAATGAAACAACTTATAGACGGATTTTACTCGCGTATTTTATTTTATTAGCTGACGTTTTGGAGCCTTTACAGATTCCATAATTGTAACACGACTGAGCTGACAATAGTCTAACGCTAAAGTGTTAAATCCGTTAATAGTTGTTTCATTCCAATGTGTAATAAGCGCGAAGGCATCAGAAAAAAATTCTATCAAAACTTTGTTATTTTTCTATAAACTTTAAATCCCTAATTCATTTCAAGATATCAATAAGTAAGTGCACGGGAAATTGTTTTTGATTAATTAATTAAAAATATGTATGAAACACAGTAAAGGTAATTTAAATATTCATTTTAAACTTTTGATTAACTTGCTAATTAATTTATACGAGTTAAAATGACTAAAGTTATCTAAGCTTCAAACGAATTAGTCATTCGAAATACATCTAAAGGTTAATAATTTGTATTTTGGAAATTACTATTTTTATATGTACTGAAAATATTCGAGACAGATTAGGATACATTCTAAAGGAAAAGTTTATAGTAGTTTATACAGTTTATATTTTATAGTTAACTATAATAATATTATATGCCAAAGCAACTCTGTCTGATTTAACAACTGAACTAAAACTACTGAACCGATTTGAATGAAATTTGGTACATAAATAGTCTAGAGCTTGAGAAAGGTCATAAGCTACTTTTAGTTGCGAAAAAAGAGTCATAAGGGGTTAAAAATTACTAATTCCACACAGACGGAGTCGCAGGCAAAAGCTAGTAAATAAATAAATAACTCCCTGAACTGCTAATTTTACGCAGACGAAGTCGCGAACAGAAGTTAATATTAATTTCATATCAAAGATATCTTAAGCGAGGGTAGACCGAGGTTGCCGAAGAATTTAACACAAGACAGCTTGTGGCTGATTCCGTTATTAATGGATTTAATATAACATTTACATTACTAAATAATAGCTAAGGCTTTGGGGTTATTAATAGAGTCAGAATTATTACAAAATACACCTACGTGTCATCAAGAACTAGCCGGCTTCACGGGTGCTATTAATTTTTCTATCCTCCGGCCATAAAGCGCCAACTTTCTGGGCGCTGCGCTAAATGAAATTGCCGCTTTCTGGCTTCGTCGAACAGAAAAATAGTACACTGACCTCGGCCAGTAAAATAAAAAAGCCTCAGATCACATTTTTGTCAACCTCGGCTTCGCCTCGGACGACAATTACCTACATGTGATCTGAAACATTTTTTATTTTACTGGCCTTGGTGCGTAATGTACTATTTCTATCCTCCGGCCATAAAGCGCCAACTTTCTGGCCGCTGCGCTAAATGAAATTGCCGCTTTCTGGCTTCGTCGATCAGAAAAATAGTATACTGACCTCGGCTTCGCCTCGGACGACAATTACAGTCATGATCTGAGACATTTTTTATTTTACTGGCCTTAGTGCGTAATGTATGTATGTTCCTCTTGAATCACTCTATCTATTAATAAAAATCGCTTCAAAATCCGTTGCAGACAGCGACGGCGACTTTGTTTTATACTATGTAGTGCTAGTGATGTATCGATTACGAAATTGACACTTTAACGAGCTTTCTAGACAAGTGACAATCACAATCGTGAACGCGATGGAATCGAATGATAAATGTATGAAATTGAAATAAACGAATGTAACCCGTCCACGGCTTTTATAAGTACAAGTGCCTATTGCTAAAGTAACCGAATGAAACGAATTTAAAATTGTATAGAACTGACATACGCGAATGAGTATTATCGATAGCCAATTGTTTTGGAAGGTAGTTAAAGATAGGGTTCATTCAAGTATTACGTAAGCACTTATAGGTGGGGGTCTTTAGACACTTTGCTAATTTTTGATAACCTTTTTGTGTGGGGGTCTAGTAGGTTATTACGTCACCAGTAGTCATTACTTTTTATACAAATGGCATACACTTTGTCTATGTTTGAAAACGAAACATTTTAAATCAGTGAAATAAATCTGCTTACTTGCGTAAATTCTGATAATAAAATAACAAGCTAATAAGATCTAAACTTTATGAGCAAAAGTGTTTAAAAATGTTTTATAACAGCTTATTCGATTTTATAGTTACTTTTGTCTAGATACTTTGCGGTATACTAGTAGTTAGACCGTCTTGATATACGAGCACCTCTTGACCCTCGTAATTAAATTGACTATAACTCACTCTCCCTTTTAAGCAGTATGATCATTTTCAAGACAAAATGAATAAAGTTTTTTCTACCTTAAAACTTAGTAAGTAATAAGAGTTAATGTTAGCTGACGAAAAACCACGTGTTCCAGCCACCTAGGTAACTAGAATTCTTTTTTTGCTGATGCTATAGAATAAAACTGTACTGAAATTGATATAAGTAGCTATTATAGTGACCCAACTAGGAATAAGTTTCTTCACTAATTCAAATTTACATCTATACTAATCTATACTAAATACTAATATTATAAAGCTGAAGAGTTTGTTTGTTTGTTTGTTTGTTTGAACGCGCTAATCTCAGGAACTACTGGTTCGAATTGAAAAAATCTTTTTTTGTTGGGTAGACCATTTATCGAGAAAGGCTTTAGGCTATCTATACTCTATACTAATATTATAAAGCTGAAGAGTTTGTTTGTTTGAACGCGCTAATCTCAGGAACTACTGGTTCGAATTGAAAAAATCTTTTTTAATAAAATTTTATTATTTGACTAGCTTCTGCCAGCGACTTCGTCCACGTGGAATAGTTATTTTTCCCGTTTTTGACACATTTTCCACTGTTTCTTCTCTCCTATTGGTCGCAGCGCTGCAGCGTGATGTTATATAGCCTAAAGCCTTCCTCGATAGATGGTCTATCCAACAAAAACATATTTTTTCAATTCGAACCAGTAGTTCCTGAGATTAGCGCGTTCAAACAAACAAACAAACAAACTCTTCAGCTTTATAATATTAGTATAGATTATTTAATTAAATGTGTAACAGACACAAGATCGTTTATATTAACGTTAACATTTAACGTATCGCGTTAACGTTAACGAATCCCGCGTTAACGTTATATTTTATTGCATCAAAACACGCATAACAAGACGTGGCTTATCTCCTACGTGTACCTTCGTTACAAGTCATCCATCACCAGGGTCAAGGTTGTTACGCCAGTCGTATATCAAGAGGTCACGGCGTTGATAGGGTTTACAGTCTGCCTAAAACTGACAAGACGCTGTATAATAAGGTCAGTGTCCAACAAGGGCGTGCATTATATATAGGCACAATCTGTGCCTACCTTCGCTTTACATCATTATGCATCCATTGTCGAGATACAAACGAAAAAATTTAGATTCAGATTTTATTTTGCGAATATATTGATTTTAAATTCAGAACACAAATTTCTTACCTAGGTACTAATTACAATGAATCTGATTTCCAAAGAACACCAAATTGACAAATATTTTGTCTCTGCAATAAAACTTGCTACCGTGTTTTTTTTTTCGATGCGAAACACTTGTCGAGTTTTATGCCACCAGTGGCGCGAGAAAGGATCTGTCAGTGTCACTCTTTAATGAATTGCAAAATTTTGATTTTTTAATCACCCAAATACATTTTGGGTTAGAAAAGTCTTCATCGTTGACATTGAATTGCAACTTAATTGTCATAATTATATTGTGATACGAAACAACAATGCTGTTTATTTTAGGTCCTAAAATATATTGTTGTAACAGGTTGTGGCAACTCTCCAGATGCTGCCTGTATATTTGTCAAATAGACGTAATAAACTGTCTAGGTAAAACTGACAACATGTTGTGTAATAACGTGTCTAAAACACGGAAAAATTCCATCATGAAAAGTCCATTAAAAAATTATCCTCTCTATTAGGTAAGACCTAAGTCTTTGTTTTAAAAAATATTTTTATCGAGTCATGTATTTTTACGTTTTATAATACGTTAACTAAGCAGTTACGTATTTGGAACAAATGTTTTGTCCTTGAATTTCACAGATCGTTTACTGCGCTACAGTAACATTCCTAGAACTTATCGTTGTTATATTACTAAAGTTTTTGAGAGGCCTTCCTCTTGCGATCATTCAATGAAATATAACGTGGGCAGCGTAAGTTCGTGAATCGTTCAAACCAGCGATAAATGTTTACTTTTATATTAAATCGTAACACTTTCCATAAACAATACCTACATATAAACACTTTTATACAGTACAATAAATTTGTCGAGAAAGGGAAGAACTAGCCTTCATTGAACAGGCGCGTGCAGTTAAGTGTAGGCACAGGATAGGCACTCTATATGTAAGAAAGAAATGCCCTAACTTATCCTACTGCCTACATTTTCTTTTCCTCGACAAAAACAATAAAAACAGAATTATCTAATTTGGTACAGTCGTTCAGAAGTTACGCGCCTACGTATTTTAGCGCCTCGAGTTTATTTCAAGTATATTATTATTTGCACTGTCAGTTTGTTATGAACCTGTCGTGTTCATATGCCGTTTCATAAAAGGGCAGAATACACAGCTGTCAATTATGTATGGCATCTGTCAAAAGTTCACGCTTATATATGACACGCTTCTGTGCGTTTACTAACACATTTACAAGTTTTATTATCTGTGAATGTAACGGTTAAAACTTCAGGATAAAAATGACGTTTGAAAAATCACTAGTTCAATTTAACTCGCATCTAGTTCCTGTGGAATAGTTTGAGTCGTCTGTCTGAAGCAGGTCTCGCGGGCACGGAATATTTCATCAACTGAACGATGGCTCCCTCGGGACGATGGAAACTTTGGACGTCTTCTGAACACATTTCGTGCTCAAAACTATCTAGGATTTTATGACGCTTTGTGGAGAATGGCGGTCTAAATTATTTTTAGATATAATGATTACAGGGTTTGCTAGAATTATTTCTGAAAAGATTATTTTAGAAGGATTTATATCAACCAAGTGTCTGTTTTTATTGGGCATTCATTTTTCATTCATTTTATTGGGCATACAAAGACAGCTGCTGCGCGGTATGCGGCCTCACCCACACCTAGCAAACTCGATAGTGTTACAGCGGCCTCGCCGGCGGGGTATAAGACGTATACCCAAACCCGGCACGAGCCGGACCAATCCGCAGGAACCTTCTGTCTTTCTGCAACATAATCATGTTATCCGAACTCCTGACGCGAGGCGCATACTCTTGGAGGGTCGGTCAGGGCTAAAAATTCTAATTTGCAGGGTTGGATGCTTGACTACACAATCCTATTTCGTAGCCATCGTCAGTATTCACTTAGATGAAATGAAATGGACGTATATATTAATAGCATGTAGTACATTAACTAGTATTATAATATGCTTTCAATGTCGTGGCATGTAGAAAACTCTCTCGCTAAATCTGTCTTACACATTTTCAATAGTTTTGCTGTGGGCTGTAAAGATAAAAATAAAAAGGTTTCACTATATAGGTCGCCAGAGACGTTTCGATTCGCATATGCAAAAGGAAGGGACGGTGTCAGGGGAAATAAAAATAAAACTAACAATAATGCAATCTTTTACCTGAACCTTTACCTTTTAAGCTGGTTTATCTTGACGATTGGGTAAGAGTAGGTACGGGGGTACTTAAAGAGTTGTTTGATTTGGGTAAGGAATTTCGATATCAGTGTATTATCGATTTGAAGCATGTTTTGGCTTTTTGCAGACTAAAATAACATATTTTAGGTAGATCAACGACATATTAATAATTGTGTCAATATAATACTGAAGATGCGACACATTTAAAGTGGTTTTTACTGAAAAAAAATTGAATTTTGACTAAGTAACAAAATTAAACATAAATGCTATTTTTTACATTGATAGACACCTTATGTGATAAAAAAAAACAAACTGAAATTAGCTACCTACAAATATGATAAATATCGGATGTCTAGAATTTTTTTGAGTCTTGTGGCGTGCCTATATTAGTCATATTAAATGCTGACGTTTCGAAAACTTTGCAGTCTATTTACAGTCTCAAACTGTAACACTAAAACATAATAATTTCTGATGCCTTTGCGGCTTTTACACAATATATTGAGGATTTAACTCACGTATTTTATTTTACCTGCTGATATTTCGAAACAATCCCAAAATAGTACCAGATTGAGCTGACAGTCTCACACTGTAGCACTTAAATTAAATTATACTACCAACATACAAATTCCTTATACTGTACGGGTATGTCATTTAAGTACGCCATAGCACATAACAAAGTGTCTATCCACCACACCAGGCCACTCTGTTTGATTGCCTGGAAAATTGTCCAATCTGTGCCAAGATGGCGTCGTTTTATCGTATCTGTGGTTTCACGGCCATTGATATTTAATCTTCCTGCATTTTTTTTAAGTACGTAGATAAAATATTATAGACGATGGCTATTTTTTTTTCATTTTGGTAGGTAAGCATTTTTTTAGTATGCCGAAACGCCGCGGACAGTTTTATGCCATATAAAATAATTCGATTGCATTTGTGTTAATAGTATAAGTTGTTTTGATTAAATAATAGCATCGTTAGTGACAAGTAGAGATTAGAACCTCAACCCAAATTTGATTGAAGTATTATATATATAAGGTAGGTAAGTAATTTAAGAAAAAGATAAATGACAGTATTTTTTTAGATGTTTCTTATTACAGTTATTATTATTCAACTGCGATATACTCGGTGGACGTTTTTATTCATACAATACAATTTCTATGTTTAGAAAGGAAATCGATGACACATTAATAAATTATGATTAAATGACGTCTTCAGGGAAGCGCTTGTTTGTATTGGAGAAATTAAATAAAGTAAATATATAACAGAACTTTCGTGAAGTGAAATAAAGAAGTGTTTAATGTGAACACTAGCTCAGAGAAAAATTTAAAAGTCGGAAGATTTTGTACTCATTTTTTGATCGTTAAAGATCATAATGACAAGTATGTTCAGATACAGGTAACTACCATATACCTACTGGATTTAACTGCAACATAATTAATAAGTAAATAAATTATCGATGATAGGTACCTATTTAAAATCTTAAGTAAATTATTGAGGAGTTTGATAAGCTGTCAGATAATTTTGTTGACTAGTAGGCAGAGTTAGATTAATCGATAAAAAATTATAATGTCAAAAATAATAATGGTGACCGGTTTTAATTTATGGAAAAAAGTTACGTCACGGCGCCATCTTATACTTGTCTTGATACATTCAAATAGAAATTAAGTTTTGCTAACATTAATTATTATTGAATATAAAACCCATAGACAAAATCAATTTTAATTGCGTATTTTATTTTATTTGCTGAGGTTTCGAAAACTACAGTGTTAGACTATCGTCAGCTCAGTCGGCCACAAATTTGTGAACGGTATAATTATAATGATATTTTTGTACATAGACAAGAGTAGAAAAATTTTAGACCCTCAGTGGGATTCGAACCCACGCCTCTGCCTTTACTAGCGGCAACGTGCTGAACCTTTACACCATAAGGACCACTGACAGGTCATCGAATTTATCTACTCCTTTCAATGCGGTCTTTGTACTTTATTGTTTACATGCGAATTTTTTCGCTTCAGCGCCATCTGTGTGAAATGCTTTGCAACATTTAGCACACACGACTGGGTGACTTTACAGTGCAACCACCATCAAAAATATCATTATAATTAAAAACTAATGGTATTGAACCAAGAATATCAATCGAATTATCGATTGATAGATCGTAGTTAATAACGGTATAATTCTCAAAATGTCAGCAAATCAAACAAAATATGCGAGTTAAATCCGTTGTAGTTTCATTTCACTACGTTATAACCGTGAAAGCATCATAAATTACTAATAAATATATTTTTGACTTATTCCTTACCTTAATGATAGTACCATTTACTTGTTTTAAAAAAAAATAACATCAAAAGAAACTTGGTGTCAATGCCTTGTTCACTGCAGCGTTATTTTGTAAAAAAATATAGTTGAAAAGAAAGTCGTTTCCAATCGAACAATATTCCATTTATTTAAGCACATTTCCATTATTTAATTAAAGTTTCAACAGAAAAATAACATCGTATTACAGAAAACTGCAGTTCATAAGTTTCTAACCGCATTTTGCAAAGAAACTCGATGAAAAAGCTCTCCGAAATTCACTGAGCTTTTCCAGCTTAAGCTTTTAAGCTACAAAGTAAAGCTTATCACGTCTACTTGTAGTCTTTCATTTTTGTAAAATACGTGTCTGTACGAACTTAGATAAAGTTGAGACCATAATTATATTATTAAGTAAAAACTTATATACTACTAGCTGTCTGCCCCGGCTTCGCACGGATCCCTTTTTTTACTTCCCAACAGTGAAAGAATTTTTCAAATTGGTCCTGTCATTTTGGCTCCAAAATGACAGGACAATATTCAATCCAAACAAACAAACAAATAATCCTTTCCTCTTTATTATAATATTAGTATAGAAAACATTTACCAAACTGACGGTTCGTTGGTCTAATAGTCAGCTCCTGATTACGAATCGGGGATAGTGGATTCGAATCTTGATAGGGTCAATGTCAGCGTGAGAAACGAACATTTTTGTTTGATGTCTTACGTATATAATGTCTGTTTATCAGTTGTCTAGTAACTATAGTGCAAACTTTGCTGACGTGACTAGATCAATAAAATTGCTTTGCATTATTTAATGACATTATTATTATTTCAACTTGTTTACTTACATATTACAGTTAGTTATTTTCTTGAGTCGACAATTATAATGGATTTGTGTAAGTATCGTCAGTTCAGTCGGCTACGAATATGGGAACTGGTTCCAAAACGTCAGCAAGTAAGTAAAATACGCAAAACCTCTTTTATTTTCAGAATAAGATAAGAGCGTGCAAAGTGGATTTTGAACATATTAACTCTCCACAAACTTACGCTACTATACTATAGGTAAATTATATAGAAACTAGCTTCTGCCCGCGACTTCGTCCGCGTAGAACTCCTCCTTCTTTGCAGTCGGTTAAAAAGTAGCCTATGTCCTTTCTCAGGCTCCAGACTTTCTTTGTACCAAATTTCACTTATATCGGTCCAGTAGTTTTAACGTGAAAGCGTAACAGACAGACAGACAGAATTACTTTCGCATTTATAATATTACTAGCTTCTGCCCGCGACTTCGTCCGCGTGGAACTCCTCCTTTTTTGCAGTCGGTTAAAAAGTAGCCTATGTCCTTTCTCAGGCTCCAGTAGTTTTAGCGTGAAAGCGTAACAGACAGACAGACAGACAGACAGAGTTACTTTCGCATTTATAATATTAGTAGGGACACAGAAAAACACATTCGATCAAACTAGATACATCTCAGAATACGATCTCCACAGGAGAAACTTTTAACGTGCGTTTCAATTTCCTCAAAGTGGCTAAAAACGATAAAATCCTCTCACGTTTCTCCAGTTTTCCCGTTCTTGACGTACATCCTTTGCGTGGATTTTGACAAGAATTTATGTGCGTAACGCGCTGTCACGTTCTTGTAATTCTTGGGCCGTTTCCATTCCGGAACATTTTAGTATCAAACGATAGTTCTTGGAAAAGGTCGAGTGGTTTTATTGTTATCAAATGTTGGTATCTATTTTGTTGTAGTAAAAGGTTGGTATCACGGAGAGGAGTTTGAACTTTTCTTATTAAGTAGTATGTGACAAATAAAGTAGACCTGTATTTACTGGTTTACTGGCAATTAGTAATTCTTTTGCGATTGAAGCAAAACAGCATATTAAATCCGATAAGTATAGTTGCTTTATTCCAACACTTATTATAAGATAAATGTTGAAATTCTGCGAGATGATGGAACATATTATTTTAGAAATAATATTGGAATGAAACAACTATTAACGGATTTAACTCGCGTATTTTTATTTTATTTTATTAGCTGACGTTTCGGATTCTTTACAGTTTCCATAATCGTAGCACGACTGAGCTGACAATAGTCTAACGCTAAAGTTTAGCATTCCAATGTGTAATAACCGCGAAGGCATCAGAAATTATTATATTATTTTAGTTTAAGACATTTAATAGTTAATATTTAAATAACCCGTGAAATAACAACAGTTATCAATAGTGGACCTGCTGCTTTGTAAAATTTCTAACTTTCGAAGTCCCTAAAGGATAATCTTTTAGCTCCCGTAGACAAGTTACAAAGAATTATACGAAAACTGACGGTAATTACATATCGCACACCTAGATCTAAAGAGAGCTAACTCAAAAAAGGTACTTTCAGGAGAGGCGAGAAACTGATTAATTTGTCTATAATATGCACGCATGAGTTTTCTGTATAAATTTATCCTTTTTATAATAAAGCTAGCAGAGTGAAATCTGTTTTAGTGTAGGTGGGTTTTGCTGGAATCCGATGGTGTGCATAACTCAAATCTTCCGGTTTTTGAGTTAGATGCCTTTAGATCTAGGTGTGCGATATATTTTATAGCATTCCCAAATGTTAAATATTACTTATCTTTCTAAACTAGTCCTAGTTATTTTAGTTAAAACGCATCAAAATACATCTTCATCACATATATTAATTAACGCAAAATCACATCCGAAAGTTGACATCAGTTTCCACAAACACAGCAAAACAAACAAGATGGAGTAACTTCGGATCCCAATCATTTGACCCGTTCCCTTGGTACCAAGTCCTCAGTAATTCGCTTTATCTTCCAAACACACTACCTAATATTATGTTTGCGAATTAAACGTAATACTAAACGTCAACAAAAAGTTTGACGTACGTGTTAATCAGTCGAGTCTACAAATATGTAAGGAGGGAGAATCAACCTTAATTCATATACATACTTACCTATTATTACCTATGTAATTGTCTAAAACTACTTGAGTAATATTATACCTACCCTAGCTTAGGTACTTGTTGTGCGTTTGTGTACGCCAGGCATTTAAATTTACGCTATGGTACCTTTTTTGAAATAAGATAATAATATAGTAAATATATATGTGGGGTGGTGGTGATAGGATATGAATATGAACAACCGTTGATTAAGAGGATTGTGAACCTGTTAATTTTCATACAAGCTTCTGGCGATAACGTTATTTGCAGTCGGTTAAAAAGTAGCCTATGTCCTTTCTCAGGTTTTCTTTGTACCAAATTTCATTTAAATCGGTACAGTAGTTTTAGCGTGAAAGCGTAACAAACGGACAGACAGACAGACAGAGTTACTTTCCACAACTACACATCCGAACATCTTAGTACCCGATATCGAACTAATCAATCAACTTTTTTCACATTCGTTCTATCGAATCGAACTGAACTGATTTAATATAAAGATAATTACTCACGAGCTACTAAATCTATGAACTAGCTCTATGGTAAAAGTGGAACGGTTTGCCAATTGATAAAAGCAATTGAACGAAAGGAATGAAAAAGTTTATAAAAGAGACATTTCGTACGCGTCTAAATGTCAAAGCGGTTGGCATTCATTCGCGTATGTCATACTAGCTTCTGCCCGCGACTTCGTCCGCGTGAAACTCCTCCTTTTTTGCAGTCGGTTAAAAAGTAGCCTATGTCCTTTCTCAGGCTCCAGAATTTTTTGTACCAAATTTCATTTAAATCGGTCCAGTAGTTTTAGCGTGAAAGCGTAACAGACAGACAGAGTTACTTTCGCATTTATAATATTAGTAGAGATTATTATGTTTGAAATAGTATGTATTATTCATTTCGTTTGGATGCCATTATCGGTAGTCACTTGTTTAGCCCAGGTTCGGCTACCACAAGTAATAAAATTACTTTTATAAAACCTTAATAAAAAGGTTGGATTTTATCAGGATAAAAAGAATGGAGAAAAATCGTGTGACCCTTTCGGAAATCATGTTATTTCGACCAAGGTTCCTTGACGGGCGATAGATAAAGACATGTGATGGAGAAAGGTTCTCTACCCTTTAGAAAGGAATCGTTTGAAAATAAACTTTAAAGTTTACAATGTAAGGTTCACTTCACATTACTCTGTTTGATCTACATTGACGATATCGATGGTTTGAAGTTAAAGGGAGCTCGGGTTTGATATTGTGTTTGGGAATCTGATAATACGTGATAAAGGTCAGTGTGTTGATAGTTTCTGTCCACTAAGTACATTAACAATATCTAGTCGTGTCGTGTGTCGTACTAGCACACGAGTTCTATATAAGTTATGTAAAAGCTGTACAAGAGTGATTGCTCTTATTCAGCCTTTGTACCGCTTATATAGAGCTTATGTTCTGCTTGAGTTCCCAGACAAAATACGATTATGTTGGAAACAACTAATTATTTTAAACAATTTTATACCTACCTCTTTATATTATTTTGTTTTTAGATCCGTTTTATTTCTAACTAACTTTTTTTGGAATGAAACAAATACGAGTACCTAAGTATAACGGGTTTAAATCAAGTTCCTACCTACCTATTTTATTTGATTTGCTGTCGTTTTGTAAACTTTACTACAACTACCTTGTTTTAGGTACCTACCTAGTGATAGTTAGTAATATAGGAACTATTCAATTATTAGTATGAATTTGATATTATTAGCTTACTGATGTTATCATAATATTATTATGCAAGTACTTATCTACTGGAAATGTAATCTGTCAAACAGATAAAAACATGAATTATCCACCAAAAATTTAATACCCATTGGATAATTTTATCAAAATATTGGGAGTTTAGACAATGATTTGAGGAAATTCCCGGTAGACTAGGTAAATACTCGGCAAGTAGAAATGTTTTAATTATTAACCCAAAAGGCACGCGGTCTCACACACACCTAGCAAACTCGATAATGTGTCTTAAGTACGTGAAAATAAGTGTGAGTATTTTGCATGCAATTTTACTCTTATTTATAACCTTTTATATATTTTTTTTAATAAAACAAAACTTTTATAAAAGACATTCATTTATTTGATCCATCACAATGATGACATTATTTTTACATTTATGATATTTTAATTATTATAATGTGGATATATATTATCATTTAATGACTAGTTTTTTCATATTTATTATTTAAACAAAAAAATAAAAATATCGATAGGCTTAAATAATTAAAGTATTAATATTCTGCGCCTCATATATATATACTTAAACAATTCGATTGTATACTTAAAATAGGTAAGTTTATTGAAATAATACAGATTTATATCTACAATCACCACAAATAAAGTCGTAACATTTTCTGTACAAAGCGAAGTAACTACAAGCTTCTTTAGAAGTTTTAAAAATCAATAATTTTCACAATTACAAAAGATTATCAAATCATACTGTGATTGATTGACATTACATACCCAAATTCTATATAATATAATATATAATCATCTTGAAAAGGTGGTATAAGAACAACCATCCTTGTAGATTTGTGCGCTGTCTAAGAATGTTATAATTACATAACATTGGATCTAATCCAAGAAGAACTAAAAAAAAACAGTTTTAGATATGTTTCTTTTTTGCACTGAGTCATGGGGGCAATTGCGTGTCAAAAACGCTAGATGGGCTAGAGTAGAATGAGGTCTAATCAAAGGCCAGTAGCTTTTCTCTCATGGTAGCTAGATCTCATTCTACAGTAGGGTCATTTAAAAATTTTGCTTATGTAATTGAATATCCTTTCTTTTTGACAATGACACAAGCGCAGAAAGATTCCTACCTACTTATATAAAAAAAAAGTTGTAGGGCAAGTATTTCCTCCTCAAAATTTGAAAATGATCCATCTAACGGGTTTTTTGACAAGCGACAGTCGTCATGATCGTATTAAGAGAATACAAAAAAATAAAGATAACAATTTGAAAGGTTACTGACTGAAGATTATGATTTATTCAAACCCCAACTTGTTTTGGACCATTGAGATATCTGCAAAGTCACAAACTAACAAAGGTTAACGATAAGATCTATCAAATGTATTCCAAGAATCATGTATCTCCGATAGTATTCACAATAATTTAATACATTTTAGAAAAAAAAAATATACATTACTGTCTGCGTAGAGATATACTCCTAAGTTCAAAATATTCTTAAGGTCATAATGACAAAAATAATAATTATTATTATTAAATAAAAATAGTAACCAAGGAAGCACAGAAGTTCTATATAACCTTTAAAAAGGTTGTATAAGATGTACACCCGTATACCACTTCTGTACAATTTATATACTGCCTGGGAATAGTAGAAAAAAATCATTAAGCACTTTATGAGTATATACGAGTTAAACAATCAGAAGGTATTTATAGCATTGGAATGATTAAAATTTAATTATTAACATTTACTAATTTATTGTTATTGTTTACTATTAGAGCTTATATAATTGCTATTACAATGATATTATGGTTCAAAATACAGATATCAGTAAGGATATGAGAGGTCTATGAAACTACAGTGACCTTGAAAAGGCTAAAACCTAATATAAGTCTTTCATTATATTCTACGTAGTCATTAATACTTTCTATAAAAATACTACTCATAGGAATATCTATGTTCCCAAATCCAGTTTCAATTAGATTCTACAATTAGACGATATCGAAATTTCTATAATAAAAGACCACATGATTTTTAAGATACCGTGGTCAACTATATCTTTTCTTATACTAGAAGGGAATTCAATTCTACACGCATTGCTATTATAGATACTAAAATTAACGAAACCAGTGAAAATTCCAATGAAGAACTAGTGCCTTCCTTAGGTAAATAAAAATTAATTGATAATGGTAAAGAAGACGAAACTCTTTTTAGTCCGTCCGTTTAGATTATCAAAAAATATTGGACACCTGTTTTCTTTTCTCGAACAAACAGAAAATGTCAAAGATAAGCACGAAAGTTCAGGAGTGGGGGTAGTGACGTTAAATTTTGGTACAACTTATACGCAAAAACTTTAGAAGTGCATATTTTTATAAGCGATAAGAAAAAACAAAAACGTTGTTTTTTCGAAAGAAATGTTTAAAGCTTACCTTATACCAAAAGATGCAGTAGGTATACGTAAGCTGCATTGAACTATGCAGGCCTATAATGCCCTGGAGGCCTAGACAAGGTGCCAACGTTCAACGTTAACGCTGATCGTTGACACCAAAATGTATGGGATTTGACATCGGCGAACGACTGTCACGTACGTCATAAACGTTCGCGGATGTCAAATCTCATACATTTTGCTCGTTTCGTTTAACGTTAACGTTGAACGTTGGCACCTTGTCTAGGGGCCCTGGTGGTAAATTTATAAGCTAATTCCTAAATTCTTCTTTCCAGGCTTGTAGATTTTACTATTGTGGTAGCTCTTCTTCATCATTAAAACACCCACTGGTTACGTTACTCTATGTTTACATTTATACATTTTTAACAAAATAAAAAAGCAGCACCTTTTTAAGCAGAAAGTGTCCCTGATAGATTTGGTTCTTTTGTAAAAGCATTAATATATTGTTTTATAAATTGATCCGAAAATTGGTCTTTTGTATTGGGACGATCAATATCAAATAGGACGAATATTATATTGAAATTTCTTGTCATAAGTTTTCGGATTGTTTTTCGGTTTCTTATTTTATTAAGCAAGTAGATTTTAAAAATCATTTATTCTATTCGTATTGTAACGATACATAATGTTCATTGTTTCATATTTTTTTTACTTTATCATAAGAATCAAGAACGAGTATATTTAGGGGTTATATAGTTTTTCAAGTATTTGTATATTATTGAAATTAGCAAAAAATAATGACATTTCTAAAAGCACACCAACATTTATGATAAACACTTTTCCTCTATAAAAATATGTAGCATATCCACGAAATTTCTATTAAAGCCTGTCTCCATGCAGTTCAAGTGATCTTAAGAACTGGAACTCGAGATATTACAACTAATTTAAATAAAAAAAAATATTTAAAAATATATGGACACTAAACTTATACTACAAAACAGACTGACCTGTAAGTGTTCGCGTGTACAAATAAAAAGCCTGAAAATCCTTTAATGACGCGCAGGTAGTCTTAAAAGTAATAATATTTTTTATTCAAAGAAAGTTTAAATTATGCTCTTAAGCTCAGGAATGTAATTAGTTAAAAAAAATTATGACAATAATGACTAGCAACTAGGTCAAGACAAAAATAACATTAAAGAGTTTATAATACCTCGAGATACAAATCCCGATCACAATTTACAATAAATCTGACAACATTTAAGTTATTTAACACTCATTCCAAAATACATAATACAGGTGTGGATACAATTTTTGGTGCACATAAAACTGTTTATACAAAGTTACATAAAGTTTTCATTTTAAATATACCTACGTCTAACAATATGTATCATATTTCACTAGATATGTTTATATTTAATACTAATACAGTATTTATTTATTAAAATATAAATTAAATTTACATCCATAAATAATTTACTGGGTTTATAACCAGCTGATTTTCGCTTTATTTACACAACGTATCCACTACTCTAATAAATATTCGTTGTATTACATGAAACTTATTCAAACAAAATCTACCTCTTACCAAAACCGCTTATGACGATCAAAATATTAAAAACAAATATTTGAGCACGGACCACATTAAAAGCGCTATAGTTAAGCATATTTTATCACTGTTCCAATTCGTCTCTAATAATTTCCCCACAAAGCACCTTATATCTATCTAGAAGTAGTATATTTGATCCGTAGCTTCAAAATGTACGTGCTTTTTGCCGTGCGGCTGCAGCACGACCAACAACCATCAGGCCGGATTGCCTTTCCCACTCTTCGCCCTCACATCATCTTTAACTTCATCACTTGCCGTTTCACTTTTCTCTGGACTGTTTTTATCATCATCTTTACGCGGTTCGTTGATCTGGGGTATGTTTTTGTTTGGTTCAGCGGCATCTCTGTCTGCTTGGGTGAGGACTTCTTGAACGTGGATGGTAAGTTCTGTTCTGGCGATGTGTGTGAATGGAAGTAGGGCTCCGGCGACATCCATTGTGTTGTTGATGTTTCGGTGCCACAGCTCGAGCACGACGCTGCGCCGTTGCTACTTATACCGAGGCGGGCCGAGCCAGCCACAGCCGAATACCTAACGAGAGAACAAAGGTAGTTGAACGACTATAATTAATCTTATTAAAAATGATGTCGATTCGAAGACTTGGTTTCCATATTCATAGCCGATTGAGATGATGATCATTCAACAGTTAACTATGAATATGGGATTGTAAAATTTTCGAAACATCAACAAAGTATTATTATAATAGATTTTTTTTTATCACGCATGGGTTATTAATAAAAATTTTAAGTAACTTAAGTTACGTAATGAAAGTTAACCAATCTAAGTACTTTGGCCAAGTAAGTAGGTACCGTGACGTTAAAAGTTTGACTATTAAGAAGTCGATCAATAATGTTAGTTACTTTGATATACATAATTTGGTTTACTAACTAAATCAAATATTTACTTCAATAATGTTTGAATTCCATTAGGACATTTGATAAATTGAAAAATCGAAAACATCAATACTTCACTACTCAAATTAATAAATTATAAGTTCAAAAACTTGTATCGTCTTATGTTGTTAGAAGCAACATTTTTGATAAGAGAAGTTATATTCCTGCATTCATAATGGTCTGTGAGATAATACCTACTCAAGTTTTTGAGTAAATTTTGTTAAGTACATAACGAGTACCTAATGATAAAATCTATTTTAATGTGTTTGTCGCTAAAATTTAATGAAATTAAACTCTCGAATGTATTAATGTAACGATGTGAATTGTTTGGACTACTAAAGCGAAAAACCATTTTGATGATTTAATATCTTAGCATTGATATATTATAATAATATAAGTTGATATAGTACCCAGTTATTTGTAATAACAGGTATTTTTTAATTACATAATTCTATTGTTCTTTGTATTGACTACCTCAGTAAGAGTACGCATAATTTGACATAACAATATAATTATAAGTGATCATTCAGAAATAAACAAATCTAATCTAATCTAATCAAGGGTTAAAGTTAAAGTTTCTTACCTGGCACACGACCAATGCTAGAAACAGTAGCAACAGAAGGGCCAATACACCCCACACCACTCCAAGTTGCGTCAAAGCAAACACGTAGAGAGTAGGATGACACCATTGGTTCGGCTCGAAAAGGGTTGGAGCAAAGTCTGGCCACATGATGCCGAGAGTCCAATAGTTGCCAAAAGCGAACCTGGTCAGAAATGGACAAAAAAAGGACATGGACAAAAAATCTTTATGGCAACACTTATAAAATAACTTGTAATGCTCTCACGATTATTAAAGATTGGAATGAAACGACCATAAATTGATTTAACTCTTGTTACGATTATGTAAACTAAACTTTCCGAAACGTCAGCCAGTAAAATAAAATACGTGAGTTAAATCCGTTTATGGTTGTTTTATTGCAACACTTATATAGTTCATAGATAGGATATCTCGAATAGATGATGCCGATTAAGAAGCCTTGACGTCTAAACAAGTGCCAATCGATAAATAGCAAGCAAACGAAACAAATGAAGGAGGGCTAGAAGGTGCCAACGTTCAACGTTAACGTCAAATGAAACAAGTCAAATGTACGGACTTTATCCGCAAACGATTGTTGACCGTTGGTACCTAATTGTCTAGGCCCCCTAAAGTGTATGGAATTGACTGATAACAAAACGTCATGTGCTTAGTCTGTTTAAGCACGCGTATATCAATTTTATACAAATTCGTTGCTGTTGATGTATAGATCTATTTATATATTATTGATTAGCACTTCTTTAGGAGCCAATGTGATATTGATACATCAATATTCGATATAGGTCTAACTTAATTAAGAAAATGCTTTTTCTAGTCACATAATTATACCTATAAGTAAATAATGTATAGGTAGTTTAAGACTTAGCAAAAATATTTTGTTTGACACAGTAAATATGTAGGTAGGTAGTTTAAAAACCTAGTAAATTGGGTAGGTACTTAAAACTAAACACAAATATTTTGGTAACTCTCATCATTTATTTTTTTACAAAAGTATCAAATCACTCAATTGCTCCCCAATGTTTTGTCTACAGATACTCTTCAAGTATTGTACAAATCGGATTACGATATAAGAGTTTTTCTTTGGTTTCTTTTTACCCTAAATATAATGGAATAGGTGCCCGTGAAATTTGATACTGTTATGTTGGTACTGGAGGATTATTTTTCAGAACCGATCGAAAATGATTACCTAAACGGTTAGGCTGTAAGGTTTGTGTCGCGTGAGTAAGATTCTGTCAGTGTCATACTTATGCAATCAGTGAAAAAGTGACAATGACAAATGCTTTCTAGTACCACGAAAACTATATCTAGTAATGATTTGAGGATGAATGAATTTGTAATTACAAAAATAAAATATAAAGATAAGTCTTTAATTATTAAATTTTTAATTAAGATCTAAGGATCTTTATTGAAAATTTAATTATCATCGCAACTTAAAGTCTTAATATACCAGGTGACTCAAATAAAACAGAAAAATAAAGTCCAAAATATAAAACTAAAAAAATAGAAAGCAGTCTATGATCATCAAATTCCGAAGCAATATGAAGTCAACTGCATAATTTTCGAAAGATAAAAATGCCTTCCTTTACAATATCCAAGTCTGCTATTTTGCCAATTTTCTATCCTATAAAAAGTAATATTTATTTAACTTGCAAAGAGGTATTTAAAAAATTAAATAAATAGTTATAGGTATTTAATAGTCAAGGAGGTACATAACTTATAACAAAAAATGAATAATTGGATAAGCGAACTTATTAAAAAATAAACTGTTGGAAAAGCGATGTTAGGTGTTTACTACATCCAACATTATATTGTAATGGTAGACAGTAGACACCTTATCACAACATTAAGTATATTGTAATAAGGTCACTCTCAAAAGAATGGATACTATCAAGTTAATATACAATCCTATATGTTATTCAAACTCCGTAACCATCGTCATAATATTCCGTCCCATTATCTGTTCGTTCGTCTATTGATTTGTCATAGTTTGACAGAGAATCACTTTACGACGGTAACAGCTGTAGATTTCCGGTTACCGGATTGGTTAAGAGTTTGTAATTATAAGTTGGAACCAAGAATAGTACTTACGTAAGTAAGTACTATTCTTGGTAGCTTACTAATTTAAACTATCAGAATTGTACTATTACAATTCTGATAGTTTAAAATATACCATGTACCTATGTACATGGTATATTTTAATGTGTTTTAGGCTAATTATAGTTCAAGATCCCAGTCAAATTTGTTTTGTTTTTAGGATTGGTCGGATGAAATAAATTAAGAAAAGAATGGATATCTCCGACTGTTCTATTAATTCGTATTTACGCACTCTATAATGTACCTTGGACAATTATAGTAAGTAATGAGTATTAGACTCATATTATTTGTCATCCAATGATAAATTTGTCATTTTTGTTTAAACTTCAAGTCAAGAGTCGTATAGATTTTAACGACAATCTCTTGCATATAAAATCGGTACCTAACCTGACTCTGAGAGATAAACCAAACTAAGCAAAAGACTCTAGAGTCTATAATAATCCTAACTAATATTATAAATGCGAAAGTAACTCTGTCTGTCTGTCTGTCTGTCTGTTACGCTTTCACGCTAAAACTACTGGACCGATTTAAATGAAATTTAGTACAAAGAAAGTCTGGAGCCTGAGAAAGGACATAGGCTACTTTTTAACCGACTGCAGAAAACGAGGAGTTCCACGCGGACGAAGTCGCGGGTAGAAGCTAGTAATCTATAATTACAAAGTAAGCTATAACATAAATTGTATGAATTTGCTTCAAGTTACCAACAGCTGCAGTGGACGGTATCGATCTTAATCATCTTTACTCCGTTTATTGGAATGTAATGGGATTCTAGTCGAGTTCGATCAGTGGAAGCAATGGAACGATGGTTCTATGAAATGGACCTAATTAGAAATCACTAGGGTCTGAAGACTGTATATAGTTATACACAACTATAATACATAGCATAAATAATATTAGATTACTGTATCATCCGCATCCGCACCTATAGGCTTTTTTGAAATTAGCCAAGTAGTTTTTTTTGCAAAACATCACTAGTTTTAAGGATTTATCTTTTTTTATTGGAAGCATGTGTACATTTGTAAAATAAAAATATTTTCTTCTTTCTTTCTAATTTTTTATACTTACATATCAAAGCGGGGTCTAAAGTAGGGGAGATAGGGGAGGGACGGGCAGTCGGGAGACATAGGCACCCCCCTTTATTTCCAATTCTAATATATATATTTTTAATTCCCTATTTTGGTACATTAGTCTACCCAATGACCACAATGTTCATCCATAGAATACGTGTTATTTCGTTCATTTGTGAAATACAGCCGCATATTTAGTTTCGACACCGATCAATGTAACTATTTTGTTATGATTTTAAAGTAAACGAAAAAAATACCTGCTGAAGGTATGTTCTTTTTTAATATTCTTTTTAATTATATATGTGCTAAGGTATAAATTAGTTTGCAAATCACGCTAAAATATATAACCATTTTTTTTTACGAGAATATTAAAATCAATAAATATACAGAGGGAGCAATGGCCACTTTTTTTGAGGGAGGTTTGGGCATGCCCAATGCTATATAAGAAAATATATAAAAAGAAAATATTGTTGCTTTCACTTGCAAAGATATCTGAAACATTGATACATAAAAGATTCTTCATTGAAATGGTAACTTCACATTTTTTTACCTCGGAAGAAGAAAAATTTGCGAAGTACCCACATGATGCATTCTTCAAAACTTCATTATGTATTGAAGAAGCCGCAAGCTCGTAATTAACCTATTTTGATTACTTTTGTAATTACATATAAGTTGAGATTATATATTTGACCATAATTTACTTTGTATATTTTAATTATTTTATAAATATTAAGTGTTTTACATGTCATGCCCAAACCTCCCATAGCCGGTGCCCGTACCTCCCTACCATAGGGAGCTTTGGGCACATTTGACATGGTTCTGAAATCATGGTATAACTTAGAGACTGCTTATAATTTGTAAACTGTTGTTTATGAAACATCTAGCCAAATATATTGCGCAACTCACCTTGGAAGTAAATTTTGATTATATTGATAATTTAATTTTTAATAATTAGTTACGTGAAAAAGTGCCCATCCCTCCCCTATCTCCCCTATCTAAGGGTTAAAAACTTCAAATTTTGCTACCATTGAGCAAATATATAAATAAAGATAAATTATAAGCAATGTAGTATAGGTCCGAATTCAATAACAGGTACCTACTAATAGTGCGCAACTGGAGGTTATATTTTTGAAAATGATGTTTGGCACTTCCACTCAGTTACTTCTACTGTTGGAAAATCCACCAGAGGCAACTTAGCGAAAGTAAAAATGCACCTACATTACCTATTTCTTTATAATTACATTTCCACTTACCAGCCCATAAGGAACAAGGTCAAAGTATAAGCTAGGACTCGCTCTGGAACGCTAGCTGAGCTGTTTGAGCTTCTGCTCGCCAGCTGCGCCCACAGCAACCAGCAGATCCCAGCACCGCCCGCAGCACCGCCCACCACCATGTAGACTGGGATGCGAGGCTCGGCTGGACAATCTCGAATGTACTGGACACCTGGTGGGAAATGACACAATAATAAGTGCTAGAAGATTCTGAATAAGTGATGAAACAATTAAAAAAGTTACGTTCCAGACTTAGCAGAGCAAAACTGCTAAGAGTACCTATTCGACAACGTACCTAGTTAATCGTTAATCATATTATGTTTTATGAAAACGCTAAAATGTTTTAATTAAGGAATTTTAATGTGTAAGCTCTTTTTTAAGTGAACTGTATTGTTCTTATGAGTAATAAAGCATCTCTAAACCTAAACCTAAAATTAATTGATAACAAGTTTATTGTCTGTGTAAAACAATGATACCATAATAATATTTTTAAGGTTTCACTAAACTTTTAATTAAAAAACTTCGGAATTCGAAAAATGGTTTCAACCAAACATACGCTTGGAATAACGACATATCAGGTTTTGTTTTATTTTAATAACACAGTGAAAATCCAGCAATAGATACCTTTATTTTGATATCAACATGCTCGCGCGTAAACTCGTTAAAATTTACCTTAACGTAAATTCTCGTTAATTTACCGGTAATCCACGCCCCGATTGTGTTTGTCCGTCCGTCTGTTTGGACGTGCCCCGTGTTTGATTGTTCGTCCACCAGGCATTGCTCCAATATTTACTGTATGTAAATTGACTGTACCTTCAACCGGCTAGAATTCTGAATGCTTTTCGAATTTCCCAAGTAATTTTGAATTTTGGTTTCAATACTTCAATTGCTTGTTGTACGATCTGTTCAGAGATCTCTCTATTCGTTAGATTTACAATGAAGACGCCATCGTTTAAAGAAACAATTGAAAACCGAATTTTGATACTGATTTATAAAACTTTTTCTAATTCCGCCAGACATTTCCCACGCATAAATTTATTCCAATTAAAATTCATCAAGTCCTAAATTAAGCTCCATAATCTAAAAATATGCTAAACTGAAAAGCCTACAAAAAGTACAATTAACGAATCGCTCGTGAACCTTTTATGTTTGGCCTGATTGAAGGATTTCAGAGAAATATATTAAAAATAATCTAAAGCAATATATAACTATAATACTTTGTTTAATAAAGGGATGGCAATGTGTGAGATGTGTCCAGTACCAATCTATATATGGTATAAAAATAAATTGAATACGTACTTGACAAATTATTCTCTGGACTTTAAAATTTACCTATACGAGTGATAAGTAATTATATAGCTACTAGCGATCTCGACAGACGTCGTTCTACTCGGCAAGGTAGCGCTACACGAATTAGTCGATTTGATAGTTATTAAGATGGTAAGTACTACGTTAATATTTTAGTAATTTATTTTTTTCTTACTTAAGAACCTTCTACTAATCACAAAAAACACGAGAATAAAAGAAACAGTCAAATCGGTCGAGCAGCCATTCAATCGTGATTCCGTAACCTAGGAAAACAAGGATTGATTTTTAAACAATTCAAATCCATACTTACTCTCACAATCATATAAGTAAAAATGAATCACTGAAATTTATGTACGAGCATAACTTCCGAGCGACTGCACCGAATTGAATAATAACTTTTTTGTGTTTGTTTATGCCAAACGCCCGTCCAAAGTCAGGGTCAGCAGCTAGTATGAAATACAAAAGTCTATTTCTGTATATATAATTATAATGTAGTGTAATTATAAAACAATAAGGTGTTCTTAAGAGCACCAGTTGGTCCTCAATAACATTTCCACGCTCATAGATTCAAAGTAATTCAAAATGTGCTTTGAGTAATCAATGAATTGCCTAGACAATTTATTCCAATCGTACCTTTTTTTAAATAAATTAGCAGCTAATTTTTCCAAAAGGCAGATTTTTTCGTTACCTAAACAATGGAAAATATTTCACCCCTTTAATTAAGCCGTAGTATATCCTGTTAACTGCGTACATCTGTGCCCTCGATTTGTTAATGCCCTAACAAAATTTGCCCCGGCTTGCCCCGGAAATCCGAAAAGCCGCACGGAGCAACATTTTTTCAGACGAATTTGTATGAAAAGGATTGAGTTTGCGTCCCACGGTCTAATTACCGCTGGATTACACTTTAATCTTCTGCTGAAAAGGTTTCGAAGGTTCTTAGTGTGTATTTTCTAAAATGATTTCTACGATAATATTAGTAAAACGTTGTATTCAAATATTTCTTTTTTCTCTATCAGTCGTCACTAATTATTCAAATGGTAAAATGTCTGCGACTTGTGTTTTTCCATTTGGATTTATTTTTTGCAAGAATATTTCTTTGTAAAAACATGACGGGAGATGTTTTATAATAAGACTCACCCATTATCATCATAATGACTGGAAGTGTTGACAAGCAGGCCAGAAAGACTGTCATCAAAACTGCGAACAAACACAATTAGAAATAAACATTAGACAGTTGACATAAATCCAAAGACCCTTTAGATTAAAAAGCTAACATGCCAGAGTTATAAGCTAAAATATAACTTACTGGTCCTATTCATGATCTTTGCAGCACGGCAGACGAAGTCCATGGTTCCAGATGCTTCCATATTGGCATCTTTCAGTTGATAGGCTACGGAGCCGTAGGTAGTCAGACCCACGCCCAGTCCGAGACCACAACGCTCGTTGTACTTTGCCTGTTCACCACAAAGACGTCGCTGTTCATCACCCGAAACCTGAGAATTAAAAAGCAAAATGACGAAATTCGAAATTAGTTTTAGAGGTGAAATGATGAGTAGTCCGTCCGAAATCATTCCGATCATTTATTTTTACTTTCGATCTTGTAATAATATGTCTCAAACGTAACTAATATAAATTTGGGACTAAAGTTTCAAATGGAATGTTGTAATACCACCCTACAAGTTTTATTCAACAGTGTTGGAAGTATTCTCGTCGAATACGTAGAAAACATGTAAAAGTGATTTTTATTTATTTATTTTATTTATTTTTCTTTATTAAGGGAAACAAACAGCTTACATCTAACTTATGAATAAAAACTAAGAACAGTACATTAGCCAACAAAGTTTCCACTGATAAATTTTACTTATTAAAAACTATATTTAACAAATATTTATCATAGGTTTTATTCATTTTTACCTTCGTGAATAACCAACACCAGATAAAAAATACGTTACGTTGCCGACTATTGTGAATAATTCCCGAAAATCACGGCTGATGAACTAACCCTACTTCATCAAGGTTTTGTTTAAACTTTGTACAATGTTAGTTGGTAAAATACAGTTCAGCAACGTCATCTCCTTTTATGATATAGAACAATAGAAAACGGCCTTAGTCATCTTTATTCAAGTTGCTGGAATGCTGAAACCTGTTCGTCCCTTTGAGATGTGCAGTGTCACCTTCAAAATATTAACTCGCTTATGAACTTTAGCTATTTGTAGAGGAGCCCGCATATTTATTCAACATTCGCTGTTGTTTGTTAGGCTTCGGAGTTAAGGTGTACTTTCTCATTTAGAGATAGACAGTTTGTACTAGTTAGCAACTATGTATGAATATGATGACATGATTCGTAACAGGGTATTGCTTAAATTTTGTAATTTAATAAATAAGGTACTTTGCATAGCTGTATTAAGCACTTTAGCATAAGATTATTGTCAGCTCAGTCGTGCAACGATTGTGGAATCTGTAAATGCTCCGAAACGTCAGTCAATAAAGTTAAAATACGCGAGTTAAATTCGTTAAAGTTGTTTCATTCCAAGGTAATATTTTACCTAAAGCAGAGTGAGCAGATTTTTTACCCGTCGGTATCAATTTGGCTCATTTAATAGTTTTGATAAAACCAATTTGAATTGGACTTTTTAAGTACATATTTTAAATAATCCATAAGGAAATTACCTGACTGACAGAACTGGATGCTCGTCGAGATCCTGTATCTGAGACCGCGCCAGTGCCACTCTGCCGTCCACCCAGAGATGCCCTATATGGTGACACGCTTCTGCCCCTGGTAGCTGCGAGAAGAAAGTTAAGCTTCAGAAAATGTATTTGAGTACTTGAATTATATTAAGAAAAACAAAAAATGCTAGTCACATTGTTTGTGTACGAGACGTAAATACTTGCTTCTTACTATTTATATTTGGATGCTATTAATAAAGTAATAAATCAATGATATTTTTATAATAATATTATTATAGTCTAGTACATATGTACGGTTATCAAAATTATTTTATAGGTATGTTTTCGTACAAATTTCTGAACAGCAAAATAAATCAGGGAACCATATGATTTCCACAAGGGGCTAATAATCGATAATAAGGGACAAAACGTTGTCGCACAATGCCTAAAGTGTAAGGCGCCCCAGATACGCTACGTCGATGGAGACGCTATTGTTGTGTAAAATTCAATACAGCTTCGGGAAAAGCCCAAAGCTTTAGCCTTTTTCTATAAAAAGGAAAAATGCTTTAAGGAACGGAGTCATGAATTTGTATCTAGATACTTCAATGCAAAGATAATAAAAAAGCACTCACCAGCCGTTTGACTGTCCTCGCTCGCCCGCCTTTCTCTTGATGCAAGGGGTTCTTGAAACGTTAATGTCAAACTGCCCCTGGGACTGACTCTCGATGCATCAAGTTCTCCCGCTACTAAACTACCTCTAGCACTCCTCTCCGATGGTGCAATACTTCCCCTAGGACTTCTATTAGAATCTGGAATGATAGACCCTCTTGGTGTTCTACTCATATCTGGACCATCTTTAATCTTTATTGGCACGTCTGGTGCAATACTTCCTCTTGGGCTTGTCCTTGGACTTGGGCGCAACTCTTTCTGGCTACGCGCCGGATCTAATTGAATACTCGCTACGGAATGCCGAGGACTTCTTCCAACATCTGGTACTAGAGAGTTCCTGGGTTGATTCCAACCAGTACCCTCTGGAACGAGACTCCGCCTCGGACTCCTGGCACTCACGTCTGGAGTTAAACTATTCCTAGGGCTTCTGTTGAAGTCTTGTGGGTTCAAGCTTAGCCTAGATCCATACGCCATCTCAACACCCAGATTATTCCTGGTTGGTGCGAGACTATTCCTTGGTTGTAAAGCTGTGTCTGGTACAATAGAGTTTCTAGGGGATCTAGCTGTGTCAGGAACGAGCGAGTGTCTCGGACTGCGGTGATAGTTTTCAAGGGCAGCATCAGGTGCCAGGCTGGCCCTAGGGCTTCTCTGTGGAGGTGGAGGATCGAGTTCATCATCAGTCTCTGTTGTCGCAAGGGACGCTCTTCTGGATTGTTGTGCTGAGGACCTAGGAGATCTGGCTTGGGGTGATGTGGCTGCGCTTCTAGATGCGCGCCGACGGCGAGATGATGATGTTCGATGCAACATTTTTAATGTCCCTATGTAATCATTTAGAATCCGATTCTCAGATCAACACTGTGAACATCCAGTTACATATCTGAAACAAAACAAAGAGCAAATTTAGTAAAAAGAACCTAAACCTTTCGATTACATAGTCATGTTATCACGTAAATAATCTTACGAACTCTGATAAAATATAATATTCAAGTCATACATACACACGTAATATTCAAATTGTAATACCCGCAATATTGCACGATGAGTCTTGCATTAGAACACAAACGTTATATAACACGCTGGTAACATCCTAATGTTCGACCCTTCCCGCCATATTGCTGGTTTAATAATGCCTTCCAGATTATTTTTAGCAGGATTTCCTTACGATTATTTATTTAATATCAACGCTTAGGTATAAATTTGAACTTCCTTAATACAAACATTTCCTATAAATCAAAAGATTACTTGGAGAAAGTCGAAACTTGCGGTAATCAGGTCTAATTTATCTTGAGTCCCTGAGGACTACATAAAATATTGCCTGAAATAAGTTGGAATATTCCTTGTACTGCTTGAATTAATTATTCTGGGGTCGTCGACGGGATCAGGCGAATTAGCTGGCGACAATATTTGAATAATTAGAAAAGATGTCTCTCCAATGCCCGAATTGACGGCCTGTTGGTCTAGTGGTCAGAGGCCCTGACTACAAAACCGGAGGTTGCGGGTTCGAATCCCACTAGGGGCAGATGTCAATGTGATGAGCACTGGCATCTGTACCTGAGTTTTGGATGTCTTATATGAATTTATGTATGTTTATCCGTTGTTAAAATGTTAATAGATAATTAGATTACAGTCCACAATTTCAATAATATCATTAGGTAATGCTTATCTTAAATCACAGTAAATAAATGATTTTGTAATTTTTGTTAACTAGTTATCCATAATACGAATGGAATAGAATAATTAAATATTTGATTGGTTCTAACACCTACCTACTTTAATAAAACAGTTTGTATTTCTGTTGACGATTCAACTTCTTTTTTATAGTTTTATAATTTTTATTTATGTTTAGAAGTTATATTTGTGTTTTGTTTTATATTATAGTTTGTCAGTTTTAGTTGGTAATAAACAGTGAAAGAAACTGACTGAAAGAAACTTAAATAGGTTTAGTAGGGTTCACGTGAAAGGACCTTTTGTACAAGTTAACAGGCCAATTATTCCTTCCCTTGCCTATTGACATTCTTTGGTTTAATGCTGGATTATGGTAATACCACTTATATTAAAAAAAATATCAAAAGAAATGAACTCATTGCGGTCTCATTATTTAAATTGGCTCTCTTATTTTGGTATTAATTGGTCGCTTTTAAGTATGAAAGTAAGTCATTAATCAATATAAGTCAACAATTTCATCAATATTACAGTAGAGTATCAATCTACTTTTTATTTTGTATAAGTAATCCACTTAATCCTTACATTATCTATACTATAATAATTAATAATAATACTATAAAGAGGAAAGATTTGTATTTTTGTATATTTGTAATGAATAGGCTCCGAAACTACTGGACCGATTTCAAAAATTCTTTCACCTTTGGAAAGCTACATTATCCCCGAGTAACATAGGCTATATAATATCACGCTAGGTCTTATAGTTGCGGAGCAGTAACCGAAAATGTTTCAAAAACGGGGGAAAAGTATCGTTTCTGAGGCCTTAAAAAAATCTTAAGTCCCCCCGTGCGAAGCCGGGACGGGCCGCTATCTAACATATTTTTCTAGTGTCGCGGTGTTTGTAGCTAAACTCATCCGAAACGGCTGGATTCTTATGAAATGTTGTGTGCTTATCGGGTAGGTTTGAGAAACCAAACATTTAGTTTTCATAGTCTTAAGGAGTACCTACCTCATAGTATTTTTTTTTATTTATTCTCTCAAGTCAAAAAAGAAATGTTCATTTGATAACGTAATTTTAGTATTTCACAGTATTAATCTAGATAATTAACAAAGAAATATAGCTAGTAATAAAATGTTCATTGGAATAAATACGTTACTCGTATAACCGCTTTCATTTTATCTTATTTTAATACTTTAGCTTGAAATTTTAATGAGGTTTGCAAATGATGATAATAAATCTCTTTATAGAGGAACTTTGTAGTATCCAAAATTTAAAGGATATAATTCTAAAATTATTTAAGGGTAATATAAATTACTGGACTGGATTTTACACGCGTCTTCGTCTACGTACAATTACTAAACAATGAATACTTCAGGTATCCTAAGTAATTCATAATTAAATAAGGTTTATTGCACTTCCATATTAAATTACACCTGCCTTTTCATCAAAAGTATACTTGCGTCTCAAACGTATGTACTTGCGTCTCAAACGTATACTTGCGTCTCAAACGTATTCTTGCGTCTCAAACGTATTCTTGCGTGTCAAACGTATACTTGCGTGTCAAACGCATGCTTGTATCTCAAACACTTAAAGACCCGCCTATGCATACTTAAAAATGAAGATATTAGGTTAGCGTATTATTTAGTTTTTTAAACTACAGTTGTAGGTACGGCAAGCACTTTAAGTTTTTAGCGCTTTATAAAACATCACTTTTATAGTTTTGCAACGAGTAAAAAAGCGAGAGGCCTCTTATTTAAAGTGACATTCAATGAGGGCCTCCGCGTGTTAGAAAACCGCTAGATGCGCTAGTGTAGAATGAGGTCCAGCTGTCATGTTCCACCAATCACAGGACAGTAGCTTGCCTCTCATTGGAGGAACATGACAGCTAGACCTCATTCTACACTAGCGCATCAAGCGGATTTCTGACACGCGGTGGCCCTCATTGAAAGTCATAGAACTTATACATGACACAGGGTACATTGACATTTGACATTAGGCCCAACCTCACCACGGTAACTTACCCAACTGTCACACGTTTGACACATTAGCATCAGTTACGGGTAACTGGGACTCCAACTTTAGTTACTAAACTTGAAACTTGCGAACTTTCATTATGACAGTTGCTCGTGACTTGAGAGCAAGTCAAATAGACGTCAAATTTAAGTTTTGACATAGGCTAAAATAGTTAGTTACGAGATAAATCGTAGATGTATAAATAATTAGTTTAAATAATTGAATGAAACAACTATAAATTTGACTCAGGCATTTTATTTGATTTGCTGACGTTTCAAAAAAAATTCAATTCCCATATTCGTAGCACGACTGAGCTGACGATAGTTTAACGCTAAAAACGTCAGCAAATAAAATAAAATACTCGAGTTAAACCGCGAACGCATTAGAAAGTAATGACTTTAAATTTTTAGGATTCTGTACAGCAAAAAAATCACTATTAGCTGTCTATTCGTTTATTACAGGTGACTTTCTTTGAAATTAGGTACTAAATTAAGCTGAAATTTCATACACATACTTACTATAATCATATGATTAATGGTAGGTATATACCATTCTACATAATTAAACATAAAAATGGGATAGGTTATTGGAATAAAATAGTTTGTGACGAATCGTAATCTATTCGTAAGTAATTAAATATTCTTAAATACACACACAAATAAAACAAATTGCTTACACTACATAACACACACATAGAACTAAATTATCTTATAATAGTCGAGATAAAATCATTACGTAAAGCTGTTTACTATTCGTATCAACCGGACTGTACCGGAATACAACCTGACCGGAAATTACGGCACGAGCCTTCGTTGAAACCCGCCCCAGTAGGTAATGTAATAAAATAAACAAGCAAATTGGAATAACACAGCAATAACGAATTTGAGAGATTTGGAGGCCTACCCACACTGTACCATGGACTGAAAGACGCAGTGTGGGCAGGCCTCCTACATAATCCGGTCATTTAAGCTTATATTCAATAAGAATCTCGGAATGCAAGATACCCGGCTGTAATTTTGTAAATAGTTGTATGTTGACATCCTTAAAGTTGTCTCAAAACCTACATATGGTAGGGTGTGAGCAACTATTTTTGTAAATTTCTCATTTCCTATGGGTTTTAGCTTTTTGTCTTTGTTGGCAATATTGTAGAATACAAAATTCAAAATTAGAATAAAATTTTTTATACGGTGAACCGTTTTTGAGATAGGGGCCGTAAAGCGCGCCGTCACAGCCAACCGGTGCCGCGGTCGAAATCGCGCCATATATAGTTGATGAACTACAGATATTATTAATTGTTGATGTTTACGCATGCTACTGTGTAATGCTTATACTTATATAGTTATATGGAAGTTTTTCACTATATATAAAATGAGAACATAATCATACTTACGTAATATTGTAAAATCAAAAGCAAATGATCAATGTGCATAAAAAATGTTAATTTCTTTAATAAGGATAATTGCACAGTACTAATGATCCAATTGTTGAGCATTCGCCGATGTCAAATCCCATACTTTTAAAATTCAACGTTAACGTTGAACGTACACGATGATGTCGAATCGCGAATCAAACTCCCACTTGACCGGTTTTTTCCCCGAAATTCGCCTCAAGACAATCCACAGTTTGAAATATTATTTCGGTTGAAAGTCAATTTTATGGAGTTATCAGCTTTTTTGTCTGCACGACGAAATTGGCAATATTCTCAGAGTGGTTAGACTGATGTAAATGTGAACATACGTTTGTACTGACATATTTTACGAGATAAGAACTTTGGTATTTCTGCAAGGTATTAATTTTATATAACGTGTAAGTTTATTTGACAGACTATACCTACAAGGACGAGGAAACCCAAGAAAAATACTAGACAAAATAAACGACAACGTGAAATACAAAATATTAATTAATTTAAAAAAGTTAAGACTTTTTACATATTACTTACTTATAATAATATAGAATGCTGTTAAACCACCTGTTAAACAGTTGAACCATTTTTCATAGAAAATAGGTAAAAACACTCAACACACACACACACACACACACACACACACACACATACACACACACACACACATACACACACAAATGTGAATACCTAATTCGGAAGTCATTCGAACATAATATTGTGAAATTTTCCTTTTTCTTTTTATAAATTTTTCGTGTAAGTACTTTTAATTACCTACTTTAATTGTTTTAAATAGCTTACTTAAAACTTACTCGTAAATTGTAAAAAAGGTTCAGTTTTAATATCAGAAATTATTCACTCTTAGCATCTGGCGACCTGACCGTTAACGCTCATTATAATTACAAATGAGATACGAATCTCGTAAACAAAACAAATCGTTTATTACATTACAAACTTACACGCCGTTTATTCACTCATTACACACATACACGCCTTGTCACATACACACGTACCTTATTCAATTACACGTGCGGTTTTACCGTTAACGGAATCTTCCAGTACCTACAGGACCTATACTATGAAATTAATAATTTATTGTTATTGTATCTTTAAACGGTATTCCAATAAAGACTCTAAATGTACTCAATAAAATTTGAATTCTCGTGGTGACACATTTCTGGATTGGAATGAAACAACTATTAACGGATTTAACTCACGTATTTTTATTTTATTTTATTTGCTGACGTTTCGGATTCTTTACAGCTTCCATAATCGTAGCACGACTGAGCTGACAATTTATAGTCTAACGCTAAAGTTAAAGAGTTGTTTGAAAGTAATACATTTTTCTCTCAATCACTCTGTTTAGGATTGTACCGGGATTCTCATTAACACAAATACACACTTACACACATTCCGAGTAGATAATTTCCGTACTCATTCGGGCATGAATTCCAACGCGTTTCCGAATCATTCCTAATGTAATAAACCGAAACGGTTTTCCTTAATACAGTATTATCCAATAATAGTAATATGAGAAGTTTTTGTATCAGTCTTGAGAATAATAAAAATATTATGGATGGTTAGCATCAAGTTTTTAAGAGAGATCCATATTGATTACAAGATTACATTTCCAATAATAAAAAAAGTAAGAAATTATTTTTTGTTGAAAATATTCAGTAGGTACCTACAATTCAAAATGGCGCCTTACCGATATTTACTCTTAATATAGGTAACCGGTCAACATTATTTAGCCAATGCTCAAACTCAACATTGCGCATTGTCAAAATTGGACACAACCATTTCTTAATTTAATAGGTACTTCTATAATCTTTAAAACTATGCAACGGACTTTGAAGCGGTAATTTTAATAGATTGAGTGAGTCAAGAGGAAGGTTTATAGCACCCGTGTGAAGCCGAGCGGGTCGCTAGTAAATTTATAATATTGTATTTTCAGTAGTAGTATATTCGGTTAGTTGGGTAACAGGTAATTTAGAACATTTCCTGGTAATTACAAGGACGTTAATATTTGACGTGGGAAATGTAGGATATTATTCAGAGTTATTAAGTACTGCTTGGGGGGAAATTCCATATTCCTCGGATTATTTATGTTAATATAGATATATTAAAGGACGGTCGCCGAGTACAGCGAAAAACGGACGTTGCCTTTTTTCTATTTGTAACCTTCAAGGTTACTGTGCGAGCGTGAGCGCACTATTACTACGCGCATGCGACAACGTCCGAAAAAGGACAACGTCTGTTTTTCGCTGTGCTTGGCGACCGTCCTTTGAGCCTTGTAAGAATAATTAATTTTAATATCCATAAAAATTATGTTGGGCACTGTCGGTGTTCATCCATTACGTAACGATTAAGAATAAAAAACTGATATTAAATAGGTACTGAAGTTATCTAACAACTTTATTTAACGTAGCCCAATTACAACAGTACAAATCACCTTGTTAACGAATAATACAAAACTACACTATACTTGGCAAATAAATAAAAAAGGCACCCGTCAAACCAGTATTTTAACGTAATTGTCAACTTCCAAAATTAATAGAAAGCCTGTCATCGGAAACAATTCATCATTGAAAATGAAGGTGTCACAAATTCAAATTCAACTAATAACTTTGTGAAATTAATAACCAATCTCGAAAAGTGTCTTAAAATTGAAACGGATTTTAATTAAAGCTCCGATCCTCGCAGATCAATTCATATTTCATTTAAAATCTTCAATAACCGATAAGACGGTAACTTAAAAGTTAATAGCTAGTTAGCAAGAAAAACTAAAAAAAAAATATACGCGTCAACTTGACAACCTTCTTCGTTTTTTCATCGGTTAAAAAGAGGATGCGTCTTTTTGTAATTATATTTTACTGAAAAAAAGTCTCATCGAAGCGCCATTTTGAATTGTACTAAGCGATAATATAGTCAAATTGGATTAATTATTCCGTTAAATTTTAATATTATAATAATTTCTGATGCGTTACTAGTAACGCCCCCTATTAGGTTTTAATTGTAATGTATAAAAGTAAAAAATTTTTTGCGTAAAATGTAACATTAGTATTTCATAATTCAGAATAGGGTAGTTTTTTCAAAATTTGTAATTTAAATATAAGGTAGTTTGCATAACTGTATAAATCACTTTAGCGTTAGACTATTGTCAGCTCAGTCGTGCTACGATTATGGAAACTGTAAAGAATCCGAAACGTCAGCTAATAAAATAAAATAAAAATACGCGAGTTAAATCCGTTAATAGTTGTTTCATTCCAATGTTTAATATTATATTTCTTGAAAATTTGGTACTTATGGTTCTTGTTTCTTGATAAGTATATTTTATTTTTGAGTAAGTATTTTTTCCAAAGTTTCACATAATTATCGTTTTCGAACTGTAATTTTTTGAACAAACCCGACTTTGTTTTATACAGTAGAATAGATATCACGAATCCGGAATTGATCATAATATTGATAAATCTTATAAAAAAAAGTTGAAGAAGGATTTTCCACAAATTTGCTTTTTTCAAATTTCTTGACCGCTTTTGACTTTTGTTTAAAAGACTGCGTGTTATGGCTGAAAGAGATCCCGTTTAGGGATAAGCCTGAAAGATTTATAAGTGTACTTACGCACAGGCACCTGTTTTTTTTTACATGTTTAAAGTGCAAATTGTCTTACATTACGGAGAGCAATTTAACAAAAAAATTAAAAATATCTTGATGTCGTAACAAACACCTTACCTACGAATCTAAATTATTAGCGTTGGTTCCGTAAGTAAATAAATAACATTTGGACAATACACAAACGGACAACGGATAAACACACGTAAATATACCTACATATTACTATGAACCAAGATTCAAGTCACTCCAGAATTGTGTTATTTTAGGATTGGCAGTATAAAATAAACATTAAAAAAAGATAGATACTCGCTTGGCTGAAAGCGGGCCGTTTTATTTATCTAGTAGGTATCGAAGGTAAAAAAAATCATGCAATTTTTTTTTTAATTTTTCATTGTAATGGGACTACAAAATCCTGGTTCAAAACTACCTCCCCGCAAATTTTCAGCCAAATCGGTTCAACCATATTGAGTTACATGGTGTAAATAAAACGACTTTCTTTTAAGATAAGTAGGTATGTAAGAAAGTCGTATTAGATAAACTATTAATAAATCAAGAACGGCTGGATATGATTTTTTTTTTAAACTAATGTTGTAGTGTGCAAAGTGCTATAATAAGGAGAGTATTTGTACTAAAGCAATAAGGAATCCTAAAAATTCACAATCTTTGAATTAACGAGATCACATTGCGCGCGTGCTATCGACGCTGATTTGCTATCTCACACGCAATATACACAAATATGAATTGAACCTAATGCTATTGCAACAGGGTCGAAAATAATATAAACGGTATTTAAGATATTATTTTGTGGGCGGTTTTAAGGTTCATTAGATAAATTACGATAAAATTTACAACTGAATTAATTGCGGAACGTCCTATCGATTTTTGTACAATGTCCTTTTTTATTTTGAGAAATTTATTCCTAAATGCTGAAAACTAAAACACACGATTGGGTATACATATACTTTGGTATAACTCACTTAAAATTTAAAGGTAGGATTCAGTTTAAAAGTCAATGTTAAAAAAATTAATCATTAAAATAAGTATTTTTTTTAATATAAAAACACGAATCAATTTTAAATATTAAATTAATAAAGTAGGTACAAATTAATTTATATTTTGCCAAAATTAAAAAGTACCTACCTATGTCTTTTTTAAAGTTGCCAGTCGCTTGCAATATTTTATTAATTTAAAAAACTAATATGAGCTTAGGTCACAAAAACGAATTTCCACACGTAAAACAAAATTCAGCACATCTAGTACCTACGTAAAAAACGCAATAGGTACCTAAAAAAAGAAGAACCTTAACAAACTTACGTCTTCTTGAAAAGGAGAACAACGTCATTTTAAACCACTGAACATAATGACATCTATTTCTGAACATAACGCTGAATAGAACGGAACAAATTGAGTCTGACCACTAACGTTATTTGCTGACGGCATTTTTACGTACAGTTGCTTTCGATTGCACGAAAATGGGTTAGATCATAGTACATTAAAATATCTCTGTAGAAATTAAAACTATTAGGTTATAATTTGTGTCCGTTTTTTAAGTGTCACTCGAAAGGAAAAATGGCGGCTGCTTTAGCCACAGATAATAAAGTTAATCATAGACAATATTAAGTGAAACATAGACGGTACCTCCTAGATAGTTTTTTCTTATGTTTATTCTTTACGATTAGGGCTGCAAGACCAGTGCCAATCGATAATAGTAATTAAACGAAACGAATACAAAATTGTAAGTTACATACGCGATAGAAAACTGACCAGATGGCGTTTGTTTCTCGTACGTCAAATATTTTACAATTTATGGCAGCGCACTATTTATACAAAAACCGCTAACAATCACCAACAAAACCGCAGCCTTAAGGACAAAACTATGACAAATGTTCGAAACCCGGAAGCCCGGACACTGCCCGGACACCGCCCGGACACGGAAACGCTTTCCCGGGAACACGGGAATAGCTTGAACGAAGTTACGGAACATTAGTATTGATTGTGTTTGCTTGGTCAAATGTTTGTTCAAGAATGTGGTTGTAAATTAGGTTGATTTTGTTTTTGTAACAGGTACATGACGCATTGTCGAAAGCAGTCTTTTGTTTTTTTTGTGTAAATTGTTTAGGAGCTGACCAGTGACAGGTACGAACGAAATCTGACCACGTGACGTCACGCTTGCTGTCAATTCTATACTACTTTGCATTCGTTTAATTCGATTGCTATTCTAGACTAGCTTCTGCCCGCGACTTCATCCGCATGGAACTCCTCCTTTTTTGCAGTCGGTTAAAAAGTAGCCTATGTCCTTTCTCAGGCTCCAGACTTTCTTTGTACCAAATTTCAATTAAATCGGTCCAGTAGTTTTAGCGTGAAAGACAGACAGACAGACAGACAGACAGAGTTACTTTCGCATTTATAATATTAGTTAGGATTGGTACTGTTGAGTCCGAGATAAATATATACGACTTAAAGTGCTCGAGTGGCGACCACGGACTGGAAGACGCTGTGTGGGCAGGCCTCCTACAAGATGGTTCGACGACCTGGTGAAGGTTGCTGGTAATCGATGGCTGAGGGAGGCACGTGACCGGTCGATGTGGTCATCGTTGGGGAAGACCTATGTCCAGCAGTGGACGTCTTTTAGTTTAGTTGATATAATGATGATGATACACGACTTAAAGATCTTAAAGGTACCTAATTGTTTTATTCCCAAATTTACAACTTGACAATAAATACCTATATCCAAAACCATTATATTATTATAATTATAAATCATTGATTGAACTCTTTGGAATACAGTCTGTTATCGGTTTAAAAAAATATAAAGTTCTCGACATCGTCTCATGTTTAAATTAAAATATTAATGAGTTGAAAACTAATATTCATATTTTCTTAATCATAGAAATATGATCCTTATTATTCTAATTGTATTGAATTTTTTGTCAGCAAATAAAATAAATTAAACGAGCTAAATCCGTTAGTGTTGTTTCATTCCAATGTGTAATAACCGCGAAAGTATCAGATTTTTTTCTATTCTAGATGTCTCAGTGGAAGACTTTCATGTAAATTTATATGGCTCTTGAAAATAATAAGTTCACTGTTTTTCTTTGATATGAGAATATAAGCATGTATTAACATAACCTTCAGTAAAGTTATACACTGTAAGGCGTAAGAACATTGTAACAGCAAATTTATTCGTAACTTATTACTTTGGATAACAGCAAAAGTTATGCTTTATAAATTTACGAAACGGCTCAGACTTCCTGATAACGTACCTAAGTATCTACTCATTAAAAAAAAAAACAAAAGGTAAAAATATAAGTGAGAGACGTCAGTGATAATGATTAATAAGTGGAGGAGCGATTATGACATCACGAGCATAGTGTAAATTTTGGCTTCATGTCGAATTCAATACCTATTAATTATTTTGTACTAACTAATAATTTCTTATGTCTTCGCGATTATAACACATTGGAATGACTATCGTCAGCTCAGTCATGCTGCAAATATAAGAATACCTATGTATACATGAATTATTCGAAATGTAAGCAGATCAGATAAAATATGCGGGTTAAATCCGTTACCTATAATTGTTTCATTCCAATATTTTGTACTCACTACTGCCCGTGACGCGAAAAATGATAATTTTGTGCTTAATCATTATTATTGTTGAAAAAAAAAACGATGTTAAATAGTACAAAAGGTTAGTTTTATTGCTTTATTATCACTTGCAATATAATATACTCGAATCACAACTAGCAGACCTCGATAGCGAATCAAATAAGGAAGAATTACAAAGCAGTGTTAGCATTTAAAGATCATTAATAAATACTGATTATAAATCAAATCTGTCACTAGGCGCTAAAGTTGCTCAATATTTGACAGATACCATAATGATTGACAGCTTCGAATACAAACCTGTCAATGACAGGACAGTGAGGGTAGGGAAGTAACCTGTATTTTTTCCGTACCGATCATCCCAACCGGACACCGGTTATTATCGATTGGCTCTCGTCTAGGAAATGCTGTCACCGCCAGTCCGAAACAAAAATATCACGAGAAAAACCGGTAAAATATATCACTAGGAACACAGATAGTATAAAACACAGTCACTGTCGCTGCTTGTCCGTCCCTATGTAAGCTTTTAAAGTACGCAACGGATTTAGAAACGGTTTTTTTATACATAGATTTCAATAGGAAGGTTTATAGCATCCATATGAAGCCAGGGCGGGTCGTTAGTACAGTAAACGCCAATGATATCTGACTCCGCCTACTTAATATCGTATTAAGCTGACGGGGTCAGATATCTCTGACGCTTACTGTACAATGTAAAAATTAAATATGTCAGGCTTGTAGAAGTTTATGGTAAATATAATTAAACTTCCTTGCCTCTTCCTGCTGACTTGGAAGGGAATGAAATCACGCATTTATCTCGCATCTCGGAAGTTCGCTTAAGGGGTTCACAGAGCAAGTTGCGACAAGCATAATCAGTAAGGCATAATTCTATAATTGAAAAAGTTTTTTACCTATAGTAATGTAATAGAAGCGTCATTGACACTATTGTTCGTGATATTTGTACCTGATGAGCAACGCGAGTATCTAAAATGTCATACAAAATGGAAATAGTACATTACGCACCAGGGCCAGTAAAATAAAAAATGTCTCAGATCACATGTGATCATGACAAAAATGTGATCTGAGGCTTTTATATTTTACTGGACGAGGTCTGTATACTATTTTTCTGTTCGACGAAGCCAGAAAGCGGAAATTTCATCTAGCGAAGCGGCCACAAAGTTGGCGCTTTCTGGCCGGAGGACGGAAAAACACATTATATAGTTTTTTGTGTCACATACTCGGGCCTCTAAGAATAGCAGTTAAAAGAAAAGGATATCTTACGAATCTCTAGAATAAATTTGCAATCATTTGCTACAAAACATACGTCATGGCTTCTGTGAAGAGTTCTAGTGTTCTATGGTTCTGATGAAAATAGAGTGTTGACGACAGGAATGAACAGAAGACCTTTTTAACAACATCCCTACTAATCCCTACTTCCCTACTAATATTATAAATGCGAAAGTAACTCTGTCTGTCTGTCTGTCTGTCTGTTACGCTTTCACGCTAAAACTACTGGTACTACCTACTACCGACTTAAATGAAATTTGGTACAAAGAAAGTCTGGAGCTTGAGAAAGGACATAGGCTACTTTTTAACCGACTAAAAAAAGGAGGAGTTCCATGCGGACGAAGTCGCGTGCAGAAGCTAGTACTATATAGTGTTCTATTTTAATGCCTTTTTTAATATTGTTCTTTTGTTTTATTATCTACCTATCTGTCATTAATGTGTACATGTTTAGACAAGTTTTTATAGTCTCCATCGCCGCGGTTCTCAACATATATGTATAAGAGGAAATAGGTTGAAAAGTACTTAATCAACATTTGATGGATACCCATTCCGCATTTCAAGAAATATCCGCAAAATTATAACTAACTTAATAAGTCCAAATTAAAGAATGGGGACTTTTTAATATGGTTCATGTCTGCCATCACATTTATTGAAACGGAATCAAGATTTAATTAAAATATTATCATACTTTTGCCGAAAATAACGGAGAAAACAAACGTATTGTCCAAAATGATAAAGGTTCGGAGTCGACTTTAAAGCTGACAAATCACTTTAGGAGCTTGGGTTAACCTCATTGGATTTATCACGGTATGCCAACCCTATCTAATTTAATAAAGGCCAAAGTAACTCATCTGGAATGTTGTACATTTTAATCACAGTATGTATTGACGTAACCATGATAGCGTAATTGCTATAAAGTTTATCAATTTCCCATTTGGAATGAGTTTGAGATCGCTTTGAATTTGATAATGTGTTTATTTTGATTTTGTAATATTTTGTGTTATACAATCTTTGGTAAGTTTGTTACTTCTCCCGTCCATCTTCAACAGCATTTGCAGTTTTATATAAGAACCCAGATAGAATTGCTATCAATTAGTTAGGTACTAGAATAGTCGTAAAATTCTATGTTGTAATTATTCGAACTAAACGCAAATTTATAGAAAACCAAGGTTCCTAGACCGCAAGAGACAATAGAGAACGAACAAGGCAAGGATTGCAGAATTGTATTGAATGTAACTCTAAAAATCACATGACAATGGCTGACATAATAGTTTTCATATCCTTATGCTTATTCCATTAACAAGCATTTGTATAAGAGGCTAGCGTATAGTTATTAACACAAGCTTAAAATGATTATTCTCTTCAAAGACAGACGCAGAAACAACCATCCAACCATCAATGTTGAAGACACGTAAATCGATCGAATTGATTCAGATCTTTCTCGAACCCTAATTTAACTTTCAAAGCAAAGATTAGAATTTCAGTTTCTAACCCTTATCCCTTCCATTGGGGCGTAAACTGGTAGAAACTAAATCGTAACTTTTACATTGAAACTGCTATTTCTAGAGTAACTCATTCGAATTACGCGTAGGAGTAGTAGGTATTTGTACTAAAATTTCGATAACTATTGGCGTTTGGATATAACAGATTTATATTACAAATATAGTAGGTATATAATAATATGTACTATTTATGCCTCACCTGAAAAAATTGCTCTGAACTTAAATTCATGACCCAAATAAATATATAAAACATAGTTTATCTAATTAGTAAAGATTAAAAGTTCTATGGTGGGTTTATGCGTTGTGACGTTTATGTTTATGGGTCACAAAAGTATCCATTTTACCACTTAAACGCTCACAAAGTTACACTCACCCAGCATGTATTTTCTATTTAACGAATAAAAAGGCTGTTTAAGAGTTAGTTCTCATACTTTTTGTATGCTGCTTGGGACAAGCAGTTCGAAACTCCATTAACACTCGAACGTAACTCGCAAAATGAAATTCAATTACGTTTATCAAAATAAAAGTTGAGAAAAACTCTAGAACCTCGATCATTAGTCAAAAGTTGTTTTCGAAACGTTCTAATGAACTTTAGACGCCATTCGATTAGGCTTTCATTCATTCCTTCATTCACTTACTCCTTCATTCGTTCACTCGTTTATACATTCGTTCCCGGTCTTTTACATCATCCAGCCGATGAACCATAGAGTCACAATGTATAGAGATGAAGTGAAAAAGTAATATTTTTTATTCGCTGTTTAAGTCTAGCATATTACAATGTTAAACACATGTAGGTACGTCTGATTTTTTTTCTAATAATCTAAATTTACTTATTAACTTGTTCAAATGTACAAATATTAAATCTGCTGGCATCGTCAATTAACATAGATAGGTAAGTACCATAAAGACTTCGTAAAAAATAATTTATGTAAAAAATAAAAACAAAATTATCATACACCGGATATGTCTGAATTAAAATAAATCGAAAAAAATCTATTTCTGAGTTTATTAATTAGTAGTAGGTTACATTTTTTTCTATAATTATGAGTTCAGTCATACTTACACATTTAGGAGTCCATTCCGCGAATGCAACTTATTAGGCATTATTTGGCTCTTAATATGGATTATTAAGTATCTACGTAGGTAATATATTTAAGTTAAAATTTGTCTTTTTCATGTACTGTTAATGTAATAGTATGCTCACGTTACAACAATTCACCATTATTGTGATAGAGTGATGGCACCAATTATGGACATGTTAAGCGCACTACATTAGAATTTCGTTTAAAAATGGGATGTTTTTTGGCAATACAAAAATGGTGATTTTTTGTTCGGTACTCAAATACATGAGGAACATTTAAACAACACCAAAAATCCTGTATAAATAATACATAATTAATAAAAAATACATAAATTGAAATTTACGATATCACCATTGATGGACATCGAAGATTCAGTGATGGACACCCAGTAATGGACATAGACCCAGTCATGAACATCCATTAATGGACACTTTTTTATTGCACAGATAAATAAAACAAATGTCAAAAATCTACTTTTGATTAACTCTATTTGAACTTTTAACGTGATCAGCCTTAGATTTCCAAGTTATACTATAAGGCTTTCAATCAACGATCTGGTTTTTAAACATTTATTAAGCATTAATTGAGGCTTTGCCTCTTTGCCAGCAGCTGCAGCTTAGAATTGGTAACATAATAAATCAATCAACTGAGATCTATTAGAAACTGCGGTGCATATATATGCGTTATAGTGTAAGCATGGGAAAGCATGCCACAGTATTTCAGGCAGAGACAGGCACCTGGACGAAAAAACCATCTATATTTTGAGTGGCAGCCAGGCTACGGTAAAGGCCCTTGAGCCCATAAAGTGCAGTCGGGGCTGGTATATAATACCTTTAACACAGGCCTTAAGGAAAACACAATCAAGAGCCACACCGAAGAGTGGAAGGCATGCTTACGTCTAAGGTCCTCACGGCAATTTATACAACACCTGGACTAAAAAACTTTGGTTTCTAAACTGAAGACAAATCCGACTTATAACAGGAGTGTTCACTGGTCACTTAGGAGTCAACGAACTTCTACACAAAATGGGACTTCCAAACAGCAGCGACTGCAGAATGTGTGGAGAGGAATGTGAAACTGTGGAACACCTCGGTGTGCCACTGCGACGCCCTCACCAGATGTAGAATGAAGATATTTGGCTCCGGATACCTGGAGCCTGGAGAATTTTTTGCACGCTCTCTGTTAATTTATTTCAATTTATGTGAAAGTGCTTTAACTCATTGCGACCAACCAATTCACCAAATTGCCCTCTTCCTCTACCGAGAGAATAGTTTGAAGTCCCATAGCACAAACTGCAGGACTTTTGCATGGATTTTGTTATGCAAAGTTATTTGAGGGACCCCAAACCGGAGGGCGAATCCAACTGAGTTGGGGGGATTTTGGTAAGCTCTCAGACGTCCTGAAAGACAAACGTGTGCGTCTTTATACCTCAAGCGTCGCACGTTTCAACAGTGCGTTCTTCTCGTAATGGTCTATGAAGCCGGGACTTCACGAGGCAGATCATCCATCGACTCCAAGTAGTATAGGGCTATGGAAAGAGCTATGTTAGGTATTTCTCTTTGTGACCGGGTCCGTAATACCGATATTCAGAAGAGAACCAGACTAACCGACATAACAAAAACCATAGCTTTGAGGAAATGGAAGTAGACGGGCCATGTCTGTCGTAGGTCCAAGGGATAAAAGGATGCTGGATTGGAGACGGAGAAAGGGGCGGCGAAATGTCGGAAGACAGCCAGGGAGGTGGACCGATGATCTGGTGCAAGTGGCTGGGAAACATTGGATGCGGGAAACTCGAGATCGTGGGTAGTGGGCTGAAATGGAAGAGACCTTCACTCAGCATTGGGTAGAATAAGGTTGAAGAAGAAGAAGAAACCGGAGGGCAGCTGTGATCATCATTTCTCCCATCCTCAGCAGCATCATGCAGCATCATACAGCATCAAATGCCCTCCCTATTTGTTACGGGGTGTAATTTTTTATTGGCGCCATATAAGATAAAACAAAGAACCCAATGATGGACCACTAAAAATAGCCATTTATGGACATTGTCCATCATTGGAAAATAAAGAGCAATCACAAATTCAACTCAACCAAAATGTTTAGTACAACAAATTAAATAATTTAATACAATAAACTAAAAAAAATTAAAAAACTTAAGAATGGACACTTGTCCATAACTGGAATTCGTAAAAAATCGAATCCAGTGATGAACAAACCCCACAAAAAACTTATTATTGGGATTGGACATATTCAACTTAGCTCAATTTACTTGCAATATAGTATTATTTCGTAAAAATAACAAAAAATCTCATTACAACACAACACAAGATAATACCATGCACAAATATGTACTCACCTCCTTAACGATTTCTATAACAAAAACGGATTTTTATGACCACCGCGCGAAACGAGATTTTAATTCCCAACCATCTTCAAATAAAACGGGCAATTTTGATGAGGTGTATCAAAATGAAAGCCCAAACGTCTATTGCTTATGTTTTAGTGTCTCCAATTGAAAAATGTTGGGCCAGTTGCTTAATAAATTCGATCAACGAAAATAATGTCCATAATTGGTGCCATGTCCATTACTGGTGCCGTCACCCTATATAACCGTATCTATTATGATCCTAAGTCTATGGCAATGAACGATTGATTCGAATGCGAGTCCGATTGAGGTTACGATGCGAAAAAGCTGAATTACCATAACAGATGTTTCTTCATCCACATTTGAATATAGAATACAGATAAATTCCATCAAGGTCACTTGGGATCCTAAGCTTTTATGGAATTAAGAGTAGGTAAAATTTGTTTGTAATTCGTTTCATTACAGCCACTAATGTATAAGAAAGGTTTTAAACGCCATTTTGATTAAAAATATTATTATGTTTCATAAATCTGAGGTCCTAATGAAAGGTTAAAAGTGCAATACCGCATGTGTTAGACTAATACCTTTTTAGATTAAAACCAGCGTAGTATAGGTGTAGGTACCTATTTCTTGTAGACTATTCTGCGCCTAGTAATAGGTGTAGTGGGTACATAATAATATAGTTATTATGTAATAATTTCTGATGACTTAGCGGTTATTACACATTGGAATTCATTGTCTGACTGAGCTGATATAGATTTCGTCAGCTCAATCGGCTACGAATATGAAAACTGTAAAGTTTTCGAACTGTCAGCATAGCATATTCAATCCAGTATAATGTTCCTACTTTTTATTATTAATGATTATTATTTAGAAGCTGCAGATTCAAGAGTCATATTACCAAATAAGTAGGTAGTAATATTTAACGTGACTCTAAGGGAGCAAATAGTCATAAAAGATGCATATGACTGCTTGCTCCCGAATAGCAGCTTTGAAGAGAGCACGAGTATCTCCGGGAAAATTTCTTTCAGGAAAAATATATTAACAAGACGAGAATTATTCTTGGCTCCTAATTAGCATATTTTTAATTTATGCAAATTTAGTTATTTCTGTCTTCGTTACATTTATGTCGACTTTTTCATTCTTCATAGAACTAAAACGAGGGTTAGATATATTAAAAAATATGGTAATTAAAAAAGCTTCTTACGTTAATTCTGTTAGTTTATCTTTCGCAGTTGGAAATGAGATAAAACAATTTGAAATGAAACCTAAGCTAAGACCGAGGTCAATTATAAAATGTTTCGGAAAGTTCTTGCTGAAATATTAATTTCACGACTAGCCTTCTGAAATGAGATATTCTAAGAAGAATCCGGTTTCACTCTTAGAAATGATAATAATATTAGTCGATCTCATTTTCTGTTTTTTTTTCTAATTTTGCGAAATCCTCTGTTATAATTAAATCAAATCAAATCTTAAATTAGAAAATATACCTACCTTCATAAGATAATTTCATACCAACGTCATTTGAATCTACTAGCGCTTCCGAAAGGCCATCATTGCTAAGAAACACTGCAAAACACTCAACAGTAAGTTATTTTTTGTTGAATGTTATGCGGATGAGCATACCTATTTTTATGGTTGTTCGATTATAACTTACTAGCTTCTTCTAGCGACTTCGTCCGCGTGGAATAGTTATATTCCCCGTTTTTTTACACATTTTCAACTGTTTCTTCACTCGTATTGGTTGCAGCGTGATGTTATATAGCCTAAAGCCTTCCTCGATAAATGGTCTATCCAACAAAAAAAGATTTTTTCAATTCGAACCAGTAGTTCCTGAGATTAGCGCGTTCAAACAAACAAACTCTTCAGCTTTATAATATTAGTATAGATAAGTAAGTTACCGTTCTTCCGATGTTTATGAAATATACCAATCGAGTAGGTAGATAACTTGTGTAGAATTTCACAAGTTCGAACATGAACTTAATATATAGAGCAAAGTCGACGACAAACTATCACTTAAAATAAAACGTCCAATTCAAGAACACGTAACTCAATTTGAAAATACCCCATTAAAATCAAATTTATCGAACCAATTTCGTTCAAATCACAATCGTAATTAAGTTCAAATTGGATTGGCTTTGACGTGCAATGGCCGTTATTATCCATTTCTAATTCCACTATCAACAAAGACAGTATAATTTGGAATTCCATTTTCGAATGTCTGTCAAAACAAACAGCCAATAACAGGTGCGTATTTGAATTTCGAATAGGCATTCGATCACGGGCTTCTATTACAGAAAACGTTGGACCGTGAAATTTGATAGTAGGGACTATTTTTGCTTGCGGCTTCCGACGTTTATGTAAAACATATATTGTGACCAAGTACTTGTTCTAACACGGTGACTTGAAGCGAAAATCACCTGTAAAGGTTTCGACCTACTTTCTTGGTAGAATTAATTGCCACTTGGGAATTTAGAATGCGTGAAGTTCGTACGTAAACTGAAACTATTTGGTTTACTTGTACGTGTAAACTTTGATCTTAACTTTGATAGATTAATGATATCCGAATATAGAAAATCCAGGTAAAATCTTTTGTTTGATTCATTAGTATTGATTGCCTTGTAACCTTTTGTTGTGTGTAGGTATTTTTGATTTGCGTGGGAGCCTCATACAAAGGGATCCGATTACTAAATGGAAGCCAATGGAAACGTGGAATTAGTTGCAGGCAACATTTTAAGATAAAAGGTTTTGAAAAAAAAAACACCCTTGTTAGTTTTCCGAATATTTTCACGCTCTATTCAGATAACGATATACCATGTAGGTACTTACCTACTACCTATGTACCTATCTTAGTTAAAAATTTGATGAGTATTGGCTGCGTCGTTCTTAAGATTAAATTTTCTGGCATATAAATATATGCGTTGCTTTACATACAAGAAGTAAACGCGTGATTAAAAAGAGTCCTAAATATAAATTAACATACCTATATGTACTAGGTACCTATATGACACAGCCGGAGTACACGAAATTTTCATTTAAAGTAAGTACCTACATAATTAAGTATTATCGTTATCCCTACTAATATTTTAAATTCGAAAGTAACTCTGTCTGTCTGTCTGTTACGCTTTCACGCTAAAATTACTGGACCGATTTAAATGAACTTTGGTACAAAGGAATTCTGAAGCCTGAGAAAGAACATAGGCTACTTTTTAACCGACTGCAAAAAAGGAGGAGCTTAACGCGGACGAAGTCGCGGGCAGAAGCTAATTGTAAATAAATTTGAATTGATTATGTATCTAAAAATAATAATAAATATTTAGAAATAATTCATTGAACTTCGATTACCTACCTAATACAATTCAAGATGGCGAGTGCCAACACGTTTTTTTTTATTTTGTATTTATTTTATACTTAACTTAGTTTGTATTCGCGTGTTGGTCACGATGGAAAGAAAAACTAAGTAGGTACCTACCTAACTTATTGAAAGTTTTTTTTTTATCGAAATTGAATTGTTCAAATTGAAACTTAAGCTCCTTAAATAAAAAACGCGAAAGAAAATAAAAACTATAAAAAATCAGCACCGACGTGCAATTTCATAAATGTAAATAAACGATTATTTAAAAAAACAAATAGCTTTCGATAGAGAATTCAGAATTCAATTAAATCCCCAAAGAGCTTAATAAAACGTAGCTGTCGGTTTTTAATAAACTGCTGTGGACAGTAAATAAGGGAGGCGACGAAACAAAATGAGTCGAGCGGCGTTACTACGGGACAAATTCATTACACTATATTTAGGGTGCTAGTTATTCGAGAAAGAAGACAATGGTACCACTGAAATTCAGCAAAAAATACTCTTGAAATCTTTAAGGATATTTTCGTTTAAATAATAGTAAAATTATGTTTACTGCTTACATAGGTCTTCTCTAAGGATGTTCACATTAGTTCACAATGACATCCTGTATTCAGCGGATTCCAGCGACCTTCGACCTTTAAGGAGGTCTACTGCCTACCTAAGGAGGCCTCCTTTAAGGTCAAAGTGAAAGTTTAATATACCTAAGGTCATGATCAAAATGGAGATCAAATTTCTGTAAGTTTATCTCAGTTAGGTGGGTATAAATAAGAAATACGAAATGGATAAGTAATTACCTGAAATTTTAAAATAATTTATAAATCGTATTTATACCATGCAATTATTACATCTCTTATATCGATACCTTTGGGTTCAATTGGCGTAAAAGCCAAATTGGCACTTTTCAGGAGAGCCAAAAAACTGTTTTTGAAATTTTATTTTTCGTATAAAATTGTAAATATAAACCATATAAAAAAGTTATATATACAAAATATGCTTGAATTTTCGGCATGAAGGTAAATAAATTGTCAATATTAATCAGCCTCCTTCGGTTTAGGAATTAGCTTGGAGTTACGCCCAAGATATTTGCTCGATATGGTAATTACGCCTATGAAATATCATTAACTAAGAATGGATCTGTGACGTATCACCCATATTAATAAATGTGGGTTAGTAATTCTTGCCGTAAAACACAGTAGTTTGAGAGTACTAGGTGTATTAACCATGTAGATATTTTATTTTTGCCAATAATATCTAATAATCACCTTAAATATCATAATATTTGTGTTCTAATTAATGAAATAATACAAAGAAAAGTTGGCACAATTTATTTTCCTACGATTTTATTAGTATTAGGGTCGAGTAGTTAAATTTTCAGCTTGTATTGTTTCATTTAGTAAAGCAAATATCAAATATTTAGTTATTTTTATTATTATGCAGCATTATATTATCTTTTTCCATAAAAAATAGTCTATATATTACAAAAAAATTATATTATGAATCACTAACCACAAAATTTGTATTATTATGTAATGTTGGCATGCAATTATTTGTTATTCGTCTTTGAATTAGACAACAAAACATATAAAAACAAACAAAATAAAAATCTATAATGACCAGGGTATGTATAACAAGGGCTACCTGGAGAAGATAAAAGCAATAGTGATTTAAAAACTTATTACTTACTTACATTATCTACTTAAATCACCATTGTATTTATCTTCTGCAATAAGCCCCTGTGATATTATTTCGGAATGGTACCATTTTTCCAGAGACATTTAAAATATAGATATATTTCGCTTCAAAAATTGGCAGTTGGGAAAAACATTATCTTTTCATACACATTTCTGTTTTATCGGTCGCCAATTCATTTGTCCTCGATAGTTTTTCCAATGCGTTTTCTATTTCTTAACAGCTTTTTTTAAGAAAAAGAATGTTAGTGTGTTTGTTGGTGCATCTTTTTCATTTCTCCGTGATGAAGTAACGGTATTCTCATTGATTTCTATTTGATACTGAGTATTAATAGTACTTACGCAGATATCATCAGGTACTAAGGTGTGGATATGGATTCAGGAATGAGATTTTTTTTTATTCAAGTCATGTTCTTATTTATGTATGTGCAGATTTTTATCAGATAAAATGGTTATTTATTTGTGTTAACTTTTGCAGTACCTACTTGAATTTTTTGAAATCTTTGTATCGTCACCAAAACATCGATGCAACAAAAGAAACAAAAACATTATTATAATAATTTTCCTTGATTTAAACCGACATTACTGTGCGAATCCTTTTTAACTTATTAAGCGAAGTTTCTATTTTCTCGTTGACATTTTGTTTCTTCACGAACTGAATTAAAATAAATAAAAATGGGGTGACACCAAAATAATAAAAGAAAATTAAATTATGTTGCAGGTCGCTAATACAGTGTTCTCTGTTTCATAATAATATAATTTTATACACTTACCTATTACGTTTAAAATATTGATGTAAAAACCACCACCCTTTATAGTGAATCCTTAAAATATAGCTGTAAATGCAAGATTTTTTTGTTGGAAAACTTGTTATGGACGTAAAAGTCACACAATTATCAGGTAGGCAGCGTAAGAAACTTAAACTTTTTCAAAATTTATTGGCGTAAAAGCCGTTAAGGTAAAATTATGGTTTATGCGTCAATATACTTGACTAATTGTGAACTTACGCCGTCCGACTAGACGTAACAATAATAATATGGTATTAAATACTGTGACGTATAAACCCTCAATGGCTGCACTGGCTTTTACAGTAGTTAATAAAAACTAAAAAGGCAATTACGGCTACGACAATTTAAGAAATTTAAGTGCTAGTCTGATACATCCAACATTTTTAATTTTTGATAACATTTTGTGTGAAAAAGTTGGGTAGTAAAAACCATAAAATTGCGAATTTCGATGATCCTTATATACAGATCGATAGAGCTCAAAATTCTGAGAAAAACTGTATATATAACTCATTTTGGCCAAAATGGCTTTTACGCCAATTGAACCCAAAGGTATCGATATATAAAAATGAATTGCAAAATGTGTTGGTAAGCGCATAACTCGACAACGCCTGGACCAATTTGGCCAATTTTTTTTTTTAAATGTTCTTTGAAGTCCAAGGATGGTTCTTACGGCGAGAAAAAATCGAATAATTGCCGGGAAAACCCTAAAAACAGCCCTTTTCTTTTCCTATACAAACGTTGTCTAACTAAAGTTACCTGTTTGAATTTCGAACGGGCAGGGTGACGTCTGCCGGGACCGCTAGTAACCAATAATTGTTACTATCCGCTGTTTTACAATACGGCGGTTCAACGATTAGTCGGATTGTCACAGTTTTAACCTAACCTAAGCTTTTCTGGTATCAATTCGAATTAGGTTCGCAGCCTTATTTCACTGATTATTGAAAATTGTAATAAAATGATAATCCGGCTAATCATTAAACCGTCGTAATAAAAAAAGGCCTTGTTTTAATACGGCGGATTATACGACTCGAATTCCACATAATTATACAAAAAATCGCATTTTTTTTTGTAATATCAATAGCCCGAATTTGAGTATTGTTAATTACATCCAATGATTGAAACCTGAAACGATATAAATTGTTTCTGAATCGATGAAACTCACCGACGTATGCTAAATTCATTTGGCAAACCGATATCGTGTAAATGAATGTGGATCTGTAATTATATTTTGAATTGAAATGAAAATTATGATTATTCGTAATCACCGGAGGATGGAATGCAATTTAGATGTTTTGAAACAGAAATTGCGGGTCTATATTAAAACGCATAAAATAAATCGTCATAATTTGAAGTAGCATAACAATTCTAAGCATAATTGTAAATCAGCATAACATTAATAAGCATAATTGAAAATGCATAATTTTAATACGCATAATGTAAATACTCATAACGATAAACTAGCATAAAAATAAAAAGCCTAAAATTATTTTTAATAAATATGAAAAATTATAAAAAGTTTAAGTGTCTGTTCACAACCTCAACTGATTTAAATATGTTTTTTGTGTGCATAATGTATATAAAATTTTCAATATTCAATATTGAAAAAAAAAAGTTTTCATACATATACTTTTATTTTCATCTATTGGGGCCAATAAAATAAAAAAATATGGGTGATTATACAAAAATTGGGCAACTCGTTGTCACCAGACAATTAAACGATGTATAGCTATATTTTTCATATGTTTTTTATTTTATTCCAAAACAACTAAATGCCTTTTATTCGGTCACTCACTTTCAGCTTTTCATTTTAATTACAAGTTTGTAATTTTCTACAATATAGTCTCAAAACGTCAGTACTTTGGCATGTCACCATCCCAAAAACTCGCAACAAAGTGGCTGTGTATTGAATACTACCATTAATTTAAACAAACTTACTATTTCACTATTATCTATGAAGTAGTTTACAATGTATATTTCAGCTTTTATAATATAATATTGTTACTGTTGCTGTAAAATTCATAACAAACTTTGTGTTCAGTTTTATTCGTCAGTCCGCTGTGTGCTATTCGAATTCGAATATCCCGCAAAATATTGTCGACTCAAATTAAAATCAGTGTTGAATTTCAACGTTGGTAGTGAAGTTAGCTGGAGGCGATGCCATTTTGCGGCCGCCTTTAATGCGCCAGTGCTAGCGTTGTGTTTGTCATCGAAACACGTGCGGGGCCAGTCAAATTTTCAGTCCTATGGCGAGTCGTTATTATATTATAATACCTGTGTTATGTTTTAATTTATACATAGCTAGTTCTGATTGTTTAAAATGTAGCTTATTGCTTTATCAAAATATCATAATTAACGTTGCTTTTAAAGATAACCTTAAATTCATGTCTTTTTCGTCAGTCCTTTGGCGTCAGTCCTTTGTCTAATATAGAGGCAAAGGTCTGACGTGTCTGCAGAGTACTGATAATTAGCGTGTGTAAGCATGTTTTTTTTACTTATTTCAGATTAAAACATGGGGCCTCCTAAAAAAATATGTCTAAGGATAGGGAACATCTATTAAAAAAGAAAAGAGAAGCCGATTGTTACTTAAGTGAATAAAGACTCAAAATATGTGTCAATGTTAGATTCCAAGAGTGTTCTTCAAAATATGAATAAATTACATACATTTAATATGAAAATGTCTTTTTTGTTAGTCCCCTGGCAGGAAAATTTTGAAAAATCGTAATATCTCAGAAACGACTTCAAAAAGTGACTGGCCCAAACACACACACTATATTTATTATATTAGCTATCTTATATACATAAATTTGTAGGGATATTATTTAAAAACTATCATCAACAAAATATCACTAAAAGTTGCCCAACTTTTGTATATTCACCCATATGTTTAAAAACTGATCTACTTTTCTGGTAGCAAATCGATCGTGCAAGTGTCGCAGTTTTAACCTAACCTAACCTACTTTTCTGATAATTTTGGAATAAAGACAAGTATGAATAGCTATTGAAAGTTTCTAGAATTGTTGTAATAATTTATGATGAAAAACTGTCTGAGATAATTTTCGGTATCTCAATAATCGACTTTTCCATTTTATGGAAACTGTGGTGCCCCCTTGTTTATGCATTTATTTTATTATGCATATTAAAGTTATACCAGATAAAGTTATACTAATTAAAATTATGCTTTTTCATTATTATGCATTTTAAGCAGTATGCCATTTTATAATTATGCATATTGTATGTTATGCATAATATTGTTATGCCAAGTCTGTTATGCGTTTTCAATATATGACAATTAATGTTATGCTATATAAGGGGCACCCAGAAATTGCAGTATATAAGCATGTACCTGACTGTACATTTTTTTTAAATATGTGAAGAAGAAGCGCAGTTGGCCATGTAATGGGCCTTTACAGCAAAACCGGATGGGTGGCTTCAAGCCTTTAAAGATAGTTAGGTACTTATTTAAAAATATATATTACGAGTATGTCGGAAATAGTTGTTTGTACCTACTCATCCAAACAGAAAAAATCTAAATGACACAATCTCGCATTAGTGACAGGATAATCCGTAAAAGCGTCACTTTCCGGGTATTAGTAGAGTTCTGACAGTTCGGACTTTTAATACGAAGGTAAGTAAGTATCTACTTAAGAAAGATTAGACAGTCAGCCCCTTGATTATGTAACGCACTTGGTTTTAATGCGATACCAATTGGCATGCTTCAAAACAGGCCTTTGATCATATAACACACTTGGTTAGAACCATATAATATACCAATTGGTACCTACGCTTCAAAATGCCAAACCAATTACTTTCGCAATTCATGACGCTGAGATTGCCTTTAAAACAATTGAATTGATTTGATGAGTACATTTTATATGCGAATCTGTCAACATAGCTCAAAATTGTAGTTAAAAAAATAATCATAGTTTTTAGGGTTCCTTAAAAAGGGACCCTATTACTGAGACTACGCTGTCCGTCCGTCTGTCACCAGGCTGTATCTCATGAACAGTGCTAATTAGGCAATTGAAATTTCCCCAGATGATGTATTTCTATTGCAACTATTAGATAACAATAAGCAATATAAAACAGAATAAAAGAAATAGTTAAACGGGGTTCCCATACAACAGACATATTTTTTGTTCCATTTTTATAGATAAAGGTACGGAACCCTTCGAGCACTTGGTTCAGAACATATGACGAATTTCAGATTACTTTTAGTGTTAGACTATTGTCAACATAGACGTGCTACGAATATGGGAACTGTAATCGAAAGCTCAGCAAATAATAGGTAAAATACGCTAGTTGAATCCGATATAGTTGTTTCATTCCAAACCAGATTGGGTTAAAATTGAAATTGACATTATTAATAATTTCTGATGCTTTCGCGGTTATTACACATTTGTACATTATTAATTGCTTCTGATCTCGGTTCAGCGGTTTAACCGTGAAAGGTCACATGTCTGTATGTATGTATAGACATCCAGAATTACAATAACGCGTAATATTTTGGGCATCAATATTGTAACGAAATTCAATAAACATACCTACTTAATGCCTTCAAAATCTTAATATATTTATGGTATCTACATAAAAACTTGGTTACTAAGTTCTGGCAGTGACTAATTTTTATATATATATATATATATATATAAATCTTCTGTACCTGTGTTAGTCCTCCTAAACGGCTGGACTGATTTTGATGAATTTTTTTATGTGTATTCCAGGGGGTTTGAGGATGGTTTACATTTGGGACGTGGTACAGGACAACGTCTGTCGGATCCGCTAGTTGTGCATAAAATACAAATAAAATATATAGATATAAGTACCAACTCACCACGGGTGTTTAAGATGTTTCATCTGTGAGCGGGAACTATTTAATTTGATTAAACATCCGCATCTGCAAAAAAAAACGTAGGTACCTTATATGTTTATCAAATCTTCAAATTCTGATATGGAAAAATATCAATGTTTTGAACACGAATACATTATGTACCTACATGAGTCTTGAATGTTATCTATAGGTACTAATATTATAAAGATGAAGAGTTTGTTTGTATGTTTGTTTGTTTGTTTGAACGCGCTAATCTCAGGAACTACTGGTTCGAATTGAAAAAATCTTTTGTTGGATAGACCATTTATCGAGGAAGGCTTTAGGCTATATAACATCACGCTGCGACCAATAGGAGCGAAGAAACAGTGGAAAATGTGTAAAAAACGGGGAAAATATGAAGCCTTATGAAGAATTACTATTCCACTGGGACGAAGTCGCGGGCACAGCTAGTGTATTTATAAGTTTTGCTTACTGTGGGTCTGGGTAAATTTGTGTGAATTGTCTAAAGACATTATTACTATTACACATCTGGTACTTTTGAATTCCGTAATAGCATCTGCGGATGTCAAAAAATCCGTAGGTATCTTCAATACCCCAGCTAGCACAAGAAAATAGAAGTTGGTCCTTAGTTTAATCTATTCTAGCCAAACTTAATCTTATAAAGGATTAAGGTATTTCTCTGAATAGAAACCCAAGACTTTTAAACCCAATAGAAAACAACTAATCCGGTTCTTAACTCTGCACTCTGAGTACAATATGTAAGGGATTTTTAGACTGGATTAAAACTCCGTTTGTCCGTCCATCCATATTAACCAGGCTGTCTCATGAATTTATAGATAACTAGCTTTTGCCTGCGACTCCGTCCATGTATTGCAATTTTCTAGTTTTGAAAATGGTGATACTTTTATACAACATTTCATCCCCCCTTTTAACCCCTTACAACCTTTCGCATTTAAAAGTATGTCCTTTTTCAGGCTCTAGATTATCTGTGTACCAAATTGCATTTAAATCGGCCAGTAATTTAAGTGTGAAAGCGAGACAGAGAGAGTTACTTTCGCATTTATAATATTAGTTAGAATTAGGATGGTACGGAACCCTTTGTGCGCGAGTTTATTGATGAATGACAGCTCGCTTTCCGGAAATAACGTTAAGTTACTAATTCATTTTAGTCGTAAGTAAATAGATACACACTTTCTATTTATAGAAAAGCTAACAGAACGTAGTTTACGTGAAATATTAAAGTTTTGTATTTGTTACGTATACGACATACGTAGACTAGCTGTCCGCCCCGGCTTTGCACGGATCATCTTTTTTTATACACTATGTCACTCGGGAATAGTGTACCTTTCATACAGTGAAAGTATTTTTCAAATCGGTCCAGTCGTTTGGGAGCATATTCAATGCAAACAAACAAACCTTTCCTCTTTATAATATTAGTATCTATAGATATACTTTTAAAAAATTGGTTACTGTTATTAACCCATTCAGCGCTGATCACGACACGTTGTCGTGACTTCGGAATGTCGTCCAGTTCCTGATCACGACACGTTGTCGTGACTTCGGAATGTCTTCCAGGTCCTGATCACGACACGTTGTCGTGACTTCGGAATGTCTTCCAGGTTCTGATCACGAAAACACGTCGTTAAGTGCTTTTGCTATGTAACTCGTAAAAGATACCTTTATATTTAAAACAAACTTTTGACCTTACATCTAAATTTTAAGTGTGAAGATGTAACAGAGATACGTACATATTTTATAACTAGCTGTGCCCGCGACTTCGTCCCCGTGGAATAGTAATTCTTCATAAGGCTTCATATTTTCCCCGTTTTTTACACATTTTCCACTGTTTCTTCGCTCCTATTGGTTGCAGCGTGATGTTATATATATTCGAACCAGTAGTTCCTGAGATTAGCGCGTTCAAACAAACAAACAAACTCTTCAGCTTTATAATATTAGTATAGATATGATTATAAATGTCATTTATTTCTTACTAGAATGTAGATTTTTCAGGTTGTGTCTCCTTTTATAACGAATCAACAGAATATTAGACGGAATCGGCAACAAAACAACTTTATTTGTAACTAACTTAATAGCGGTACCTACACATCAAAATCATGAATATGAAAATTAATTGACGTGAACTATGAACAGAACAAGTTTAAACAAACAACTGCTAACATACAACTTTGAGGAAAATTGTACAAATGTAATGACAAGTTCCTAATAGTGGGGTTTAATTGAAAAAGGGTATAAGTGTAATACTGCATCGAAGGACTTACACCCTCTTTAGAATATTGCTTAAATATTCAGGAAACATATTATTATCGTACCAATGTTAATTTGCAGTTAGTGAAAATACAAATAGCTTTAACTTCATACCAAACTTTACTGTAACACTCGAGTTTAACTAAACTAGAGTGAAAAGTTATCTTTGCATTTACATATCAATGTTGCTATAAAAATAATCGATCCAAGATCTACTTCAAATAAGGTTGAATTTTGTAGTAAGCGTAGGTATAGGTATTTTGGTTTTCATAACTATTATGAATTCTTCGGCCCGCGACTTGTCCGCGTGGAACTATCCTCCTTTTTGGCAGTCGGTTAAAAAGTAGCCTATGTCCTTTCTCAGGCTTTCTTTGTACCAAATTTCATTTAAATCGGCCCAGTAGTTTAAGCGTGAAGGCGTAACAGACAGACAGGAGTTACTTTCGCATTTATAATATTAGTAGGGATCATGAAACACACATAAAACACTTCTTTAGGTTTGTTATATATATTGGAATGAAACAACTATTAACGGATTTAACTCGCGTATTTTTATTTTATTTTATTTGCTGACGTTTCGGATTCTTTACAGTTTCCATAATCGTAGCACGACTGAGCTGACAATAGTCTAACGCTAAATAATAGTTGTTTCATTCCAATGTGTAATAACCGCGAAGGCATCAGAAATTATTATTGTTACATATATTTGTGTGGTGTTATGTTATCACACACGAAACATTACAGAAATTTAGATGAGTTTTGGTACTTAGGCGTAGATAATTTTGAGAAATGTCTATTTTTAACCCCGATCTCAGACAAATTAAATTCCACAGCGAGTCACAACTTTTATTTAATAAAACGAAATGTTTCCGACACTGAATACCCTCTTTTAAAAGCCTTTAAAGTAGTCTTTAAAACCTTTTTAATGACGGCAATTTCACCGTCATCCTTGACAGTGATGGATGGAAAACCAATAGTAAACAGACTTTATCAGGGAAATCACAGACATGACGATACGGAGGCTTATCATCAATGATTAAGATTGATGATGGGTAAAGATCATTACAAGCACCTAACATAACATTATTCAAATGAAATAGTATTGAACGGGTTATCAATGAACTATAGTAGGCATGCCGCGACACTGCGATTTTGTAGCATTTTACAGTTGCAACTTTTTAAAAATGTCATATTGTGATGAAACTGTCATGATTCAGTCGCGCGACTTTGCTAACAAGCTTCTGCCCGCGACATCGTGCGCACGATAAGTACTTACCTACTTTAAATAATATCGTTTTAATATCCCTACTAATATTATAAATGCGAAAGTAACTCTGTCTGTCTGTCTGTCTGTCTGTCTGTTACGCTTTCACGCTAAAACTACTGGACCGATTTAAATGAAATTTGGCACAAAGAAAGTCTGAAGCCTGAGAAAGGACATAGGCTACTTTTTAACCGACTGCAAAAAAGGAGGAGTTCCACGCGGACGAAGTCGCGGGAAGAAGCTAGTAGCCTATATGTTATTCTCATTTGTAAGCTTTGTTATTAAGTTTCATCAAAACCCATTATGCAAGTTTTGCGTGAAAGAGTTATAAACATACCTACATCCGTTAATTCTTACAAACTTTCGCGCTTATAATTTTAGTACTTACGTTAAAAAGGTACGGTTGTAAATTTAATTTAAAATAACTTGAAGTACTTGCCCACGCACTTGTGAAGATTTTACGGCCATTGAATAAGCACCCAATGGAATTAAGTCGTAATTCGTAAGTATTTTAACTGTCACTTATGTCTTTCTATCACGAATGATACGAATTATTAATTAATTTAATCTCAACTTCAAGATCTAATGTACTTACCTCTTCCAAAACGGGTCTGGAGCGAAAATTCGTTACCGAAAACTCATTAAGAACACAATAATGTTGGGCTTAATTAATAAAAATTCTCCTATCATCTGTCATTAGGTGGGGTCCGTTATTTAACAAAATGTACGAAATATTATCAACATTTTCTTTAATACAGTATGGATAAAAGGAACTAGCGGTCCGATTGTTTCGTCAAAGATAATAATAATTATGTCAAAGTCTTCTATCACATACAGCCACCACTTTTTATATTAGATACTTACCTAGTAAAAATTAATTCAGATCAAAAGTTGTACAGGATTTTTGTATAAATTTTCCTATATACAAACTTTGTAACGATAACAAAGATAAAGAAGAAATAATTACATACTTTGGTGCAGTCGATCGAAAATTTTGTGCGTACATGCATTTCGGTGGTTCGTTTACATTTATATAGATAGGTAAGTAATGCCAAAAAATGACGACGACAGTCGCTGGGGTTGTGTAGATCCTTAGGGGAATTCTACGACCAGTTGTGAAATAATAATGAATGATAAAAATAGTTGGCCACATTATATACAACGAATTCAGGGTAACACTTGAAGATTTTCTCGCGCGAGACAGCGTTTATTTTGCCACTGTCATACTCTTTACTCGCTCGAGATATCGTCTATACTGTCACTGTCATACGGCATACACTTGTAATATGTGAAGGAGTAATATTGACACATGCTTTCAAGCGCGACATAAACCTTGGCCTCTAAATAAGCGACGCAAGGCATTTTTGTATTAGCCCTCCAGAAATCACAAGTAGAGGTACCTACTATACCTAGTTCGTAAAGTATAAGAACACTTTGAAACAAGAAAATTTCTCACTAGAGAAACTTAATACAATTTACATTTTGACCTTTTCACTTAAATTTAACCTTGTCCTTAAGACAGAAAATAAACAAAGAAAACACCCGAGTCACTCAAGAAAGGAATACACTGAAATTTGTAAGTTTACTCGACACATCAAGGGTACAGTTTATCTGAGCAATAACTAAGCAATGTTTACTATCACGCTTGGAAATAAACATCATTTATATAACATCTGCCCGTTCTTTGTTTATATAAATAGAAAATAGTGTTCGAGACATTGACAATGAGCAAAATCAGTCCCTACTTACAGCATTCTTAAGACTACTTTATTTTTCCCTTTAAAAAACTTGTAACGTGCTTTAAAGTATTGGGACTTGGGCACAGTTATAGGATCAATTACTCCTATATCTATTTTATAATTAACTTGTTAATAAGTCTTATTACTTACTTAAGCGCGCAAGGACATTATTAGTAATTCTAGACATATTTTTATAGGTCTACTTGGCTTGTGGGGTTTTGAACAGAAAACTGGATTTGATGGCTTTTTGGTATAGTGGTCGGTATTTATGAGACCGAAGGTTATGGTTTCGAATCTTGTTGAGGGCAGGTGTAAACAATACATACCCGTAAAAGGTATCTAGATCAATCGTTGTGAACCATTCAAAGCTATTTATTTATCTAAGGCCCAGTAAAAATATTCTTGTGAACTGAGAAGTGCGTGAATAGTACACGATCTATAAGCCAGCTTTCTGTGGGATTCATTGTTCGAACCACATTCAATTTCCATTTAATATGTTCTTGTATTATTAGAGAAATGACGACTGGGTAAAGAAAACGAAATTTTTATTTAATCCGTCAGTTAGATTAGAAAAAAATATTGGACACGTATTTTTTCTTATTTCAGAAACTAGCTGCCCGCCCCGGCTTCGCCCGGACCCCTTTTTTTATAGCCTATGTCACTCGGTAATAGTGTATTTTCAGCAGTGAAAGAATTTTTCTAATCGTTCCTTTCGTTTAGGAGATTATTCAATCCAAACAAAAAACAAACAAACAAACAAACCTTTCTTGTTTATAATATTAGTATTGAAATACAAAGATTAGGCTTTCTGACGTCATGAGCACACAGTATGCAAACACAAGTGCGGAAGAAACACATGTGTACACATATTAATATACAGTGTGTGTGGATATGTTGCAAACATATATATGTTTCCGGAAGACGGGAAGGTTTCTGAGATATACTTCTGAAGGCTCGAGTGGGAAATGAGTTTGGAACGGAGGCTTACACGGAACCAACGGCGGAAGGGGATGTCAAACGTTTTCCACATTCAACGAAATAATTTGAAATTAATTTCTGTAATATTTATTTTTGACAGAAGCATATCTGAAGGTTCACTGTAATATGATTTGATTATTTTTGGTAAGACAGATGACACTGTCCCTATTTGGGGACATCAAAGAAATATTTACTTAATTATATTATTTTTTTACCAATAGGGCATGAAAAGGACAAGTCTATATAAAAATTTAACAAACCCCCGACATAAAAACCTAAAAGCCCTTTAAAAAGTATAACAATAATAAAAACTTAAGTAATATTAGTTACCTAAATATTAATATTTCTACAAAGAAAACGTCATGTCGGGGGGACCTCTTCTCATTTAGTTACTTAATACCTACAATCAACCTAAACCTACGGTCCCCCCGACATGAAGTTTTCTTTGTAGAAATATTAATATTTAGGTAACTAATATTACTTAAGTTTTTATTATTGTTATACTTTTTAAAGGGCTTTTAGGTTTTTATGTCGGGGGTTTGTTAAATTTTTAATTTATTTTTTTATTTCATACTTTTTGTAATTAGGTATCTACTACATACATTATTATTTTTAACTAATTTCCATTTCACATGGAATTTTGTAATGTATATGTTATCCTCTTACATTTAATACCTCACTCGGGTACATTTGTCGACATTGGGTTTACCATTTACACTTTTACTTCCCATAATTTTTGAACTACTCAACCGATTTTCATTACAATTTCAATTTTGTAATCTACACGTAATCCTCTTTCATTTGATACCCCACTTGAGTATATTTGTAGACATTTGGTTTTCCATCCCCACTTTGACACCCTATATTTTTTGAACGACTCAACCGATTTTTATTATAATTTCCATTTTGTAATGTACACGTGATCCTCTTTCATTTGATACCCCACACGAGTATGTTTGTAGACTTTTATTTTTACATCCCCTCTTTCACCCCCCCTAATTATTAAACTATTCAGCAGATTTTCATCAAACATAGCTAAGAACACTCCCGACATATACAGCTTTCAAACAAAAAAAACAGAATCAAAATCGGTTCATGCGTTAGGGAGCTATGATGCCACAGACAGACACACACACACACACACACACACACACAGACAGACAGACACGTCAAACTTATAACACCCCGTCGTTTTTTCGTCGGGGGTTAAAAAATACAGACCTATTACATCAGGCAGCTCACAAGTTGTACAAAGGTTTTATAAGGCCCACTCTTATACAACCCATATAACACAACGATAGCTTTTCAATGCATCAGTCTATTGTTTAAAAAATAATATTCTAATTTCTGATGCCATGAAACAACCAAAACTATAATTTTAGAAATAGACTATCGTCAACTCTCTCGTCAATCGAATTGTAAAGTTTTCGAAACAGCAAATAAAATAAAAGTTATATAACTTTAAACGATCCTTAACTTAAAGACGAAATCTGCTTAATTCATTTGAGTTCATAATTTAATAATTTCTGATGCCTTCGCGGTTATTACACATGAATGAAACAACTATTAACGGATTTAACTCTAGTATTTTTATTTTATTTTATTTGTTGACGTTTCGGATTCTTTACAGTTTCCAAAATCGTAGCACAACTGAGCTGACAATAGTCTAACGCTAAAGTCATTGGAGTTACCTAATATCGACATAGTTACCCAACAAGATTTAATGGAAAATAATTGTAGAAATTATGGATTACCCGCTGACATGCTAACAGGGTCAAGGACGAGCGAAGTAAGAATTGAAGACAACCAGTTACGTAGCTAATAAGAAAGTAATTCATTATAATCGACTTAGCGACGCAAAGTTATAGATCAGACTTGTGGAGTATCGTGTGTTAATTACTAGATGGAAAACCGGTTCAAGCTCAAAAAGATATGTTTCATAATAAGTCAAATTGTTTTAAAGAAATAAGAAAAATCGTTTAAAAAATAATGTTAATTGTTTACTGAATAAGTTTAATTGTTTGACGAATAAACTAAATTGTTTAACAAATAAATTAGATTATAATATAACAAATACGTAAAATTTTGACAACGTCAACTACTTAAATTCGTTCACCCGGCACCATCTTGAATTTTACATAATGATATTTACTATCGGAGAAAATGTACATGGAAATAAACATAGAAATAATCAGTTCTGTTCATATATTTTTTATTAACATTTACACAATGGTAACCTACGTCTATTTACTTTTGTGACACGTGACTTCTAATTTCTCTTCGGCAGACCTTTCATTTGAAGCCAAAATGGTGCCAACGTACGATTTTGTGTCACTACGTCAGTATGTATTGTCAACGTGAAAATTTAACAGTCTAAAAATAGGTACTTTGTTTTAGTTTGGTTGGTATATGAAGAAGGCATCTCCCATAAATTATAAGTTAAAAATTATAAGTTAATTAAATACATATTATTATTATTATTATCCACCTGTTAAAATCAATAGGTACTAAGATATACTTACCTAACATTCTAATCTCAAATTACCAGAACTGACTTTAACATTTGACATTTTTTGCGTTTTATTTTATTTGCTAACAAAACTTTACAGTTCCCATATTCGTAGCATGAGTGAGCTGAACTATAGGTAAAGTTTTCGAAATTTGACTCACGCATTTTATTTTATTTGCTGACGTTTCATAAAAATTTCAGTTCCCGTTGTAGCACGACTGAGCTGACGATAGTTTAACGCTAAAAACGTCAGCAAATAAAACAAAATACGCGAGGTAATTTCATTTTTCAATGTGTAATGAATGGTTATTGATTAGTACACATTGGAATGCTAAGGCATCAGAAATTGTGACTTTGTTAAACGCACGCTAATTACCTTTTGGCATTATAACACAGACGTTTATAATTATGTATCCACACCAGCAGAGCCGTGTTTATAAGCTATTATAATACTGTCGCTTTACCTAGTGACAGTAAAGACGTGGCACACCTCGATCGATGAATACCAATATTGACGTTTTCAGAGGCCTTAGTATGAGTTAAATGTGACGGAAACGGAACTATTGACTTTACCGCTTACGTTTCAATAATCTATAAGTACTAATATAATATAATAAAGAGGGAAGGTCTGTTTGTTTGGACTGAATAGGCTCCAAAACAACTGGACCGATTTGAAAAATACTTTCACTGTTGGGAAGCTACACTATACCCGAGTGACATAGGCTGGGAAGGGACCTGTGCGAAGCCGGGGCGCACAGCTAGTTATATATATCACAAATTTTTACGACAGAACTGAGTTGCGAGACTTGATTTTTTAACATAGGCATTTTTTGCTGAGTAGTTTTTATATATGTCCTATATGCATAAATAATTTTGTAATTCCATATCACTACATAGTATAAGACAAAGTGGCTTCCGCTGTCTGTCCGTCCTCATATTATTATACTAGCTGTGCCCGCGACTTCGTCCGCGTGGAATTTAAGAACTGGGACATAAGTATGGATAATTAAAGATTTTTTTCTAAAATGAGTTACTCTTTATTACAAGCTATCTGCCAGTGAAAGTCCCGTCCAAATCAGTCCAGCTGTTCTATAGATTAGCCGGAACACACAGATAGACAGACAAATAATATAAAAAATATAATATAGGTATGTATTTAATATTTCAAATGTAAATTATAAAATGTCTTTATAAACCACATTAACAGCTTTTCCTTCTGGGGCTAATATGAAAATGTTATCCGCATTACTAACCCGCGAGCAAGCCACGTATAGTTGGCCGTGTGAAAAACAATTCGACCTGAGATCAACTCCAACAGCCTTTAGCGTCTGCCCCTGAGACTTGTTAATTGTCATAGCAAAGCAAACGGACACTGGAATTTGTGTCCGTTTGAATTGGAATGGGAAATTGTTGGAGATGATTGGTATTCGTGGTATGTATACAGTTTCACCTGCACTACATCCAGTAAGAATCTCAGCTTCGATTAAGTTTCTTTGTAAAGAAGTTACTCTAAGTCGGGTTCCATTGCACAATTTAGGCGGAGTAAGATTTCTCAATAGCGATGCGTTGTAAGCGTTTCGTCTGGGCATTTTTAAAATCAAAGCAAATACATACAATAATACATATATTTTTTATTATTTCAATAAATCTACGTCTACGTAGGCAATATTTATTTATATTATATCCGATATTTTTCAACTAATTCACAAAGCAAGTTCAGAGTCCGTATTTTCATATCCAAGTATAACATCAAAATCATCAACTAACCGAATCGCAAGACAAACAAAATTAAATAGTTTTAAACGACCAGTTTGTATTTAAGTATACTTTTCAGAGAAAAAGCTATAGCGCGTTTTAATTGCCTTGAGGCGCCATCTAGTACTATATTATGTAACTATAAAATCTCCTATAGAAAAATTACCTTTAAACTTTAAAAGACGATAGCTTTTTTATTTGACATCCGATTTTGATGAAACAAAGCCTATATGTTGCTCAGGGAAGAGCTTAATCTATTAGTGAAAGCCGCGTCAAAATCTGTTCAGTAGTTTTCAAGATTAGCGAATACATACAGACAGACAGACAGACAGACAGACAGAAAAGAAAATCTAAAAAATCATTTTTGTGTTCTGTTACTCTTTTATTATTGCCCACACCCATTTTTTGTTAAAAATTTCAATTGTACAGACACGCGGTTTCTACTGTTTTATTATATGTAAGATTATGCTTACATCTTTAACACTACGAAATGGATTTTGAAGATGTTTTTTTTTTAATTAATAAAGTGATTCAAGAGGAAGTTTAGGTTAGGTTAGGCTAGTAAATTATATGAGACGACTAAGTTAATTGCAAAATAATCAAAATTGACTTGACTTGGAAGAATCCTAATAAAGAACCTTACAATTATATTTTGCGTTGGATGACACCGTAAATGAACACTACGACAATATAGGATGGATTCCGCTTCTCAAGTGTCTTGTTTTCTGTGTTAATATTATTTACATCGCAAAGTGCTGAAATGAGTTTGGTTTCAATGAATAATTAGAATTTCCTTTTGGCAGCGGGAAGCCAGAGTATCGTATTGTATGATTAATAGACGGTAAGGCTGGTTCTACCATCGAATAATAATGAAGTTATTTATTTTTGGAATACTACTATTACTCCGCGACATTTTGGTCGAGTATTTACTATTACTAGTAAAAAGTCTTATTCTATCGACGTTTATTGGTTACTACGTAAAACAAAGATCATAAACAAATTATAAGAAAACAATACTAACAAACAGGGTTCGCCGACAACTTTCTTCAAATTATTAATGAAATAATTATTTATAAAGAACTATCAAATTTGGACATCACTTATCCTTAAATAACCTAGTTAATTACAAATCAAATTTACAATACTTAACTTAATTTTCAAACACGTAGATATCTTACTTGGTACTTTTTATTTCCCTAAAAGACGTTAAATTCATTTTAATTTAAGGACGTTATTCAATTATATCAAATTGGAAAACTATTTCAATATTTAAAAAATTTAGCAATTCGATGTTTTTTTTATAAAAGCGCGCACGAGACCGGTCTAATTAAAATGTTTAAATAAAAAAACTAAAACAAGAACCAAGAACCGTGAATGAGTATAAGGGAAAGTGAGTGGGAAGATAAATTAAAATTCTAATAGGAAATATGAGAATAAGTAGTTTTATTTGAAGAAAACAGCGCCATTTCAATATTAAAAGTCGCACTGATGGTTTAAAAATAGCTCAACATTGCGCGTGTTTTTTCAACTTTCCTGAGCATGCCCTTTGATCAGTGTTATTTATATTTCTAGCGTATATTGAAGATGATAAAATATTTATTATGTTATTATACTAGCGACCCACCCGGCTTCACGCTGGTGCTATTAACCTTTATCTTGAATCACTCTATCTATTAAAAAAAACAGATTGCGAACGTTTCGAAAATAAAATAAAAAACCAACGCGAGTTAAATCCATTAAGTATAATTGCTTCATTCCACTTCAAAAGTGTTTTAAAAATAAATAACTCAAAAATGTTAAAAATCTAGATTTAAACATTGGAATGAAACTGACGTTTCGGATTCTTTACAGTTTCCATAATCGTAGCACGACTGAGCTTTAGCGTTAGACTATTGTCAGCTCAGTCGTGCTACGATTATGGAAACTGTAAAGAATCCGAAACGTCAGCTAATAAAATAAAATAAAAATACGCGAGATAAATCCGTTAATAGTCATTCCAATGTGTAATAACCGCGAAGGCATCAGAAATTATTATCTAGATTTAAAATTAATTTTTACCATTAGGTACGCACGGGTACAATAAAGTGCTCCTTAATTCTCAAAAAGACATAATTTTTAAGATATTTGTTTTTATTACTTCGCTTGCAAAATGTCTTAGCAGCTTGTAACCAAAATAAAACGTACAAAAGGAACCAAAAACCTAAGACCTATTAAAAGACGTTATCCTACTTTATAAAAACATGGAGGCTTGAAACAACTGTAAAGCAAGCTCGAACGAATCAAAACAAAAACTTCATTTATTATGCAACGGGAAGAATAATTAATGCCCCGGGAACGCATAATGACTGTTGATATCAAGTAAGGAAAACATGACAACGTATTTCTGTCTCCACGTAAACAAGACTTTTAAATTTTGTTTGTACCAAATCAGGTACTTACATTAATTTGTTAGAGTCATCTAAGCCTGCTGCGAATATGGAAACTGTACAGTTTTTGAAATGTCTGCAAAATAATATTGTTGGTGAGTGGACTGAGAGAATGGACTGTAATGAAAGCAATAGGTTTAGGAACAATAGAGGAATTTAATAGGTAACTTTACAACGAACAATACAACACAATATAACAACACAACTTAACCAAATCAAACTAACAAACTAAGTGACAATTATAAAAACAATCGATATATAAAAAAGGGCAATAGCCAATAAAAGTAAAACTATAAAACTATATACACACACAGCATCCTAGGAGTTCGCAACAAATATTATACACCAATTTAGCTAACTAAATAAAAAATATCTGTTAGTAAATAGGCCTTAAAAACTTTTTTACTTAGCTATATATCACCGCATGTTCCAACATTGTTACAAAAACTTTACAAAAAACAATATATAAACCTTCCCAATAACAGTTTTTGTCTCCAACATTCTCGATGTCGATACATGTACAGTCAGCCATAGTTGTTAGCACACACGGGCGGTCACATAACTCCGGAACTGACTGTACATTGTTCGTATTCCAGTCGGAGGACTTATTTGATTACTATGCGCGAGTAAACAGACATTTCACCTTGATGTTTGTCTACTCGTGGATGTAATGTGAACGTACTGCAATAAAAACTCGAAATAAGAACGATAATTAATGATTTTTGTACCAAGACAAGAGTAGAAAAATCGAGACCTCAGTGGGACTTGAACCCACACCACCACACAAAAAACTGTTCTGTCGTGCTACGATTATGGAATATAAAAGGCTCCAAAACGTTAGCCTATAGGTCAGGGTTTCTTAACCTTTTTGCAGTCACGGACCACTTTTACAATTTAAACTATACCACGGACCCCACCCATAAATATTTTTGGAAATAAAAAAAATATATGTTACGATAATATGTTATGTACTAATAAATATGTTTAGACTGACGGACCTACTGCGGACCCCTGACACACAAGCTATGGACCCCTAAGGGGTCCATGGACCCCACGTTAAGAAACCCTGCTATAGGTAAAATAATACGCGAGTTAAACCCGTCTACAGTTGTGTCATTTCAATGTATAATAACCGCTGAAGCATCAGAAGTTATTAAAAAAATAGACTTCAAAAGAAACTATTTATGAGCAAATTTCTTATTACAATTTTTGACTTCTAGCAATAATAATATAAGGTTGCCTTCACGTTTTGAATCATTAATTTTGACTGATTGCACTTATGTTCTCGTTTTATACAATTATCTTAGCATAGTTTTGTGTAGGTACCCAATAAAATATAAATAACTAAATCATTTGGTACCTTGCGGTCTTCCAGCCAGTACCTAACGAAAGACTGAGTAAATGACCTGTAATAAAAAAGTCAAAAATAGAGGCCGTATTTGATGATCTTTTATATTTCATTAAATGCAAATGTAAATGTGTGTCATTATTCTGACAGAGAATATTTTACTTTAATGAAAGTGCTGATTATTATCACTAGCTTCTACTCGCGACTTCGTCTGCGCACGATGAGAACTTTATAAACATAGCCTATATGTTATTCTGATGTATAAGCTATATTATTGTAATGTTTCATCAAAATACATTTAGTAGTTATTGCGTGAAAGAGTACTCACATACTTTTCCAAAAAAATGATCAATGCTAAAATCCAATTTGACATCTTCATTAATTAAATTTAAATAAATAATTAATTATGTATGTGTTTTTAAAGTAATGCTAAATAGGTATCTAGGTCAAATGTTATACATGCCTTACACATAATAATAGTATTTTTGTACGTATGTATGTAGTTACTTATTTATAGATAAAAATATGCCTTTATTAAGGTAATTGCGGCTTTTGGAAGTTTTATACGTAATTATATTAAAATATCTCTATTCTATGCAAGTTCCAAAGTCATTTCAAACAAAAACGATTTTCTCGTATAAGTAGATACTTACTATATGAAACTTTAAATAAATGTACTTTCATCTGTAATAGGCCGTTCACATTACAATATTCAAATTTAATGGAGTTTATAAGTAAGTATTAAACGACCAGACCGATTTTCATCAAACATAGCTAACACATACACACAACACCCCGTTGTTTTTAAGTAGGGGGTTAAAAATAATGTAGGGACAGAAAAAAAACAATCATTTGTAAAATTATTAAAAAACAGTTCTTAAGATACACCTACAATCACTGCATAGTATAAAACAAAATCGCTTTCCATCCCTATATTTGCTTAAATCTTTAAAACAACGCAACGGATTTTGCAGCGGTTTTTTAACAGATAGAGTGATTCAAGAGGAAGATTTATAGCACCCGTGTGAAAACTGGGCCGGTCGCTAGTTACAAATAATGAAATGCATAATTAAGAACTACATCTACCTACTTCATCTATACTAATATTAAAAATGATGAAGGGTTTGTTTTTTTTTTTTGGATTTAATAGGCTCCAAAATTGATGATGATTCGAACAATTCTTTTACTGTTGGGAAGCTACAATATTTCCGAGTGACATAGGTTATAAAAAAAGGGATCCGCGCGAAGCCGGGGCGGACAGCTAGTATAATATATTTTCTTTACTTGTAAATCGTCATTCTGTCGCAATCCCCGTCACGAACTTTCGATATAAACTAATTCCCTCAGTTTTTTCATCAAAAAAACCAATTGAATTCTTTTCCTCGTTCAGGGGTAATCTAACGGAACCCAAATTGTAACAAATGGCGGTTTCTCACGTCACAGACGAAATAGCAAACGGAAAATGGCGTTGAAATAAAATTGGTAACTTTTAGTTCAGTTACAACTTGTAATTTGTTGAGAAACTTTACGTACGTTAACGTCTTTTTCGGTCACAATTAAAATAATATTTTGATGTAAGTACTGAAATAACAGTAGGTATTCGCGTATTTTATTTTATTGACTAACGTAACTAACCTTTACAGTTTCCATAATCGTAGCACGACTGAGTTGACAAAAGTCTAATGCTAAAGTGCACTTTAGCGACTAAAATACGTGAGTTAAATCCGATTATAATTGTTTTATTACATGTAATAACCACGAAGGCATCTGAAATTATTACACTCGCGTTAGACTATAGTCAGTCTTCGAAACGTCAATAAACAAATAAAATACGTGAGTTAAATTCTTTATAAATAATTGTTTCATTCTAACGTTTACTTTTAGTTTTGTTTATTAAAAAAAAATGTTTACTTGTCTGTGTTTGCACTCTTTTCGTGAAATAATATTAATAATGAAATATTTTATTCTACTCTAACTCTGCTAAACTTTTACGCTGACTATTGTCAACTCTTTAAGGGATTGTATTGGCTTTATTATTTACTAGCGGCCCGTCCCGGCTTTGCACGGGGGGACTTAAGATTTGACTAGGACTTAGATACTTTTCCCCCGTTTTTGAAACATTTTCGGTTACTGCTCTGCAACTATAAGACCTAGCGTGATATTATATAGCCTATGTTACTCGGGGATAATGTAGCTTTCCAAAGGTGAAAGAATTTTTGAAATCGGTCCAGTAGTTTCGGAGCCTATTCATTACAAACATACAAACACACAAAAATACAAATCTTTCCTCTTTATAATATTAGTATAGATGTATTTCAAAGTTTCAGTTAAATATACAAAAGTAATGAAACTCTAATATTTTAGAAATATTAAGACTATACTCCTAACTACTACTATTAGAAACGCAAAAGTTTGTAATGGATTCCTGGATGTATGTTTAAAAACTACTGAATTGATTTTGATAAAACTTTACAATAATCTAGCTTATATATCATAATAACATATAGGCTATAATTTGTAACTATATTATGTCAAATACTCTTCGAGCGCACACGAAGTCGCGGACAGAAGCTAGTATAATATGAAGATTATTTCTACTTTCGCTTTGGCTAGTAAACTATGTAGCTGTAAGGCTTCTTTCTAATAAGTACGTGAATTAAATGTAACGCGATTTAATATTGAAGCCATTTCATAATTTAATTAATCATTGTGGATTTAAATTAAATATAGGTACCTACTTGATTTACATATGTCATTAACCAATAATATATATTAGACATTGGGTTTAATCAACTGTAGGTAACTTGTTTAATTGAGTAGATAAATGAAAAGTTGTTATTGCAGTTTATGGGCTTGTTTTGGATTATAATAATATGCTATTTTTTTCGGAGTATCGAACCAAAATATGTTACAGGCTTGAAACGGCGACAGCTTGGTTTAGTGATCATAGCTCCGACAACGAAATCTGTCGTTGCAAGTTCGAATCGTGCTAAGGGCAGATCTCAGTTTGATAAACATGGGCATTTGCTTCAATTGTACGCCACTGTGGTCGATCTTCGGCTGCTTGCATCCAGCTTCTGCCCGCCATCTTAAGAGGATTGTGAACCTGTTAATTTTCATACAAAAGGCGATAACGTTTTAGACCCAGTAAATATAGTTAGATTTTTATAATTTTTGGATATGTTGTAGATATAATGAGAAACTACGTCTGTACGTTTTGATTTTTAAGAAATATTGCTTACGCTAGATCTAAATATAGATTTTTAGATCTATATAGAGATTTTTAAATGCTAATAAATTTTAGCGAAAGCAATATTTCTTAAAAATCAAAACGTACAGACGTAGTTTCTCATTATATCTACAACATATCCAAAAATTATAAAAATCTAACTATATTTACTGGGTGTAAAACGTTATCGCCTTTTGTATGAAAATGAACAGGTTGACAATCCTCTTAAGCAAATCGTCACTCCACCTTGCCTGAGGACGTCCTACACTAAGCTTGCCGAGACGCGGTCTCCCCTCCATAACACGTTTACCCCAACGGTTATCGGTTCGTCGGCTAATATCGCCAGCCCACTGCCACTTTAGCTTGCTAATCCGGTGGGCTATGTCGATGACTCTGGTTCTCTGCCGAATCACCTCATTTTTGATTCGATCGCGCAGAGAAACGCCGAGCATAGCCCTTTTCATAGCCCGCTGAGCGACTTATAATTTGTCCACGTTATTTTTATACGAAACGCATCAATATCCTGAACTGATTTTTATTTACTATTCTCACGTAAAGTCCGAGAAAATGTCGCGTGCGTCCGTCCCTAAATAACCGGCCAATCTTTTATTCATTATACAAATGGGTTTCCTTTATTATCCATTGATTCTTAGCCTTCAGGCGTTATTGCCGGTTACTACGACTGATGTGTTGGCATAAAGCTTTATATTATTTGCTTGTGGCTTAATAAGTATGGGTATGTTGTAATGAAAAAAAGGTGGTTTTATTTTATAGCTGTATTCCAATGTGTTATAACCGTGAAGACATCGGAAATTATAACAGAGACTTGATGATAATAGTTTTACGAAACGCTAGTAACTCCTCCGTTTGATTTACCTACCTATTTGTAATGTAAAATAGTGAATTTATGCTTAGAATGATATATTCTCATATTTTTAAAACACGGAAGTAGTTTAATTTTATATTTTCTAAAATAAGGTTGTTTGCATAATGTAAAATCACTTTAGTGTTAGACTATTGTCCCAGTCGGCTACGAATATGGGAACTGTAACGTTTTCGAAAACTCAGCAACTAAACACCTTCATAACGCTTTCGCTATAAAAAAAATCAGATCTCATGGAGAGGTCATTAACTAGCTTCTACCACGTTTTAATCAAAATTGTAACTTCCCGTTTTATTTTCGTAACATTTTTGAAAATAATGGGTCCTCCAATATATTATTATTGAAACGGGATTATTGTAGAGTAAGTTCCCTTGCGACAGCAGATTGACGTAATAATGCCATGTCTCTCGGGTTTAAGTTATTGGAAAATTAAATGGGTCTTCCTTAAATTAATTTGTATGTGTATAAGTGTAACAAGTGAGATTTATCTCCTAATATTTATATGAGCAATTCTTGAGTGCATACATTATAATATACTTAGATTAAAAGAGAAAGGTTAAGCTAATGGCTGACATATAAGGGTTAGAAACCTAAAGTTTTGCACAGAGGTTCCTTTTATAACGTAGGAGAACATTAAAAAGGATTTTTGAAAATGTACCACGTAAGGGTCCGTTATCGAGTTTTTGTAACGTTTTACCAACGAACAGCATTTCATCACACCAACAGGTGGAATCTTAAAAAATAATGATGTTTGATGATTATTGGAAAAAACGTTTCTAGGTATTTTAGGTCAGCTATAAATTTAAAACACAAAACATTCGTAAATGAGAAGCTTTGGACATTGACATTTGAAAAGTTTCCCCACTTTAGTTAATTAAACGGCGAAGTTTTGTACAGAAACCAATATTTTAAATTACTCGGCGGAAGTTAAAACAAAAATTTCAGTGAATGAAAAGTTTTGAGAACAATTTTTAAGTTCGTAACGAACTTTGTTGTAGAAATGTCTTTGTTACACTGATCCCTCCCACGCCTTTGTGAAGACAGATTTCCAACGAAAATAATTAAGTACTCCTGTTTTAAAAATGTTTACGAACACGTTGAGACGTGTTTTTGTCTTCCATCGTCTACGGCCTGTTGGTTAGCTGGAGCTCAGACTACTAAACGTTACGGGTTCGAATTTCGCTGGGCAAATATCTGTGTAACAAAAATGAACACTTGTACCAGAGTCGTAGATGTTTTATGTAGGTATCCATTGTCTAGTACCCATAGTAGAAACTTAGCTTAATTTGGGACTAGATCAATTGGTGTGAATTATCCAAATATATTAAGCTTATTTGAGTTTTATGCAAAAAAGGCTACTGCTCTCTTAGCGTCTAAGTACCATATATTACTACCAAGTTGATAGTATTTATTAGGGAGTAAACAGTCATACAAGATCTATATGACTGTTTGCTCCCAAATAGCACTGCAGGTCAATAAATCGAGGGGGGGGGAGGCACAGCCCGAACTATGTACTTAGCAGTTCGGGCTCTGCCCAAATATTTGGTCGAACTTTAAACCGTAGGTATCCGAATAAATTTAATTAAAGCTATAAATTTTATTTCCAAATTGCAGTTGAAAACTTTTTTAATAAACTGCCAGTTGCCTGCGTTCCGTAGAAAAAAAAATACATAAAAATTTTCCACTTTCATGAGTTCCGCAAAATATAAAACCACAATAAAAGTGCACTAGCATAGCTTCACGAAACCTGTGTATATGATTGGTTTAAATACTGAAATAAAACGTACAGGATAATCACCTTTAAAACCACACGTCAAGAGGCAGAATCGTGTGAGGTCTAATTTTACTTTTATGCTTTTAACTTTTTTGTGACTGCAGTTTCAAAATGGGAAAATAGGATAGTCTGGCAACTGCGTCAGGTCACATTGTTCTGTTTTGAATTGTTAATTAACCTAGTATTAAAAACGATTAAGTACTACATATTGGAATGAAACAACTGAACACGGATTTAACTCACGTATTTCATTTTATTGGCTGACGTTTCGGATTCTTTACAGTTTCCATAATCGTAGCACGACTGAGCTGACATACTACATATTATTTACCTTAGAACTCAAAATAGTCTTCCCGCGAGATCTACTTCTTACTAAATATTGTCGAAACAGTTAAGTAAATTTCGAAAGAAGACGGTACAGATAGATAAATAGACATATACTTTTGCATTGCTTTTGTTACTTTAAAAGTATACCAAGACCAAAAACCATACCAAACAACAAAAAGGTCGTAGCAAGTTTAATAATGCAAGACATTGTGTGTAGTAAGTTTATGTAATGATACCTTAATAATTATCTACCTGCCTAAATACCTACTTTTACTAACTGTAAGAATCCTTTATAACTTTACCTACGGTAAAACCTTACGTTTTGGGCCGTTTTTTGCTGGTTTTGATGTAGAATGTAGATTGTTCTTTTTCTCACGTTTATCGTGGCCTTTTAAATGAGGAGTCTTTACTAAATAGGTACTTATAAATAAGAGCGGAATAAAATCAATAAACATAAATAAGAACTTACAAAGTTCAAAATAATCTAGATAAAAGAGAGCCAATTAAAACCGACGCCATTTTAATTGATCGGGGTTGCCAGGTGTCTGTCAGTGTTGCACGATATTACACCACCTAATAGACTTATTGATTTTCTATCGGCACGGCTTCTTTGAAGTTTCTGTCTTTAAAAATGTAACAATTTTTCATTTAATTTTAACTCAAAATAGAAGCTTATATTTTCTCGGGACCTACTCTGCATAGAAGTAGACAGCCTGTTGGTCTAATGGTCCGAGAGGCGAGAAGTACGAAACTGAAGGTTCCGGGTTTGAATCCTGTTCTGAATCTGAGTTTTGGATGTATTTATGTATGTTTATCCGTCTGTTGTAGTACCAGCTTTGCAGCTATTCAGACTAAATCAGTCACTATGAATTAGGTACCCAAATAGGTATATTATATAACAACCTCCCTCCTGATCCTTTTTCAAACCTTAAGGAATCATTTCAGTGATGTAAAACTACCCTTTTCCCCCCTAGGAACTCAAACTGTCTTTATAAAGTTCAGACGAATAAAGTATTTTCATTTATAAATTGTCGAAAAATCCTATCGTTTAAATTGAATTGAACTTTGAATTAAATAACAACCTAATTTAGGTAATTCCACGTTTCAACTGTCAGTCCTGTCCTGAATATTGAAGGAATAAGCTACAATAAGACTCAAACTCTATTAATTCTGACATCATTTACAAGCTCAGTGCAACGTTGCATTAAAACGGAATACTTGGTTTAGATTATTTCTTCAATATTTAGAACTATCCATTTGGAATAACCCAGGAGTATAATGTTTACAGACATACTTATAATCATTCCAGCCTTCGTGGTTATTACATATAGAAACTATTGCGGATTTAACTCGCGTATTTAATTTTATTTGCTCACGAATGAAAACTCACTTTAGCATAAACTGTCGTCAGCTCAGTCTTGCTACGAATATGGGAAATCCGTTACCTATATGTAGTTGTTTCATAAATATGTGTAATAACCGCAAGAGGCATCAGAAATTACTATTTTTTTGTTTTTTCTTTTGGTTAATATTTATCTATACTAATATAATAAAGAGGAAAAGTTTGTTTGTTTGTTTGGATTAAATAGGCTACTTAACGACTGGAGCGATTTGAGAAATTCTTTCACTGTTGGGAAGCTACGTTCATCCTGAGTGACATAGGCTATAGAATATTTTGAAAAAAATAGGGATCCGTTCGAAGCCGGTGCGAACCGCTAGTTTACTATAAAGGTGCACATAATATATTATGTAATACAAAACGTGTTGCTCTTACCTTTAATATTTAGAACAATTGACTGATGACGGTTGGAATCACCCAATAGGATCACCCTTCACCCATTTGTATTCATTACCTAAATAGCTAGTCGTCAATTGTTCATAATTTAATAGGAATCAATTGAAGGGAGATTGAATATTCAGACTAGATTTCCATATTAGTACCCAGCAAATCTACTGTAACGATTCCAATTTGAACTGACGTGATAAATTAATTGGGACTTGGCGGTGTGTTTTGATTCGATTAGTAAAACTATTAATGATGCTTACGACGCTCACATTAACAATTTAAAGTTTTAAGGAGATAGAATGAGTTGGTCCTTTTTGGGAATAAATTATTTAATTAAATTTAACCGTATTTTATTTAATTTGCAGACGTATAATCACTATTCTAGGCTTTGAAGCGTCCCATCAGGAGGCTCGCCACCCGTCCGGTTTTGCAGTAAAGGTTCATTAGCTGGCCAACTTTGCTTCAGTATCTAGTCCGAAAAAAAGATGTTTCGAAAAATTTACAGTCTCCTTATTTGTAGCCAATTGAGTTGTCGATAATTTTAAGCATAATTTAGAAATTTTAATCTTTAACTGTTCCTTTAAAAAAAATCAAACTTGGGTCATATTTTAAATCTTACATTCCTTTTGAATCTTAAAATTAATTCCAAATAGGTAATCCTAAATAATAAGAAAATAAATGTATTAATTTTCTTCCTGCTGAGTTTCTTGCGTTTCTTAACAGCAATGATAGTCTTTGGTTGATAAAAGTAATTTAATAATAAATAATAAATTTATATCATCCCAATATACCTAACAGGCTTTACGACAATGTCTTTCGGAAAATCACTACGTGATAAACAAAATGACAAATTCCAGTAAAAGTTTTTTTTATCAAATTCCAAAAAGCTTATCCGCCCACATTGTAAGGTTATTAAAACGTACCGATCCGTAAATTTAATTACATAGTTACATATAACGTTATAAAAATACGTGGGTGGTTACGACTCGGTCGTATCAACCTGCAATTTTCCTGTCAGATAACAAGCGAGGCGATAGCTCAAGATTTATTGGATTATACCCCGATCTGATTATTATAGGTCTTACTGACTGCATGTTGATTAGCTAAGCCCCTAAGCTGCATACATGTTCTATATACGCTGTACAAAGGTTTATACGACCTACATATATTATTTCTGATGCCTTCGCGGTTGTTACGCGAAGGCATCAAAAATCCCTACTAATATTATAAATGCGAAAGTAACTCTGTCTGTCTGTTACGCTTTCACGCTAAAACTACTGGACCGATTTAAATGAAATTTGGTACAAAGAAAGTCTGGAGCCTGAGAAAGGACATAGGCTACTTTTTAACCGACTGCAAAAAAGGAGGAGTTCCACGCGGACGAAGTCGCGGGCAGAAGCTAGTCTTATATATAAAATTCTCGTGTCACAGTTTTCGTTCCCATACTCCTCTGAAACGGCTTGACCGATTCTCATGAAATTTTGTGAGCGTATTGATTAGGTCTGAGAATCGGCCAACATCTATTTTTCAAACACCTTATTGATAAGGGTTGTCCACCCTTAACATTTTTTTGCCGGGCGGGACGAAATCTGTCGGGACCGCTAGTAATATTTATATTAGGTATACTAGCTTCTGCCCGCAACTTCGTTCGCGTGGAACTCCTCCTTTTTTGCAGTCGGTTAAAAAGTAGCCTATGTCCTTTCTCAGGCTCCAGACTTTCTTTGTACCAAATTTCATTAAAATCGGTCCAGTACACGGTGGTTCCGCCATAGGTCATAAGTCTGAAAACTCATTAGTCCCTATACAATAACCAATGACGGCCCTCGATAGACCGATAAATGACCTACTCAAATATATATAGAAAGTCAGTATTTTATATGATTTTCGGTCTATATTTAACCGACAAAGTGAACACATTCGTAATAAGGGCAACGGCTCTTATCAGCGACTCATCGGACAACTAATTATTAAGTGTGATTTTTCGAAAGTCTATGCAGTCGTGGTTATTTTTAGAACATGGATATTCAAGAAAAGGGTAAGTTCAATACTTTTTCACATATCTTGTAATATTTAATATTCGGTTTTTGAAACTGACGACCCTCTACGCCATGCATCTTTGAATGTAATTTCTTTATTATTTTGTTTAGTTCAACTAGGCCTTACTAAAATGTACATACTACTACAAGTTTCTTTTCTACTTTGTAATAAAGATTTGGCTATATACTTCTGATTACGCATTAATCTAGCTGCGTTTAACTGCGACTGTGGATACCACAGGGCTTCTACGCCTAAATAGTACTCGAGCGTAGCGGGTCTACGAAATTATCTAATTAAGGATTTCGTTTTTTTTACAGGTACTTGCGTCGAATGCTCCTTTCCCATTCCATTATTTGTAATTTAGTGCTTGGCGAAAGGCACAATATAGAAAGAAAAAACCACGTGCTTCAAGTTTTCATGTCTTATTTCGATAATTTTGAAAACATCGACTTCCATGCGTTGGTGCGCCGTATTTTGTTCATATTATGCAACTGATTAGCCTCTTAAAATAGTGGCAAGGAGCAAGTCGAGACTTGTTTCTAAGTATTCAGATTACTTAAATATATTTAAAAGTGTTAAATTGTCAAGATGTGTCAGTGAAACCCAGGAAGCTGCCTGTCTGCCTACCTGCCTGACAAGAATCTGTTTGATTGTTGCGGTACTATTTTAAAAGATTTATCATCTGGCTACAAAAATGGATTGTAAAAAACTTAAGGAATATGCTCTAGAAACCGCAAGGCTATTAGTGCAGGAATATCTGTGGTACAATCTACCCACATCACACATACCCCAAAGTGCTTATTCATGTTTCTGAAGTCATAGAAAAATCTTTATTATCAATCGGGGAACTTTCCGGAGAAGCAGCTGAATCTAACAATAAATATTTAAAGAGTTTTAGAAGACAACATACTCGTAAAATGTTAACTGAATTAACCAACTCGGATTTAATACATAGACAAAAGTGTAAAATCTGATCCTTTGATTACTGGTCTTCGAAAACTTCCCTGTAAGAAAAAAACGCTGTTAACTAATGAAACATTATATTTATTACGAGTTTAAGATATAATTTACATTAACTTATGTCAGTACATAAAAAATGTAAATTGATATTGTGTAATTGTGCATGTTAGAAATGTAATTTATATTAGATTTGTTTATTGCTTTAGTTGTGTGTTTAGAATTATTTTGGTACTGAATTATTATTATTTTATACCATTTATAAATGTTTTAATAATAACAAGTTATTATTTATCATATTACTAATTGATAACATGTTGTAATTATTTATTAAAGTAATTATTGTAGGTATGTCCAAATTAGCTTAGGTATTATTTAGGACCAAAATGTTGTTTATAATAATGTACAACATAATAATTTATATTTTTTTTACATAAAATGTTGTTTTATAGTATATAAGAACATTTACAACTAATGATAATAGTAAACTTGGAAGAAATCTACTTATGACCGCCCCTCCTTGGCGGCCGGACCACCGTGCAGTAGTTTTAACGTGAAAGCGTAACAGACAGACAGACAGACAGACAGAGTTACTTTCGCATTTATAATATTAGTAAGGATTAGTAAGGATACCTACTATCAGCAATATTATTATTATGACCTTGGCATTTTGCATAGTGTACGAGTCAGGTTATTAATTATATTATAATTACAGCTAAAATATCTAAGTTTCTTATTATAATCGAGGTAATTACTTAGGCTGTTACCGCACAGTTAGCAATTATAATACCACCATAGTGTTAAAGGATTGTCTTAACTCAACCATTTAGTTTACATTTCAGTCCCTTTGTATTCATTTGTTTCAATGATGCTAGAACTATTCTAAATCCCTTTAATACGAGTTATTCTTATATGTATTCTATTTATTATTGTTATTCTTATACTAGCTTCTGCCAGCAACTTTGTCCGCGTGGAAGTTACTGATCCACTCCTATTAGTAACTTCAAACACAGTTTTAATCAAACTTTGAATCCCCGTTTTACCCCATTAGAGGGGTGAATTCATAAAAATCCTTTTTTAGTGCTCCCCAACGTTAAAAAGGAACCTCTGTGCAATTTTAAGTTTCTAACCCTTATAATAGTTCAGGCCCTGCGTCTATAGATCAGTCAGTCAGCTTTCGTTTATATATATTATGTAAGTACTTATATATAAATAATTATTAAACACGTTATAATACAATAAAACAACTAAAAAAGATTTTACACTCTAATAGTGATTTTATTTAGATATTTTGAGAATATTTCAGTTTCCATATTCATTCTTATATTCAGAACGTCACCGTATATTATTTATGCGATTAAATTCAGTTTAATCATTGAATAATAATTTCTAAAATTTGAATTCCGATGACATAAATATATATAACCGATTTCATCTCAAGCCGACTTCCTGCGCAGAACATCTTATTACTAAGTCATCACTTCCTTCGAAGCCTTCATAACCTTCCTATTATAGGCAATTCTGGAAACTACGCAACCCAAAAACATATTTTAATAATACCACATAAAAAAGCTATCAATTAATAAATAAAAACAAAAGTTGAAAAGTTCGAAGTAGACACTCACCCGTGGATAGTTCACTCAACGCCCAATAAGAAGTTCCATACAAAATACTCTCATAAGTTCAAACTGTCTAGCTGAATTATTTATCGAAAACTGTCCAACTGTTACCTTTGAACAAAATAATCGACTGATAAATTAGTCACCTGTCAAACAAACTTAAACAAAACTAAACACAAAGTCACTAAATCACTTTAAACAACTTATAAGTGCACAAGAATAGCATTTCGAAATTTTTGTTCCACCGGCGTAGCGCCGTAGACGACCGTAGCAGGCGAGTTTCGTAGCGGGACTGCCATAGGTTCTACGCGCTACGAGCTACGTTTGAGCTACATGCGGTAATGAAATGTCATTCCACTGATTATTCTTTTGAAGAAGGTGATTGGGTTCGTATAAAAGGGGTTTATTGATTCCAGGTTGTAAAAAAGGGGTTTTTGTAAAAGATCTTTCTTGCAAGGCCCGTTTGGTTTCGCGAACGTTAATTTGTGTTGATGTTTCCAAAGTTCAAGGTAAGTGATATTGGAGGCTTTCCTTTCCAATAACATGAAATTTATGTAATAGCTGTTGTTTATAAAGAAAATCTTATTATTAAGAGAAAAGTAGACTTGTAACGCTCTTTTCGAAGCCTTAATAAAAGTACTTTTTTTACATTTTTTTTGATACCTTAGAAAACAAGTAAACAAAAATGTTACTAATTTCGCTTATATTAATGTTAAATAAAAGGCATCAGAAATTATTAATTGCTTTTGTATTTTCTTAAAAACATACGTTGATATCGAGCCTTTATTTAACGAAAATGCGTTCATCAACCTAGTTTAGTTTTTGCATGAAGCAGCCAATAAAATGCAAGCCCTTTTCTCGTGACTATCAAATAACCCGGTTTCAGATTGATTGGTTTCTGCTTTCGAGAAAATATTAAGGTTGCTTGAGGTATTAAAAAACAATGTATTTTTAAGACTATAATAATATATAACTTCTACGTTGACATATATCTATACTCTAAACTAATATAATAAAGAGGAAAAGTTTGTTTGTTTGGATTGAATAGGCTTCTAAACGACTAGACTGATTTCCGATGCGAAGAATAATCATTCTTTATTACAATTTATCGAAGACGTATTTCGTTTTTCATTCACCTTCTAAAGGGGTTAAAAAGTCACAGGCAAAGGCTAGTCTAATGCCGCATTGAGTGAAAAAATGATACCTCATTCAGTTTCTTGCCGCTTCTTCTCAAATGAGGTTTTTTTCTGACATCTTCTTCTGACCTTCATAAGAGCTTGTGAAGCCTAGATTGAATATAGTACATTACGCACCGAGGCCAGTAAAATAAAAAATGTCTCAGATCACATGTAATTGTCGTCCGAGGCGAAGCCGAGGTTGACAAAAATGTGATCTGAGTCTTTTTTATTTTACTGGCCGAGGTCAGTATACTATTTTGCTGTTCGACTAAGCCAGAAAGCGGAAATTTCATTTAGCGGAGCGGCCAAAAAGTAGGCGCTTTCTGGCCGGAGGACGGAAAAATATATTTTTGATTTTGATACCTGTAGATAAATTTGGTATTTTGTTATGCAGGCTTTGTCCATAATTGGTTCAATTACTTTGTAGCCTTAAGAGCTGTACGCCGCGAAATACATACTATCGTTTATTTCTTAGTGGCGTTGTTGATCGGATCGCCACCTTCCCTCTAATATGGTTGAGGGAGGCGTAGAGATACACGTCATACTCGTGAACGGATGCTGTTTGTGGGGTCCCGTCTGTTCATGTTTGCAAGGACTTTGAGATGACCATATGCTTTTGCTTTGGGACGAAATCCGACGGGAAATGTCATAGTGTCTTATGTTATATTCTTGGTTTTGTTTGTATGTACCTTTATCTTATGTTACAGTCTTTGTTTTGTTTACTACGAGTTTAAAAGGATTTTTTTGTATGGTATGTAAATAGTAGCGTTATACTATCGACAGATCAGTCGTGTTGAAATTATTATGGGTTCTCTAAGTTTCAAAATGAGTTGTTTAAAAATGAAATTAAATAAGTGAATTAAATCCGTTATATTTATTTCATTCAAATTGTATAAATTGACATTAAAAAATGTCTTTTTACTGATTTCTTTCGGCGTTTCACCTCAGCAATATGTAATGGTCTTCCCGAAGCGCTAGGATTGACGTATAAAAGTACTTTTTCTGTACTCCGGCCAAAAAGCGCCAACTTTGCAGGCCGCTGCGCTAAATGAAGGTGCCGCTTTCTGGCTTCGTCGAACAGAAAAATAGTATACTGACCTCGGCCAATAAATAAAAAAGCCTCAGATCACATTTTTGTCAAGCTCGGCTTCGCCTCGTACGACAATTACATGTGATCTGAGACATTTTTTATTTTACTGGCCTAGGTGCGTAATGTACTATTAAATTATTTGATTTGACTTCGCATGTTAGTGTAATTTATTCTATAATTAGAAGGTACTGAAAATACCAATATTTAAACATACCCATATAATATAAAATATATTAACCGTGAATTTAAATGTTAATCGCTTTCAATGTTGGAGACAGCGAACTGGGTTAATGTATTTCTGATGCTCCAACGTCGAGTAATGTACCGTGAAGTATTTAGGTATTTCATATTTATATAAATATAACTTGATTTATAATAAAACCGAATTTAGAAGGTACTATCACAAAATTGCTAAACGGCTACAAGATAATGCCACCATTTACTAAAAGCATAAATAATGTCTTTAAGTAAATCGTGACAGCTGAAATAACTTTAAACGTCACAAGAACAAAGTTGATTCTTCAACGTGTTTCACTTTCCAATGTTTTTTATTTGGCAAAAGCAAACATTTTGGAATACTATCTGTAACTTTCTGTGTCTTTAACTACCTATGTCAATCTTTAAATTTCCCTATCTTTAACTGTCTCTATCTTTAATTTTTCGTATCTCTTACTATCTTTATCTTTAACTTTCCGTATCTCTAACTACCAGCTGTATCTTTAACTATCTGCATTCTTAACTATTCTTATATCTATCTGTAGGTATCTTTAACTATCCTTATCTCAAACTATTTTTATCTTTAACTTTCCGTATCTTTGTCGCAGTGAGGTACCGTATTTATTCATGATCCGGATTCGGTTCACCGGTCGTACAATCACGCTGTACTATGAAGACACAGTGCACTCGATCGAAATGGATTTAGGTAGGGACACAAACAACGATACATACAGCTGGAAAACATGCCTTTTTATTTAACTACAAGCCAAAAGGGGTTTTGATTTTAACATTTATCTATATCACTATCATTACCACTACGTAGTATAAAACAAAATCGCTGACGCTGTCTGTTCGTCCTTATGTATGCTTTAATCTTTAAAACTACCCAACGGATTTTGAAGCATTTTTTTAATAGGAAAGTTTATAACACCGTTTGAAGCCGGGGCGGGTCACTAGTAGATATATAAATGAACGTCTATTCGTTAATCTCGCTAAACCTCGAAAACAACTGAACGATTTGGTTTTAAAACATTTCGCACACCTAGATCTAAAGGGATCTAACTCAAAAACCGGAATATTTGAGTTATGCACACCATTGGATTCCAGCAAAACCCACCTACACTAAAACAGATTTCAGCTAATATAACTCTGCTAGCTTTATTATAAAAAGTATACTACATTTATACAGAAAACTCATGCGTGCATATGGACATATTAATCAGTTACTTGCCTCTCCTGAAAAAGTACCTTTTTTGAGTTAGCTCTCTTTAGATCTAGGTGTGCGATTTGTCGAAGTCTATGCGGATATTGGGTAATTTTTGGGTATTTATTTTTTTGTTTGTCCGAATAAAAAAAAAATACGTGCCCATTAAATAATCAAACTGGCGGACAAAATAGATTTTTTCTTTATCCAGTCTTCATCCCTATTCGTCAGAGTGAAGTATCTGTAATTATAGTCTGCGGTCAGAATCCCGGTCTAATAATCTGTCAAGTCCGAGCGTATTCCCGTCTCCACATTTCTATATTAGGTATAAGCTAGTTTCCAATACTCCGATCTATGCTTTGTTTAGACACCGAGATATATATGAGGCTATATATACGTATATTGGTACATTGACAGGGAAGTCTAAGTAAGCTTTGAATTTCTAAAGGGTTCTGAAATCCTAAGGCTTATTGGTTAAATGGATGGTTATTCCGTTGTGAATATATAGCAGAGACGTTTGTACAGTAAATGTCAGATATATCTGACCCCGCCTACATAATATCGTTGAGTAGACGGGGTCAGATATCTCTGACGCTTACTGTACTATTTCATCTTTATATATATAAAAATGGTTATATATTAATAGAGGAAGACAATGTTCTTTTTGTATTGTTCAGTACCTAAGACAAAATTACTATATATAAGAGTGAGATCCTAGTCAACCTAGACCTACGTGATTGGATTTTTTTAGGATTGGCAGGATGAAAAGTAGGTATCCTAGGTCCATCTTCTGATTCGAAGCTACCTCTCCACTAATTTACAACAAGTAACTCGAGAATGGTTTAACTCTATTTGTCAACTCAACCTTATTATTTTTATCGTCATTTATCCAACCTTAACAGATTCACCTATGAATAAAAAACAATGTATTTTTATTTACTAATAAGCTTCTCGCATCCAACGCAGCCATCATTCGATTTATATGTCAGTTCTTTTATGTCCATTGTATATGTATAAGGTATAAAACGGCGATAAACGACTGGATTCCCTGTACGCAAACAAAGGCTTTGTCGATCTTTTATCGCGTGGTGACAGTAAAAGTATATTGCGGATTTTGACCGAAGTTTTTACGCTTCCGATAGGATCTAACTTAGTCGTAAAGAAAATTTATTCGCTATGAAGTATTAAGGGACAGTGACATTTTAAGGTTATGAAAAGATAGATACATACCTATATAGAAAATGTTTACTTTGTAATGAAATTAAAATTTGTTTAGAAAACACATGTAATGGTTACAAAATAGTTGCTTTTGCAGTTACTACATATTTCAATAAAAAAACTTAAAAGCCCTCTAAAAATAATGATACCTACTAATAACAACTTAATACTAGAGACCTGAGTATTTATATTTGACACAACTACCATCTCTAGGTACATTTTAAATATTACCTACACCTAAATTAGAAGCGGTACCCCGACGTGACGTTTTTTTGCAAAGTTACCTATGTTATTTATAGAGTGATAATAAACGTTTTTTATTTCATTTTAAGTATATCATTTCATTAAATTTCAAAAGCTTTCCTATCAGTTTATATAAAAGTTGAATACAACAAATCTGTTTACTTCTGAACACCACAATACCATTCCGAAGTCGCGTCGAGATAATTTGAAAGCTCCTGGAAACCACAATTACATTGATGACAGATGCACCAATCGGATAATCATTTCAATTTATTTCATTTCATTTATTCATTGCCATTATGTTCATCTATACTATTAATAGACTATCTATGCTATAGGTATCTACCTATATATAAAAGGAGAAGCTGCCTTAGAGACTAACATATCAACGCAGGGCCTAAACAGACTATAAGGGTTAGAAACTTGAAATATTGCACAGTGATTCCTTTTATGACGTAGGTGGGCACTAATTCGCGGTCTTTTTTATAAGTAACTAGCGGTCCCGGCAGACTTCGTCCCGCCCGGCAAAGAAGCAATGTAGCGGCATTAATCAATCGATTTGACAGCTGTCATTGTTGCGTTTTGTTATACTTACTATTTTTAACAAATGAGCTAAATATATATTTTTTACTGGATCGGAATGAAAAGTATCCTATGTCCTTTTCCTGACTCTAAGCTACCTCCCCGCCAATTTTCAGCCAAATCAGTTCAGCCGTTCTCGAGTTATAAACGGGATAACTAACACAACTTTCTTTTATATATATAGATAGATAGATATAGATATATAGATTACCTACTTATAAATTGTTTTTCTTGAAATCTGTCGTATAATACGCCTTTATAATTAAATAAAAGCCAAGTGCGAACCGGATTCGCACATGAAGGGTTTAGTAAGTACCATTATCCTTACTAATATTATAAATGCGAAAGTAACTCTGTCTGTCTGTCTGTCTGTTACGCTTTCACGCTAAAACTACTGGACCGATTTAAATGAAATTTGGTACAAAGAAAATCTGGAGCCTGAGAAAGGACATAGGCTACTTTTTAACCGACTGCAAAAAAGGAGGAGTTCCACGCGGACGAAGTCGCGGGCAGAAGCTAGTATAATATAAAAACGATGAAAATCACGTTCGTTGTATTGGCCTCTTTGAATATTTATTTTATTCTGTTTTTTAGTGTTTGTTTTTCAAAGTCGAAACTCACAATCGTTTCAAATCGAGTGGAAAGAATTAAATAGGTAGGTAGGTACTTACATTGAAAATTTCAACTAGGTACCTATCACATTTCATGAGCTGCAGCCTGGTGACAGATGAGACGGTCGAAGAGGTAAGTAATAGGTACCTACGTACTTATAAAAAGACCGTGTTTTATTCTTCAGGTACGAAACCCATAAAAAAATACCCTTACCTACTAACAATATCTGATCTCAGATCTGCGACACATAAAAACGATAATGTTAGTATTCCCCAGCTGTTTCTTTGCTAAGCTATACCAGTACACGGGTATTAGGAACACAATTAAGAGAAGATCCAACGGAATACAAATGAAGTTCCACTTCAATTTGTCTTGTCTGTCGTTCACTACGTAAATCGCTACAAGATTGACAAAGTTTCTGCTTTTGCTAGAACGTTCTATCTTTTTTAATAGAGAAACTATTAAGGGAATATTTGTAAGTTAGATTCAATAACAATTATTAAAAAAATCTATCCTCCCATTTAAAGAAATTTGAAATAATCAAATAATGATAGTTATTAAGTTTAATGTGCATGTTAATCAACGCCATCTATGGCATATATTAGGTACTAAAATTACAACGAACAAGTTCTGCATACGGAACGTGTGAACGCACTCACTGACAGATGCCAACTTGTTACACAAAATTGCGATAGATGTCTCTATTCACCAAGAGTAAAGCTACGGTCTCTTTTCTTTGTTTGTTTGTTTTTTATATTATTTAGGATTTTATTACTTAGGTAATATTCATTATAATCTATGTATTAAAATTTTAAGTAATGCTAAGTATGTAAGCATACCTACAAATTGTAAGTATTTTGTTTTTGAAAAATAAACGGATTACTAAGAAAGTTTATTGTTATGAAATTATATAAGTATTAAAAAAAAATAAGAAGTTACATAAATATAATAATTTCTGATGCCTTCGCGGTTATTATGGGGCTCCTAGACGGGCCATGTTTTTGTGCAATTTGTGGCTGCACTATTGGCAACTAATTTCCCAGCAACCACAAAAATATTTCATTGCAACTGATGGCCGAGCCATCTATGGCTGGGCAATGTGTGCATATATGTCTGCAATAGTATGGCTGATGAGACGCAGACTCACACGGGCAACACAAACCGGCAATAATGGCTGACGAAATCACACTTGTCGCAGCAGCTTTCATCGTTTTAAAAGAATAACAAAAGAAGAAGAAATTATGGATTCGACCTGACTTAAATAAACATGAAACTCTAGATAATTTGAGTCTAGATAGTAGTCCTTGATAATAAATTATTTAATAACTAGCTTCTGCCCGCAACTTCGTCCGCGTGGAACTCCTCCTTTTTTGCAGTCGGTTAAAAAGTAGCCTATGTCCTTTCTCAGGCTCCACACTTTCTTTGTACCAAATTTCATTTAAATCGGTCCAGTAGTTTTAGCGTGAAAGCGTAACAGACAGACAGACAGACAGACAGAGTTACTATCGCATTTATAATATTAGTTAGGATTTTACTAGAATGTCAAAGAGTGATTTCGATTTTCTTTTAAACAAAATCGGACCAAAAATAAAAAGAAAAGATACAAACATGAGGACGGCGCGAAAATCGCGAAAGGCGCATGTCGCGTAGAAAAGGATACACTATGGCGTACAAAGTGAACGAGTGAAACAACAATACAACTGGCTGGGCAATATTGCATTTAAAATCGACAGCCTAGCGATCGTCCGGCAACCCTTCGGAACAATATCGGCCATACACGGCAACACAAAAAATGTTTGGCTATATGTCCGGGACATAACTGCATTATTGCATAGTGTGGCTGGTATTGCTTGCAATGTTGCTGGGCCACTGTGTTGCAGCCACATATTGCACGAAAACATGGCCCGTGTAGGAGCCCCTTAACACATTGGAATGAAACAACTATTAACGGATTTAACTCGCGTATTTTTATGACTTTAGCGTTAGACTTTTGTCAGCTCAGTCATGCTACGATTATGGAAACTGTAAAGAATCCGAAACGTCAGCAAATAAAATAAAATAAAAATACGCGAGTTAAATCCGTTAATAGTTGTTTCATTCCAAAGTTACATAAATAATAAAAAATATTATAAACGAATTATTTTTTTTACTTCAAAAGTACGCCATCTATCAGTTTCCGCTGGAACTTTTAGGATCATTCATTTCAAACTCTCCGTGAGCAGGAGAACTTCAGCCAAATAGTTACCACATTTTGTGGTAGATGGCGCTATGTGCGCATAAAACTAGATATTTTATTTAATAATGTTAATTTCTAATAATACTGCATTTAATTTTTAAAACATTAACTTTTATTCAGTAACAACAATAATAACCTATAAATAAAAATAATGTGCCATATAATATCGCAAGTAATCTATTAGTTATTACTTAAAAACCTAAATCGCGCTATCAACATTTTAAAAACGGGAAGTATATATACAATTTCGGCACCACTACTGGTGTACTTGCTTCGGCAGTACATATACTAAAATTGGAACGATACAGAGAAGATTAGCATGGCCCCTGCGCAAGGATGACACGCAAAATCGTGAAGCGTTCCACATTTTTTGAAGAAATTAAATTGGGAAATAACCTCTCATTAGTTTTCAACCTCTATTGCGCTTTGACTGTACCATAATAATATTTAATTTTGATGATAAGTATTCCGTTTTGACTCTGAATTATTACTTAGCAGACTGGTAGCTATATAATTATTATTATGTACTTAAGTAGGTATCTACATCGTATTAAGCGAGATTCGCTGTAAAAAAAATATCTACATACATAATTGAAATATGTATGTACTTAAGAAAAATAAGGCGATTACTACTAGTATATTTATCTATCCAGCTTTACTAATAAGTACTAAAAACCAGAAATACCTAAATTGAGGTTTCATCAAAATATATCATACTTTAAAAAACCATACGAAGTAACCAAATTACATACTCCGTTGGGCAAGATGATTCCCCAGGCAGAGTTAAGATTATCTTACCTCACCTACACCTAGTAATCCTACGAACTAGCTTACGTATAAGGACTGCGTACAAGGTAGGTAAGCATATAACTATCTCCACACACTAGGAAGTTATTAAAGATACTTAATCCTTGGTATGAATGCTAGTGTCCTCGTGAAACCCTACCTGAATAATCCTCGTCAATGGCCCATTGAATCTTTTGTCGCGTTTTGAACGCCCTCTTGTAAGATAGCTCTAAAGATTCTTTCATACTTTTATCACTCTTTTGTCTACACGCTTACAATGTTATATGAAATTGTGCTTGTGTAGTAGGTCTTTTTACGTGTGGCGACTTGACATGCTAAGCTTTCAAACTTATTTACTTGAGTTATACTTAACTAGCTTGTGTCTGTGACTTCGTTTGATAACGATAAGCACCCCTGTTTTACAACCATAGGGGATGAATTTGCAAAAATCCTTTCTCTGTGCTCATCTACATTAAAAAAGCATCCCTGTGCAAAACTTCAGGTTTATAATAGGTACAATTTATAGTTTAAGCCCTGCTTTGATATGTCATTAAGTCAGCTTTTATTTATATACTTACTTTTATTTGCCTACGTACAATTTAGATTTCATCATAATTATAAAAAATCAAGCCGTCAAGTAACAGATATATCAAGATTAGATCCTACACAAATAACAATAAAACAGTTCTCTCGATGTATTCAAAATTCAGTACAAGAGTGTGTCTTAGGTACATTACCTTAGTTCTAGCATTCCTAGCCTAGGGCACCGGAGATGAGAGCTTCTCAAACTACATGAGCGGCGACCCCCTTTTTAAAGAATAGACTTATGTAGGTAGGTACCTATTTTTATTTCTCATAAGATTTTACAATGCAACCTACTTCAGTAATTTAATTATCAAAATAAATAAAAGCAGCTTTGCTGTTGGTAACCGTCGTTAGATAGACTGGTATTTATTTACTAAGTACAAGAATACCTACTCGTAACAGGTACCAAAGGGACTTCTACAATTACTTATGTTTAGAAATATCAGATATTCGCATGATTAGTACTTTACACAATTATACCTTCGTAGTCTATGTGTTGTTCTGATATAAGCTATATTGTTGGAAAGTGTCTTAAAAACCCTTTACTATTTTTTGCGTAAAAGATTAACAAACATAAATTCACAAATCCATCCTTACATCTATTACAAACTTACGCATTTATAATATTAGTCTATACTAATATAATAAAAAGGGAAAGGTAGGCTCCAAAACGGCTGAACCGATTTGAGAAATTCTTTCACTTTTGGGCGTACGTAGCTTACGTTCATTCTGTGTAACATAGGCTATATAATATTTAATAAAAATAGGGATCCGTGCGAAGGTGGGGCGAGCCGCTAGTAAGGTAAGTATATAAAGGTATTTATTGACACATGTGGTTGAATCAACAATCATTCTCATACATCGTGACCCCCTACGTTCTTGACCCCAAGCTAAGCACCACTGGCTTAGTTCAAACATTTGTTGGGTCTCGGGCTGCAATCGTTTTTCCTCCTCTGCGATGCAATAAAATGCACTGATTGCACGCTCTGCATATTGAAGGCCTTACACAATGCATTTCTGTGTGGGTTAAGTTTTTACATTTATTTGTGCAGCGTAATAGGTAAAAAGCTCAAGGGATTAGTTATTTATTTCTAAATAATTATTACAATGTACCTAAGCTACGTAAGTACCTAATTAAAGTATGTCAAATTAAATGTATAATAATAATAATATCGTAGATACTTAAATTGCTATAGGTACCTACTTAACGTAAAACTGTTTTGGTTTAGAAGATTTAAACATTTTGGCCTAAAAAATATTTTCCATTGATATTATTATTTAAATGGGTAGGTAGGTAGGTACCTAATCATTTTAGTGACGTTTTTGATGATTCTTGTAATAATTAGCTACCTACTGTATAATTGCTAATTATAATAGCAAAGGTACTACTTACTACCTATTATTTTTTCCTTATTTTTAATGGAAAGTTTACAACTCTGTTACCAGAGATCTTTGTATTTCTCATGGATGTTTGCGATAATATTATTATTCGGACAATTTTTTTGGATTTTTTTTAACTTTACTCGTTGTTAATAAAAAAAAATTAAATTCAATTACCTCTGCTAAATTTGAAAATGACCCGTAAGTATAATTATTACTTATTATCGTTTTGCATTTTTGTTGGTTATAAAAAAAATGGTGAAACTGCAGGTTGCTTTACATAGACTGAAGAAGCGTGCCGTGACATAAGATGTTGGAAGCGTTGATTGCAGTAAAATGCAGCCTCCATTTGAACACTTCTCACTGAGAAAAATTACAAAATGATTGTCTGTGAAAGGCTTTATGTTGTCTGTTGTAGCATATGGAAATTAATTTAAAGCTTTCTTGGTTAGTAACATTACATGAGTACTAGTTATAGTGAAAGGTAGGTCGAGACAGAGTTACTACTCTGTACCAAAACATGGTCTTCGCTGAAAAAGTACACTCTGTCACATTATTGAAAAAAAAAACCACGAAATATTACTATTTATAACTTTACGAATTTATATCAAGGCTTCAAATATAACGAGTGGGTATAACGTACCCAAAAAATAGATTTTTTATTGCAAAATTGCATGGTTCCTTCTATTTTAAGTCAACAAATTCTTATATTAATTACGAGCATCCAAAAGCCGTTAACGCAAAATTAACCAAAGTTTTACAAGTCGAAAAGAAATTAGCAACAAAAAGTGTTGCCCGACGAGGAAAGTTTCATTATTTACTCAACTGGACGAAATAAAAGAGTTTGACCCGAGTCGATAAAGGCGGCTGCAAACTAGGCAACTGTAAAAAAACATTCATTTTTAAAAGTTTAAAACAATAGAAGTCTGCCTCATAATGTTCTTTTCGTTGCAATTGTTACAACACTAAAAAGTCGTAGGAAAATATTTTTCTGTCCACCGGCCGGAAAGCGACAACTTTGTAGCCGCTGCGCTAAATGAAATTTCCGCTTTCTGGCTTCGTCGAACAGAAAAATACTATACTGACCTCGGCCAGTAAAATAAAAAGCCTCAGATCACATTTTTGTCAACCTCGGCTTCGCCTCGGACGTCAATTACATGTGATCTGAGACATTTTTTATTTTACTGGCCTCGGTGCGTAATGTACTATTAACGCGTTTGTCTGAAATTCGTGCTTATAATACGGCCTGCAACAATTAACGAAAGGTTATTGGATTGAATCCTACTAAGGGCAGATGTCAGTGTAAGCAATAAGGAGTATTTCTACCTGTGTCTTGGATATATATTTATGTATGTTTATCCAGTACGCAGTCTCTGAAAATAAAATTGAAAATAGTTTATTTATTCAAAATAAACATCACAATATGAAAAACGCTGATTTCTGTGCTAGGCATTTCCTGTGTTACAGAACTCAGTAAGAGGTATACAATTGTAAGGTACAATTTTACAATAGTAACAATTTTTGCTGAGTTTACGACTTTATGTGAATTACAGTGAATTGTCTTAGAATATCTTTTTATTTAGGTATATTTCACTGCACAGCCTTATTACTATTTAATAGTTAAAGAAAGACAAGCAGTGGAAAACCTCAGATATCTCTGGTAGTGCAGTTGACAAGCGCATAATCCCTTCTCGCAAGGCTGTGCGCTTTTATAGTGCATTTATGTACAAAAAAGTCCATTAGTGCAGTTTTTAAGCTTCAACATAAAATCCTAGCTTTATTATTAGATAAGTAGGTAAATGGTTTTTTTAAATCATAGGGATGAAGATTGGATAAATTAAACGAAATTCTATTTCATCCGTCAATTAGATTATTGAAAATTATTAGACATTTTTTATTTTCACAAACAAAAATTGACAAAGATAACTAACTTCTAAAGGTTGGGAGTAGGGACTCGTGACGTCACGTTATGGTACAATTATACTATAACGAGACGTCACAAGCCACCACTCCCGAACTATAGAAGCGCTTATCTATGTAGTTTTTTGTTTCTTTCAGAGAAGAAAAAATACATGTCCATTTATTTTTGGTAATCTACTTGATGGAGAAAAAAGTCATCATTCCTATTTACTGAGGATCATCTATATATGCTTCCGTAGGTTTATCAGTTCATGTGCAGACCACCTATTGAGCAATGTGCCATATATTTCCTTTCAGATCACTTACTGCGACCTTTGGGCTAATCAGAAGCCTTCCGTCGCCTAATCAGACCCTTTTTAAAGGCTTTTATTTAACTTTCAATGTTTGTACATTTTGTCTGTATAATTTAATTTGGAAGTTCTTTGAACACGTGCAAAGATTTATCATGTAAAGGCTACTTTTGTGCATATAGGTTGTACTGTATTTTATAGGTACAGCCTAAACCGCGGATATTAGAGATCTGGAACTTAGAAGATATGTTCTTTTTACCTATGACTACTAAAGGGGTGAAAAGTGGGGGCAAATTTTGTACGGGACTACGTGATTCCTTGGTCAAGTCTATTTCATATTTTCCATAAACATTCTTTAACAGATTCCATGGTAGACCTATTTCGCATTTCATTGAAATTCATCCCTTAACGGAATCATCCCTACTAATATTATAAATGCGTTAGTAACTCTGTCTGTCTGTCTGTCTGTCTGTCTGTTGCTCTTTCACGCCTAAACGGCTGAACGGATTTTGATAAAATTTGGTATGGTAATAGATGATAACCTAGAAAAGGACATAGGCTATAAATAATCACGCCATCGTTCTTAGGGGGTAGGCAGTAGGCAGATAACTAAATTGAGATAGTGATTTTTAGTCGTTTTGGTTGGGACTTTTGCTCTATTGCTCTATTGCTCTATATATTATAAATGCGAAAGTAACTCTGTCTGTCTGTTTGTCTGTCTGTTACGCTTTCACGCTAAAACTACTGGACCGATTTAAATGAAATTTGGTACAAAGAAAGTCTGAGCTTCAGAAAGGACATAGGCTACTTTTTAACCGACTGCAAAAAAGGACGAGTTCCACGCGGACGAAGTCGCGGGCAGAAGCTAGTCCCTTAATAATTAATTAATTCCGAAACACTCGCCACATTACTTTTTGGTTAGTCTGCACTTTGCAATCGTTTTCCAATGCTGGAATGTTTTTAGACAAAACACGACCAGTGCTAAATCCAATCAAACGGTATCAGTGGACATTTCCGACGTATCCAATCCGAGGCCATACAATTTTATTGCCACTGTACCCGCCAAACGGCACGCTTTATGACGTACCGGAGGCTTAATGCCAATTTTATACACATTGAGCTTTGTAAAATAAAATGACCGTGGAATGAAACAACAACGCCGTTAGAAGTCAGCTGCTTTCAAATATATGTCTTGCATTTGATTAAATGACCGATGAACGTACTTTCTGAGTCTATAATACCTCTATTCATCATTGTAACTATTTGTGTACGTATGTACCTATGTTCTATTTATGTATGGGTACCTTTATTATTTCATATTTGTGTAATACCTACCTATATTGTCCTTATAGTATTTTTTTTGGATGTCCGTATTTCTATTTTTAAAAATTGCATTGAAATACCTAATCTTTAATTCAATTATTTACTCTATATTCTAGTAACCATGTCATGGTATTGTGGTAAAAAAAACCTAAGTTAGCAATCTACTACTATGCTAGTGCTACTAATGTTATAAAAATTACTTAATTACATAGAACCTATCCTATCTGATTCCATCACCGGTGACAAGTAAATTTATATCTATTGTTGAAAATTAGGTTTTTTATAATATAATTATAATTAATAGCAAAATAATATTACGTAATTTATTTAACCACTAACAATGATACGAATACGACTATTGCCAATTTTTACATTATATTTAACATATTTTATTCTTTCTGATGGCAAAAAACCACAGGTAAGATATACGTTAGTTTTCAAAGTGATTTCTCAAAGTGTCAAAGTAAACAATTTACTTTTAGGAATATATAGAAATATCCGAAAACTAAAAGAGTACCTACTGTGACAGTTTTTAAGACAGATGGTTTTACGGGCACCTAAGGATATTGTATAAAACTATTCAAATTCCGACAATCTGTACTGGATCAATGTGTAAAGTAGGTCATAACCTCTAGATATTTCTAGAAAGGCCTGGGCGCAGTAGTCTAAAGATTTAAAGCTGAATACTTCATTACTTTTGATAGGTAATCATAATGTTGTTTTAGTAGGTAAGTACCTACCTATATTGCCAAAATTGCAAATTGTCCCAGGCAGTATCTTTTCCGAAACTAACAGAAATAATTACAATATGTGTGCAATACAAATGCTTAACCCATAGTTGAGTAAACAGCCACTAGGTTTGATTGATATTTATGATTCAATATGATTAATTACCTATACTAATTTTTGTACCAAGACAAGAGTAGAAAAATCGTAGAGGCATACGCAAGTTCTAGTTCACTGAGGGTCTCCATTTTTTCTACTAACTACAGGAGTAAGCCACAAGGTCACTAACCTTTTAGTTTTCTGGACTATCAATTTACAGGGAAAGTTTCACGTTTGGCTTGAACATATCGGCAATTGTACAAATCCATCGCCGGCATATCGAACCAAACCATCTATTCTGCTGGACTATAAATTAAGCACACAAAAAGGGCGAAGATTATTAAGTGGCAATACAACAATAATATCAGAGATACCTTATCGAAATGTAAGTAAGTTTTTAGACCACATTAAAGTTTGACATTGGCATTTCGGATACAGCGCAAAAGCTACTAATTAAAGGACCAACTTCCGCGTATACTCTTTCCAATAAAAAAAGAATTATCAAAATCGAATCACTCTGTAAAAAGTTATGGATTAAACGTATAAAAAAAATAATACGCGTCGACTTGAGAACCTCCTCCGTTTTTTTCGTCGGTTGAAAAGAAAGATATGCCTACAGTAGTGATTAATGATGTAATTAAAAAGGATTCCTTGCAAAAAAATAGTTTATTAAAACTCCTACAAGAAATTATAGCGCATTTGTCATTATGCATTTATTTACGTGCAAGCAATTAGTTAAGGATTCATCGTAAAAATCACCTTTGTGTCCAAGTGTGTAGTAACACTGAGTGTAGCTTAAATATGACGACATGTATTGGCTCCAACATAAGCATTTGGATCATTTTAAAATTTTGCTGAAGGAAACTTGTCAAAATCAATTTCAGATTTTTATTGTTTGTCAACTTTTTCTTGCAGTTTAGTGCTCGTTCCTACGAGGTCCACCAGGATGGGAGTCGTACGTTAAAAATTAAGATAGAACATGTCAGCTGTCGAAATGTTTTTGCCAGGGGCATATTGCTATTCTTGAACGCTAAATATGATAAAAGGAGTTGCTTGTTGTTAAAGGTAAAGTAAATTTATTAAAATAGGCAATAACTAGGGAATCCTACTCATTTTCTCACGAATAATATGTATGGGATAAAATGGTGCTAGTATTTACTTAAAGTGTGCGCATATTTGTTAACAATTCAAAGATATCATAAGAAAATAAGTATGGTCTGGCGACCCTGGGACCTAGTTTTTAAACGAAATTTATTCAAACCAAAGATTTAAACCTATTTGTAATGCAGGTTTAAATACTGTAGGTTTAAAAAGATAAAGAAATAAACTAAAAAGAAGAATAGGTATTTACGCGATTTCTTTCTATCAAAGGATGGAGACCTTAACATCAATGTTGTTTTTACATCTATAGATTATAGCATCAACAATGTTTTAGTCTTCTAATCTCAAATGATGTTGATCTATACTAATATTATAAAGAGGAAAGGTTTGTTTGTTTGTTTGGATTGAATAGGCTCTAGAATGGCTGGACCGATTTCAAAAATTCTTTCACTGTTGGGAAGCTACACTATTCCCGAGTGACATAAGCTATAAAAAAAAGATGATCCGTGCGAAACCGGGACGGACAGCTAGTCTTATTATAAAAAAGCAATCATTAATTGCATAACAATTGACATTGATGCAATTACAATTCGTAAAGTTACAGCAATCACTATTTTGAAAAAAATATTAAAAGAAAATGTTTCTAATTCATCTCAACTCTGCAGGGAGTCTACAGTTACAACACCTTGGATATTGACAAGATTGCTCACTCCATACCAAACTGGCACGGCGAGGGTCGGACAGTGCATCAGCTGCAGTTAGTTTCGGAAGGAACAACAGTGTACTGTGTAGAGATATCCGTTAACACTCAAACATATAAGTAAATATGAGAATTTGTTTTGTCTTATTTGAATTGACATGTTTCAGCTGTTCTTACGGTTGATATATTAAGGACCTTAATAGCATAAGAGTTAAATAAGCTGTTTAAGTACCCGAGCGGCATAAGAGTTGTATAATTATGTTGAAAGCTTTGTAATTTTGAACATAGTCTTACTATAACTCATATAGACTTTGTACTGTCTGGGTAGGATGTAGTACTAGGCTAGCAAGCTGTGATGCACTGACAGTTAAATAGGGAAGTATCCTATCTTACTATTTCTAGTTAATAATATTTATTAATATTTAATTTTCCTATTGGAGAACATTTTAGAAAATCTATACACATTTCAAATTGTCACTCTTTTTCTTATAAAGGTGTGATATATATCATATATAGAATAGTAAGTAGTTCCTTTAAAAAACAAAATTGAGCTTATTGCATTATACACATATTTACTTCACTTTGGTAAAAAAAAGTTGCTTAACCTTAATCTTTGTATTTCTTAACTCTAAAATAAAATAGTAAGAAAGAATTAAACAATATAATTTTAATAAAAAACATTGAGGCATTTCTGGAAACACAACATCAAATTATAAATTCTATAGCTTTCCAAACGAATACACTCTTTTTTTGGTTCTTTACTTATTATTTTCAATATTAAGAGATACTTCTACGCAAAATACTGTTTCGTGTCTTGAGACCAAGTGGAGCTGGTGGATGACTTTGCCTTCAGCATGCCAGTTGGGTAACGAATGGGCGATCTTGTCCAAATCCATATTTTCATATCGAAATACTCCCTAAAAACAATAGAAATACTTGTAATAGACTTTCCTCTATAAAAAATTAAATAAACATAAAACCTAATTTATTAAGATGGATTTTTTGAACCATTGTTAACTCTTAGCCACCTAATCGTCGTTTTCATGTAGAACTCTTACTTTCTGATATTCCAAAAACATTTTTTTTTTATCAAATTGTTCCTTAGCTGAAATATAGGTATTTAGCAGAAGAGCTAGTAAGTAAGGTATTAGTAGCGCAAGAAGATGGAAAGATGATATCTCGACAAAAACCTTACATAGAGGTGAAATGGGATGAGACATAAATTCAAGAAAATAAAAAAAGATCAAGAATCAAGAAATTTAAGAATTGATAAGAAAATAGAAAGCAATACAAAAAGTAGGGTTTATGAAGATGACAATCTAAAAACAACTGATAAGTAAATAAAATGAAACCTTCATTAGAATGCAAGTCTTTTTATCAAATTTGACGTTGGAGAAAAGCAGTATGCACTGAGCGAAGACGTTTCTACAGCTGACATTTTCTATCTTGAACTTGAGGGATCGAGTGCCGTCCTCGCCCACCCGAAAGGTCCGGCCACTGAACTGAAAAAAAATCGTCATGGTTTATATTATGTTTAATTATTTTATTTGATAGGAAGACTTCCAATTCAGTCAATTGAACATTTGAGTAGCTACCGCCCGCTGACATTCTGGAGTAGTCAAAGGCACGTTACGCCATTGCATTATATTATTATGAAATCAGTAGAAAACCTATTGACTCGATTGGCAAGCTGATAATAATTATCAGAAATAGGTAGTTTAACCTCAGAATCAAGAAATAGCGAGATGGTGCTTCATAAAAATCCTTGAGTGACAAGTTAGATGGCAGATTTGGGACTGCTTTGAAATCAAAAATTAAAATAAGAATATATTATGGTTATTCGATTTGGACTTTTACAAGATCTTTTGAAGGTCAGAAGACACCACCGTTTCCGAAAAAATCTCACTTGAGAATAGACGGCAAGAAACTCAGGTGTGTGATGTGTGTCGTTAGTGGAATCCTATTAACACAAGATTACGCTGCCAATTGGTTACATTTCTATATATTATCTAGAAAGTCGTATTACTTTTACTCTTTGATCTGTAGTTGCTTTCTCTGTCCATATTTACGAACTTTACCTTAATTTGGAATTGAAGCAATTTGTTGAGATGTGACTTACATTTCGAAAGAACGTTGGTGCTATCACTGTACTGCTGCCACTCAAAAATGTTTTTCCATTATGTTTGATGAGTTTGTATTCTTTTACAACAGTAAGATTAGTCGCATACGGCGGTTGTGGGTCTGCACAATCATTAATGTCAAGCAGCTTTGCATTAAATATTTTCTGAAAATGAAAATGAAAAATACATGAATGGAATCAAGAGTATTAATTGACTATTATTCTTTGATGGCTAGTAAACAGTGAGATAGGTTTTTAAAAGTTCTAATTTTTCGTGTAACGTCTGGGGCCCTAACAGTCTCAGGTATCACTCTCCACAGACTTACGTACCTATGTGATTTTTTTTTAAGATTAAAGAATAAAATAAGCTCAGAACAGAGTGAATACTCGCTTTGCTAAAAGCGGGGACGTTTTACAGGTAGCAGATACAAAAGGTGGAAAAAAAACATGGTATCTTTTTTCCCACAAACATGAAAAAAAAACCGGAATAAAAGAATCCTATATACTCGTACGTCTCCTTCTTAAGCTAAATCGATTCATCCATTCTTGAGTCACATAGTATAACTAAAACTACCTAGGTAGGTACTTTCTTTTATAGATACATACTAATATATAGAGAAAATCGTTTTAGTTTTTCTACTTTGACGGCCTGTTGGTCTAGTGGTCAGAGGCCCTGACTACGAAACCGGAGGTTGCGGGTTCGAATCCCGCTAGGGGCAGATATCAATGTGATGAGCACTGGCATCTGTACCTGAGTCTTGGATGTCTTATATGTATTTATGTATATTTATCCGTTGTATAGTACCCATAACACAAGCTTTGCTTAAAATGGGACTAGATAATTGGCGTGAATTGTCCAAAGATATTTATTTATTTACTTGTTTATATTAGGTATCTTCATTATCAAATTATTCTTTTCGTTTGTGGAGTAATTTTGTTTGTATAAAATACCTTTTTGTCCTCAGCAACCACCGAACACAGCATAAAAAAAAATAGCACAGGTATTAAACTCATTGCTTAAAGATTGTTTTATATATAATGGATCGTTAAAGAATACTAAACATATATAAAATGTGATATTACTTAGTATGCATATAATACACAATAATATAAATAAGAGACTGTTATCTGATAATTTCACTGTATGTTTTGATTGTAATTAAGTAATTTTAGTATCATTAGTAGAATTATTAAAGTACTATTATGGGACTTTAGTTCCGCTCTATACTTTTGGAAAAAATATTATTCCAAAGGTGCTTAATGATGTAATTTTATATCAATATAATTATGTAAACGTTTAATAATTTAAATGTTTTTTTGGAAATCCAATGTAGACAGGTAAAAAAAAATGCATTAGAATATTCGTAAAGGTCTCACTACTACTCAACTTAACCAAGAATTTCAAAGTATTCGACTTAAAAAATGTATCTATAACTACATATTATAAGTATACAAAAATAAATTTGAGTACGTAGTACTGCGTTAGCTCTAATATTGTTTGCTTATTAGATCGACGCCTGCGCCGAATAAACCCGTAAGGTTAAATTTGCAAGTTTATAAAAAATAAAAAAAATGTTTATGTCTCGTTTGCACATTTAGGGGTCACTTCAGTGGAACCGTCACCGGAGTAAAATAATGTTTAGCTATGGTTACTTTATTCTGTACTAGCGACCCGCCCCGGCTTCACATGGGAGCTATAGGCCTTCCACATGGATCACTCTATCTATTAAAAAAACTGCTTCAAAATTCGTTGCATGGTTGATGGTCAACTAAATTAATCTGGTAGCTATTGTATAAGCTATACAAAGACTATATTAGAGCGACCACCGTTCAGTTTATATAGAACTTGCGTAAAAAGAAAATTAGGAAGCGCGTTAAAAAACGCACTTACATGCTTGTTCATTGCGAACGTCGATTGGTAAATAATAATATACCTACTTATGTAGTCGTTATCTCAGTAAATTGTATATACAAAAAGGTCATTTGAAATCATTAAAATGACTAGTTCAAAATTATCCAGTGCAGTATAAAGTTCAAATGATGTTATGTATCCTACTCACTATTTGTTTATTATTATATCCAAGGTTAATTCAGCCAGTAAAAGAAGTAAGTATACATTTGATTTCATTAAAAAAATGGCAAAGGTTACGATTTCTTTTACAGATTGTATATGAAAAAATCATGTTATTTTTTTTACCTACGGGAAAAGGCTAAAACGTACTCTATGTCCGTCTCCTGATTATAAGCTATCTCCCCACTAATTTTCAGTCAAATCAGTTTAGTCGTTCTTGAGTACATAGTGTAACTAAAACGATTTTTTTTAATCTATACTAATATAATATCTTTATTATATTAGTATAGATTCTCCTCTTGAGAGGTTTGTTTGTTTGGGTCGAAGCCTCCAAAACGACTAGGCCAATTTGAAAAATTCTTTCACGGTTGGGAAGGTAGGTACATTCGTGAGTGACATACCTAGGCTATATATTTAATTTCTACAAAACTTAGGGATCCTTGCGAAGCTGGGTCAAACCGCTAGCGGTTAGTACATAAAGGAAGTCGTTTTAGTTAGACTATTTACAACTAGTCATCTATCTACACAAATATAATAAAGAGGAAAGATTTAATAATTTAATTTAATTTAAGGAAAGATTTATTTTTTGTAATGAATAGGCTCCAAAACGACTGGAAGATTTGGAATTTTTTTTCAGTTGGGAAGCTACACTATTCCCGGCTATAGCCTATATTATATTTTGGAAAAAAAATAAGGATCCATGTGTAGCCGAGGTGGGCCGCTAGTATCATAATACAGAATCGGTTTAATTTCCCTTTGCTGAAATAACTTTATATATTTCAGAATCGCTTCGAAACAGTACTCGACAGTATCACCTCTTGTACAAAGGCTCATCCGCCATTTTCGAGGCCACCCTTGATAAGACCAGTATACCGGATGTTCACGCAAAATGGCAAACGACTTTTTAGCGGTAAAAGCATAGTAATGAAGCCGACCCCATTTTTAAATGTAAGTATTATAAGGGCTTCAAATCACTCTCGAAATCTAAAAAGTTTTTTACAATCATTTTAGAACGACTTAACCGATTTTCATTATACGTACATATTGTGAACCTCTTTCATTTGATACCCCGCTCGGGTATATATTTTTTAGTCATTTAATTTTCCATCCCCACTTGTACAACCTTTAATTTGGATTTAGAATGATGTCACACAGTTAACCATGCATTGTCATCTAAACTGGGCGTATATAACTTAGCGTGAATACTTAGATATGTATACCTATACAAAATTTCAGCTCGATCAGTTAAAGATATCTGCTACGAAATTGATTTGCAAGATTTTACCCTTAGCAAGTTAAATAAAAGCTTTTAAATAGAATATAATATATATTATCATAATGCTAATTTGTTTCTCTTTGCGCGCAGTTCAGTGGTAGCACTTTTGAAGTCACCAATAATGGGAAGTTACTGCAGAGATTCAAAATGGAAGGAGTCACTTGTCGCAATATGCTGGCCAGCACCATTCTCACAATCTCCAATATATCTTTTGTGAAGAGTAATTGTATGCTGAAGAAGGTTCGTAAGTAATGCAGCGCCGGCTCTTAAGCGAAAAGAGCAGTGAAAGACAAAGATAAAGACTAAATTATTTATTTATTTATTAAATCAATAACAAAGTCAAAGTTAACGACATGGTCAACGACAATGTAAAAGACAAAGACAAAATGAAAGTCAAAGTCACATACAAAGTCAAAGTAAAAGTTAAATACAAAGTCAAAGACAAAGCTAAAGACAAAGACGAAGCTAAAGACAAAGTCAAAGACAATTTAAAAATTAAAAACTTTTATTCAATATAGGTTTAGGTTTTTTACTACTACTAGATTATTATAACATTAAGCTGACGTGATTTTACAATTTTCCAGGGAGCCTACTATTATAACAACTTGGATTTGAACAAAATCTCACATTCCATACCCACCTGGCATAAAGCGGGTAAATTCATCCATCGACTGCAGTTGGTGCATAAGAACACCACGAGTTTCTGCGCCGAAATTGTAGTATCAGTTCAGAATTATAAATAAAAATGTTAACAATTATTTTTAACGTTTTAGTTCATTTTGTGAACAAGTATTTAATTAAAGGCTTGTTTTTAAAATAGTTTTTTTTATTTCTAATTATTGAACAAGTCACGAACTCTCCTTACTGAACTTTTTACGCACTTATCTTTGCTTTTTATTTGAATGGGGAAAAAAATACTTGTCTAATATTTTTGATAATGGAATGACGGATTAAATATATTTTCATTACCATACATTAATTCTTATAATTCCTTTTCAACCCTGATATTTTCAAGCGAAATGTTTTTTTCGCCTCGTATACGTATAAATATAAAAGGTAAATTAAATCAAATGATTATAATAATACAAAAAAGTGTATGCCAGGCACCAATTATTATTAAGTTACTCAAATTTATTGGCAGATTTTTTATTTCAGATAATTATAATATGATTTTAATTCATGCACCAATGTAAATATAATATCAGCTAGGTCATTCAGAAAGTAATAGAGATATACTATCCTATTATCAAACGATAAGCTTTCTTATTGACTACGGAGTAAAGGCGATTATATTTCATAAGTACACGTATAGTATTTTCTTCCCGAATTAGCGACAAAATAGAAGTAGGTATTTTTTTTGGTTTGGTTAAAATGGCTAAGTGAATATCTTAAATGGACGTTATGATATAATGTGTCAACCCACAAAAGAACTGAAACCTAGATTACCTAGGGATGAAACAACTATTAAATCGCGTTTTTTTTTTATTTACTGACGGTTTGGATTCTTTACAATTTCCATAATCGTAGCATGACTGAGCTGACAACAGTCTAACGCTAAAGTGATTTATACCGCGAAAGCATCAGAAATTACAAGATTACCTAGTCATAATCCTTCACTGACTGTCTAACGCACTTAATTTAAGAGCGTATTTAATTGGTTTGCTTCAAAATGATAAGGCAATGTATTCGTAATTCTTACGGAACAAAGTTTCAAACCAATTCAATTGATAATAAAAACCAACAACTATCGAGCCCAGGGAAAATAGGTAGCGTTTTAGTGTGTTGAAATATACCAAGTGGGTTCGGTTTCAAACCAATTGTGTTACCTATATAAGTACCTAATCTTATATATAAAAATGAATCGCAAAATGTGTTGGTAAGCGCATAACTCGACAACGCCAGGACCAATTTGGCCAATTTTTTTTTTAAATGTTCGTTGAAGTCCAAGGGTGGTTCTTACGGCGAGAAAAAATCGAATAATTGCCGGGAAAACCCTAAAAACAGCCCTTTTCTTTTCCCATACAAACGTTGTCAAACTAAAGTTCCCTAATTTGAATTTCAAACGGGCAGGATGACGTCTGCCGGGACCGCTCGTCAATTAATAATAAAAGCTTTATCTCGCGGAACCTTAAAATTTAATAGTCATATGAAATCATTAAAATAATTGACTTCAAATAAATAGGTTTAGATATTAGTCAAATATATATATTATTTAATCATTTCAAATTATCCGGTGCTGCGTGGATGTACGGAAAATGATCTCAATAGACAAAATTCTATTAACTACTGGCTTTTTGTTACTTGTACTAACGAGAATCCAGACTGTGAAGGAAGTGAGTATTTGCATAAGTGTACATGGTAGATAAGTTCAATTACTATAAACCTTCATGAATGTAAAGCTTAAAAACGATTTATAGTTAAATATTTGTAGAGGTGTTGCTTAGCACTTAGCTCTTTGTGTGGTAGCTAGTCATGGCAGCCATTTTTTGGTAGGATAACACTTATGCTCTACAAGCGACACGCCCCGGCTTCGCACGGGCCTTTACTTAATAATGTATATCTTAGATAATAATATACCTACATAATATAGGTACATAAACCTTCCTCTTGAATCACTCTATGTATTTACAAAAATCCATCAAATTTGTTGTGTAGTTAAAGATCTAAGCAAACATACATAGGGACAGACAGCGAAAAGCGACTTTATTTTATACTAATTAACATTAGAGTGAGATTCCAGTCACCCCAGACTTATGTGAATAAAAAGTTAGCATGTCTTTTTTCTACTTGTAAAAAGGCCCTGCTTTCAGCTTAACGAGCTACCATTTCTTTCTAAGTTTATGTTATACCACTATAAAAAAACCTTCTTTTCTAAAACAAGTATGTCTGGGGAAACTGGAATCATGGACCATATTATTATAATAAGTAATACCTAATAAAAAAAAATAACCGTGACTGTATGGCTACTATTTTTAGAATCGATTCGAGACACTCTTGGAAAATATCTACTCATGCCCACAACCTCATCCGCCGTATCCAAGGACGCTTACAATCAGACCTAAGTACAGGGTTTTCATGCAGAATGGGAGACGAATAATGAGTGGTAACAGCACAGTGTTAAAGCCAACTCGTTTCTTCAACGTACGTATTCATTTATGTGGCTAAGGAATGTGTTGTCTTGAAACAATACACACTGATTACAATGATTAGATTAGATTAGATTCATTTATTTCCCAAAATTTATACAATATAATTACATTATTATGTCAAATTACATGTACTCACATTGAGATCGTCAAAAACAAAAACAAAGAACAATAAGATTAAATAATAATTAACAGCAAAATCACAATTTCATTACGATAAGATTCTGTCATACATATATTATAATGTCAAACATATTAACTATTATGGATTTTTCTCATTAGTCGTCAATACAATTTGTCAGACGGAATAATTCATATAATACAATTTAATACTATTAAACAGAAATTTAATAATTTATTTATATTTATGTAAAGCTTAACAATATTATGATAACAATAGCTTGGAACAGTTCTTGACTGATATAGGAATCTATATCGTATAACTGCCGTGTACAACCTTTGTATCCTGATGTTTTTAATGAAGTCCGATTATTAAAAAATTTGCACTCGATTTTTTTAGTGTTCCATACCGTTTGGAACTGAGACTTCTCTGTCCGTCCGTCTGTCATGTTGTATCTCATGAACTGAGTTAGTTTTTGCCAGGTTTAATGTTTAATGGTGCGTAAACCCGTGAGTACGACTCGCACTTGGCCGATTTTTTGACCTACACTTCTGAATCTTCAGTATATCGTTGGACACGTATTTTTCCTTTTGTCAATAGAGTATAAAATTAAAAAAAAAACTTTGAACTGACGTAGGTACCTATACAGTTCGTGGTAAAAAGTATGGCAGGATTTGACATAACTAGAAGGCTAGGGGATATGCGCCCTTTTTACGTTTTGGGTACGGAACACTAAAAATATCAGCCTATGTTGTAAAAGTGCAAATCAACTAAGGCTAGTTCTTCTCATGTTTTTCATCGTGTTCAGTTCAGCGCTCGCACTTATGAAGTTATCAATGGGAAGTCTGAGCTGAAATTCCACGTGGAAAGTGTGAGCTGCCGTAATGTCCTGGCGAGCGCAATACTAACGGTGTCCAATATTAGCTTCGTAAAGAGTAACTGCATGGTTAAGAAGGTTTGTGGATATCGAAATAGATTAGATTAGATTAGATTAATTTATTTGTCAATGATCACATTATAATTATATCGTTCAAAATTCAAGAGTAGGGATAATAACCCTTACAATTTAGGCGCTGCGTTAATATTTATGTCATGAAGTCAGCTTCTTCTTTTATATACTAACTAGCGGCCCGCCCCGGCTTCGCCCGGATCCCTTTTTTCATAGCCTATGTCAGGAATAGTGTAGCTTTCCAACAGTGAAAGAATTTTTCAAATCGGTCCAGTCGTTTAGGAGCCTATTTAATCCAAACAAACAATCAAACTTTTCTTCTTTATTATATTATTATAGATTATATAAAATTCTCGTGTCACGGTGTTAGTTGCCAAACTCCTCCGATTTTTATGAAATTCTCTGTGCATATCGGGTAGGTCTGAGAATCGGCTATCATCCATTTTATACCCCTAAAAGAGTAAATAAATAAAAAGTTAAGTGTGAAAAAATATATACCTACCTAGTAGATATTTATGACGTGAAAGTTTTACAAATACTATTTTTTCAGGGTATATACTATTTCAACAATATGGACTTCAACAAGATATCTCACTCCATACCCAGCTGGCACAAGGAAGGGAAATACATTCATCAATTGCAGTTAGTGCAGAACAACACAACACACCTTTGTGTCGAAGTCTTAGTGACCATTCGCAATTTAAAATAACAATGACAATATGATTATATAATCATTTTTAATCCCTTCGCGGTTGTTATGCATTGGAATGAAACTTTAACGGATTTAACACGCGTATTACATTTAATTGGCTGACGTTTCAGAGTCTTTACAGATTCCATAATCTTAGCACGACTGAGGTGACAATAGTCTTATGCTAAAGCTTTAGAAAAATTAAAAGTTGTTTCATTCCAAAATATGTCAATATGTAAATATTATACAATATTATAATATTATTTGTACACGGGGTCAATACTTGTGTCCACAAAATAAATTGTTCGTCAGTTTGATTACGAAAGAATAAACACATATTATTTTTTCCTTCTATCAAATTAAACAAAATATTATTATGATGACGATATAAGTAGCCCGTACAATTAAGCTTGCAGGAATTCCATGTCCATCAAATAATATTTTCTCGTGAATTAAAAAAATACGAATATTTGTCTACTTTGAACTTATTAAAATATATAATAATATAACGTTCATTGAAATGTTTCTAATTATCAAGGTTCTAAGAATTATTAGCTGCATTTAATAATACCTACGTTTTGCAATAAGTAAATGACAAGTGACAAGTACTCAATTATTATTAATTTCTTAATATCTACAGTTCCTGTGTGGTTCATAATATATGGGAATCAAAGTAGCCATGTCAATGTAATTTTTTATGATTAACCTTCAAAAAAATCGTAATGTATACAAAACAAAGTAATTATTTGTAAACAAAACTGTGATAAAACTACAAGGTTGGTATACTTAAATAAACATTAATCTGTTTATTCTCTCCCTAAATGTCACAATAATCACATATCTACACTAATTCAGAATGCTCGTACAAAATACAAGGCAAGCACAATGAAACTCTTTTATATTTTTTGTTTTGTTAATATTAATTATTTATTTTTAAATTGTGGTTCAGCTCTTAAATCTAATGGTAAAAAGGTAAGTTGTTAATAAAGATAGGTAAATAATAAAATTGGATAGTAAAATATGTGACGGATTTAGGTAACTTAAGTATAATTTTTTTTTTTTGACATTTTGGAAACTTTACTGTTCCCAAAGGTGACGATAGTTAACATTTAAGTCATAAAACTTTATAGCTAACAAGACAATTCAGACAGTTCCCATATTAGTAGCTGACTGAGTGAGCTGACGATAGCCTAACACTAAAGTGTTTGTAAACGAAATGTCAGTAAATAAAATATAATACGTGTTAAATCCATTATAGCTGTTTCAATCCCAATCTGATCTTCTTTTATACATTTTAGAAAAAATACGAAGTCTTATTAAGGAGCATAAACGTGTGTAATAGCCCGAATCCAGGCTTTGCCCCTAATCAGTCAATTCAGGCATTTGTCGAATCATACAAACAAAATGGAAAACTTTATCTGAACGGCAACTCTTCAGTTAAAGAACCAGTAATAATAACTAACGTAAGTAACATTCTTAATTATATTTTATCAAAGATAGTACATACATAAGCCTATTCCTTAAACGATACATGGTCAGTTAATAAAAAAAAGAATACTTTGACACGAGCCTTTTCTTAAAAAATGTTATTATCCGCTACAGAATTAGGTAGGTACGAAATATGACAAATAGCTTAGGCTATCAGATAAAACAGATACTTAAACTTCAATGATTAAGTACTTACCTACCTATATAATCAACTTTTGACCTCACAGATATTTTGTTGATACCTACCTACTGAAACTTCAATGATTAAGTACCAACTTTAGACCTCACAGATATTTTGTTGATACCTACCTACTGAAACTTCAATGATTAAGTACCAACTTTAGACCTCACAGATATTTTGTTAATACCTACCTACTTAAACTTCAATGATTAAGTACCAACTTTAGACCTAACAGATATTTTGTTGATATCTACCTACTTAAGCTTCAATGATTAAGTACCAACTTTAGACCTCACAGATATTTTGTTAATACCTACCTACTTAAACTTCAATGATTAAGTACCAACTATAGACCTCACAGATATTTTGTTGATACCTACCTACTGAAACTTCAATGATTAAGTACCAACTTTAGACCTCACAGATATTTTGTTGATACCTACCTACTGAAACTTCAATGATTAAGTACCAACTATAGACCTCACAGATATTTTGTTAATACCTACCTGCCTACTTAAGCTTCAATGATTAAGTACCAACTTTAGACCTCACAGACATTTTGTTGATATCTACCTACTTAAACTTCAATGATTAAGTACCAACTTTAGACCTCACAGATATTTTGTTGATACCTACCTACTGAAACTTCAATGATTAAGTACCAACTATAGACCTCACAGATATTTTGTTAATACCTACCTGCCTACTTAAGCTTCAATGATTAAGTACCAATTTTTAGACCTCACAGACATTTTGTTGATACCTACCTACTTAAACTTCAATGATTAAGTACCAACTTTAGACCTCACAGATATTTTGTTGATACCTACCTACTTAAGCTTCAATGATTAAGTACCAACTTTAGACCTCACAGATATTTTGTTGATACCTACCTACTTAAGCTTCAATGATTAAGTAACAACTTGAGACCTCACAGATATTTTGTTGATACCTACCTACTGAAACTTCAATGATTAAGTACCAACTTTAGACCTAACAGATATTTTGTTGATACCTACCTACTGAAACTTCAATGATTAAGTACCAACTTTAGACCTAACAGATATTTTGTTGATACCTACCTACTTAAGCTTCAATGATTAAGTACAAACTTTAGACATCACAGATATTTTATTTATATACCTACTTAGGTAAAAATAACTTTTTAACAATATTGAAATATTTATACCTTTCATTGTTCACAGTTTAATGCGAGAACATTTTCAATAGATAGCAAAGGAAACCGACAGATAAGGTTCCAATTACTAAAAGTCACATGCAGAAATGTCATCGCTCGAGCTATTATTGTGTTTGCCAACGTTTCTGTTATGTGGAGGAACTGCACCTTACAAAGGGTAACTCATATTTTATAAAATACTAGCTTCTGCCCGCGACTTCGTCGGCGTGGAACTCCTCCTTTTTTGCAGTCGGTTTAAAAGTAGCCTATGTCCTTTCTCAGGCTCCAGACTTTCTTTGTACCAAATTTCATTTAAATCGGTCCAGTAGTTTTAGCGTGAGAAGCGTAACAGACAGACAGACAGACAGACAGAGTTACTTTCGCATTTATAATATTAGTAGGGATAATATTTCATAGAATAATAATAATGGATTTATACAAAAGCGCAAGATTTTGGCAACGGGGGCTTCCGCGTGTCGAAAGTCCTCTACGACTTGACTGGTATAGAATGTTGTTCAACTGTCATGTTCCACTAATCATACTTAAGTCTTATTGATCGAACATCATAGATTTTTTACAAACGGATTCGAATGGCTGACAGGTTTGATACCATTTGTGCCAGGTACTTGCCATTTTTTTATAAATGTTTATAAAATATTTTACGTATCCATGTGCCCATCCGTAGAGAGGCAATCTAAAGGCTATGGTTTTTAAACACATTACCAATAAGGATTAAAGCGAAACGGGCCTAGACAAGGTGCCAACGTTCAACGTTAACGTTAAACGAAACGACCAAAATGTATGGGATTTGACATCCGCGAATGACTATCACGTACTTAGGTACGTCACAATCGTTCGCGGATGTCAAATCCCATACATTTCGGTCGTTTCGTTCAACGTTAACGTTGAACCTTGTCTACGCCCCCTAGTCTATAAAAATACTTACCGTGCATTTTTTTTTTCCAGGGCTTTTATTATCACAATAAACTGGATCTAGACCGCATCCTTCACTCAGTGCCTATTTGGCATATTCCCGGGGAATACATGCATCAATTGCAAATTATATCGAAACGGTTCACTGCATTATGTTACGAATTCTTTACATCCATACTTTAGTACAGGAACATTTAATTTTAAGAAGTAAGTACATAATTTATGTAATAAGCATGACGACTAATATTTTCTTGATCTATTAAATAGGTTACCAAAAAATATTGAACACGGGTTTTTTTCTTTCCTCAATCGAATAGTAAATGATAAAGATAAGCGCTTTAAAAGTTCGGGAGTGGGAGCTCGTGACGTCATATTCCGGTAAAAATCGTACTTTAAACCACTTTTATCTTTGTCGTTGTTTTGTCTGTTTGAATAATAAAAACGTATCTAAATATTTTCATTAATGCAACTAACGGGCTAAATAGAATTTCGTTTTCTTTACCCAGTCGTCATTCCTATTGCGAGAGGTCAAGAGACCATAGTGTCAAAATAATTGATTTTGTGTAAATTATGTTTTATAAGATCTGTGGATTCCACTTGAAATAAAGAACAGGTCCGTATTATTTTATCTCAACGCAAAAAACAGTATCGATGGAAGCAATATCGGCTTAAAATTGAATCAACTCCTACATTTTAAATTTATCAAAGCTTTCTTCTCGGTATTCGCCATCTCTAGGAAAATTCAATTTAATATCCCCTTCATGGATATTTTACGCTTATTTTAAATAAATATTTAGATTTATACGGACCTGCGTTAGTTACACAATGATGGTTTTGAATATTAATTATCAGCCTAATTGTAATTGGCATTGCTACACCTTAGTGTATTATTATTTAAATCACTAATTATTACCACTATTATATTAAAGGTACAAATAAATTCTAATATTGCTACTTACAACCCTAAGATTAAGTATTTCATTTTCAAAATATAGGTAGGAATACAATAGACTTCCTCATTCACTTTTCTTTCTTGTGCTCCATGTTAAAAAAAATAGTTCAATCAGTTATCACAAGCTTTCTACGCATGCAAAAACTCAGTACCTACCTGTCTTCCACCTTTCAATATAATTTATGTCCTCTAAAAATAAACTTATTTACAATGCCTTTAAGGCTTTAACGTCTTAACTTCATGACAGAAGGAGGTCGCATCCCACATGTCTGGAAGCACCCATCAAATCGCATTAACCTAGACATATGCTACATTAATATTCATAAAATACCTATATAAGAGCCGATAATTTTCCATCCAATTCACACACTCACCGGCTCTCTCCGAAGAACAAACAACCGCAATCATGAAGATACAAATCATTTTGATCCTGACTGCCATGGCTTTCGTTTCTGCTGAGAACACAGAAGCCCAGGTATACTGTGGAAGACGTTTGGCACAGATCTTGGCAGTGCTATGTTCTGCTGATATGGAGAAGCGAACAAGCCACTTGGTCCGGTACGATGTTGAAAGCTTGGGCTGGCCCTGGGTGGAACGAGCTGAGGCAAGGAGTTTGTCTGGTTCCAGGAACAAGAGACAGGTTGTAAGCGAATGCTGTGAGAAACCGTGCCGCATTGAAGAATTGATGTCCTACTGCTGAGTTTGTACCAGATCCTGAGACCGACCATATGCTAACGTTCTGACCTAAATAACCAAACACCGAGTATCCTATCGTGTATATAATTGTATATCTTTGTATATCTATATAATATAATGATGTATTAAATGTGTTTTAATTTAATTTAAATTTAAGGTACGTATGATTATATCTAACTGTTAGCTTATCTTTTTTAAAATTTAGACCATGTCTGGTTCCCATGTCCTATTTACACGAAATGCTATGCGAATTATGTTTAGTAACAATCTCCTTTGTAACATACCTGCTATTCTTCTATGTATATGCTATGTACTCATTCAGTTATAGGTAAAAGGTTCGATTATTCAGCATACTAAAAAACAGTCTAATAGCGTCGATACGTTTATTGGTAACTAGGTAAAACTAAATTATATATTATGTAAATGGCGAAGTTAAATAACAATAAACAAAGAGGTTTGTCGAAAATAGGAAAAAGCAAAAAACAAATTATGAGATGCTTTACTAAACAGAAACATTGAATTAGGTATCCTGAGAATAGAAACAAACTGATATTAATGTAAGAATAAGTTATATATTACCACATTTTTTTTGCATAATATGTAAAGGCCGCATAATAACATACAATAAAAGTAATCGATTCTGCTTAGTCATTACTCAGAACACCTTACGCCATGTAAATTAAAAATGACATCAAATGTATGCGATAGCTCACGTGTCTAAACAACTTCGTATCGGTGTTTGGCGTTTTTAGGACCGATTATTTCAATGTTTTAACAGCGACAAGAACATCCTGGCAGAATATTGTGTAACCTCCATGGACTAGACTCAGTTCATGAATCAAGTCACCTTCTCCATGCCAGTTCGGCAGACCGTGGGTAATCTTATCCAGATCCAAGTCACGGTATTCTGAGAAACCCTTAAAACAGAAAAGAATATTGACACTAAACAATTGACTACCTACTAGTTATTTGTAATTTATCTACTTTGGGCGGTTCAAGTATTACGTAAGCCGATTTATTATAATTATTTAGACCCCCTTCTCCCTTCGCAACAAAAGTAAGCAAAGTTCTATGACTATTACCTACGTAACTACTGTCACCTTATATAATTAATACATCCCACATGTCATCTATCATCTTTCAAACAAAAAAAAAATCAAAATCGGTTCATGCGTTTTGAAGCTATGATGCCACACACAGACACGTCAAACTCATAACACTCCGTCGTTTTTGCGTCGGGGTTAAAGTAAGCAAAGCAGAGTCCCCCCCGCCCCCATAAACTGCTTACGTAATACTTGAACGGCACATAGTGATTTTATCTCATATATCTTACTTTATGCAGCATGCAGGTTTGCTTCGAATAGTCAAAGTTAGCGATAATCAAGAAGGTTCTTCCCACAAAATTCCCACAGTTGAGGTTTGCAAATTTGTGCTGAAGTTCTTTCTTTCCATTCTTGTTATTGTACGTTTTAATGCTGAACTGGAAACAAACGATAACATTACGACTCATTGTTATACTAAATTTTGTAAAGGAAGATTACAATAAATTAGTTGAGTAGGTACTGTTGGAAGTCAAAACATACAAAAAATAAGAAACTTCTGTAACTCCTTACTCCTTGGAATTAAACATCTATAGCGAATTTAACTTACTGACGTTTCGGAAACTTTACAGTATCCATATGCGTAGCACGACTGAGCTGACCATAGTCTAACGCTAAAGAGTACTGAGTTTCACATTCTTTGTATTTCTGCTTCATTAGATTATCTTGGCCTTAGAAAAGGTATTTGTTTTGGGTCTTTCTAGTTCAAACAAATTGTGTTTATGATATTGAAATCATCTCTTTCCGATTTGCAGTACCTACTTTATTTATATTATCTGTATTGTAATATGCATCTATATTATAAACACAAATTGCAAATAAACAAATCAGCTACGGGTGCAGCAGTTGAATAATGCTATAAGTTTATAAGCTTTTCCTTGCAAACTTACGTTTTTGAATGGTGTTTCTTCTAGTACAGAAGTACTTCCTTTCAAATATGATTTACCATTGCGTTTATAAATATTATATTTTATGATGATGGAGCGCTTCTCTGCAAAAGGTGGTTGTGGGTTGCGGCATGTTCTGACGGATTCTAGTGATACTGTATACTTTGACTGAAAAGAAAAAGGAAGAAATGAGAATCTAGGTTTTTAAACACCTTATGAGCATACTTAGAGGCATATTTATTGGCGAAACAACAGCTCTGTCGACTTATTGTATTGTACTTACAATAAATAAGTTAATTAAGTAACATTTACCTAATTCATGTCTAACCGATAGAAAGTAGTCCTAAAAAACGCGTCTTTGAGCACGTGGTCTTCTTCTACATACGCTACGATGTTGATAAGCCTCTTTTGTTTCCGAATTTTGATAGTTTTGGAAAAAGAGAACATTCAGAAAAATTTTGAATATTGGGGTCTAATTTCAATTGCCATTACCTAGAGATTGATAGTTGAAATTAACTTACATTTACGCTTTGAGAGCATGCACCGATAATAAACTGTTGGCAAAGCACTATAGTAAGAAGAGACGTCCAGAACATTTTTGATAATTGTAGTACTGTTACACTAGTTTGTAGCACAATGTGCTTATCGTGATCATAGTTGAGGTAATTTGCTAACCAGCATCCTGTACCATCTGTTATCAGCGTGATATGATCGGATAAGTAATTGTTTAGTAAATTTATGATTTCAATGATTTTTTATCAATTTGATATTTGTGATTTAAAACTAGACTCGGTTATCGTTGACTTCAGATGTATTTTTCACAAAATTATTCACCAGCATAGAATCAAACATTTTGAAATAGCTACCTACTATATTTCTACAAATAATTCAATGAAAAATAATTCGAATAACGTATTTGGATTATTTTTATTGCACGTCGTTTCTCATATTAGCGTATATGTTTATGTATTATTGAAATAGAGATTTTTTTGAGACTCACGTGTTTTTCGTGAAATATCGTTCTGTTATACGTTACAGTAGAAACACTCAAAGGTTACAATATAATAAATATAAACACCTACCTTACATAGACATTTACCTGTGCTCAATTGGTATAAAAATATAAAATGTTTTTTATAACAACAACTTCAAATAAAATAATTGAAGAAGGAACTTATCTGTTTCACGTATGTACGTGACGTAATTGCTTTAGGGTCAATTTATTACAAATGGATTCCAAATTACATTTTATAACCTACCTATATACTTATGTAATATGCTTCATGTGTAATTTAAAGTATTCAATTATTAACCAATGATAAAAAAACCTATTTAAAAAAGGCTTCACAATGCTAGTACTGTGAGCTATATAACTCTTACATTTTGCAACTACCTACATGAATTAGTTTCTACTTTTATCATCATTTTAATTTACAACATTGATAGGTACATTATATTAAAAGTTTTTAAATATTCAAGCCTTATATATCTATTTACCCTCATAATTTAATCTTTCAGTAACTTTATTGTCAACCTTTAAAATGAATACTGCTGTAAAAATAAACATAATTTGTATGAAATATGCAAATTGCCGTACACTTGAACTGAAGTTTGTAATACTACTGGTAATATTTACAGCCGGTCACCTTACGTGACTAACCGAGAACAAAGAAACTTATAGAGGCGACATTGTAATAAGTAGGTATATTAAATACATAATCAATTAATGAATTTAACTAGGTTGGGATAGGATGAAAAATGTAAAAGTTTCGAAACGTCATGTCGATATGCCAATAAATAACTAGATTGATTGATTGATATCCTGTTTTGGTAATTTGATTGATTGATACGGAAAAAGTTCTCAAGTCGACGCGTATTTTTTTATACGTAATCACTTTTGTCTATCAGACCGCACTCACAAAAAGCGTTCACGAGCATGACGTGTCATTGAAAATCAATCTTGATACTATTGTCAGCTCAGTCGTGCTACGATTATGGAAACTGTAAAGAATCCGAAACGTCAGCAAATAAAATAAAATATAAATTCGCGAGTTAAATCCGTTAATAGTTGTTTTATTCCAATGTGTAATAACCGCGAAGGCATCAGAAATTATAATCTTGATACTATTTAAAAAACTTGTGGTAAGTAGAATCTCAATGGTATTTTATGTGAAAATAATAATTTAGTACAAACCTGCATTAAACGGGTTTTAAAAATGAGTTAGCGTGTCTAGACACGGTGGTCGAAGCTCACCTCTCGTAATTATTAGTCATGCACGTTAGCTTTTGTAAAAATATAATGTGTAGGATTTTATGAAAATAGTTAATATTTGTCAAGTTGAAATTAAACTCTCTGGCTGTATGAAGTAGTCTTAGTCGAATGAAATGTAAGATAATTTAAAAAAGGAATAAGTCCGCGTTCTGTGGCAGAACAGGGAGGGCACAACGATTTTGGGTTCAGAGTTAATTGTGATTTTTTAAATGTCTTTTTTTGTTTCAAAGTATACGATATTTCAAAGTATAGTATATGATATATCTAATCTGAATTAATTTGCATACATAGGCTACTTATATATTTGTAATTAAAAAGTTAAACTGCCGTGCACAGCTAGTAATATATTATACTAATCCATAATATTGTATTTAACTAAATGAATTCAGAAATAAAAGTTAAAAATTATAAGTTTTTTTACCTTGGCAGTCTAGTGCATATCACAAAAGAAATTAAAATAACTGTGAATACCCGCATATCATTAAACAGAATTTATTTTAATTTGAGTCTTAATTACCGAGAATAGTGTAGTATTTCCAATGCCAAGTGGTAATTGAAGATTAGCATGAAATCTCCAATGGAAATAAAAAGTGCAAAATCGATGGAAACCAGGAAAAACCAGCGATAAAGGGTTAATGAACCGTGGCATGGAAAAGGCTTCTTGGTGCATTATATTTCGCACACTTAGATCTAAACAGGATTAGCTCGAGTGTTTTTTTTTTCAGGAAAGGCGAAAAGCTAATCTATACTTTCAGTATAGATATCTTCTCTTATTAGATTAAATCTGTTTTAGTGCTAAGTACGAGTAGGTTTTGCTGTAAAGAATTCGATGGTGTGTATAACTCAAAATTTCGATTTTTTTATCCAGCTACCTTTAGATCTAGGTGTGCGTTTTATCAAAAAACAAAAACAAATTTCCACAAATACTTTCTTAAAATTAAGAGCGTTAGTGCGGGTGGACTGTATTTTTCATAGACTTAGAATATTATAATTTATAAGAAGAATATTTTTCTTCCCTACCTGCTGTTAAAACTCAGACAAAAATAGGCAAAAAGTTCGTTTCCTATTTTGTAGTGATTGTTAGTTATATTTATATATTGCACATTTTTTTTATACTTTTGAGTTTCTTATATTTCTTTTACTTTAGCATAAGTCTATTGTCAGCTCAGTCGTGCTACGATTATGGAGTCTGTAAAGGCTCCTAAACGTCAGCCAATAAAAATAAAATACGCGAGTTAAATCCGTTATAGTTGTTTCATTCCAATGTATAATAACCGAGAAGGCATGACTATTTTTTTTTTAATTCTATCAGATCTGGAGTTAAACAGGTCTTCAGAAAAGATTTTGTTCAATGGAGAATTAGGTACAGAATGATAGTATTAAACGCTTCGGAGCTAGAATGTGGACATTTGGCACTGCTTCTAATGATACCCAGCTGTTTTAAAGCTATCCCAACTTAATAGTATGTTATAGTAGGACAGGTTAAGCTGTAAGATTGAATAAATAAATATTATGTTTAGACACTTCGCACTTACTTATATTATAATATATTATGTATATATAGCGTTGCACGTGTATAGAATACTTGATTAAATTATATTTATTAAGTAATTTAAATTTGTAATTTAGATGCTTTCGCGATAGTACGCAATGAAATAAAATAACTACATACCTATACAACTAACGAGATAAGTAGATATCTGTTTCTTGATTCTAAGTTGGTTTAGTCATTTGAGTTATAAATAGTTTAATTGAAACTAGTCTCTTTATATAGGTATCAAAGAAAGTCGTTTTAGTTATGTAACTAAAACGACTTTCTTAACTAACTAATGTTAGTTAAGGTTCTCGTGGACAAAAAATTATATTTTTTATACGTTTGAAACCTGTAAAGCGGTCCCGCCTACAGCTTAGCGAGTATCCATTTCTTTCTAAGTTTATATACTACCAAAATTTGTAAAAAAAAAACATCTTTTCTATAATCACGTAAGTCTGGGGTGATAGAGCACTCACGCTCTATTGCATTTTGTCACTGTTGTATTAATGCAGCGAATATTGCAATTTAGTTAGGTATATTAATAAAATTCACGTTGACGTTACTTAAATCTACCTACTATTGAAATGATTCCAATTGCGGTATTAAGTACAATTAATTTAATATAAACTAAAAAGATCTAAAGTATGCGTGCTATCTATACTAATATTATAAAGCTGAAGAGTTTGTTTGTTTGTTTGTTTGTTTGTTTGTTTGAACGCGCTAATCTATACTAATATTATAAAGCTGAAGAGTTTGTTTGTTTGTTTGTTTGAACGCGCTAATCTCAGGAACTACTGGTTCGAATTCAAAAATTCTTTTTTTGTTGGATAGACCATTTATCGAGGAAGGCTTTAGGCTATATAACATCACGCTGCGACCAATAGGAGCGAAGAAACAGTGAAAAATGTGTAAAAAACGGGGAAAATATGAAGCCTTATGACATTTAAAAAGTATGTAGTTATGCATAGCAACGGTTGCTAATGTCATTCCTGACATTAAATAAATACCCAAATTACATGCATGATTTCTTCAGTGGTAACGAAAATGGGATTATTACGTAATACCCCGTGGATGGTGTAATCAGGACCATTTAATACTGTTCCTGGGTAAGCAGACCCCGTTTAACTTGCGAGGGGAAACTGGTGTCATTACGTAGAGAAATAGAAGTGTTCTTCGCGACCAAGAGCTGACATAATAAAATTATACAATATATAAAAAAGCAATGATAATAGAAGTGGCGGACCGGGATGAGACGGAGGTGAAGCAAGCTTGCGCGAGCTCCTGTGAAAATGACCCTGAAGATATCCTCAAGACCGAGTGAGCTTATAAGGAGTATGCTTTGCGCGAGTTCGTGGATGCGGAACTGGATATACTGGACACTGGTATCTCATTATAGCCAATGAGGCAAACTGGGAAATGTTTTATTACGTAAAACCACTATTATTGTATTTAATCGGTATAAGGTTTTATTTTGGATTGAATTGTAAAATTGTTTTGTTGTTTTGTAAGATCTTGATAATAATTGTGGTAATCATTCCTTTAAATAAATAGCCACCTAAACCTCATGTGTATGATTTCTTCAGAAACTTTGTCCGATTTAAATAAAAAAATGTTAAGGTAGCTGCATAAATTATGCAATTTCGAAAGTAAGGTACTTTTGTTAGTTGCATTTATTACGAATAAGGGAAGTGTTAGGCAGCGGCCGGCGAAGCGTCAGAACCGGTACTTTTAATAATATACTAATTAATTGAACTACCACCCAACAATGCGCAAGGCGAGCGAGCGAAGCGAGCGTGCTGCGGCAGCGGCAAATGAAGGTCTCCCTTAGGTACGACGACGAGCGAAGCGAGGAGGAGTATTAGGTAGAACTGCGACCTTCCAGCACGCGAGCGAAGCGAGCATGCCGCGACAGCGGCCGGCGAAGCGTCAGAACCGATACTTTTAATAAAAATATATTTACAACATAACATTAACAAACCAGGTTTTGTCAGTATACTAATCAATTAATATTGAACTGTGACCCCACAGCGCGAAAGCCGAGCGAGCGAAGCGAGCTTGCCTCGGCAGCGGCCGGCGAAGCGCCATAACCAATTAGGATTAGGATGAATAATCAATATGGCAAGTGGGAAATGCGTTAGGGAAATAAAACATTATGTGGAAAAAAAACGTTTATACGATGTTGGGAAAACGAAAATAATAGGTCATAAGAGTGTTAGGATCATTAATTACGACATAAAGCGTTAAGGGAATGCAATAATAGGTTAAAAAACGTTAGGGATTCAGATATAGATCCGTATTCTAATGAAGTTCGCCCCATAACGGGGTTAAATATCACGCGGACGAAGTCGCGGGCACAGCTAGTTAAAAAATATAAGAAGAATTGTAAAGATACTGAAAAAAGGTGTTTAATTAAAAATAGCAATTAATTACAAAAAGCCTGTTGAGGATTAAGATTAACGGCCGCCTGGTTTGCTCGACATGGGTCCAATTGTTTTTTACTTCAAAAATAAACAACAAATAAAAATTTATTTATTAAAAAGCACCATTTTCAGTTCTAATATCACGTCGTTTAAAATTTGAATTGGTTATTTAAATATCAAATACTCGCTTTACCCGTGACATCATCTGCGCATGATTATTACTTCACACAATACTACATAAATTATTTGTTATTCTGATGTGTAAATTATACCTGTTATTGTAAAGTTTCATCAAAATTAATTCAGAAGTTTTTGCGTGTAAGAGTAACAAACAGACATTCATTCTTACAAACTTCCACGTTTGTAATACCTATTAGTACTTAGCTACCTAAATAAAAGGAAACCAGATCAATCGTCAAGAAGACCAGACTATCTTGTAGAACAGGCAAATCCCATAAAAAGCGCATATATTCATTCATAAACTATACATCTCTGCCTTAATAGAGAAGAAAGTCATAAAAACCAAAAGATTGTAAGTCTTTGCGTTTAAATTTGAAATAACGCTGTGACACAACGAGAGTTAAGTCACTATTCAATTAAATAGCGAATTGTTGCGTGTGACCCTGAAATGGTGGAATTTGTCAACTTCACTTGAGACTAGCGACATCTAGCGGACTTTTAACACGCTGTAGTTTCATTAAGGTTTATTTCTAGAGCTAAGTGGCATACATCTGTACTGTGGGACTTCGATTGTAGATAACATTCCAACACTGTAAGAAGATTAATGTTTTCTCTTTTGTCCGTCTATCCCTTTTTCCGAATATGTGGAACATCAGGACATGGCGCTTCTGCCTTTTCTATTTCCATTTTAGCACGTAACGTCGCAATATGCATATTTTAAAAATGAAGTGTTCGCGGCTTTAATTCTACACTAAAAATAAATAGGTAGTATAGTAAAGTTACAATAAGTATTTTATTACTGCTTTCAAATCTCGTAGAACAAGTGTTTTCAATTAAAGTCAATTGGCGTAGTTAGGACTTTTTCTTTTTTGGCGGTCAGAAATCCTATCTGATATTAATGTAGGTACCTAAGTGAGTCATTCTGGAGCGGCAGTCGAAAATCCTACCTGGGTTAAGTTTTTCTTAACCTAGATCCTAATTGGTAGCCTAAGATCCCGGAGTCTTTTCCTGACCGCTCTGGGGACCTTTTCTCCTCCCAAATTAGGTAAAATTATAAATGCGTAAGTACCTCTACCCATACATAGGAAATTAGTTTTTTAATTGAAGATTGAGCAAGAACGAGTATAAGCTAGATTATATAATTACGATAAATTGTACATAATGAAAATAAAGTACCTTTCTATACTAATATTATAAAGAGTAAAACGATGTTTGTTTGTACCTAATAAAAAGGCTCAAAAACTCCTGAACCGATTTGAAAAATTCTTTCACTGTTGGGAAGCTACGTTTACCCTGAGTGACAAAGGCTATATAATATTTTGAAAAAAAAATAGGGATCCGTGCGAAGCCGGGGCGAATCGCTAGTTCATTATAAAGTGCGTTTTTGAAGGAAGCCCTTTGAGTAGGTAGGTACATAATTATTATTATTATAATAATCTTTTATGAAAGATATGATGAGGGCACATAAAGGGTCGGTATACGGGTGATAAGAATGGGGACAAAAATTAATTATTTTCAGCTTGGAGTTGAATAATGGGATTTTAAGATCCATAATTAGGGCAGGTTGAGTTCATGATTTTAATGGACCTATTTCACTAATTCGACAATTGTCAATAAGTGGAAGTCAATCAATAGTTGTGATATTATTAAATTATATTTTAAAACAAGTGCCTAAAACGATGTTGATATTCTAATTGTTGCGAACTCCTTGCTGTGTGTATATAGTTTTATAGTTTTACTTTTATTGGCTATTGCCCTTTTTTATATATCGATTGTTTTTGTATTGTCACTCAGTTAGTTTAGTTTTTGATTTGATTGTGTTCTGATATTGTGTTCAGTGCTGCCAACTCCTAGAAATTCGAGTCGCTAAGCTCAAAGTCAAAAGTCGCCAGAAAGTCGCTAAAACTAAAACATAACTATAAAAAGTTCGGGGACCCCCCCCCCCATAATGATATACAAATGGAACTTCAATTAAATAAATTTTGAATTTGGTGCGCTATCGCGTTTGTCGTTTTCCATATTAAGTATCTCTTGGCATGGAATAATTATGTGTCGATTTGATAAAAAAATTATCTATTATTGGCTCTAGAACTGTTTTAATTTGTACTCCAAAAGTCGCCAGATAAGTCGCTAAACTATTTTTGTCGTCAAAACTTTTTTTGGTCGCTAAGGCTTAAGCAAAAGTCGCTAGTTCTAGCGACAAAATCGCTAAATTGGCAACACTGATTGTGTTGTATTGTTCGTTGTAAAGTTACCTAATTAAATTCCACTATTATTCCTTTATCCTATTGTTTGCATTACAGTCCATTACTCACCAACACTAATACTTAATAGATATAAAAGGTTTTTTTAAAAAAGGTACTTACATTTGTCCAAAAAATACCTGTTGATCCTATGGTTCAATTTCAGAGAAACTGCTTGCATTATACTATAAAAGTACTTAAAAATACGATATAAAGAAGATTTTCTGCATTAGCTATTTTTATCTAATGCTTTATGTGGGAACATCGATTATAACTTGTTAATAATAACAAAATACTATCTGTTGGATATAAGAAAATCATCAAAATCGATTAAAAACAAACTATAAATGAGAACAAAAAAACCGGATCTTATTTATATGTATAAGCATATTCCAGAAACACATTAAAAAATCGCTACAAAACAGCAAGCTCCAATACAAGTTGAAAACAAACCAATATCCGACGAAAACGATTCCAAAAGGCTTCGGCATTTCCATAAAATCTATAAAACCATGGACATATAGATTTATAGGCGGACATCGTGATGGATCCGGAATGCAATTTTCCCGGACCGAGAATCGTTCCTGGGAAGTTACTGAACGTAACCTCGTTTGGTCTTCGGCGGATGACGGGTTTATTTAGAGCTTGGCAGAGAATTGAAGATAGGAATTTCATAAATAAGACTTGTTCCAGAGAATCACATTATAAAGATGTGCTAATAAATTATTTACTTCTAATTCTCAATAGGAGAATTCATTTTGATAACCTCAATAATAGGAACCAATTTGTACAAAGAACAGCTTTTCATTATTTCGTTCCCGCGTCTTCTGCCATGACAGCCAGAGGCTCGCTGCTGATTGGCCTCCCGCGTTTGTCCGTCATTAGTAGAAATATGACGTAATAGCCAATCGTAGGTCAGCGCTAATGTTGCCATTCGTAACTCAAATATAATTAATGTTGCCCTACGTACAAAACCAATAGCAATACTTTTCAAAAATTATGGCAGGAATGAGTGTTGAGATAATCTTAAACAAATTGAAATCTAAATTTATAGGGTTCTGCGATATACCTACACTTTTTTCACAATTCATGTCTAATATCGTAGGCGCGCGTGCAAAACCGCGCGACAGGTTCAAAATTGAAATATCTCGCCAGATCCTTGCCGCGGATTCATAATACCTACTAGATTTAAATGAGTCAATAGGAAACAGTACTTTTGCTTTGCTATCGGAAAAATATCGCAGAACAGTAATGTGCCTGAAGTTATATCTTCTTGCAGTACAAAATAAACCAGTGGCAAAAAGTTGTACTAACCTACTATTATGTTATCATTGCCATAGGCTTTAATACAGCTTAATACAAATTTTGAGACATCGACACGCTCATTCGTCAACCGAAATAAGAAAAAAAATCTTAAAAACGTCACGCGGATGAGGCAGCTTTACACAATTACGTCACAGATTATAAAAGCACTTCACAAACTCGCGTTCCACCACTTCCACCAGCGATCCACTGCTAATCGGATTACAGTCTAAAACAAGCAACTGGAACGCACCGGCGAGAGCTAAATTAGAAGCAAAAAGCTGGCTTAATTCGCTAAGACCCATAATGAGGGCGAGTCGAGAGATCGTTTACCGCATTTATCCGCATTTGTCCGGATGGAACCGGTTGCAACTGGATTGTGCCGGTGGATTAAAGGGTTATCTTCGTAGTTTGGGTATTGAGTTAACATGTGTTAATTTAAAAAGCTACTTCCTTATATTATGTTGTATTTGAGGTATTTACGAGACTGTTCTGTGAAATTTGTGCCAAAGTTTTACACAAGTTCTTTATAAGCTGTATAAGACCCTTACGTCCTTTATAAAGCTAATATACAATACTTAACTTATGTGCTGCCTCCAGCGCTCTTAGAGAGCAAAGAGTCATAATAGATCCTTTGACTGTTTGCTCCGGAATAGCGGCCCTGGACGACATCCCGTCTGACATGACGTTTTCTGATGAAATTCAAATATCGGTATTACCGATCGATCGCGGGCTAATAATAGTTTTCAATTATGTTCATAGTAATGAGATCTCGCATATTTTTTGTTATCTATTTAACTCTAATAATAGGTATTGTAAATTTTGATGTAATTTACAAAATAATCACTTTTATCGTCAATGACACACAGCAAATCCTCGTAATAAACAATTTAACATGGCGCATTAAAATTAAACATCTTTACGTACATTCTAATGCTAACTTAAATTTGTTAGTTACCTACTTAGCATTAACCATTGTTAGTTACACGGATTTGCATTATCGTAGACGTTATAATAATAATATATATTGTATTTAGGCAATACTTTTCACTAATATTTTTAATTGCGTAATTCGTTATTCTGATTGGTCATTTTTCAATCACTCCTTTTTTAATTTTCATTTATCACCACAGTAACGTTAAACGTTAGGAGGGTAGACATAAAATAAAATGATCGCTGTTACCCCGTTTTATTTCCAAACCAGAATGCTACAGAAAGAATAAACATTTATGAGGATTGGTTGTTTTGCTTTTTCACCGCCCTAGTTTGCGTCGACAAAAAAATCACGGGATTTTTGGACCTCTTCAAACAACATTTTCTTTGAGCATTGCCTTTATTATAACAAAAAGTACTGTTTATTTTACAAGGTATTATATTCCTTGGGTTTGTTACGCTATCATATTTCTTTGATAGCAGAGGTATGTAGATATATTAAGTACCTACCTATCAATATCATCATCAAAAGCTTATAGCTCCTTCTCAAACCCACGGGACTGGGTTTCTGGGACAGTCCCGTGTTGTCAACATCCAGATTCCAGCAACCTTCAAAAGGTTGGAGGACCAGTTCGTATTAAGTATATGGACCGCGCAGAACGAAGATGCCGCCAGCTGGTGTCGCTAAATCTCACATTGACTACTTATCATTACCTAATAATAAACTAGCGATCCCGGCAGTCGTCATTCTGTCCGTTCGATTGTTACGTGAAAAATCTGTCAATCTCTTCTTTCACGTACCTACCGTCAATCACTTTTTGTATAAGAATAAAAAAAAATCTGATCAAATCTATAATTATTTTTTTATATTTTTTCTTATAATACCTATATTATTATATTAACCTTGTTCTGATAATGAGGGACATAAATAATAAAAACTATCCAATTTGGTGCAGTCATTCGGAAGTAATGCGCGTACCTAATTATTAAATATTAGTAAAAATTGATAGATGGGAATCCATAATTTCTATATTTTATTAGATTCAAGATATGTAATATGCTTAATTGAAGGGATATTTTTATATGAACAACGCCAAGATGACAAGCATAAATAGTAACTTTACTGGCCGCATAGTGTCTTTCGCCAGTGATGCCACCATCGTGCACGCGCCCTATACACCCTCTTTATGCCACGATATGGTCCCCACTTGAACACAGGAGTAGATACGTCACAATATAATTAACTAAAACGAATAACTCTTTAACTATAGAATCTAAAATATTATTGCCTTAAAACTCCTGACCGCGTGCTAAAAATAACCAATGTTTTGTCACCAAATTGTAACATTAAATGTGCCTGTGATATAAATAAAGTACTAAAATGTGACCTTACAGAGACGGGTACAGTTTAACAACTCAAATTTACGACTAAAGTAAATAAAGGACAAATTGCCTGAAATTACTCGGGCGGGACTGAAATTACTGGTCACGAAATGCTCTGTGGATCCCGTTAATTATCGTTATCAAAATTATATAGTTATTGGAATATTGTTAAAAACCTTTTATTTAAATGAACTAAGTGCGTACGAGAAATTATTTTACTGTCACAGTTGCTATCTCAAGTCTAAAATCCGATAGATGCGCTAGTGTCAAGTGAGGTCTAGACAAAATAGCGTGTTCCACTAACAAGAGAGGCTACTGGCTTGTCATTGGTGGAATATGACAGCTAGATCTCATTTGATACTAGTGCATGCAGCGAATTTTGACATATGATAGCCCCCTTTCGCGCGTAGATGGACTACTTTAAATAATTATCTGTCATTCTGACTGGTAACTCCTTGCAGTCCTTGATGTTATGTTATAGGACAGCAACGAGGTAATTAGTGTTAACCCAAACGTCATCATTTTCATCAATTAAAACTTATATTTCTTGTAAAAAATATGCATGAGAATTTCTAAAAAATTCGTCGTCAAACAGTATTTTTTTCTTAAAAACTGCTACTATCTCATGTAGCGAGACTAAAAAAACTAGGAATGGAAGTTATAAAATAGAAAAATATAACCATTTCTGATACGAGTGTGAATTTTAAATTAATTATTCGCAGAGGCGACGGGTGTGCGGAAATAGCTCGTTATGGACTGCCTGTGAATGGACTGGAGTCACAGTAAACGGAGTAAAAATAGTTTGTCTAAAGTCTATTTCACGATTGTTTCAACTGTAATTATGGACGACGAAGTAACGTTCTTATTAAACTTTAAGGAACTCGAAAATTGTAAAGACTTTATCGGAACGGCTTTTTCTTAATTATCTTAAATGTAACAATGTGACACTTCGCCTAGATATCGTTAAATTTGAGTGACGTTCAGCTGTCAGGTTCCGCCAATGAGAGACAAGATGCTTGCCTGTGATTGGTCAAATTTGACAGCTAGACCTTTCATTGTTTCATTAAAACAGTGACATCTTGCGAATTTTTAACATGCGATTTGATGTACCTCCCGCATAATCGATTTTCATTTACTAAATAAATTTCCATATTTTATTTATCTGGGTAATATAATATTGAGACTTATTTCAAATCTTGTGTAAGTTTTTGGCAACGCCGTAAACCGAATTTGGCTTCTTTTTCACATTTACGTTTTTAGACACTATTTTTTAAGAATGGACACAGATTTACTAGTTGGATAGGCTTAAATGTTATGTGGCTTGCCATTTAGGTGACTGGATAGAAATATGAGTCCTGCGACACATCAGCATTATTATTGAAATGCATAAGATGCACTCTGTTGGTGGAATATAATATCGAGTGAAATCGGCTTTGCTCCCCGTACCGATAAAATGGATTAAACCATGCAAGAAATTTCTTTTAATTCCATTTCTTTACAAGAACTTTTATATCATATTGCACGCGTATCAAGTTTTGTTAAAATCAAAATTGGTCCAGTTGTTTTGGAGCATATCTATACTATCTATACTAATATTATAAAGACGAAAGATTGGAAAAAAACTGCTAGTTTTTTTATATTAAACTAGAGGTTCGCCCCGGCTTTATCTTTTCAAAATATTCTATAGGCTATGTTACTCAGGGTGAACGTAGCTTCCCAACAGTGAAAGAATTAATAAAATCGGTCTAGTAGTTTTTGAGCCTATTCATTACAAACATACAAAAATAGGTAAGTACAAATCTTTCCTCTTTATAATATTAGTATAGATAAACGGATAAATCTTTCCTATTTATTATATTAGTGTACGCACCCAATGTAATATAACTTAGAATTACGTACCTAATTACATATTTAGTCATTGTAACTTAGAATAGGCAAATTTGTTTAGTGAACACCCTATACAGCCTTTTTACAGCCTATAAAGAACTGGGGTAGTGTTTTGACTTGACGGTACCACTAGAAAATCTATTTAAACGAAAATTTATAGGTCCAACTGTGATCAAAGTCAGTCAAAGGGTGTAAAACTGCCTTCAGGGGTGCCGTCATAATTCTCCGGGTCGTGATAAATACGCCTCATTAAGCTGATAACACGAACCTTCTAATTATTCACACTTACCTAAACACTTATTAGCATTTTTGATACGAGTGTTGACTGTTGAGTTTGGAACACGATTTTTGTGAAATTACCCAATTGTGTTTCATTTAAGTAAGTTTTTGTTTTAAGTTAATATTGAAATACGTCATTATAGAGATTGAAGTGTATTTTGAAGATTGAGAAGCTAGAATTGGGTATAGCTCTAGTTATATAAACAAATATTGCAAAGGTGGTAAGTAAATCTGAAATTGGCCAAGTTACAATTTTATTAACTACCAGCGGTTTTCCCGGCTTCGCACGGATCCCTAATTATTTTCCAAAAATAAAATTTAGCCTATATTACTCGTGGATAATGTAGCTTTCGAAAGGAGAAAGAATTTTTAAAAACGGTCCAGTAGTTTTTGAGCCTATTCATTACAACCAAACAAACAAAGTTTTCCTCTTTATAAGTAACTAGCTTCTGCCCGCGACTTCATCCGCGTGGAACTCCTCCTTTTTTGCAGTCGGTTAAAAAGTAGCCTATGTCCTTTCTCAGGCTCCCGACTTTCTTTGTACCAAATTTCATTTAAATCGGTCTTGCAGTTTTAGCGTGAAAGCGTAACAGACAGACAGACAGACAGACAGAGTTACTTTCGCATTTATAATACCTATTAGTAGGGAAGTAGGGATATAGTATAGATTATGAAGGCAATGGTAAATTTTACTACATATAAATAAGATTCTTTAATAATATTATTATCCCGCTCGATGGATCACTGAATAAGGCTAAGTAAAGAACAAAATCCAATCATCCTATGATCCATCTACGTACATTGTATGCCAAGGTACTTGCAACCTTAAGATCAATCTATTTATAACGCGTTCTAAATACACTCCTAGACTTCAGAGAACAAGTGAATCAACATCCCTGTACGACATGCTATTTTAAGTCGAGTAAGAGCTTCTGTCACTTTGTTAAGTTATGGCTTCTTCTTCTAGCTACAAGACCTAGTTAAAATACCTCTTCCCGTATTTCTCAGTCTATATGAACAAGTCCGAAGTCTTAATCTTGGTGATCTCTGGGCATTAGCCAGGAATCATTCCTTGAAGAGACTTTCTCTGATGGCTAAAGGCCTAAACCAAAATCAGTGCTTTTTGGCTAGGCTAGGCTTACTAGTGGATTAGAAACCACATCGGGACATCAAGACGGTTTTTGGTGTACGTTGATTAGGTACAATCAGTTTGTTTGGATTGAATAGGCTCCGAAACGATTGGGCCGATGTAGAAAATTCTTTCACTGTTGGGAAGCTACATTATTCCCGAACGACATAGGCTACATTATATTTAAAAAGAAAAGGTATCCGTGCGAAGCCGGGGCGGGCAGCTAGTTTATCTATAAGTAAATACGAACGAATCACACAAGGTAAAACATGCAGTCTATCCCCAATAGGCTCGCAATGATAAAAAGGCAATCACAATGCGACAGGTTATCCTTTTGACAAATAAACCTTCAAACAGAAATGAATGTGAACAAATGTGGGAGCAGTTCTGATACCTCCGGGGATTATTTGCGGTTTGTGGGATGCGAGAGATTGCTTTTGTTTGTTTTTTGAATTGCTGTTAGTGCCCTTTGCTGTTATTTAATGAGGTTTGTAAATGCATATGTTTTTTTTTGTACCTACGATATTTATTGGTGTTTTTTTACCTGCTCACATAATATGTACCTAGGTACCTACTGTGTATATTATTACATTGACTCTACCGTCCTATGGATCTGTGGTCCGAAATAGATAATTAATATTTTTTATTTTATTTAATTATACCGAAAAACTTCAATTGTCAACATTATATAGCAGATATTTAAATTGTAATTACTAGTAATACGTGGTTAATAATCCTGTAAAAAGAATAATGGAAATGATGTTACAATTCAATAAACCTGAAGTGACTCGACAAAAAAACTGCAAAAATTAAAGGACCTTAATCTCTATTAAATGGAAAACGTTTTACACCGCGCCCTTAATTATACTCAGAAATATAATTCACTTATTCCTCACCCCCGTTAAATAAGTTAAATTGTGCGTAAAGTCATTTCCGAAATGACATCGTTTTCGAACCGGCTATATTCAGTGAATAAGCTTCAAAGATATTTTTGGATTCAGGGCTTTATGAAAAAGAAAAATGTACCAACTAGCTCTTAAGCCTATATAAAGGTTATATTGTACTGTAGTTTTACAGCTTTAATAGCAGTTGCTTATAGGTTCTGGCGATTTTTCGAGCGTTTGAAACACCTTCATTTCAATCTCAGACTTAATAAACAAAAAAACTTGTAAGTACCTAATATACAAATACCACGATTTTAAAGTCTATAACTAGACTTGTTTTATTTTGTACTAGCGGCCCGCCCCGGCACGGGTGTCATAAACCTTCTTCTTGAATCACTCTATCTATAAAAAAAACCGCATCAAAATCCGTTGCCTGGTTATATGGATATATGGACATATGCGACTTTGTTTTATAAATCACTAGTGGTCCCGGCAGACTTCGTCCCGCCCGGCAATGTCGATTTGACAGTTGTCATTGTTGCGTTTTGTTTTACTATTTTTAACAAATTAGCTTAATATTTTTTTCTTTTTTTTTTCACTGGAACGTGATAAAAAGTATCCTATGTCCTTCTCCTGGCTCTAAGCTACATCCCCAGCAATTTTCAGCCAAATCGGTTCAGCCGTTCTCGAGTTATAAACGGTGTAACTAACACGACTTTCTTTTATATATATAGATTTAAGATATTTGACTATTTACTTATATGACGGTACCTACCGAACGCCTTTGGTTTAAAAGCGATCCCAATCGGTATACTTCAAGACGCTATAACGCTCATTTTACTGTTAGTTACCTCTATATAATCAGTTAATTGAATTGGTTTGAAGACAATCAAAGCGTAAGCAATTGCGAACGTGATCATTTTAGTGCTTTGAAGCATACCAATTGGGATCACAATTGGTTTGCGTTAAAACGCTTAATCGGTCACTTTTGCGTCGGAAAGCCTCGATGGCCTTAAAATTGAGTCAATTAAATTGGTTTGAAAATCAAGGCTATATGTATGAAATGTGTAAGTAATTGCTTTAGCGGTTTGAAGTAATAGGTACCTACTATTGGGATCGCTCTGAAACCAAGTGTGTTTCACAATCAGGGGTCAGTATTAGGTAAGATTAGCTTTGTGGATATTGTAAGCTTCGGATGTAGTTTGCATATTGGAATTGCTTCGTTGGTAGTTCGCTTCCTGTTCGGTTATGTTGTAGTCCTGAATATATTTTTATCCGACTATGATGGGAATGAGCCAATATGATATCCATTTAATACTTTTTATCATATTGATGGATTATAAAATTATTTAAATAACTCTCAATAGAATTAAATTATTACAACTGTGAACACATTATTTATAATACCCTCATAAGTATTTCAAATTCACTGCCATTGCCTATGAATGCTGAAGTCTTCAAAATTGCGTCAAATAACATTTAAAGCCCGCGCGGCAGCCATGACACCGCGCGGACCAATCAGCGACCAGAACGACCCAGCGAGCAGTGACGTGTTGCGGCGCCGACGCGTTCAGGCTAAAAATTGTTTCTTACTTTAAATATGGAATATTTTTTTGGTGTGTTAAAAACATTAATTCATTACTAACAGGATATTTATTGTGTAAATATACTGTAACTAGGTATTGAATGTGGTGAAGTGACATATCGAGATACCTACATAAGGATTTGTTTTCAATGAACCTGCGGCGTATGTACCTACCTACAATTTGATTAAACAGGACGTGAGTGGTTGTGCATATTTGAATTTCGTGGTGCTTAGATTATCTTACCACCCTACTACTACTTAACTAGCATATTATATACCTAAGTACTTACCTACCTAGGTAATTCACTTGACTTTAAAAGTAATTATTCAACTCGTAAATTTATTGGTATAATATTTAAATAACAAAGTACTTACCAACTTACTTAATTATCTAATTATGCTGCTTGGAACTGCCTATGTTGAATTGTAGGTATTTTTATTTCTTTTTATTAAGGAATATGACTAACTAGCGATCATAATTGCAAACAACTATGAATAAATAAAATACAAATTCCGTACCTATACTTATAAAAAATCCCCTTTAAAAATAAGCAGAAATTTCGTATTTACTGAGCCGTTAGAGGCAAACTGATACTAGCGCCATCTATGGTCTCTGAATCGCGAATAGAATAGGTACCTAAGTCACATAAGGCACTTGAGCCCTTTTTACTAGGACAAAGTTACACTTATACCCTTTTCACTATGGCCTCAGAACTTGCATCGATAGTAGGCATTGTCTACCTATATAATGTCTACTTACTAATATATCTATACCTACACATTGTCACAGCTTCATTGTCAAACATAAAACATTTCAGACTCCGAGTGAGACAGAGCTATTGTATATAAATACGTGTGTCTCTGTCACCCTAAACTGAACTATGACGTTGCAAAGTACAAGTTCCCAACTCCGGTACCTACCTGACCGAGCTTAAGTTGAGTTTTGTAACTCAGAACGTAGTAAAAGAGTTTTTGAATTATTTTATACCAGTAATAAAAAAATGCTTTCGCAGCTTTTACACATTGAATAAAACACTTGGCGGATTATTGTATATTATATTATATTGATTATACGGCAACTGGAAAATACTAGAAACTTTAGCATAGGCAGGTACTATAAATATATTTGTTTTACTCCAAATAAAATATTGTCTTTCAAACTAAAATTATAAAAAATCAAAACAAACATCCATCGAATATTAACGAAGAACGAAGGATTCATTGTGTTTACTTACACACGCAATATAATCATACATTCATGATAGCGCAGTGTCATAGATATAAGTGATCAGGATTATTCATCTGGGGTCGCTAGTGACGTTGTCAAAATTTTACATCACCTATAACGGCCCCGCTGTCAGTATGCGATACACTGGGACCTAGACAAGGTACCAACGTTCAACGTTAAACGAAATTACCAAAATGTATGGGATTTGACATCCACGAACGTTTGTGACGTAAGTAAGTGATAGTCATTCGCGAATGTCAAATCAAAATGTCAAAATTTTGGTGCCAACGTTAAACGTTAACGTTGGTACCTACCTAGTCTAGGCCCCACTAGCTGTTTTACTAAACATTATTTCTAAGGCTAAATGTCGTTTACCACGTGTTAGGATGCATCAGCCTCTCCAGTTGCCATTAATGCATGCGATCGCATTAGTTTCACGTCTTTGTTCTAAATTGCGTTATAACTGCTGTACCTGAGTTTGTTCAACATTCTACGGATATTGAAAAGTTTCACTGTTTGCGTAGAGGACTTTATTTAAACTAATAATGATATTAAAGGACGATTCACACTTTTCAAACTAAGCATGGCTTGTGTAAGAAATGAGACACACACACACACACACACACAGAGAGAGAGAGAGAGAAAGAGAGAGAGAGTTACGCGTATGATAATAATTACATAATATATTTTTGTAGGTGTGACGTTTTGCGAACTGTCAGTCACTTCATTTGATTTGGTACAAAGGTAGTTGGTTCTCAATAACAATCATTCATTGCAACAATAGAGGTAAAGTAAAAAAGTGCTCAATTAAATCTACTAGAGGAATTTTTAGTTTGGACTAACGTTGAATACTTATAAGACATCGGAAACCCAGTTGCAAATGCGCTTGCTTATTACTAACTATTATCAAACTAAATATTAAGATAGCTATTGAAAACAAAAAAGGTTTTTGAAAATGTACCTACATTAACTGCAACTGCACCTGACTTAATGACGTAATCAGCAAAATAGATGGCGATTAGGATTTTATAATGGGAACATATCCTAGATGAGCATTTTTACTAAAAATTTGAAGGTTAAAATTAATAACATTTTACTTGTCAGTTTTATGACGAAATTTGCCCATACTTTTATACGGAAAACTTTCGTCACAAAACTGACAATTGAATTTTAGCCCGTAATTAAATACACGCGTTTTAGTGAAAATGCCCAGGTAGGAAAACTAATCGTAAAAAATAAAACTCCGATAAATCTTAAAATTATTATCACTGTATTAACTTTGTTTCTCATCATCTTTCCTCTGTCTCGCCACCTCCATTTCCAATCGCACCCGTTCTATTTCATTGCGTTCTCTTATCAACACGTTGCGAGTTGCATATTCTTTTACGAATCTTTTTAATGTGAGGTTTAAGTCCTGGAAAAAAAATTACAAAATAAAGTAAAAAGCAAAGAAATAGATTTAAATTGAAGAGTTGGGCATTGGCTGACACGACAAGTAACGCTGTGGATGCGTGTTAAAACATAATATTAAGTACGACATTAGGCATAAAGATTGTTTTTTTTTTCTTTGTCCAACAAGTAGATTACCAAAAATGATTGCACACGTATTTTTTCTTTTCTCAATCAAACAATAAATGACAAAGATAGGCGGACACAAAAGTTCAAAAGTGGGGAGCTTGTGACGTCACGGTATGGTATAAATTGTACCATATCTTGCAGATAGATTCTGAATACCCGATCGTCTTGTTAATTTCTAACATTGCATCAGCTGTTTTGCTCGAGTCTGTGGCCGAGAGGCATTACCGAAGGATATTGGTAGAAGCCATTGCATCGAGTATTAGAACTCTAAGCGAGATAGAAGTAAAATGGCCGCCTTTCCGCTTTTAAGCTCGAAGCCTAATTGAGAAACTGAACAAGTTTTATTTTTACTTTGAAAACCTTTATTACATACGTAGGTATATACTTGATTATTGGTCTGACTTAGAATATCTTTTCTTTTAAAGAAATGTATAAGTAGGTATCTTTACCTTAATCTAACTTCAATTAGTGTTTGTTATGCTAAAAAAAGTCGTAAAAAGGTGGTAGCGCCAGTTTTCAAACTCAACTCCCCAGGTGAGTGACATTTTAATTAAGTTAATAAAGAATTAGACTTTAGCGTTAGACTTTTAAATTTGTCAGCTTAGTCGTACTACAAATATGGGATCTATAAAATTACAAACGTCACAAATAAAATACGCGAGTTTAATCCATTACCTATAGCTGTTTCATTCCAAAATTAGAACTTACTTGTAACAATTTGTTCTTTTCCTGGCTGCTATCGTCGATTGTTTCCAAAATGGTCTCCACAGCTGGGAAAGTGTCAATTTTTTGAGGAGATGGAGGATTATTTGTATTGCTATCTGAATCCATGGTTTCAGATGGAGCCTCATCTGGACTGTCTCTGTCAACTTCTTCCTGTTAAATTTAATCAAAATAAGTAAAAAAAAATTACTATACTACTTACAATCCTGAAGCAATCTTTAGAGCCAGTAATTTTGTCTAGCTTTACGTCTTTAATTTTAGTAAGTAGGTGAAATTTTATGTTAGCATCACAATATTTAAAAAATACTAAATAATTACGTAACGGAATTGCAAATTTGAAAATGCTGAGTTTGCTATATTTTTTAAATTCAGCCAGAAACAAAATTATCCTAGCATTATTTTCCTGTTTACCTTGACAATAATATTTTCAAAGTGCCCATCGGTGACTTTGAAACTATTAAGCACGTTGGTTTTCGCATCCAATTTATCCGTCATTTTAATAACTAGCTGTTCCTGAAACAATGTAATTTTGCTTAACATGATAACTTAACATAATAATATGCGAAAGGGTGCTTTTATTATACGTTCAATTTTGTAATAAACATTGAGATCCTCTTCATTTCCCCACTTGGGTATAATTATTTGTAGATATTTGTTGTTCCATCCCCACTTTCACTATAAATAACTTTTTAATTACTAAACCAATTTTCAAACACAATCCCGACTTATTCATCTTTGTAACGAAAAAAAACGAATCCAAATCGGTTCATCCTTCCGGGAGTTACTATTTCGCAGACAGACACACAGACACGTCAAACTTAAAACACCCCATCGTTTTTGCGTCAAGACTTAATGAATGGACTATATAAGTATCCTTACCCCAGAAGCACCTTTTTCTACTTTGACAGTCCCAGGATCAAGGCCAATAGGATCCGTGTCTTCCATTACCACCACCTCAATCGTACTTGAGGAAGCTGGTGTCTTTGGAGTAGCTTTTGGCGTTGGCTGAGTAGTTGTCGACCTTTAGAAAAAAATTACATAGTACTATTATATTAAAGACTGATTTAGATTGATAACATTGGTAGTATTTTGTCTCTATGAAGAGTACGAAATTCGTTTACCGTTAAATAATCCAAAGAAGCAAAATTCAGAAGAGTACAAAAGGCTATATGGAATTAGCAACTTATTTATCTTTCTATGTCAACCTTCTTAATTAACTAAATTCTTAGTTTCATTGCATTTTTTTTAATAGATGATTTATAACTTAAGAAGCATTTATAATATGCAATTCTTCTAAGGTCAATCTATTTTGAACGAAACTTACTTTGTTTCAATAGCTGTGCTTTTTCTTGTCATTGGTGGACCGGAAGTGACGGTTATGGCTGCTGTAAACAAAAAAAAATAATCACGTAAGAACCCAATCATTTATAATATTAAAAAATATTATACATATTACTACATGTAAGTATAATATTGTTGAAAAAAAAAATTGTAATAAAAAAAGATATCTTTACTTTTTTCGTAATAATAGACTGTAGTTAGTTATTTGTCTATTCTCCTAGGTTATTGAGGTATTAGATAGCGTTTTTCGTTCACGTTTGATGACCGCAACATTTTTAATCAAATCTCCTTTTTTGTTTATTTCGTATATCGCTGACCGCGCTACACCAAATTTTCTGGATAGCTTCAAATAACTGTTCCCTTTTTCGTACCGCTTCAGTATTTTTTGTTCGTTTAGCTATTGTTTTTTTCTGTGTTTATTTACGTGTTGTCATATTCTAACTTGGCTTTAGTCAGCCTTTTTTTATTAATTCCACTAAGTCAATTAGTTACAAACAATTATGGGGCTTTGGTTGGAACGGACTGCAAAATACCAACTTATTTTATTCTACATGCCCACGAGGCAAGGGGCAATTCAAATGAAAATTATTTCAAGACTGACCGGGCTACAGACTATGGAAGCCGTATATCGGGGATATAGGAACATAAGTCAAGTCCCAATATTAGCGGTCCCATGACGAATTTAGACAAGTGTTATTTGTCTCTATTATGTCGAGCAACAGGCATGTGAAATCTTAAGGGTTGCTATGGTAACTCAGGTAACAATACTTACTTCGAGGTTTCGGTTTAGGCCTCTTAGCAGGCATGCCAACCCCATTGGCTAAAGCTATTATTTTCGGCGCCATCCCATACAAGTTCCGTCCATTGATATCCTGATCAGTGTTCTTCGTCCGCATGATCACGCGAGCCCTCTTGCGTAGGTCGCGCCAAGTCTGTCATGGAGAAATAATACCTATGTAATCTATACTAATATTATAAAGCTGAAGAGTTTGTTTGTATTTTTGTTTGTTTGTTTGAACGAGCTAATCTCAGGAACTACTAGTTCGAATTCAAAAAATATTTTTTTGTTGGATAGACCATTTATCGAGGAAGGGTTTAGGCTATATAACATCACGCTGCGACCAATAGGAGCGAAGAAACAGTAGAAAATGTGTAAAAAACGGGGAAAATATGAAGCCTTATGAAGAATTGCTATTCCACGGGGACGAAGTCGCGGGCACAGCTAGTATCTAGATATTTAAGAAGCAACAAACTAAAACCAGACAAAACCTTTCATTATTCTGGAATACAAAGCAATCAATAATATTCAAGAAAACCAGATTGATATTAACACAAATTTTGAAATCAAATGTCGGTTTTACCGTCTTGAATACCACAATGATCGGTTCCTTGTACCAATCAAACTACATCATGAATTAGAAAAAGATTTTATGTGTAAAAGAAATCTTTAAACAGATAAATTGTCGTTGGATGCGATGACCATCTCAGCAGTCAGGTAGCTAAATTTATCACACATGCAGCTGACAATATTTTAATAATTTCTAATTTATTAGAACATTTTTAATTAAGTATCTATCTTTCCCTATATTCTTCCCTCTGTAGCTTTATAAGCTTTGAAACCTCTTTTCTGCAGGCTCGCCAACTGTCTGGCAGTAAAGGCCCATCAGCTGGCCAACTGCGCTTCAGTATCCAGTTCGAAAAAAATGGTCCTTTATAAGTACTTACAGTTTTACATTGCTTCACAGTCTTCTCTGGTCCGTACTGGTTGATGTGCTGAGTGAGCTGTTCCCACAGGTCTTCGTGAGCGAACGTGTATGGCTGTGTGTGTGAGCAGGCCAGGTCTTTGTGTTCGTCCATGAACTTCACCATCTGCTGCAGCTGGCATATCGTTGCGCGACATCTGTTGGTCATTTGGAATAGGCTTGAGAAGTGTTTTTATTAAGATCATCAAATATTATTTTATTGGGCATTTTTTCTTTGTTAATTGATGAATCATGAAGATAAAGTTTCGCGTGACGTCAAGAAAAAGCCAAGAAGTGACTTACTTTCATGGATATACATTAAGCGCCTTTTTATCTTTTGTATGTGTGGAATATGTTAACAGACTTATAAAAAAAAGGTTCTTTTTGCATTTAAAAAGAGAACCCTCTTATTTCAACAGTCAAATAGGTAAAAATATATAGGTAAGTATATACTCACTTGATCCTATTGGGTGGGTTCCGTGGTGTCCAGTGTGCAACAGTCCAGTCTGCGTTCGGGTCAATGGTTTTGGCATTCTAGATAAAAGATTATTTTTAATTTTCTACACAGCAAAATCTCAATAAGTAGGTAATGATATTTGTTCCAAGACAAGAGTAGAAAAAATTGAGTCCCCCAGTAGAATTTAAACCTACACTACTATTGTCAATCAAGTAGCCATAACTTTTATATAGGTATTTGAATTTTGTATGCATATCATAACATTAATAAAGAAACGAATAAAAATTTGCTATTTTACACTTAGAAAAATTAAGTAGATTCTATAAGTACTACCTAACTACGCTTCTTTTAAAAAAAAGCCATAATAATAATATATTATGCATTATTTAGCCGCTAATAAAAATCACGTTATAGTATGAGCTTACTACACTTGACTCTGCCGAGAATCAAACTCCCCTTCGCATTAAAAGCTACAAACATCTCAGCTCAGTAAGTAGGTACCTAATAGCTACTTTATTTAGAAAAAGCGAGTAACATTTTCCTATTTTATCATTATATTATTCAGATAATACAAGAAGTCATTAAACATTTTAAGCTACGGGCGAAAATTTAATACCGTTTTCACAACTTTAGCGAGAAAACAATTCAGTTATAACGCAACATTATTCTTGGAAACTATTCACCGCCATTACGGTAATAAGAGAGAGAAAACAATAGCAATACCTGCTGAGCGAGAGCGAGACAACGCTTAACGGCGTCTCATTAAAAAGGGGACATAGTCTAGCGCGCTCAATGTGCTATATTTCAATCATAATGCAATATTATTATCGACTTTACTACTATGGACTTAAGGTTGAATTTAAAAGAAGTGCTGTCGGAAACCTTGCGGTAAATACATAAATTGACAGCAACGTAAAAGTGGCATGTACCAACGCGGAGCAAGATACGTATCTTTTTGTTAGTCTTGTAAAATGATAATAAAACTCAAAAATATTGTACTTACATCTGTCATATTGCATTTAAAACACAACTTTTTCTATTTTGTACGGTTACATAACCGAATTCACTTATTTCGTTTGTGTCGACACGATAAACGTGGTGACTAGGCGACGATAAAACTGACACTGGTGTGGTTCGAGGTGCGACAAGGAGGTGTGAGAGAGAGATAGCATGAAGTCGATAAAAATTGAGGCCGAGATTACAAAGTGTGGGTCATTTGTAAGCACGTTGTATGTGTGCGTGAAGTTGTGTTGATATAGTGAGCGTGTGTGTGTAGAAAAATGAAGAATGAAGCGTGTATTGATTGAAGATAGTATGACGGTATCAAAGTTTTGTTAGTATCATCGCGAATTGTTATGTTGCAATTTAAACTTGTTTATTTTTTTTCTGTGTAAGTAAGTAGGTGAATATTTTAGAATGTAAGCTAGTTCTTATTTAATAAAATTATTTAACACAATAGGTTCATTATGTATCTTTATTAATTTTCAAAAATAAAATAAATTTACTAAATGAGCAATAATTATTTAATAATTTCTGATGCCTTCGCGGTGATTATACATTGGAATGAAACATCTTTAACGGATTTAACTCTTGATTTTATTTTTATTGACTGGACGTTTCGGAGCCTTTACAGATTCCATGATCGTAGCACGTCTGAGCTGACAATAGTCTAATGCTAAAGTGATGATGATTGCTCAGTCGTGCTTTTTTATTGTGATAATTTCTGATGCCTTCGCGGTCATTTATTTACTTATATAAAATAAATTGGCAGATACAAACTTACCATTACTTTATATTACCCATAGGTTTTACTATTTTTTTCAGTAAATTTATTTCGATTTTTCTAATAAACCTTAATAATAAATCGATTAGGAAAACCATTATACACCTGATGTCAACCATGCTATTCTAAGGAGAGTTAGCTACAAGCAGATGACCAGCATTAAAAGAAGTCACTTTTGGATATTATAAGTAATTAAAATAAAATATTGAAAATGACGTAAGTAAGTCTGTACTAATCTAGATATTTAATTTTAATATTTAAATCCTTATCGAAAAACTAATCAACGATTGACGCGATAAGATAACAGTACCTGCCTCTTATTTGCTACAGTCGGTTAAAAATATTGGAATGTATAGATAACGTCAAATTTTCTTGATTGTGGTTCACTAATCTTTGGTAAGAACGACAGATGCGATTTTCGACTTTAAGTGTTATTGGTTCACTAATCTCATGGCAGAACGACAAATACGATTTTCGACATTATGTTTTAACGTTCAAAATTGATTGTAGGAAAATCACGAAATGAGTCGTGGAAAGGTAAACATTATGTTTTTGATTTTATCAATGGTGACTTACTCTTTACTTTTTTCTTTACTTGCTGAAGTTTAGAAATTTTACAGTTCCCATATTCGTAGCCTGAGCTTAAGTAAGATGTAGGTATTAAGTACTTTTAATAGTAGATTGATACCTACCTTATATTTTTAATCGAATTTATTTTTTAACCCCCGACGAAACAACGACGGAGTGTTATAAGTTTGACGTGTCTGTCTGTCTGTCTGTCTGTCTGTCTGTGTGTGTGTGTGTCTGTCTGTGGCATCATAGCTCCCTAACGCATGAACCGATTTTGATTCTGTTTTTTTTGTTTGAAAGGTGAATATGTCGGGAGTGTTCTTAGCTATGTTTAATGAAAATCGGTTCAGTAGTTTAATAATTAGGGGGGATGAAAGAGGGGATGGAAAAATAAAAGTCTACAAAGGCACTCGTGTGGGGTATCAAATGAAAGAGGATCACGTGTACATTACAAAATTGAAACTATAATGAAAATCGGTTGAGTCGTTTAAAAATTATATCGAGTAAAAGTGGGGATGGAAAACCAAATGTCTACAAATATACCCGAGTGGGGTATCAAATGAAAGAGGATCACATGAACATTACAAAATTCCATGTAAAATGGAAATTGGTTAAAAAAAAATAGGTAATAGGTACCTACCTACTTTCAAAAAGTATGAAATAAAAAATATAAATTAAAAATTTTAACAAACCCCCGACATAAAATCCTAAAAGCCTTCTAAAAAGTATAATAATAATAAAAACTTGATATTAGATAGGTACGTACCTAAGTATTAATAGGTATTTCTACAAAGAAAACGTCATGTCGGGGGGACTGTAGGTTTCGGTACATTGTAAATATAGCTATTACCTACGTACAATAAATGATGAGCGGTCCCCCCGACATGACGTTTTCTTTGTAGAAATACCTATTAATACTTAGGTACGTACCTATCTAATATCATGTTTTTATTATTATTATACTTTTTAGAAGGCTTTTAGGATTTTATGTCGGGGGTTTGTTAAAATTTTTAATTTATTTTTTTAAATAAGAACTTAAGTAAATATTTATCTCAATTACTTACTATAGTTACCTACTATAATGATGTTAGATAGGTACTATACTTACCTACCATATTGTTATGTACTTACCTAGTAACTATTTGGTACGTTTGTGTACCTACATAATTATGACGAATTATTAGGTAAGTAAGTACTTTATTAATAATGTGAATTATCCAAAGATATTTATGTATTTATATTAAATTTATTTTAGCACTTTATTTTCTAGAACTTGTTTTTATTAAGAAAACGTATTTCAGAGCCAAGTTTAAAATGTAGCGGGAGTGTATTAAGCCAAAGCAACATGAAGCGGTACTAATGAACTACGTCTTACGGATTATCTCACTTGTACTTTGCGACAACCCGTAGTAGCACTGACAACTAGAACAACGATCTAAAACGACGTAACTACCCACTCGACACAATTGAACGTGGACTTTATGAGTAATGTGATAGGGTTGGATTTTGATTGAAGGTTTTACGAGTTAAGATGTTTTATGTTGGGTGCATTTGGATTAGTAACTAAAGTAGTTGGGGTAAAAGTTAGGTGCATTGTCAGAAATGCATAATGCGTTATGAAGGATGTAGAAAAATGCAATTTGAAAGTTAGTGATGATTTTTATTTATATTTCTGAATTAGGTTAATCTACCGGATTGTGATCCTACCCAATACTGAATTACTGCATAATTTTAGTTGGTACCTAATAAAATATGATTTTCAAAATAAAAAAAATATTATGTGATATCTATAATTATAATAATATTTTACCTATTTGCTGTAGCACGACTATGCTGACGATAGTCTGACGCTAAAGTACCTAAGTATTTTCCTCATTGTTATTTTTTAGAAATAAAATATAGGTACGCATTTTAAATACTTAAATAGGACTTGTTTATACAATGTAGATACATACTTAATTAAAAAAATCGTCAACATTAAAAAAAAGTCCTACTACAATTATATCTTAAATACAAATACTTAACCGCCCGCCCGCCCAAGACGAACTCTACCAACGTTCTATCCGCCGTAAGCCTTGAAAGGATTTATAATTACAGCAGGTGCAGGACGCAATTACCTCCTAAACGGTTCCGGTTATGAGGGGGGGAGACAATTTGAGGCAAACTGCGCTCGAGTGGAAGACATCACATGCTCTGATGAAAGAAGCGGTAGACAGGGAGTTGAAGGTACCTTTGTTGAAGATTTATTGTCTCTTTACGTATATATAGTATAGGTATCTTTATTGCACTTGGTCCGTCATGTCTATGTAGTGTTAGCTTTTGTAAAATCTATACTTACTTATACTTATATACTTTACTTAATATTATAAAGCTGAAGAGTTTGTTTGTTTGTTGGATAGACTATTTATTGAGGAAGACTTTAGGCTATATAACATCACGGTCCGGTAGTTTTAGCGTGAAAGCGTAACAGACAGACAGACAGACAGAGTTACTTTCGCATTTATAATAAGTGACAGAAGACTTTGACAGATCTTTGACGAAACAATCGGACGGGCAGGACGACGTCTGCCGGGGCAGCTTTTGTAAAATAATTAATACCTCTCAAGTTGTAATTAAACTATGTGGCTGTTGATGTTACGTTAGTCGAATAAAATGTAAGGATATTCAAAAAGGGAACGTGTGCTGGTGCCATGGCAGGAGGGACGATTTGAAGGAGACGAAAAGTAATGTTGGAATTAAAAACATTGTTACCAATAGGTAGGTACCTAATCAACCATATAGTAGGTAATCTTCACTAGTAGGTACTCCATTGAAAATATTACATTAGGGGTTTGTAAGCAACTTTTTTAACTCTGAGTTACAAAGGCTATAGGATATTATTATTTTGAAAAGTATCGGAATCCGTGCGGAACCGGGAAATATGCCCGCTATCCCTACTAATATTATAAATGCGAAAGTAACTCTGTCTGTCTGTCTGTTACGCTTTCACGCTAAAACTACTGGACCGATTTGAATGAAATTTGGTACAAAGAAAGTCTGGGGTCTGAGAAAGGACATAGGCTACTTTTTAACCGACTGCAAAAAAGGAGGAGTCCCACGCGGACGAAGTCGCGGGCAGAAGCTAGTACAAAATATAATGACATTAGTATCTACCTAACTTATTTTAAAATGGTATGGTGAAACACTATAGTGAAGTTATTCCCAGTCGTGGTCCCGCAGGACTCCTAGCTCTAGCATTATGCAAATACACAAAGTACTTAGGTACCCTGAGTGTAGCCTAAATATCCCAGTACCTACACTTAGCTATTAGCAGAGTTAGGCAATGACAGAACTGCTACGTTCAACTGAAAACATTATGCGGTAATACTAAAAGGTAGGTATATTACCTATGGATGTTAGATAAAGTATTACTATTTTGCAAATTAGTTCTAGAAAACATTTATAACTGGGATCTTTAAGCTTTTGAGCCGTCGCTATGGTTATACTTATCAGTAGGTAATGGTTGCAAATAATACTGGTGATCGAAACACAACCACAAAATGACATAAGTAACTAAATTCAAAATAACGGCCTGTTGGTCTAGTGGTCAGAGCCCCTGAATACGAAACCGGAGTTCGAATCCTGCTAGGAGCAGACGTCAGTGTGATGAGCACTGGCATCTGTACCTGAGTCTGGGATGTCTTATATGTATTTATGTATGTTTATCTATTGTCTAGTACCAATAGTACATACAAGTTTTGCTTAAATTGGGACTAGATCAATTGGTGTGAATTGTCCCAAAATTATATTAAAAAAAAAATAACATAGACCGCAAGTAGCTTAGGCTTACTGGTTAAATCCGTAATGAAATAAAAACTATATTTTTATTGCGACATAGACAGATAATATTTAAAGTAGTAATGATGCCTTTGAGGGTCCCACATAGACAATGATGTAGTCATTCAACTAATGTGAACGTCATCATCAGTAATTAGGTACGCACCCTCATGTCAATTGAAAGGAATTGTAGTCCGTTACAGCAAGTGACCTAATTACTATACGGCAAAAACTACACCCGAAATGGACTTACAAAATAAATGATCTCCTTGGCTTAAAATATACTGGATACCGCATAATAATTGGTCAATATTCGTAACATGTTTTCAATCCTCCGGCCAGAAAGCGCCAACTTTGTGGTCGCTTCGCTAAATGAAATTTCCGCTTTCTGGCTTCGTCGAACAGAAAAATAGTATACTGACCTCGGCCAGTAAATAAAAAAGCCTCAGATCACATTTTTGTCAACCTCGGCTTCGCCTCGGACGACAATTACATGTGATCTGAGACATTTTTTATTTTACTGGCCTAGGTGCGTAATGTACTATTCTTATCTGTGCAACTTTTGACGTTTGATCTGTCATTGGAACAATAAATTCTTGGTTTGTACCAACTCTCCTTCATTTCATTTTGAAATCCCTCAATATTTTATCAAACCACAACTGAAAGCTAATAATAATAATATTATGCTCATAATGCTTAATAATTTCTGATGCCTTCGCGGTTATTACACATTGGAATGAAACAACTGTTAACGGATTTAACTCGCGTATTTTTATTTTATTTTATTAGCTGACGTTTCGGATTCTGTACAGTTTTTATAATCGTAGCACGACTGAGCTGACAATAGTCTAACGCTAAAATAAAAAATAAAATAAAAATACGCGAGTTAAATCCGTTAACAGTTGTTTCATTCCAACTCATAATGCTTATTAAATAAGTAAAATTGTTCAGACCACCAACCGCTTCGTTTTAAGAATAAACATTATATTTCTCAGAAATAAGTCTTCTCTGTCCCTAAACTTCCCTTTTTCTCCAAAGACGGGAAAAAATATGCTGTCATTTCTGGACAGATTTTATAAATACCTACTTTTGCTTTGTTTGCCTACGCTGAACATGGCTCTGTTTACAGAACACTATTTCGGAAATTTAAATTTAGCTAGATAATTTAATTTCTAATGTTCTAATAGATTTTGACATAATATATCGTTCCTTTAGTATCATAGAGACTTAACTTAAAATGTGTATAAGTACACAATTTAATTTGTGAGAAAGAAGTGACAACTTAGAATCTTTAATGGAGTAGGTAACGATATATTTGAAATAGGTAACCTACTTACTTCGATACGAAGAAGTTGTGTGTGTATAGCTTTGTCTGTCTCAAACGAACTCTTAAAGTTACATAACGTATAGCTATAACAATTGACAATACCAGTTCTGCTAACCACGTTTCATATTGATCTGTCTAGCAGAAATATAACGGTAGCACAGACGCTTGTCCTTGTTTTGTAATGCTTGTTCGGTCAAATTCTAATTTCAATAAATTCTAGATTTGAATTCTTGTTTCACTAGTTCCCTGTTTCGTAATATTTTTTTTACTAGCTTATCTTATTGGCATAACGATTAGTTTTCAATTATTTTTCCATCAAGTAGATTACCAAAAATAATTGGTCAAGTATTGTTTCTTTTTCTTAAGAGAACAATAAATGTCAAAGATAAACGATTCAAAAGTTCAGAAGCGGGAGCTCGTGACGTCACGATATGGTATAAATTGTACCATAACGTGAGGTCACGAGCCCCCAATCAAGAACTGACATATGAACGCGAAAACTGACCACGTGACTTTATTATTTTGCATTTGTCTCATTCGTTCCTTATCATCAACTAGCTTCTGCCCGCGACGTCGTCCGCGTGGAAATCCTCCTTTTTGCAGTCGGTTAAAAAGTAGCCTATGTCCTTTCTCAGGCTCCAGACGTTCTTTGTACTTACCAAATTTCATCTAAATCGGTCCAGTAGTTTTAGCGTGAAAGCGTAACAGATAGACAGACAGACAGACAGAGTTACTTTCGCATTTATAATATTAGTAAGGATATTAGTAAGGATTGCCACTTGTCTAGGAGCCCACTTATAAGAATTTCAGCTACAACCTCTAAGGTATCTTCCGAGATGAACTATCAAGATATTTAATTCCTTGTGCCATTAATTCGTGTGAAAGCGTCCGGCGGTCCGTAGTCCGGCTAACTGCGTCCGGCGTTCCCGGACAGAGCCGCCGGTTGATTAAACGGTGCTCTTTATGCGGTATTTATGAAGATTACTTGGGGTTCCGTTGCCGTATTTTGCTTTAACCAGGGTACTATAGTAGCTGAGAGTTGTTTCTGGTTACCGGGCGCGTGCAGCTGGGAGAGCAGAGAGATAGTAGGCACTGGGTAGGTAATACTTAATTTTTTACATTTTAAAACCCGTTTCACCCTCTTACGTTATGAATTTTCAAAAATCCTTTCTTATTGCTCCCTTACGCTATAAAAGGATCTCTGTGCAAAATTTCAAGTTTCTAACCCAGTCAGTCAGCTTTTGTTCATATAGATTGACATTTCTCAAAAGATTGCTTAGATAAGATGATGTTTTTGACCTGCATTGATAGGTCAGTCAGTCAGTTTTTGCTAATTAAGATTTAGTAAGGATTTCTTAACTTAAGGTCGCCCCACGATGACTTCTATTTGAAACAAGTTTTTGTCCTGTGTGCTACTCTTAAGAATATATATCTACTTATATCCTATATAAATACCTCATAGAGAACCAAATCCCTTTATTTAACAATGCAAGTGCCCGGGGTATGATCATAACACCGGAATGCCAACCAAAGGGACAAGGGTTTGATTGAATTCGTGTTCCGGCGGACAAAGATTCGTATAAATTAAAATGCTACTGAACATGTTTTACGTTCATCAATACGAATAATATATTATATTAACGTATTTTTTATTTTGTCAATTAAACAAGAGTATGACGAAGATATTATAATCTGATAGAGTTTCGAGTGATCTTACACCTTTTACTGCAAAGTGACGTCATGCTCTTAAATAAGCAAAATACATATAACTATAATAAGCAAAATAAAACAATGTCAATATCATTATAATTAAAACCTTTCCAGGTCATTATTATTCTTGATAGCCTTTCTTTAGTAACTTGTAATTCTAAACTAAGAGAAACCTGAGATATATTGTAAGGAACAATTGCACTACTAAAGTATAAACTTTAGAACAAGACAACCTAATTAAAGCACCTAAGTAACCTAAATATAAACTTAGGTCCCAACTGTCCGACTAAGTTTAATAGACCAACAAAGTACATCTGAAAAGGTATAACAAAGTCCTAACAACTAATTAGGTAACTGAGTAACCTAGGCGTTTTAAATTAGGATGCCCTGTTGGATTTCTTTTAGATACAGATTTAAATATACTAGCATTTCAGCCTGTACGGTGACTTCGATAATTTACAAAAACGTACTTACGAATACCTACTAATATTATAAATGCGAAAGTAACTCTGTCTGTTACGTTAAAACTACTGGACCGATTTAAATGAAATAACATAGGCTACTTTTTACCCGATTGCAAAAAAGGAGGAGTTTCACGCGGACGAAGTCGCGGGTAGAAGCTAGCTTAGATTATGAAGATACTAGTACATCATAATCCCTAACTCATATCCGAACTTAAAATTTCTAAATAGGTCTTCTCCTCGCTTACTAAATATCAGAAAGATCGGATCCACATTATTCAAGATGTCGTCGCATAAACATGCAATGCACATTTCCCTACCCAAGATAAATCTAAAATGTTACTCGCTAATATATACAAAGGTAAGCGAAAAAAATATCGAGGCCCTAATAAGACTCGAAACTACATCTAACTCCGATCACAGGAATTTCTTTTATCGTCTGCACCAATCATTTCACTGACCGATTCGTTCCTTATTACGTCATACAAATTGAAACGTAAATGTTAAAAGGTAACGTTAGTGACGTAACTCATACCACCTTAGATTGTAACTCGAAGTAAATCCTGCAAAGTCATTAAGGACTAATAGCGAACTGTTCCCAGGGCGACTGGCTAATTCAAATCCTAGCGAACTTTAGAATGTATGTCGTCCAGCCAAGTGTTCCATTCCCGTTACTCGTCTTGGGTAACGTGATGGACAGGTCATTAAAATCTGCGAGGCCATTTTGAATTTGATTTAGGTGTTTTAGTTATAAATAAATAGACGAGAATATTTTTTTAGGTCGCGTGTTTAATAATTGCAGAAAGGGTTCGATTTCCACAGCAGATATTTCTATAAGTACTAATATTATAAAGAGGAAAGATTTGTACCTATTTTTGTATCTTTGTATGTTTGTAATGAATAGGCTCTAAAACTACTGGACCGATTTTAATAATTCTTTCACTGTTGGGAAGCTACGTTCACCCTGAGTAATATAGGCTATAGAATATTTTGAAAAAAAAATAGGGATCCGTGCGAAGCCGGGGCGAACCGCTAGTCTTTAATAAAGACGATAATATTATTATTACGATTATTCATTGATTAGTTTATATACCAATTTGTAAATTTGTATTGGTTTATTCGTTAACTTGCTCACTTTTAATTTTTGCATTTTGTCATTAATAAAATTAGGTATTTAATAATGTGATTAATGACTTACTGTTAAGTATTAACACGTAATATTCTTAACTATGTATTTCAAGTTACGTAGTATCATCGTTTGTATAGAGTACTTAATACAAGATTAGTTTAAATTGTAATCAATTGCTGTGAATCGTACCAAATTATTAATATTATTACATTCAGGTAGAGCGGTATCGCTTGTTTTCTTTTCTGACCCAAATTATATAAAAGGAAAACATAATTTACTTACCAGTGACAAAGCGTCTATTTATTCGTCACCTGTATTTGTAATGTAAACAAGTAGACTAAATACGGGTGAAAATATTTTCAGCTTTAAACGCTACCTTTGCATCTCGAAAGTTTCAAAAAGCTCTCAATCTCCTGGACAATTTAAAAGTGTAACGGATCATCCATCAACGTCAATCTGCAAGCTCTGTCGTTCGGATGGTAGATCGTTGCAACCGTCATGCACTATGCACCTGGTGTGCATTTTGTGTCTGAAAAACATTATTTATAGGTACCTACTCAATTTTTAAAGCTCACTATTTCGGGAACTTAATAAATGTTAGCTGAGCTATAATTGGAGGAACTTTTTTGATATAACGTTATATTCAAATGTTGCTATTAGAATACAAACCCTAGTAGGTATTTAGATACCTATTTAAACTAGAAGTAAATAATAATATATTGAAATCTACTAGTCTCATTAAAATGAATCCAACTGTAAGGTGTTTAACTCGCGTATTTTGTTTTATTTGCTAAAGTTTCGAAAATTTTACACTTCCCATGTTTGCAAGGTGTTTTGTGGCTCTAATGTTTGACTAAGACTGTCAGCTCAGTCGTGATACAAATATAGGCACCGTAATCCATTTGTGTTTCATTTCAATGCACTTTTTCGAGTGTGATATCATACGAATACTCACCAATATTAAGAAAATTAGGTAATACTTCTAATCTTGGAGAGACTGTAATCCAGGTATATAGGTAATCTGTAAAAGGTAATTACAGCTAAAATAAAATGGAATAACTCACTTCAAAATTCTCTAGAAATGCGCTATCGATTATCCCGCGGTTATTTCTCAGGTGCCATGTTGGAAATTCTTCTTATGACTTGGTAAGATCCTCTCTATTCAGGGCAGGAATGTAATAACCTGGCTAGATTGCTTGCTAATTAACTTGCATGCCGTGGCTTGTCCCATATTTGAGAGCAAAAATTATGTGCGTGTTAGGTATAAGGGAATGTGTGGCCTTTGCAGCTTTGTGGTGCTTGGGAATTTGGGAAATTGGAAAGATCAGTATAAGTAAAATCGTTATGTTTTGGTGTAATTTTTAGTGTGATTTTTGTCTGTAGAGAATTTTTAATGGTTGTTTTTGACGGTAGTATCACCATGTATACCTGTACAAGTTATTAAAATAGTACATTACGCACCTAGGCCAGTAAAATAAAAAATGTCTCAGATCACATGTAATTGTCGTCCGAGGCGAAGCCTCGGACGACAATTACATGTGATCTGAGACATTTTTTATTTTACTGGCCTTGGTGCGTAATGTACTATGCGCAGACTCACACGGGCAACACAAACCGGCAATAATGGCTGACGAAATCACACTTGTCGCAGCAGCTTTCATCGTTTTAAAAGAAAAACAAAAGAAGAAGAAATTATGGATTCGACCTGACTTAAATAAACATGAAACTCTAGACAATTTAAGTCTAGATAGTAGTCCTTGATAATAAATTATTTAATAATTTTACTAGAATGTCAAAGAGTGATTTCGATTTTCTTTTAATGGGGCTCCTAGACGGGCCATGTTTTTGTGCAATTTGTGGCTGCACTATTGGCAACTAATTTCCCAGCAACCACAAAAATATTTCATTGCAACTGATGGCCGAGCCATCTATGGCTGGGCAATGGTGCATATATGTCTGCAATAGTATGGCTGATGAGACGCAGACTCACACGGGCAACACAAACCGGCAATAATGGCTGACGAAATCACACTTGTCGCAGCAGCTTTCATCGTTTTAAAAGAAAAACAAAAGAAGAAGAAATTATGGATTCGACCTGACTTAAATAAACATGAAACTGAGAAATTTGAGTCTAGATAGTAGTCCTTGATAATAAATTATTTAATGGGGCTCCTAGACGGGCCATGTTTTTGTGCAATTTGTGGCTGCACTATTGGCAACTAATTTCCCAGCAACCACAAAAATATTTCATTGCAACTGATGGCCGAGCCATCTATGGCTGGGCAATGTGTGCATATATGTCTGCAATAGTATGGCTGATGAGACGCAGACTCACACGGGCAACACAAACCGGCAATAATGGCTGACGAAATCACACTTGTCGCAGCAGCTTTCATCGTTTTAAAAGAAAAACAGAAGAAGAAGAAATTATGGATTCGACCTGACTTAAATAAACATGAAACTCTAGATAATTTGAGTCTAGATAGTAGTTCTTGATAATAAATTATTTAATAATTTTACTAGAATGTCAAAGAGTGATTTCGATTTTCTTTTAATGGGGCTCCTAGACGGGCCATGTTTTTGTGCAATTTGTGGCTGCACTATTGGCAACTAATTTCCCAGCAACCACAAAAATATTTCATTGCAACTGATGGCCGAGCCATCTATGGCTGGGCAATGGTGCATATATGTCTGCAATAGTATGGCTGATGAGACGCAGACTCACACGGGCAACACAAACCGGCAATAATGGCTGACGAAATCACACTTGTCGCAGCAGCTTTCATCGTTTTAAAAGAAAAACAAAAGAAGAAGAAATTATGGATTCGACCTGACTTAAATAAACATGAAACTGAGAAATTTGAGTCTAGATAGTAGTCCTTGATAATAAATTATTTAATGGGGCTCCTAGACGGGCCATGTTTTTGTGCAATTTGTGGCTGCACTATTGGCAACTAATTTCCCAGCAACCACAAAAATATTTCATTGCAACTGATGGCCGAGCCATCTATGGCTGGGCAATGTGTGCATATATGTCTGCAATAGTATGGCTGATGAGACGCAGACTCACACGGGCAACACAAACCGGCAATAATGGCTGACGAAATCACACTTGTCGCAGCAGCTTTCATCGTTTTAAAAGAAAAACAGAAGAAGAAGAAATTATGGATTCGACCTGACTTAAATAAACATGAAACTCTAGATAATTTGAGTCTAGATAGTAGTTCTTGATAATAAATTATTTAATAATTTTACTAGAATGTCAAAGAGTGATTTCGATTTTCTTTTAAACAAAATCGGACCAAAAATAAAAAGAAAAGATACAAACATGAGGACGGCGCGAAAATCGCGAAAGGCGCATGTCGCGTAGAAAAGGATACACTATGGCGTACAAAGTGAACGAGTGAAACAACAATACAACTGGCTGGGCAATATTGCATTTAAAATCGACAGCCTAGCGATCGTCCGGCAACCCTTCGGAACAATATCGGCCATACACGGCAACACAAAAAATGTTTGGCTATATGTCCGGGACATAACTGCATTATTGCATAGTGTGGCTGGTATTGCTTGCAATGTTGCTGGGCCACTGTGTTGCAGCCACATATTGCACGAAAACATGGCCCGTGTAGGAGCCCCTTAATAATTTTACTAGAATGTCAAAGAGTGATTTCGATTTTCTTTTAAACAAAATCGGACCAAAAATAAAAAGAAAAGGTACAAACATGAGGACGGCGCGAAAATCGCGAAAGGCGCATGTCGCGTAGAAAAGGATACACTATGGCGTACAAAGTGAACGAGTGAAACAACAATACAACTGGCTGGGCAATATTGCATTTAAAATCGACAGCCTAGCGATCGTCCGGCAACCCTTCGGAACAATATCGGCCATACACGGCAACACAAAAAATGTTTGGCTATATGTCCGGGACATAACTGCATTATTGCATACTGTGGCTGGTATTGCTTGCAATGTTGCTGGGCCACTGTGTTGCAGCCACATATTGCACCAAAACATGGCCCGTGTAGGAGCCCCTTTAGTCAGCAGATCATAGTCAGATTTTAGCTTTAATCACTTTTAAGAGTGTTTTTGTTATAATTCACAAATTCTCAAAATAAAACAACTCTCTCAAGTACAAAATAAAACGTTTTAATTTCACCAAATGAACAGACACAGTTTCGAAACAACATTTTATTTTTGCTTACACTAATAAGTAAAACGCTAAACAGCTTTACAATAAATTAACACTAAATCTACTTACAATAAACTAATAAATGCATACTTATAATAATTTAAAAACAGTCCGCAATTTGACACAAATGACTAGATTGAGATCAATATTGTATTTAGTTTGAAGGAACGAAAGATATTGCACTGCCCAAAGTCAGTCTTCTATGAAAGAAATAAATAAATTTTTGACAATCTTCTATGAACCAAATAAATAAAGATTTTGACATTAATTGGACACTTAATGTTTATATACAATGAAACATCAATACTGATGAAGTTTACACGAACTAGATCGAATATTATAAAATGCTACGTGATTTTTCTATCAGTGGGGACAATATGGACAATACTGGAAAACCAAAATGCGTTGAGAATTATGAAAACTCAACTGATTGTGAAATGAAAAACAAAACAAATTATGATGACAGTTTTTTGTCCATCATGTAAATTAGAAAAAACTATTGGACACGTATTTTTTCTTATCTGAATCATCGATCAATAAATGACAAAGATAAATGCTTCCGAAATTCAGGATCGGCGGCTTGTAACGTTACGTTATAGTACAAAGTATAAATGTATACCTACTAATATTATAAAGAGGAAAGATTTGTACCTATTTTTGTATGTTTGTAATGAATAGGCTCAAAAACTACTGGACCGATTTTAATAATTCTTTCACTGTTGGGAAGCTACGTTTACCCTGAGTAACATAGGCTATAGAATATTTTGAAAAAATTAGGAATCCGTACGAAGCCGGGGCGAACCGCTATTGTACAATAAAGTGACTACACGAGGAGGTTTGTGACTCCCGAACTTAAGAAATACTAACCTATGTTTATCATTTACAGTTCGATTGACAAAAAAAAATAGGTGTCCGGATTTTTTTTAATAATCTAATTGATGGACTAACTTTAATTTTAAATTCATTACCAGTCGTCTTCCTTTTTATTATAACAGTTAGAAAGTAGGTACTAGCAAATAATTGTTCTATAGAAGCTTAAACAAAAAATAGTAGGTAATGGAGAAAGTTCCAAGATTTTCCAAGAAATAAATATTTCCCCACACCTAAGTCTATAATATATTTACCGTGAACTACATGGAATTCTTTGAAAAATATATATCATGCTACATTTAATATGATTTGATGATATGAGAGATTATATGTTGTCTGATTTATTCACATATTGGTCCTTACGTTAACTAACGGGCAAAGTATCAATGATTTTTGGAAGAACTAAAAATCTATACTTTCATACGATACTAAAACAATAACAAGGACTGTATAGGTTTCTACGGATTACGACGGTACATTTTATTACCTACCTTTAGTAGTTCAGGTTTTAACATTCAATTTGCCAGAAAATTTATTGCTGTCAGGAGAATCATCAGCGAATTTGATTTCGTTTGAAGAATCAGAAGATTCATCTGCATACTTGATATCATTGAAATCATTCTTAACGCTGAAGGTGTCACTTTCTTTGGTTTCTCTTTCTGTATCATTAACTCTTTTCAAGGTGGCGGCGTTATCATCATTTTTGTCTCTCCTATGGACTCTAACGGGAGACCTTGTCAAAGTCAATTCCTTCATAGGAATGGAATCCTCTTTCTTCTTCCTATTCCTCTTATTGAGTTTTGGTGAGTTTTGCAAATCGCTTATACTGAAGTTTAGAGGATGGATTAGGTTTCCTCGGTCTTTGGATTTTCGGACAGATTTGACGGAATCGTTTGATTTGATAGATCGGTTATCGGAGTTTCTTTTGAGAGTGCTGCAAATCGGACGTTCTTCGGGGGACTCTGTGTTGCTTCCGGGGTCTGGACGAAGTTCTTTTGGTAATATTTCCTGAAACAGAAGCGAATTTAGTTCCGATTTTCATAATATTCAACTAAACAAAAGTTAGCAAGACAATTTATTTTAGCGTCTATTTTATCTTAAAGTAATGAAAAAGATGACAAAAATTAATGAGATTTGCGTAATAACCTCATAAATAGGTGCTTTTGTTTCGTCGATTTCTTTGATAATGTCTCCTTCTTCGATTGGTGGAATCCAAACAAGAAAGGCTGGATCCATACCTAAGTATGAACCGGGGACTGAACCTGTAAAAAGAATAATTTATAAAAAAAATATTGTGACATTTCCAAAATGCAGAACTTGATTAATTAAATAAAAAAAATAGTATGATTTAGACCACTGAATCAAAACTTCTGGCTATGGCAATAAGAGATACATAAAATGTGTGAAAGCATCTTTCTTCTTTCCCTACAGTAATAAACGAAACGTTATTTCCTCTCTTCACTAATTTATATCTCCGTCTCAACTTCCGTTTGCCTTGCCCTATCACACTTTTTGTAACGGTTTCGGCACGCGTTCACCAATTTACTCCCAAGTCAAGTTTAAAAAATTTTAATCTTACCAGCATTATTAACTTCGTAATCATAGTAGTCTATCTCCATCTCAGGATGGGAGGTGAGACTCAAGTCAGACCTCAGGAGGCGGCGGTTGCAGCTCTCTTTGTTGTGCTTCGGGTTGTCTCGAATCCTGGCTGCTGATACTCCGCTCAGAGCAGGCGAGTACCAACCCTGGAGAGAATGAAAAAAATTAAGGGATAGTTGATTACTGATATTTGTCGAGAACCTGTATGTTGTAGTACCCATATGCACAAAGACTATAGTAGAAAAAATCGCCCCCAGTGGGACTTGGACCCATGCCTTAAGACTTCCCATATTCGTAGCACGACTGCGCTGACAATAATCTAATGCTTAAAAGAACATAATTCCTTACATTGGTAAGAGTGGCAGCTGAAGAGGAAGAAGCTCTGCTCTCACTCCTGTCTTTGTCCCACAGACTGTCTTTGTCTTTCTCACTGCAAGTATCTCTCTCGCTGGTGCTCGCTACGCTCGTCACGCTGGTCACGCTCGTGTTAAGATCAGTACCTGTTCCGCTGGTAGATTGCGGTGGTGTATCCTGGGAAATTGAAACCAACAGTAGGTATAATAAAAGTTAAATATATAGGTATTTAAATAAATATAATGTTGAAGAAGTATTTTGCTACCAAGTATCTTTACCATTTCTAACTTTGATAGCTAACTAAGAAATCAATACCTATAAGTATCTATACAATATACAATACCGACACGAGCTGATAAAATATCCTTACTAATAATAATAATAATATTATAAATGCGAAAGTAACTCTGTCTGTCTGTCTGTCTGTCTGTCTGTTACGCTTTCACGCTCAAACTACAGGACCAATTTAAATGAAATTTGGTACATAGAAAGTCTGGAGCCTGAGAAAGAACATAGGCTACTTTTTAACCGACTGCAAAAAAGGCGGAGTTCCACGCGGACGAAGTCGCGGGCAGAAGTATAGTATTGTATATGTATAATTATATCTTAGAAAAAAAAATGCCATTTCCTTTGATCTTTTTAATGAGGTAATAATACCAATTTTTGTGTCGATGTTGTAACAAGTTGTGGTGTTGTTGCCGTTATTAATGGAATAAAACAAATTTTACTCGTGTATATCAATTTTAGCTATTTCATTTCGAAAATTTAGAAGTTCCAGTTCCATAAAATCATATTTACTTGTGAGACAGGTGCCGTGGACACTGTATGTGACCTCCTCAGCGGGGAGGGCGCAGTACTAGCTTGCCCCGCGGGTGCACTCGCAGCGGACTCGGGGGTGACTGTGGCCTGGCTGCCCGCACTGGCAGCGCTGGCGACGCTGGCGTTGTCAACCGGCTCGGCTTCCGCGTCGGTTGGCTCGTCTTCTTCCATCCTGAAATTGATTTTATCATTAAATCTTTGCTCGTTAAGTACTCTTTAAAATTTAAAGCCAACTGAAACTTGTGAAGTACCTATCCACAAACAAGAATACAAAATTCAGTACCATTAGTTTGAATGATACTGATATTTGTACCAAGACAAGTAGTAGCAAAAAAATTTTAACTTAAACCCAAACCTATGCCTTTACGCGCGGGGGTCAATTTTAGGTTTTTCCTTATAACTCTTTGTAATGTTATCATTAATTTAGTCCCTACACCCCACATTTCTTTATAGTCTCGTTCATTAATTGCAGCTTGTTTTATAAGAGCCGCTATTGCAAACACTACAGCCCCTATACAACTCTTGACAGCAGTAAGTGATACGTGCTTCAACAATAGCACTTGTGACTATTAACAAGTTACTAATTACACTCTTACAACCCCTGTTCTTGAACAATTCATTAATATTTCAAGTTGTAATTACAATTTTTTAATGTCGGTACGATTGTCGATTAAAGATTTTTTTACATCAACTCACTAAAAAGAACTTGTCGTATTTTTCACTTGCAATTTAAAAATGGTATTTTTTTTATTTTTGTAAAATACGTGTACCTAAATAAAAATGCAAAATAGTAACCAAAACGTTCTTATTAAGATCCAAAGACCCTAAGATCCTAAAAAGATACCTAAACTTAGCCCAAGTAGATACTCTAGGTACCTTAGGCTCCCAAATGACAATGTAAATAGTTGGTAAACTCAACATACCTCTGTTCAACATTCTCCGAAGTCCTATCGGAGTCCCTGAGCCTCGTATGCCTGGTCTTCCCGGAAGGCAGCAGCCTCCGCAGAGACACCCCTCCCCCCACCACTTCTGAGAGCAAAGTGCTGCGGGAACCAGAAGTCGCTGCCCCCAGCTCTAATGACGCTGAACATGCTACGGAAATGATGAAGAAGGTGAGGAATGTTAAGAGGACTTTGGAGAAGGAAGCAAATTTAATGAAGAATGTAAAATAAGAGGATAGATCGATGCGCTTAATTTTCACTGGACTTCGTTATTTTTAATGACCATTGTCATTATTGTTATACAATAATGTGTCAACCTACAAAATTACTGACATCGAGATTTGATACCACTCATCTCCTTAAGCAATAAATAGTACATTACGCACCGAGGCCAGTAAAATGAAAAATGTCTCAGATCACATGTAACTGTCGTCGGAGGCGAAGCCGAGGTTGACAAAATGTGATCTGAGGCTTTTTTATTTTACTGGCCGAGGTCAGTATACTATTTTTCTGTTCGACGAAGCCAGAAAGCGGAAATTTCATTTAGTGAAGCGGCCACAAAGTTGACGCTTTCTGGCCGGAGGACGGAAAATATATTTTAAACACAATTTCTACAAAACGAAAATCTTGACACTGTATTGTCGATTGTAACAGCGTCAAATACATAATCCTATTATTATTAGTTAGAAGATATCTTTCTTCTTGCTTCACTTTTTTATACTAATGTAATGTACAAGGCAATACGAATCCAAGTTGATTGCCGCTGTTTAAATTATTTTATGAAGTGATCTACATTAAAGTCACAAAGCTGCTAGCGCTGTGATGAGCGCTGGTATTGCGGCTCGAGCGCCACTTACTGCACTGAGTCAAACGCTTGCACTCACTGAAGCTTAAGCTGCGACAGTCGAATACAATAAAACGCCTTAGTATCACCATCAGCAGCCCGCTGGTGTGGGGTCCGACTAGCTGAATATAGCGCAAGACAAAACTGCCATGCTCCACTGAGATCTACACTGTGCATGAGTTGAATAAAACAAGCAAGTAACTTACCGTCACTATCAGTGAGCGACTCTTTATCAGCAGCCCGCTGGTACGGGGTGCGTCTGGCTGAATGCAGTGCGAGACACAAGGCTGCCAGCGCAGCGGCCGCTGCGAGAGCTAATACTGCGGCTCTGGCGCCACCGCCAGCGCCGAGCCATGCGCTTGCGCTCACTGAGGCCCACGCTGCAGACGCGTTGCGTATCGGTTCTAGAAAGAATTTTAGATTGTCTTAATTGCTGAACTAAATAGCTTAGGTATTGATTCCCCGATGATAATCATTAGAAGGTACCTACGGTTAGTTAAAAGACATGATTAAAAGCGTTTATTTAACTTGTAATGTAAGTATGTAAGTGTGAAATTTTGTGAGTGAGTTTTAAAGCAGTTAAATTTAACGAATTAAGGTGAAGTTTTGTTCACACGTTCAATTTGGATGACAATGCATGGTTAACTATGTCACATCATTCTAAAACCAAGTACCTACAAGTAGGGGTGGGAAATCAAATGTCTACAAATATGGGTGGGTATCAAATGAAAGACATTTTAAAATTTATAAAAGCTTGTTATTAAAAAAGTTTTTACTTTTTAACTTATTTTTGTTTTGAGTTAAAATCTGATTTAGATTAAGGATAACATTATGTGGTTGTAATTTAAAGTACTTATAGGTTTTAATCGCAAAAAGTCTATGCGTTTTAACTTGTAATTCAGCTGTCATTTCTAGGATAGTCCTTTTACTTTAATTAAAATAACCAATTAGTATATGCCCATTCGTATTTAATCACTAGCGAAGTAAAGGGTCAATCTCGAACCTTGTAACTACGTACTTACATCAATGAACATTATATTACTTATAGCAAAAGGCATGATACTTTGATTAAGGCCTCAATTTGATGATTTCTCCACACAGAGCTCACAGAACCACCAGTTATGCAGTTCATCTAATATTCCCAGTTCACTGGACTACAAAATCACACCATCAGAACATTAAGTACATTTCAGTGGTCGACATGTCCGCCAATACATGACCGAGTCAGCGTACATGATCAAACATGTACTTAGCTCAATAACGAAACCCAATCGGCTTGATGACGATACCGAAAAATGAAACTTTAAAAAATGGCCAGACCTCTAATTGCGACCTAAATAATCATAGAAAGAAAACGAAAGAAATAACGTTGAATGGTTAAAACGTTACATGATGCAAAATTGGTCGTCTGAACGAAAAAAAATCACCATATTATTCTCAATGATCACACATTGCTTGCTGTTGTGTTGTGTTGGCTTGTTGCTTGGGTAGAATACTATTTATTTCTTTATTTTTATTTTTATATTTTTGTTCTGACGATCTCAATATGAGTGCATATAGTTTGACATTATAATGTAATTATACAGTATGAATTTTGAGAAATAAATAAATCTAATCTAATCTAATCTAATTAAACAATGTTGCTTTGGCAATCAAATAAAAAAAACAAGGACGGGAGTCAAAGTTACGGTATTATCACTTCTTGGTGAGAGAATGTGTCATAGGACTCTTTACGCTTTTACTTAGTTTAGAAAGAGTAAATACTTGTCCAATATTTTATCCTTTTTTTAAAAATCTATTCGTAAGCCCATTGGTGTCGTTATCAAATGGAATACGTTTGCACGTTAGGATACTGATCACAGGTCACAGGAACTAAACACTGATTCATCGTACGGTGCGTTGTATACAATCCAAATACGACCGGTATAAACCTATACGACCAAATGTATATAGGTAACTAAAGCTATAATGTATGTACCTATACGTTTGGTCTTATTTGGATTGCGTTCATCAGAACTATTTGTTATTGTTTAATAATGGGTCCCTACTGCAAAGTGGAATTTTTAATTATGGATGTATTTTTGCAAAGATGAATCTTATCTAAAATATAATTATGAGCGTAAAATTGTCGTTTGACATTCTATTAACGAGCAACATAATGATGTTTTCAATGTTAATAATTTCAATAATTAATCTATAAATGCACAGATCTACCTAGAAAGTATAATGTCATTAAAAACATTGTTAATACGACCTGACTTTAAAATAAATTGTAAGAGACATTTTGTCTCTAGTAAAATTATAAAAAATCCCGCAATTATAACTTTACCCTCTCATCACAAAGGGTTACAGTAACTTAATATAGCTGAAGAGACGGTCAACATCTGCACAAAATTCCCTAAAAATGGGTCGTATAATGGCGTATCATGTCCGGCGTATTACATTACAGTTGATCCATTTTACTTTACCACACTGATTAGATAATCTCGTTGAATGTGCAAAAGGATTCCTTATTACATACGGTGACCGCACTCGGGTCGTGTACTATGCTTCAGAATAAATGAGGTTACTGAGCCTTGCTTTATTCTGTTAAATAGAAGGCCCGCTGACCCTGTGAATTCTTGACTGGGACTTTGTTTAAGGTGGTAATATTTAATGTCGCGCTTTGGGTTACCAGTGCTTTGTTTAACGGAAATGAAGTTTTAAGTTATAATGAAGTTGGGACAAACTTGGTGAAGCATTTACTTGTAAATTGTGAGAATTATTAAATAATATTCATGGTGCCACTGCTATACTAATTTTGTTGACTCAAAACGATCAATAATTTTCTGACTTACCAATTTGGGATGCATGAGCTAAGAAACCCCCAGCGCATCGGTCGCTGGTGTCTCCAGATCTGAGTTCCACGAGGATATGTCTACCACCAGCTATCTCCACCGCACCAGTTCCATCTGTGGTGGTTTCCACGTCACCAACCTTAAAATTTATTATTTAAATATATACAACATTAAGAACAGATAAGTATTTATACAAAGCTTATTTATATCAACTTGTCTCAGGCTCCAAAGGAAAATGGTTTAAATGAAAACAAACACGATAAAAAAAAATGATGATAGTTTGTACAAAAATATTTGGCCTGCCTGATTCATTAATAAAAAAACAAATCACGACATAATAGGCTCTAGAATAGGTACCATAGCTATATCGCAATAACATAAAGGAATATGTCTATAATGCTAAATCTAATCAGAAATAATGTAAGTGAGCCTTATTTTACCTCTACAATATACATATATCTAACTATCACTACCTATTTCAAATTACCAAATTTATCCAGTATCTATAATAATATTAATCTTACCAAAGCCGAGCTATCAGGTCCGTCCCAGGAAGCCAGCAGAGGTGACCCGAGGGAGTCTCCGTCCCTTGCCCGCAGCGCCTGTCCGGTACACGGTAACCGCACTGCCTCGAATCGAAGACGGACTACCAGGCCCTCCTCGGCCTAATGATAAGAATGGAAGTATGGAATATTGTCTAGATGAGATTTATTACATTTCGGAACTCGGTTTAATGATAAAAATGGTTTAATTCAGTACCTATGGGATATTTTCTAGATGAGATTTATAACACTTTGGGACTGTAGGAGTTGAAGCTCCATGGTATAAATACATATAAGTACCTATGGGATATTGTCTAGATGTGATTTATAACACTTTGGAACTGTAGGAGTTTAATCTGCATAGTATAAAATATATAAGTAAGGTCAAGGCTTCTAATTCCGGCATATTTTTGAGCTAGATCAACTTTGGTTAAAATTTTGAGACGTTTATTTTTAACTATTTACCCATTGCGCGCATGTACTAGACTAATAATTTACTTGGCTATCAAGTAAAAGTATGATATTCCATGTATCTAGGTTGCTTAATTTATTATATATTTTTTATAAAAAATTGTCAGCTAGACGGAGTTTCCCGCCTGGGTGGGGCTATTCCGTCATGCAAGCAGTTTCCCTAAAATTACGCAGTTTTTTGAAGTCTTAGCTAGCTGAAAATGAACACACGTCGATTTCAATCAAATATGTCTTATAAGACCTTAGATATAAGATTTACAATAGGAGTTATCCGCAAACACAATTTTTTGGGGCTATTCCGGCATATTTTGTCAAACAGATGCGCTCAACCTTTTAAAATTTTACTAATATATATATTTTTTATATATATTATTTCATAAAATAAGGATTTATGCATTTTGCAGTCCGGAGTATTTTCGTACTATGTTCTATCGAATTACTTACTCATATATTTCGTCACAGCTAAGCTTATTATGGCCAGATTAACAAGTGTACCTATTTTAAAATGTAATACACTAAAAAAATGTTGACAATGTCTGGAATCGGGAAATACCGGCATATGACAGCTTTGCCCCTTAAAAAATAGACGGAATTCCCCACTTGACTATTTTGAAGTTGTTAATTTTTAATGGTGAATTACTAAAAACTATCGGGATTTTACGCATCACGAATAGGCAGACACGTTTATACATATCATAGATGTTGTAATAAGAATACAAACAAGCCTAAAAGTCTAACTGTTTCATATTTATCTTCGATCAAACTGCATAGTACTATACTCGCACTTCGACTTCGAAACGCAAATGAACTTTGAAAGCAGATATTTTTCTTCCTTTATTGCACAGCGTCATGGGTGTTTTTTAGTTTGCATTAGAAAACCCTACTGCTTTACCAACTGAGCCGGCAGCGGCGAACTGTGCTTAGATTCGCCAAAAACGTGTACGTGACGGAATAGCCCCATAGACGGAATTAGAAGCCTTGACCTTACCTATGGGATATTTTTTCTAGATGAGATTTATAACACTTTGGAACTGTAGGAGTTCAAGCTGCATAGTATAAAAATATATAAGTACCTACCTACGGGATATTTTTTAGATGCGATTTATTACACTTTGAGACGGTCAGCTGCGTAGTGTGTTTGCAACATTTTTGTCCTCTTTCGTCAACACGCTGAATAAAGTCATAACTGTTGACATTGATTTATGCTGCACTAATGGCACATTGATTTAATTAATAAAACCATAATTAAGCGAAAACAAATTGCTGAAAAAAGCAAGTAAGTATACATAAAAGATTTTTTATCCTGACGCCATCCAATAGACTTATGAAAACTATTCCAAAATCAATAAAGCCTGATTCCAAACCTAATTCAGAATTCAATCTTTAACAAGAGCATAAATCATAAACTTTCAGGTTAACCTTAAGCGACTCCTTGTGAATCGTCAGATCGTCACGCACCTTTTATGAACTTTGAGCATTGATCTCTACATCGTGTCTTATCACTGATCTACCTGTTGATGACTGAATAAGCACCTACTTAAAGAAGAATGGATTTTGAAACGGTTACGATGTTCTTTTTGATTATTTGAAATCTGTTAACAAAGGAATAGGGACATTGCAATATTAAAGCTACGAGACATTTTTAGTTTTATACCATGTCTGTTTTTCTTTTCAACAAAATCAAAAACTAGCTCATCCTATATAAGTTGTACACAAACGCACCAAATTTGAATACCTATAAATTAATTATGCTGATGACACCAATTGTCTATAGAAGTATTTGAATCTGTAGCCACTAGATTTGAATTTAGGATTAATAAATAAGGTTGTACCTATTATACTTCTTTATTTTGGTTTATTTCAATTTTAAGAGAGATACATAATTATTTTAGAAGATACAAAAGGATACAACTAACTTTTGAGGAGACTTACTTTACACTACACTACTTATTTACATAAGTACTTAAACTATCTCATTCCATCAATATTTAAAGAAACAAGAAAATTGTATGGAAAAGTTTTCTCAAATCCATTTACCTAGGGTTGATCCAGTGTTTTCGTTGAGTTGTCACGTCCCTGTGATTCCCTTTAAGGGACGCCCGAAAAGTTTCTATTGCTTTTGGCACTTTATGAAAAGTGCTCCTCGAAAGTTGCTAAGTTTTATGTCTATGAATCAATTTAGGTACGAGCATTTTTGAATATTTTATGCGAAAACATTGTCTTGCTTATTTAAATAATGTCTGTCTAATATTTTACGGTCCATGAATTTACAAAGTGAACTTTTACCTAACGTTTAATCTCCTACGAGTGAGATTTGATCTACTCACAGATCATAGTCAACTCTTTTTCAAAATTTCATTGATTGTCAGTTATCGTAATCAGACGACTGGATTTAGCTGTTAAATTCAAATATGACTCAATCAGATTGCATCCACTCTTGAACTTTGCTTCGCCCGTCAAAGTTCATGTAGGTAGTTACAATAATGTTCCAAACTAAATATGATGAACAGGAAACGAGCCCAACTCGCTTGAACTTTGGCGAACTTTCGATAGGTAGCAAATGCTCAACTTTTAATGATTCTCTAGTCGATACAAATCCAATGAGGCTGCGTTCAGTACCTACGCGCCAGTGATTTGGTCAAGTGCTCTTCAGTTGTAAATCTGTTCACGTAATTGGCTATTTAAAAATAGGCTTAATTTTGGTTGCAAAAAAAATTTTAATATTTCATATAAGCGCATGTAAGGCACACTTACTAAATAACCCTTCAAAAAATTATTTCTCACCTTTACAAATAATACTTCGTACCTAAACGGGACACTCCCTTTAAATGCCATTTCCTAATCGATAATAAAAAAAAAACAATAACATACTAACAACATTTACAAACTAAAATTGCTTTTAATTACTTTCACTCATCACGAGTCTGTTATTTTCTTGCTTTAAATGCCACAAAGTAATGAATTTTCATGTCGTCCGAACGCTCTTACCACGTAATGAAATTGGTAATGGCTGTGTCAGTCGCCAGTGGCGAGAATGTCAACAGAATATAACTCTGTTAGCCTGGACATTGTTCCCCGTGTGAGATAAACAACCGCTTTATATTCTGGATGAAAAGGCCATGCCATGCTTAAATTATCTTCTAGGTCTTACGTCACATCAACTCACAAGCACCAGTATTTGAGTTATATATCTAGTACCCTTAAAATCTTGTTATCAGGTCAAACAGATTTTAAATTTTGAAGAGTATATTAATAAAACTCCTATATCATAATCGCTTCTTTATATTTTACAGATATTATTAAAAAAATCAATTAAGAATGACATTAGATAAAAGAGCATCTTTGCTATCGTAATATAAATAAGTTTTCTTTTACTAATAGGAGATTGAATTCCATTTACCGATGGAAAGTCAGTGTTCGTGCTTACATATATGTTGGTCTAATAGTCAAAGTACAGAGCGATTACGAATCCGGAGGTTGCGGGTTTGTATCGGTTGATTTGAAATATGATATTACACGTATGTAACTGCTTTTCTAGAATAGTGTCACAACTCGAAATAATTTGCTACTCCATTTAAGATTGTAAACCGTCACATATAAACTTCAATTCAGAATGGTGACACATTTCGAGTTGTGACACTATTCTAGAAAAGCAGAGGACTATCTAGTTATGTATGTTTTCCATTGTCTAGAACACGAATCACAAGTTTTGCTTAGTTTGGTACTCAATTAATATGAATTGTCCAATGATATAAGTACCTACTCAAAATAAAAAGACCCTAAAAAATAACACTATAAAGTTTCTGAAAGCATATAATCCAATACCAATCACCTGATTGTGTAGGAGTTTAATCAAGCAATAAGATTGTGATGCCTACAACAAACAGTAAGCGACAATGTCGACTAGGTAGGTACGTATAACTTTGTTAGCTGAAACATTACTGCCATCTCGGAGTAAACACCCACTTTACTTAGGTACTTGTTGCAATACAAGATACAAGAATATGACTAAGTAAATTGTGATAAATAGATATTAGAGAAGGTATAATTACAAAGTTAACAATGCGAAGGTGAAGATCATAGAGGGCTAGTCATAAACAGGACTGTTTTTGAGAGTTGTATTGGAGTAACAAAATATTTTGAGTTTTTGGAGTAAAAGAAGGATAATAATTTGTAATGCATATATAAATAAAAAGACTGAAAAAGGAACACAGTATAATCTTTACAAGATACACCCGTACTTATATCGTGAACACGAAAGTTTGTGAGAACGTATATACGGATGCCCGGATGTTTGATACTCTTTCACGCAAAAAGCAGTGAATGAAAATTAATGAAACCTTACAATCAAATATCTTACACATTGTAATAGCACATAGGCTATAATTTAAATATTTAACTATAATTTATACGAACACGAGTATTACATTTTTTACACGTCAGAGTCGAGTTTCCTAGTTACTGCTAGTCTGTACTTAGAGACGATTGTCACACCGAGCTCTCTTATTTAAGTAGCTATTAATAATAATAATATACTTATATTGTATCCTGAATGTTACCAAAATTATGTATAAGTAGTTTAATTACTTGTAGTGAATTTTGTACCTGCGTAATTAGTATGTAAAGCTGGACTGTAAGTACTAATTTAAACGTGTGTTAATAAATAAATAAATAAATAAATAAAGTATTAAGTAAGTAGGAAAAAAATCTGCCATGTGCGAGCTATTCTGGTGTGCGCTGCGAAAACCGTTAGAGTTACTGACGTAGGTATATTTTGTATTACGAAATCGCTGGCAGAAGATACAATCTATCAGAAATAACTAGAACTCACTTAATGAGAACTATTGCGTCTTCATACTAGTCGTTAAAAACAGAATTGCCACAATGGTGTTCTTCCAAACCTCTATTATAGTTCCTAGACTACTTGTCACTTGCACCAAACGCCTTCATCCAGAACTGTGTTTTGTTAACGAATTGACAATCGACTGTAGGGACACTCATTATTTACCCTCATTTTTCTCGACGAAAAAGCAACCTCCATTTTTGTTATTGGATACTCGGACCCAATTCTTATAAAGAAATCGATTGCTATTGCTTCTAGGGCAACGGAGCAGAATCGATGAATACAAATGGAATAGAAAATTATTCTAGGTCTAGAAGCTATTAAATTGTAATGGTTTCATTACAAGTCTTGTATAATGTTCGGTTTAGGTTATCATAATTCAAAATTACCTAAAACCATTTTGGCAACTCTTGTTTTAACTAGGTATGGTCAAACACTAATTAACCTATCCTTTAAAGTACACTTTATTAAATAACTATCTAAATTTTAGCTTATTCATTTAGTAGCGACTTGTCCCGGCTTGGTACGAATGCAATGTTGTTTTGTTAAAATACTATCAGTGTCTCTCTACTATAATTATGTATTATACATAATAATATTATAAATCTTCTTCTTGAATCACTCTATCTATTAAAAAAAACTGTACAAAAATCCGTCGTGTATTTTTAAAGATCTAAGCATACATAGGAACAGACAGCGGAAATCGCCTTTATTTTATACTATGCAGTAAATAATTTGTTTTGTTATAATAATGATTAATAGATCGTATCCACTTATAACACAACAGAAAAAGTATTACATATACTATCGATGGAAATTACTACTTAAACATAAAATTTACCTGCAAAAGCCAGAAAGACCTCGCAGGGCAAGCTCTAGCCGAGCCGGCCAGCAAGCGAGCGGTGGGTGCTAAATGAAGCACACAGCCGCATCGACACCGGGGTCCAACTTCGGAAACCACCATCGAAGAGTCTCCAGCCCAAGGTCTGGCGGCGCACTCGCAAGCTGCAAGTTCTACTGCTGGACCCTAGGATAATAAGGGTATGGTAAGAATCAAAATACGCAAAGTATTGATGAATTAAATTTTGCTAATTAAATCAAAATAATAGATGATATTTTCTTGACATGTTTAACTGTACTTTTTTTTTGTTGAAAATTTTAACCGAACATACCCTTTAGGCAACTTTAGTGGTTTTTAAAGGTAAATAAAATAATTTAAAATAAATTTCGTTTCCTTTATTTAAGCACATAATAGGTACATGTAAAGTTTAATATGCTATCAAAATAGGGTATTACGATTTCACGTTACAAAATACACAAAATAGTTAGTATTTGGTCACAAAATAGTCACCAAGAATATTATTTTATTCTCCACCTTCTTCCTTAGTTTCTGGTTCTTCTTTTTGCTCCTCTATACCTTCTACAACACCTTCTTCAGTCTTCTTTGTTTCAACATCTCCTTCTTCGCCTTCGACTCCTTCAGATGCTTCTTTAATCTCATGGCCTTCTTTACTTCCAGTTTCATCCTCTTCTCCTTCGAGTATAACTACTTTCGATATTTTTGACCTTGCAGTCTGATCTACTGAGAACTTCATTGATGACTCGAGAGCCATTTGTGAGTACGCCAAGTCTTTCATTATAGACTTTTGAATTTCTGCTTTGCTTGCTGCTAGTTGCTTTTCGATGTCAGTAAGATCTTCCTCTTCCTCCTCTTCAGCAGAACTAGAGCTCACGCTTGATTTAGTGGAAGTTACAAATGATGGTAGACTGTCTTTAGCAGAAATCTCAGGCTCAGATGATGGCGGAACAAGTTTCATACTCGGTATAGTCTTCAGGCTTCCCACAGATGACGTAGATAAAGAAATAGATGGTATACTGCGTTTTTCCACATCGAGAGATTCTCGTGATAGCTTTGGAGCAGCCACAGATACTGCTGATTTCTTTACTAAAGGTTTCGGGACGAATCCAAGGTCTCCTTCTTCGTATACTTTTCCCAAGGAAGCAAGAGTGTCAATAGACTCTGCCCGCTGCACATCTTTATATTGTGTAACAATATCTAATAAACGCCATAGCAATACTTGTCTGTCCATTATTTCTCTTGTTGTATCAGCGGTGGCCCATTGGTCTAATTTCAGTGCCGCTTGGATAGCTATTCCGGTTTCTTTTAATACTCTCTTAAGTTTTGTTGCTTCTTTCGCTACTTTCGATGCTTCTGCCATATTCTTATTTTGATCACTCATTTTAGCATGTAAGTTTTGTTCTAAAATACGTACTTTCAGAGACAGGGCTTCATTTTCTTTTGTACATTTTTGTAACTTTGCTTGTAGTGTATCAATATCGTATGTGCGTTTCTCAAAGAGAGCCTTTTGTTTCTTTATATCCTGGAAAGCGGTAGTTAGCTGATCAATTACTTTGAGTTGTACTACATTTTTGTTGATTGCCTTGTCTCTTTCTTCTTCAGCTAATTCCATTGCTACGCGTGCAGCCCTTTCACTTTCTTTGTACTTTTCATTCTGGTCTGCTAATTTCGATTGCGTTGACAAAATGTTATCGAGTTCATTATTTATTGCAATATTTTCTCTAATAACTCTGTGAGTAGAAGCTGCAATTCTCAACTCAGTAGCATCTTGAAAATCTTGTGCAAGTTGCAATAATCTGCCCTCCATTTCTTTTTTAAGTTTATCCTTCCCAATAACAAATTTCTTCTCGGCATCGTAGATTATTCTCTTGTATTTCATTTCCTGGTCTTTAAATTCTTGTTCTTGTCTTTCAAACTTTCTCATGAGATCATCCCTGATTGCTCTGAATTCTTCCAACGTATTAAGTTTTCCAGCCAACAGTTTGTTTTCAGACGTTAATTGATCTTTCATAATAGTAAAGTTCCTCTCTAATTCTGCAACTGTCTCCTTAAATTGTGCCGTTTCTATTTCCCTCGTCTCTTCTAATCCTTTTACCTTGTCTTTTAATTCATTATTTTCCTCATTTTTTAAGTTTAACGTTTTCTTCAAATATGCAATAATGTCAGCTCTGTCTTCATCTAGTTTGTCGTATGCCTTCTGCAACTCTTCATTCCGTAATTCATATTCATCAACAGCGGCTCTTAACCTAGCTACTTTTCTATTAGCTTCAGTTAATTGTAGATCCAAAAATGTTCTTTCAACTTCAGTAAATGTGGCTCCTTTATTTGCCGGCTCCTCTTCTCCCTTTTTGCCTTTATCTTTTTTAGGTGCCATGATTTATATTATTGCGTTTGACGGTGATGTAAACATAAAAAACGTAGATAAAAGAACACTCGTTATTGTTGTGACAGTAACCGCGTATATTGACAAAACTGTTTGGTGGTTGTCATAGATACCAAATTCATGAACTGGGCGATAAGTGAATCGACCAAATAGTTCGTATGACGTCTCTGATGTCAGTTAGCTACATAATAAATAATAGACAACAAGTTTATTTTTCTGATTAAAAATATAAAAAGTATGTGATTAGTGCAAAATTAGAAAAGTATTTTAAAAAACTACCTAATATCAGAATATAGGTTAATTTAATGTTTTATACAGTTTATTCATTAATTGTTACTTTTGAAATAATGTATTTATAAAACCAAAACAACTTTTTATTTCAAAATAGCAAGCAGCTTTAATTTACTGCTCAGTAGGTTCAGTAATTAAGCTATCTAGTTAGAATGATTACATCAAAGTGGTTGAGCAATTTGATATAATAAATTACTTCCTTGCACGCGAGAAAACTAGAAAGATAATAGAATTCTAAAAGCTTGATCCTTCAAAAGAGCCTAATCAACAAGTTTATGATTGAAGGTTACTAGCATATGGTAAGTTAATTGATTATAACCAATCTAAGGTTACCTCAGAGCGTGACATTTATTATATACGACGAACAATTAATATTATTCTCTCAATAAATTTTGATTCTAAAATCATAATGATGGTTCAGATTATCCGGGCTTGGCTTTTCCATTGCTACCATCTTCGAGCACCTGGCTTCTTAACCTGGGGGTAATTACTTCCGCGGAAGTAAAACTCGTATTTCGCGGGGTAACAATCAACTGGAAGTTATCCCGAACGCTGAATTTCAAAGTGACAAGTCTGAGCACAGCGTAGCGACCGACCAGCATAAACTTGTCTTTGGGAGGAGGGGTAGAATCAGTGACCCTAATCATAAGGGTAACGGACTTAAAAACTGCTCAATCAACTTATTACCTAGAGATGACTTACCTCGCAATACTTGGCACCGTATGCTGGTGGTGGAGAGTCGCAGAAGCGGTGTCGGCTGCGTGTGCGCGTGGAGCAGTGCGCAGGCGCCGGGCACGCGGACCACGGCGACCACTCCCCCCAGCCCCCAGCACCTCCGTCTAGAAATCGTAGTTGGAATATTAAGCTATAGCTTCTGCCCGCGACTTAGTCCGCGTGGAACTCCTCCTTTTTTGCAGTCGGTTAAAAAGTAACCTATGTCCTTTCTCAGGCTCCAGACTTTCTTTGTACCAAATTTCATTTAAATCGGTCCAGTAGTTTTAGCATGAAAGCGTAACAGACAGACAGAGTTACTTTCGCATTTATGATATTATAGTAGGGACATATAAATTGTATAAAGATTGAAAATCCATTAACGGTCTTTGCACGACTTATAGAATTTGAATGCTGCCTGGAAAAGTTTAATAACTTAGATCAACCTCCGATAGGTGTGAAATAAGAACAGAATGCTATCTGTGTAGTGAGTATCTACTACTATACTACAATATTCATTGTATAGTAATACTATAATATACAATTAATTGTTTAGTACTAACTACTCAGGTAGCTTTCTTGTTCATCTTATTCCACTTCTTATACCTACTAGATAGGATACCTACTAGATGTCATAGAGTTCGTAAAGTTATACTTAAAACGACTTACCCGAAAGAGGCAAAGTAGGGAGACAATCCATCCTCACGTCAGCCACTGCACCCGTAACAGCTTGAGAGACATATACAAAGCAATACTCCGAATATCGCTCGCTGAAGAGACGACAGTCGAATGACGCTGTGTGTTGACCCCTAAAAGATAAAAAGAAATGTAGTTCTATCTACATTGTACCTCGACTAATTAATTATATTTCATTCGTGTATGGGTTTTAGACTAATTTGAAATCCTAATTGGTATGGTTTAACACGATACAACGCTCACTTTTGCATTTCAACGCCTCGATTATCTTCAAAAGGACAAGTCAACTAATTGGTTTGAACACAATAGAGGCTTGCGATAGTGATCGCTTTATCATTGTACCCTCTGATTATATAACACACTTGGTTTAAAAGCTCTAATTGATATGCTTCAAAAAGCAATGCGGATTAGCTTTCAAATTAAATCAATGGAATTGGTTTAAAGACAACCTATGCGTAATAAATTACAAGAGTGATCGTTCGGGTTTTCAAGCATACCAATTGTGATTGCTTTCAAGCCAAGTGCGTTACACAATCAAAAGGCTGTTAGGATTCCTCGTGTAAATATTTTATACAATTTTATATACCCTCGGGTTTTATAGGTACTAAGGTTAAAAGCTTCCATGATAAAATCCTTTTTAAAGTACTAATACAACTTGGATTAGAACAGGATTTTATTACAAGCAAAGTCAGTTCATTCCAAAACGTAGTTATCAGGCACTGTGCAATGCGCAATTATAATTATGCATATGTGGTTGCAAACGATGCTACGGTGCAATTAGATGCATTTACGACCGCCAATTAGAGGTTGCTCCTAGCGACCGACTATCTGTGTAAACCAAATATGTCGACTATTTGATAATGAACGCCAAAAGCTTTTGCTAAACACCTATATAACACTACATAATTATAGAGATTATGTCGCTCGAGGATGTATGTAGTTCTCATACGTCCTTTGACTATTGACAGAGAGGCAAGGGCGTGCATTATATAATTATAGAGACAGTGTCATAAATGTGCCTAACCTGGCACGGCCGGTGTCATACATGCCCTACTTGCACGCATCTAAGTCAGAACTTTCAAGCGCGACAAAACTTTTAAAATTTAAAACAAATATCACTTTTTGTTTTTGCCTGTACTTATGAAATCCACACTTAAAAAGTAACGTTGGGCAATAATAATTAGCAGAGCAGACGATTATCACCTACTCGTAACTACTAAATGACAGTATCGTGTAATTTTAACAATTGGTGGATGTGATGATAAATACGAAGATAGAAATGATACGGTCTACTCTTTACATTACAATATAATATGTTATATTTTATAACAAAACATACATCCAGTTTGTGTAGTCAGTAAAAAATAATACATAGGTACCTCTTCACCCGTCGTTCAGCAACATATCTCAGCCTCTCGCCATCTCTTCCGAACACCCGGACTCTGTCAGCTCCCTCCAGCACACACTCTGGGTATTGGAAAAGGACCCTTACTCCTTCACCGCAAGGGAACACGGATCCGCCGTGGACGTTCAGAACGAATTGCTCTGACCAATCAGCCTGTGGAGAAAAAGTAAAAATTATTACAACATGGTGATTAGGACACTGCTTGGGAATGTAGTGTCAAAGGTTACAGATAGATGGCGCTGTACTCTTTTCTGCATCGCGCTAACGATGTGTTCCTTTGATGTACACTTAAACATTAAACATTTTATTAAATTTTCTTCTGAAGTAACTAGTTGGTTCTATTTCAAAACACATGGATTTGAACAGCCCTTTTTGAAATATGAAGTACTATCAACTGTGCTGGCGATGTTACACCTTTAAGGCAATAATCGCTTGAACGACCCTGATACCTGGCGGCTGTGTGTGAAGCAACAAGTGCAAGCATTTTTTTTCTAAAATGGCATACCCCGAAAGCATCCGATACCTAGTACATAGAGACACAGGTGATCAAACTACTGAATAGTACATTCTCGTTTATGACGTTTCAAATTTTATTTAGTGAATTATACCTACATACTTATTAATTAAGTTAATGCAAAAGATTAAGGTTCAGATAGTTAAGTACATGATTCTTTTATGTAGTTATCTACTTTACTGCAAAAAAAAATTATAAGTTTCGGAAGTAAGTATATTATTATACTTTATGTCATGAGGTATTTATCTACCAGACAACCTTTGATATTTTAATTACTTGTTGTACATGCACAACAAGTAGTTGAAATATCCATCTCAATTTATGTTAATATTGCGTTTATGTAAATTACTATTGACTTTACGTACTAAATATTTACACTATGCGCAATTCCATTTCAGTACGTATGTAATTATTTTGAAATGATTTCAAATAATCATTACGGCAATTGATACGATTGTTCGCAAACACACGTTAAACTATAAACTATGTTAATTAATACTCTTGCATTAGGAAACGAGAAAATTTGAGCTTAATTTGAAGATATTATTATATTTATTATATATGTCGACTCAAAATCATAAATTTAGATTAAGAAATTACCTACTTTAATTTACAACTATGTTTATCTAATTATTACTGTATGTGTGTATTGAAATAGTATGATAAAACATCTTTATGTTAACTTGTTTACTGGTTGAAGCATGGGGCGACATCTATCGTCGTGATGCTTCAACTAGTCTAGAAAATTATCTAAAACCTAAAATCTAAAATTTCTATAATTATCAATGTAATTAAAAGTTATTTTCTAAGTGTTTAAAAATCTACGTAAAAATAATTTCAATTAAAAGTTATGTGTTGATTTCCGCAATCTCTCCCACCATCGAGCGCCATCTTTTGACTTGGCATTCGGTGGGAACGGTAACAGTGTAAAACATTCTGGTTCGAGCCTTGCTGGGAGTAAGACTCTGTGAGTATCTAAATATTCATTTTGTGTTATAATTGTAAATTGTGAAATATAATAAATCGAGTGTTATCAGTATTCGTGTGCATTCATTTATTTGCTATGTGCGAACCCATGGGTGGAGATAGTGTCGTCGGTAGCCCCGACGACCCTCCCTCTACTCATTTGAGAGACCCTGTCGAACAAACCCCGACGTTATCAGAAGTGGGATACGCCACTACTTGCCCTTCTGATTCAAACAATCAAAATAACACTTCTGTGATTGGGGTTCCGACAGAGTTTTTCTCGCAGATGTTGCAAATGATGAGGCACGTGTCCGATCGTATCACTACACATTCCGATGCAAAAATTAAAATTAATGATGTGTTCTTACCGTCATACGATCCGGACGCGAATATTGGAATACGAGAATGGTGTCAGCATGTAACCACCGCTATGGAAACTTATAACCTTGGCGACTACGATGTGAGGATGAAAGCGAGTAGTCTCTTGAAAGGACGTGCAAGGTTATGGGTTGACAATTGGCTCGTTTCAACCACGACGTGGCAGGAATTGCGCAATGTTTTAATCACGACTTTTGAACCCGAGAACAGATATTCCCGCGACGTTGTTCGTTTTCGGGAACATAATTATGATAGCACGAAGGACATTGCGCAGTACCTTTCACAGGCCTGGGTATTATGGCGACGTCTTACTAAAGATAAATTGTCCAATGACGAGGCAGTAGAGGCTGTAATTGGCTGCATTGGAGATGAACGACTGAGAATCGAATTGTTAAATGCCAGGGCCGCTTCTGTACCGGAGTTAATTTCAGTAGCCTCATCCATACGACGTAAGCGGCCTATTCAAAGTACATCAAATTTACAACAGGGCCCTGCGAAGCGACAGCGCTTCTCGGACCGATCATTTCTATTCTGTCAGATTTGTAAGAAACCGGGTCATGATACGCGCGAATGTCGTTACCGTGATAAAAATGAAAATGAATCTCGTCTTACGGATGTTAAAATTATGCCTTCTACTGATAATAAAAGTGCTCCTAGTAGTATGGATAGTAAGGGTATACTTCAAAAGGCTAACAGGCCCACGTGTACATTTTGTTCAAGAGTAGGCCACACGTATGACGTCTGCTATAAACGCGAGCGAGCTTTAGCTTCAAATGTTTTTAAAACTAATTGTGTCGGTACATCCAACCTAAATTCTATACCGGTGGTAATTGGGGATTTAAGGGTATTCGCAATTTTTGATAGCGGTGCAGAATGTTCTTTGATACGCGAATCATTGGCAACAAAATTACCTGGAAAACGTGTAGATGTTGTTAATTATCTGAAAGGTATAGGTCAATTTACGGTTGTTTCATTATCCACATTGTTAACTGTTTGCATAATAGATAACATGCGTGTAGAACTACAATTTCACGTGGTCCCAGATTACGAAGTATGCTCAGACATTTTGATAGGAATGAATCTTGTTGAAAACACGAACTTGAGTGTGGTAGTTAACTCTCAAGGAGCAAAACTGGTTCGCCAACCGGTGGTCTACCATATGCGATCACAAAATGAAAAATTTGACAATATAGATTGTGATTTGACTAATGATGACCAAATTAACGAACTAAAAATATTGCTAAACAAATTTGAATATCTTTTTATTCGTGGCTACCCCAAAACACGCGTTAATACTGGTGAGCTAGAAATACGCTTAAAAGACCAGGGCAAGTGTGTTGAACGTAGGCCGTACAGATTAAGTCCATTAGAACGTGAAAAGGTACGACGTATTGTAGATGAATTGCTTGAACACAATATTATTCGAGAGAGCAAATCACCATTCTCTAGTCCGATAATATTAGTAAAAAAAGAATGGCGAGGATCGCATGTGTGTGGACTATCGCGAGTTAAATAAGAACACCTTACGGGACCACTATCCGCTGCCAATAATATCCGATCAAATAGACCAATTGGCTGGAGGTCTCTATTTCTCTACACTCGATATGGCGGCGGGGTTCCACCAAATACCTATCGCTGAGGACTCTATTGAAAAGACCGCTTTCGTGACTCCAGATGGTATGTACGAGTATATTACCATGCCGTTTGGACTTAGTAATGCATGTTCTGTATATCAAAGATGTATTAATAGGGCTTTGGGTACACTTTTAAATTCAACTGATCAAGTTTGTCAAGTTTATGTTGATGATGTGCTCTCAAAATGCAAAACATTCGCTGAAGGTCTCTCTCACCTTGAGCGAATACTCAATGCTTTACAGGAAGCCGGTTTTTCAATAAACATAGATAAAACTGCTTTCTTTAAACGCTCCATTGAGTACTTGGGCAATATAGTATCAGATGGGAAAGTCAGCCCCAGCCCAAGGAAAGTGGAGGCTTTAACGAAAGCACCGGTACCGCAAACAGCTAAACAAGTTAGGCAATTTAATGGCCTTGCTGGATATTTCAGGCGTTTCATTCCCAACTTCTCACGCGTGATGGTACCTCTTTATGAATTAACAAAAAAAGACGCTAAATGGGAATGGAACGAAAGACACGACGAGGCTCGTAACCAAATTGTACAGTATTTGTCTACCGCGCCTACCCTTGTACTATTTCAGGAAGATGCCCCTATCGAGCTCTATACAGATGCGAGCAGTCTCGGCTACGGAGCGGTACTAATACAAACGATCGGGAACCGCCAGCATCCAGTTGCGTACATGAGCCAGCGCACCACAGACGCCGAGAGCCGCTATCACTCGTATGAACTGGAGACCTTGGCAGTGGTGAGGGCGATAAAACATTTTCGGCATTACTTGTACGGCCGAAAATTTAAGGTAATAACTGACTGTAACGCCCTAAAGGCATCCAAGCATAAGAGGGATTTGCTTCCACGAATCCATAGGTGGTGGGCCTTTCTGCAAAATTACGACTTCGAGGTCGAGTACAGAAAAGGTGAGCGACTGCAACACGCAGATTTTTTTAGTAGGAACCCAACATCAGTAATTTCAGTGAATATCATTACAAGAGATTTGGAGTGGCTGCGGATTGAACAACGACGTGACGATGATATTCGTTCTATAATAAATATCATGTCCACTGACAATCCAGTTGAAGGGTATGTACTAGAAGAAGGAGTGCTCAAGAAAACCTTCAGTGACCCTATAATCGGTATGTATAAACCAATAGTAGTACCCAAGTCATTTCAATGGAGTTTAATAAACTCTTACCACACAACATTACAACACCCAGGGTGTGATAAAACTCTACAAAAGCTGAAGGAGAGTTACTGGTTTCAAAATATGTCTACTATTGTGAGGAGGTTTGTTGACAATTGCGTAATCTGCAGAACTTCAAAAGGGCCCTCTGGTGTAGTCCAAGCTCAGCTGCACCCGATAGAAAAACCTACGGCAGCATTCCAAGTCATCCACATGGATATCACAGGTAAGCTTGGTACACGAAACGCCGAAGGCCAGGATGAATATGTAATTGTCGCCATCGACGCATTTACTAAATACATTTTACTCAGCTATTCTAATGACAAAAGCCCAAGCAGCAGCCTCGCGGCCCTGAAAAGAGTCGTGCATTTATTTGGTACACCGGTGCAGATCATAATTGATGGCGGTAGAGAATTTCTCGGTGAGTTTAAAACTTATTGTGATCGTTTCGGTGTAAATCTTCATATAATAGCGCCAGGAGTAAGCCGAGCTAATGGTCAAGTGGAACGCGTAATGGCTACCCTGAAAAACGCGCTAACAATGATTAAAAACTATGACACTGAGAACTGGCAAACGGCATTGGATACGCTTCAGCTTGCTTTTAACTGTACTCCACACAGAGTAACTAAAGTGGCTCCACTTACTCTCTTGACACGCCGCCAGCACTGTGTACCACCTGACCTCTTAAGACTGGTAAATCTTGATACTGAATCTATAGATTTTGAAACGCTCGATCAGCAAGTTCAGCAGAGAATGATGGCTGCGGCTCAGTACGATAAACAGCGCTTTGACAAAAACAAGGCCAAAATGCGTCCGTTTCAAAGAGGTGACTATGTCCTTATTAAGAATAATCCCCGAAATCAAACTTCCCTTGACCTTAGGTACAGTGAACCGTATGAGATTCATAGAGTCCTGGATAATGATCGATACATGGTGAAACGTGTGACCGGCAGAGGACGCCCACGTAAGGTAGCTCATGATCAGCTGCGACGAGCACCACAACCTGGTGAACAAGTAACCGTGTCGATGGACAACAATGACGACGCCCAACAACAACCCGCAGCTCAGCCCGTTGGACCAAGCGAGTCACTACCATCGACATCCCAAGATGCCAGTTCCGCCATCACGGATGCATGATGAAAAAATAAAAGGTCAGTTATCAGTTTATAACTTTTATTGTTATATTTTTACTGTTACACGATTCTGATTAACACAAAACCTACCATGAGTTATTTAATTATATCCGCAACTCTAAAAGTAAACATCTGCCATAATCTTATAAACATCGTTCTTTGTTTATGTGCTTTAGGGCCTTTGTGGACCACGGCGAACAAGACCGCTTAGAACCACAGTTTCAATTGACTTTAAGTTTTACACAGCACAAGTTTTATTTTACATACGCATATAGACGTTTCCAGAGCCCCTGGGGACCACGGTCACAAGACCTAGGCCCCAGCTATCGACCTAGTACCATTTTCCTTTAGAGCCCCTGTGGACCACGGCGTAAATGACCGCTTAGCACCACAGCACCACCTCTAACTATTTATTTTATACTCATGCATGTATGCGTGTAGCATATGCATTGACATAATAACGAAACTAAACTAATCTACACAGTTCGTAATTACGACAAGTCTGATACTAGTAACCCATCATAACATTAAACATTATGCTATCTCACTTATCTATACTGTTATGAAAAAGTGTAGCTGATATCTTGGTTGGTTATGTATCACTATGCATACGGATTTTCTACTTCTAGTAGTATTTCCATTGAACCAGTTTATAACACGATCCTTGGTAACCAAGTTATCAGCTAGTGTATTAACGGATACCTAGCTCAGAGACTTTGTTTATTTTCCAGAATCGCGACTGGTGCAGAGCACGCACCGTCTCGCCGTATGGCCGTGTCGACTCAAAATCATAAATTTAGATTAAGAAATTACCTACTTTAATTTACAACTATGTTTATCTAATTATTACTGTATGTGTGTATTGAAATAGTATGATAAAACATCTTTATGTTAACTTGTTTACTGGTTGAAGCATGGGGCGACATCTATCGTCGTGATGCTTCAACTAGTCTAGAAAATTATCTAAAACCTAAAATCTAAAATTTCTATAATTATCAATGTAATTAAAAGTTATTTTCTAAGTGTTTAAAAATCTACGTAAAAATAATTTCAATTAAAAGTTATGTGTTGATTTCCGCAATCTCTCCCACCATCGAGCGCCATCTTTTGACTTGGCATTCGGTGGGAACGGTAACAGTGTAAAACATTCTGGTTCGAGCCTTGCTGGGAGTAAGACTCTGTGAGTATCTAAATATTCATTTTGTGTTATAATTGTAAATTGTGAAATATAATAAATCGAGTGTTATCAGTATTCGTGTGCATTCATTTATTTGCTATGTGCGAACCCATGGGTGGAGATAGTGTCGTCGGTAGCCCCGACGACCCTCCCTCTACTCATTTGAGAGACCCTGTCGAACAAACCCCGACGTTATATATTATGTGATATAAGTGTGGTGGAATTGTATTAGGTATATATAAGCGCTACCCATACCTATTACCTACTTACGTTATTTATTAAAAATATTATAAGTATAAACATATTTCATTTAGATACCTATAGTTAGTTATTATTCATTAAATAGATTAGAGTTAAGTTTTAATAACATAATTATTCAAAAAAAGTTTAATAGCTTAAAATTATGTCACTTTGAAAAAAAGCAACTGTAGGTATTACTTACAAAAGCTACATTGACATAAGTACATATTATTTTAAAGCATTATTAAAGTGACATTTGTAATTTGTTGGGGTTTAAGATTAAAGCACTTATTACGTAATGGAAATACATTCCTGTGTTTCACTAAAAACGAGTTAATAAGATCCATTACGAAAAACTGCATTAAAAAAATATCTGGATCAAGATCGTAGACTAATAAAACCACAAAGGCAAAAGCTATTACCTATATTTTTTACACGCTCACATTGAACAAAAGCAAAGTAATATAAAATTTATCAAGAACTCGGTGTGATTATCGGTGAAGTCAAACACGGGCTGGATAATAAACTAAAACTCGGAGAATTCTCAGAAACGGAGCACGTCGAACACGTAAATCTCGATTTCCGAGTTTATTGTTAAATTTATTATATGCACTGGTTATACAATATTGGAACCATATATTCTACTATTCGGATATCGTAAACAGGCTCGTTATGATTCGTTAATATTTCTGTAAAAATACGTGAGTTCATGACGTTAGAAGTTCATTAGACGTTAAAATATATTTGAAATCTTAATACTTGACATAATGATATCTATCTATATACCTACCTATATAAAAGGATAAGCTGACTTAATGACTCACATATCAATTCAGGGCCTAAACTATTAGCGTTAGTTAAGAGTTTCTTGTATAGCCTAGGGGAGCAATAAGAAATAATTTAAAAATTCACCTCCTAACGGGATAAAACTCTTAACGGGGTAGCTACTTATCGCGGGCAGAAGCCAGTTGGTAGTGTCATATTATAGATTTCACTATAAACTACACATTTGTGTTACCATTTATTAAGTTTATGTACCTATAGCATAGACAGTTTAATTATTATGTGGATACACAACTGGTAACATAAATTACAGAAGACGCAAGACTATCTATTACATAAACCATTAAGAGATATAAGTGTATGTTATTAAGTATTTTATAACAAATGTTAAATTCAATTTATTAACATAATAAGATTTAACAATCAAACAAGTACGTAAATAACTTGTTAAATTAATGTTTTCAGAACCGCTAAAATTATGGAAACAGCTTTTCAATTTGAGACCCGGTTATAACTCGTAAAGTTTTATGTAGATGGCGTCGAGTGAAAGGAGTTTTTATATTATAATGGCTCCTGGAAATAATGATTTTAATACTCTTTTTACGCTAAGGAACACTTGAATTTTAGGGTCCCTTAAATCTGAAATTTAAGACCTACGGAATTTTATTGAAGACTCGGTTTACGATTACAAAGTTTTTAAGTAGACAAATGACAATGACAAATTGTTTAACAGCTATGTCACGTTTTTAATTGATTGACAATAGGAAATGTAAATTTTAGATTGAAACCATTTATCTGAAATAGGATAAAGTACAGTTGTTCCCTACAGTTTGTTAATGTTTTTATATGCTAAAACACAAGTTGAATACATTAATTTGGATTTTCGTAGATTAAAATACTCTTGCTATTAATATCAACTACAATAACGTAACCGAAAGTATTACTTGATAACTATTTTAATTAAACCGCTATTATACCTGATTATTAAATAATATACAATAACATTACAAAATAAATAATCAAAACATAATATAAAAAAATAATGACTGCACGAGGATAGTGCATACGATCTGCAGTCATTATATTATTTTTAATTGGTTTAATGCTATATTGTTGGGAAAATGAATAGGGCACTATGCCAAATAAATAATTCGCTAATGGAGCTACATGTCGAGTTATTTGACAGAACCCACGCGATGTTTCTAACAGTGCCTTTTACATTTTTCAATAGAAAACAAAAGGTATAAAGGTTTTATGGCCGAGGGCGTCGCGAAGAGCATTTTTCTTTTATAATGCTCACATTCAGAATGCTTTTATTCTAATTTATTTGTATAGTGAAGTCACTTGGCTTGCAGAAATAGACATCTTTAGGTGCAAATCTCATGATTAGCATTTGTTTACACTTCAAAAATCTATTTACTGCCATAGAAAAGAATAAACATGTTTTTCTATTTTTTTGTTAGACGCAAATTGATCAAGTAAGCAAAATAGACCCCTTTGATAAAACGTATTATGGATAAAGGGCACATGGGAAGAAATAACAAAACATCGGCAGAACATATTGCAAATTTACATCCGCAAAAACTCATCCTTCGGGAACAGTTGCCCGAAGCAATGAATCTCAATAAAGCACAAAATATCTAAGGTTTCCTGTGGAGTTTTTGTGGAAGCGAATTAAATACAATCGCCATATATCTCGCCGGGTGAATTGGGAGCACATAATATATGAGCCAACCTGTGGCTACCTAAATATTTATCGAGAACTTCATTCTAAGGGTACGAGTTTATGAGGGTTTCTGCACTTTAGCTTTTATGGTGTTTGAATAAATCTTCTTGATTGCAATAAGAAGTTGAAATTTGAAATGAAACTAAAAATACAGAATTGCAAATCCTAAAATGATAATAAAGTTATAGAGTTTAGTTGTACACAAAACATTTGCCTTTGTCTGGCTCAATCCTAATTAGTTAAGACATTTGGAAGACAAAGAAGATTAGGAAACTTAAAAAAAATATAGACATACCTTGATAAAAGCTGCAGCCAAGTCCTGTGGTCCAGCCGCAGCCGGCCTTAAAGTCAGAGCGTAGTCTCCAGCTTGACCAAACAGTTCACAACGCAGCGTCATGGTACGACGACCAGGGAAAGCGTGCATCTGTAAAAAAAAACAAATTGTAGATACCTCCAAATGAAGGTCACTAACACAAACAAAATCACTTACCTGTTCTGAATATAAGACGTGTGCGTGTGAGCTAGTGTTTTTTCCATCACACAATACAGCTCCACCGCTCGAATGTCCACAGTACAAGAGTTCTAACCAGAAATCAGCACTGGACTCTAACGGAGCGCACACCACTTTTGGAAACTCCAAAATGGCCGTCACCTGTCTCTCCGGGTACGTCTGTATCTGTTCCGGAGTCACATCTAATTTAGCTGAAGGCCACAGAACCTCAAATTTCCAAGATTTCACTACACTGTCACTATTTTGTACTAAACTACCTTCACTGTCACTTATGTCTCGTTTCACTTTAACGTTTGAACTTTTTTCGTCAATTTTATTTAATTTACTATCTTCATTAGCGTCTCTTTTGGTTACGTTGGAATTTTCGTAGTCTTCACTTATAAAATCTTTGACGTCGGAGATGAGTTCTATGAAGTAGGTGCCGCCTCTGGAGAAGTATCCACATGGGAGTGTCATTCGGCTCTCTGAGTCCAAGGCAAGTGGCATGACTGCTAGATGGACTCTGCCATCGTCATCGTCTCGCGCGAGCCGCACCCGTAGCCCAGTGACTCCGAGAATCCCATGGACGTGAATGTGGATATCGCCACCCAGAGCCACTGGAGATGAGGGGATTTCCACCCATACTTGACTGAGATCAGGCTCGTCGTTTGTGTATGGGTTGACGAAATGCGCGCCACCTGGCAAAGAATATCTTATATTAGAAAACTGATTGTAAAATGCCACAATTAAAATTAAAGAATATTTATTTGCGACTAAGTTATTCTATGCTTCGATGATGCTAGATAGGAAAATAAGATAACGACGTGAGTCGCAAATGTTAGCGTTACGTTTGTGATAATTCTATTTACTGAAATCATGGTCTGATGGCGATGTGAGTTACGTTGCGAGATACGAGACTCATACATAATTCACACATTTACACTGCCATCAAATTTACTTGAAACAGCGTAATTTCCTTTAGATTAATAATTATAAATACTGTAGATACGATATGACTTCTAGTTATAAGCTAAGGTTATCTATCTACATGTATAATGAATATCAAAAGAATAAGCCAAAAATAAACGAAACAACGCACGGATGTATCAGTAGTAAATAACTCAACAGTAGTAATAATTATTTTTAAACGGTAGAACAAAATTTGAAATAAACGTAGATTGAAAATATTACAGTTACTTACTATCCACTTAAAATTGTAACAAGACTTTATTTATCATTTTGTCTAACCAGTCCTTGGAGAAATTGAGACACGCATCTGCGTTAGCATCAGTCTAAGAGAATTTTCGCGCTCTGTTGTATTACTCATTCCATTCCAGGCATTTCCCTAGGGGCAGGAACAAACGACTACATCGCTTTCTGTTCCCGCTGATTTGTCATCTTTGCAAGCAAACGTTCAAAGTATACCAAGACTTATGGGAAAAAATTTATCACAAGATTGTGAAAAAGTTCCGCGAAGTTAGTCATAAGGAAATTACGGTAACTTTGTCACGTTTTCAAGTGCAAGTTGGGCCTTAATGGTGCACGAAGTTGGGTATTTTAATTGACTTTGTGAACGCGGTAAGGCGTAAAAATTATTGTTCTGAAACTTTAAAACAATTTGAATTTGTGCATCAATCTTTTGACGTTATTCAGGGTTGAATTCGTAGTAAGGAAGTAATCGAGTTTTAGCATTTTTAAAGTTTGTTTAACTAGCTTTTGCCCGCAACTTCGTCTGCATAAAAGTCGACAATAAGTAGTGTTGATATAAACTTCGAAGCAAATCGCCTCAAAAGTAACTTTTAACCCCGTTAGGGAGAGATTTTTAATAAATTACAAATTATTTAAAAAGCAAGATTCGAAATAGGTTGGACCAAGGAAACCCCGTTTTCCCATGCAGACTTGGCTCTCCTTTTTCATCGCTTTAAAGGTAAAATTCTAGACAGTATAAATACAATCTCATTAGTATCTATATTAAACAGTCCAAAACGAACATTGTTATAACACGAACAAAACTTAGTCATCATTTAATAACGCAAGTACGTAACAGATTCCCAACACGCGAAGTTCTCTCGTTATAGCTTACAGTAATCTTATATTTGTTTAAGCAAACATGAAATGGATTAGCAAATCTCCCTTTACCAGAATGGGACGTCTGAGCATTTTGTACAAGCCATCATAATTGATGCGACTACGGCGGTTTGAATAAGACCAGCTAACTTTGACCCTCGGCGTATCACACCCGTCCAGAATTCCCTTCAAACTTACATATTAACTTAAAGTTCATGGTTCAATGTAGTCTGGTTGTCTTTTCATTGTTTTGTGCCGTTTACATAATCAAAATGGTTGCCGTTAACGCGGGAGTATTTTTTATCCCAATCTGTGATGAGAGGGTTGTGAGGTGCGATTATTATTGTAAGTACCTATTTACTTAGATGTTGAAGTTATGATATTTGATTTATTAGTGCTATGTAATCACAGTGTATAGGTTGAGTAAGCTATTTAGCTATTTGACACTTTTCAACGGAATAAAGATATTGATTAAACAAAGTCCAGTGTCCATAAGATAACTAATATTATTATCGGACTAGCTTTTGCCTGCGGGTTCGTCTGCGCACGATCAGCACCTCGTTTTGTCCACTTAAAGCCTGGGGTTCTATTTATAACGTAGGCGAGCACTAAGACAGGATTTTTGAAAATTCACCCCCTGAAGGGGTAAAACGGGGGTGCTTACTATCCTCACACGAAGTCACGGACATAAGCTAGTTGATACATAAATAACTGTAGTATTACCTAATGTAAAAAAAAAGTTTAAGCCTATAGTAGATATTTTGGTGAGTCTTAATTGAATAAAGAAAAGCGTTAATTTTACGATCTCACATACATAAACACGTTACATTTTACTTATAAACCCTTGAAAGGACACTAAATAATATTATTCTAATGTAACCAACATAAAATAGGATTAAAGACTCACCGGGTTAATTAATGCCAAAATAACGTGTTTAACTCGTGGAAACTTTGTTTTATCAATACCATGGAATGTTTCATTTTCCCTAACAAAGCATGAAGGGTTTTATCACATGAACCCTTCCTATCTTGACGTCCAGTGTGCAGTGCCCTCGAAATTAATGTGTCTACTGCCCCTCCTTGTCTGGCTTATCTAACAGTCTTTATCTCTATACTAACTAATGTTTTTGCTGAATTTATTGCAAGTTATCAAAACTCTACTAAAGCTGGTTGATGTGTTAATGCACAATATAATCCCTACTAATATTATAAATGCGAAAGTAACTCTGTCTGTCAGTTACGCTTTCACGCTAAAACTACTACCGATTTAATTGATTTTTTTTACAAAGAAAGTCTGGAGCCTGAGAAATGACATTGGCTTCTTTTTAACCGACTGCAAAAAACGAGGAGTTTCACGCGGACGAAGTCGCGGGCAGAAGCTAGTCACTGATAATAATATCGATCAAATAATTTATGTATACTTTTAAGGTAGGTATAGTAACTTAAAAAGTAACGTAAGGGACTTTGTTGTCTTCAGACAGATTTAGTCCCACACCAAAAGTAAGTAGTTATGTGGTGGTAGGTAAGTAACTGTACCTTTATTATGTCTTACAAAATTACTGATAACTTTTGTTTTTTCAATTTTAAATAATGTGATTCATACTTTATTTCAATTTAATATCTACGTGGAAGCTCCAGGCGCAACCGGAAACGGATGCCGGCATCCATTTCCTGAAATATTATGTAGCTATGTAAATTTTGAAGTCTATAAAAATAGTTTGTAATTTTTTAACCTCGCTTAAAGATCATGCTTAATATGCCTACCTTATTATTATTATTAACCTATCGCATTCCGTTATAGTCGAGTTACACTACCCAGCCTTTTCTGGGTCCGTAGACAAGTGACAATCGATAATAGAAAATGAACGAAAAAAATGCAAAATTGTATGGAATGAGTGTACCACCAATCACAGGGCAGTAGCTTGCCTCTCATTGGTGGTACATGACAGCTAGACCTCATTCTACACTAGCGCATCTAGCGGATTTCTGACACGCGGTGGCCCTCATTGATACAAGCTGATGAAGTCACGTGGTCAACTTTTGTTTGCATAAGTCAATGTTGCAATATTAAGTACCTAATAAGAATGTCCTCTTACATAAAAAAATGATCTAGTCCCTAACTAAAAGCTTATACTATGGATACTAGTATCCATATTGTCTAGACAACGGATGAACATACATAACAAGTCTCACTTCGCGGTTTTAATTTATGACCAAACACCTCCGAAACGGCTGGACTATTTTTTATGAAATTATGTGTTCATACTAGGTAGCTCTGAAATAGCCCACAACTATTTTTCACACCCCTAAATATTAATGGTCGTTCACCCCAAGCATCCAAGACTCAGGTATATATGTTCATGCTCATGGGTTCAAATCCTGATAAGAGCAATTAACAATGCAACGTCTTTATTGTTACTTATTATTTCTTAATGTGTTCAACCATTGAATGTTAATTAAAAACGAACCATTAGTCATTGTTTATTTCCTGTTCAATATTTACTTTAATATTAATTGGTTGTGCACTACGGCAATGGTCTTGTTGAATAAGGTTTTTCAATTTTATTTTGCGGTAGGGTATCGTTCTGTATCTCTACTCACTTCTAAATATTATTTTTATAGAGATAGGTTTAAACATTTTATTTAAACTTACTGTATGATACTTTCGCGGTTATTAAAAAATATAACGGATTTATTGATGGAACTTTGTACAAAATTAACACATAAAAAATATGTATAAGCACGAATGCTATTTAAGATTTCCAGTTATATACGATTGGCATTCAAACAAGAATAGCTTGCTTTCATCCATTTTAACTTTCTAGAGTTATTGCTTGACTGGTATAGAATGCTATACAATAAAGTCATCAACCCTCCACCAACCATCCGGTTACACGAGATCGCGGGAGCTTCTAGCGACAATTAGGTACCTATGCTCTTTCACGCTTGCAGTTTCTTGACTCCCTACAAATTATTTGTCTTCGTCCTTGAGGCCAATGATTGTCACGTACGTCACAAACGTTCGCGTTTTGGTGCTAACGTTCAGCGTTAACGTTGAACGTTGGCGCCTTGTCTAGGCCCCCTAGTCCCTATGTGTCACTCCCCAATAAATGCATCAGTAACAAATGGATGGCATCATACCTGCTATGATAAGCAGCCGCAACAGCGCGGCGAGCGGCACGGCGCGCATTATGCGTCACCGCGCCATCAAACTGTTACACGTTGCATGGAGTGATCTGAAACAAAAGAAATACAATTTAGTCGTTTAAGCTATGACTAGCTGACCCGGCGAACTTCCTATCGCGTTATGAGTAGGTACCTATAAAGACTCTTTACTAGTACCTATAGATATTCTCTTTGGACAATACAAAGGTACTTATACGTATTTCAAAATAAGTTCACGTAAACCAAATTCGATAGGTACGAAAAATCGGTCTAGGGTCATTCCAGCGAAACCGGCACCATAGGCATAAAATATAAATAACTTAATTTATACATAAATACATATTTAGAGAATAGAACATTATGCCTTGTTTTATTAATCAATGAGTTTTTCATTTTTATATCAATATTTTCCATTTTATTCGTTTTTGACCGTACCCCTAGCGCCAGTTGTCCACGCCAGCCTATTTTTACTTTAAGTTTGCAGCACTATTTCGCGGCATTTCTGAACATTACGGAAAAAGTGATACGTATAAAAGAAAATATATCTAACGCAGTTTAAACTAGTGCTAAGTAATTATAAATTAAGTTTCATGGTTAGTATTTATTGGGCTTCTACAAAAAGCTTAACTCATGTCCCACCCGTCACAGTAAAACAAGGTTTTTTCTTGTTAAACCTAAAAATATCTAACCTCTTGTTATCTTGCTTTGTGAAAGAAACAATTAAGTTGAGGGCGATTATTTTAGATCAAAAACGCGTTGCATTACTAAATAAAAATTGTTTTTAACGCTTTTCAAAGTATGTCCCACCCGTCACATTGACGGGTGAGCGAAATTGGTTATCTGATAAAACTGACTTAGTGAGTATAAAATCGTTGTGTCAACTTTATTTAAACGTAGCTGGTTTATACTAAAGCAAATTATATGTGTTATGGCGTTTAATTTGGTGGTGGTATATACTGAAACTGACTCAAAGACGATAGATGAGGATGATAGAGACCAAACGCCAGGATTAAGTTTTTCCACCACTATTAATTCCTCCGCCGACGAAGACTCAAGTAAGATTGGGTTAAATTAGAGATTACTGCCAGGAAAAAGTCGAAAGAGTATAAATACCTCGCAGTTTCACGAAGTACTTTGACTTCGACAATGAATAAAAGGTCATGTTTTTAAAATGTGTTGATAAAACTAGCAAAGCATTACGAATGAATAAGGAAGATGTCTCTTTCATTAAAACTAGTCATATTTTAGACATTCTACCAATTATTATCAATTTTCTGAGCCTGTAAACATTGAAAAGAAAAAACATTTTTTTTGTTTTTATTATTCTAAAAAACTACTGAAATGATTACTTGTAACATTAGATAATTCATCTAAAAACTGATTTAAAATAAATACAAAAGAACTGTGTTTATATTTTTCATACATTTGTATGCCCAAATGTTACTCGTCCCACCCGTCACAAAGTACTGTCCCACCCGTCACAAGCTTTGAGAAGCAAAATTATTTTTATTTTACGAGTTATCTGCGTAAAGTTTACTAATACCTAATCTATACAATATCAGAAACTATATAAAAATAGGTTGTTTAACAAAAGTTACATAGTTTCTTACGAATTGCGAATAGTGTAAGTCAACTCTGAGAGGAGAGGTAATTTGAAGTCCCACCCGTCACACTTCTTATACCGTCAATTTCTCATAATAATAATGACATTTTCATACTTTTTTCGATGGTACAGTATGCAATGACTATTCAAGTATTTGATAATGTCATATTCAATGCGTAAATCGTTGCCGTTTGTCAGAAATAAAGCGAAGTGCAGGCAAAAATGAGTATAAATGTCCCACCCGTCACAATGGAATGACCCTCTAGCCATTCGCGAGTATCGAAACTGACGTACGTATAAAAAAAAAATCTAAAATATTTTTATAAAGACAGATGGATAGGTTGAGATAAAAAAACACCTCGTATTAAATCCTTTTTTTTAATAGTATATCTACTTAGTATATCTTTAACGCCGTCTTGTTTGAAGGGAGAACTCCAGAGATGTGGAGTAGAGGTGTGGTCGTCTTGTTCTTCAAAAAGGGAGATAAAACCCTGCTGAAGAACTATCGACCCATTTCCCTTCTAAGTCACGTCTATAAGCTGTTCTCAAGAGTAATCACGAACCGTCTTGCGCGAAGATTTGACGAATTCCAACCACCGGAGCAGGCTGGGTTTCGGAGCGGATACGGCACCATAGACCACATCCACACAGTGCGGCAGATTATACAGAAGACCGAAGAGTATAATCAGCCCCTGTGTTTAGCATTTGTGGACTATGAGAAGGCCTTTGACTCGATCGAGATCTGGTCTGTTCTGGAGTCCCTGCAGCGATGCCAAGTCGATTGGCGATACATCCAAGTGATGAGATGTTTATACGAAGCCGCTACCATGTCCGTCCAAGTCCAGAATCAGCAAACAATGCCTATACCATTGCATCGCGGTGTGAGACAAGGGGACGTTATCTCCCCGAAATTGTTCACAAATGCAATGGAGGATATGTTCAAAACGCTGAACTGGCAAGGACGTGGCATCAAAGTAAATGGCGAGTACATCTCTCACTTGCGATTTGCTGACGATATCATCATCGTGGCAGAAACGCTGCAGGACCTACAACAGATGCTGAATGATCTGGCTGACTCTTCTGTACGCATTGGCCTACGGATGAACTTGGACAAAACCAAGGTCATGTTCAATGAACATGTACTACCGGAACCAATTGCGGTACACGGCGCCGTTCTCAAAGTTGTTCAAAAATATGTCTACCTTGGACAGACATTACAGTTAGGTAGAAACAACTTCGAGGATGAGGTGGATAGAAGAATTCAGTTAGGTTGGGCAGCGTTTGGGAAGCTACGTCAAGTCTTCATATCGTCACTCCCACAGTGCCTGAAGACGAAAGTCTACAATCAGTGCGTCCTACCCGTCATGACATACGGAGCCGAAACGTGGACACTGACGGTACGGCTGGTTCACAAATTTAAAGTCGCTCAGCGGGCTATGGAAAGGGCTATGCTCGGCGTTTCTCTGCGGGATCGAATCAAAAATGAGGTGATTCGGCAGAGAACCAGAGTCATCGACATAGCCCACCGGATTAGCAAGCTAAAGTGGCAGTGGGCTGGCCATATTAGCCGAAGAACCGATAACCGTTGGAGTAAACGTGTTCTAGAGTGGAGACCGCGTCTCGGCAAGCGTAGTGTAGGACGTCCTCAGGCAAGGTGGAGTGACGATTTGCGTAGGATGGCTGGCAGGAGCTGGATGCGAGCAGCCGAAGATAGAGCAAAGTGGCGTGCAATTGGAGAGGCCTATGTCCAGCAGTGGACTGCGACGGGCTGATGATGATGATGATGATGATCTACTTAATAAAATTCTAAGTAAGTACTGCTATATTTAATAAGTAATTATACATAATAATATAGCAATGTGCCTAATGCAATGCATACCAAAAAAAATAGTTATATAAGTTCTTAAAGTAAACTTTTTAAAAACAATGGACATGTATTGGTTGCTTTTGACGAACCAATAAGAAAAAGTTATGGAGATCAATTTCCGCATGATTTCATTGGCCTCCTCACGAGAATATTTTTTGACTCTGACAAAAAAAAAATACAAATAACATTTTAATATTACCTACGGTATTTTTTATCCTGGCAACAAAGAAATTATAACGGTCAAAGGGAACATCAATTTTAACAAAGGAAACAGACTAGAAACAACGCGCAATGCATCTCTTTCAGTGACATACCAAACTAAGTTACATTCTGTAACATGGCGGCAAAATTTAATGTTATTTCCGTTATACATAAACCAGAAATTTAGCATTGTGACTAATAGTTTAGGTGTTCTATATTTTCTTTTAAATTCTTATAATTTAATGTCATTAAATAATTCAACTACAAAAAGTAACCCACACAGGCTTTTCAAAAATATCGTTGGAAACCTTATTATTATTAAATTAGCAACAAGCTCCAACAAGCTTTTTTTTAATTTGTACCTACCATAGGTAGTAGCTCAACTTCATTAGTGTACAATGATTGTATATTTCCTTTGTCCAACAATATTTCAAAAATTTAAAACGTATTTATTTTACAATCATTAAAAGATGACAAAGATAAGCACATAAGTTCGTTATGTGCTCCTGACGTCACGACTCGATACAATTTATATTTAAGCGTGACGTCACAAGCCTCCTATTAGGTCGGTAGGCGTAGCGTAACTTTATTAAACTTTTTTGATCCCATTTTGATTTAAGTTATTTTGAATCTACTAAGGTATAATCGTATTTGAAATCATCTGACAGGATAAAATAAACTATTAATAAGTAAAAATTAAAATACGGCAACGTTCCATTTTTAAATGTAAGAAACTTCACAAAATAGATTAACTTACGCATTTACATTTTTGCTTAAGCTACACTATTTCCGCATATCTAAACTCCGCCATGTTGCCTGACGATAGCACTCGAGGCGGTTAAATTGAATTTTCACCAGTATAAAGCATGAAATTTTATCACAACTTACTAAATTCGCAACGTAAGGCCTCGTAAAACCATTTTTTTATAAGAACGGCATGTTATTTGAACAAGTTTGTGACTGGCAATAGATAAGATTTTACTTTTTTAAATTTTATTTTACCGGTTTTGAAATCAAGGTGTGTTTTTCAGTTATTTCTCAATAAGTAATTAGGTAAAATAATCTCATAATTTCTGAAGCCTTCGCGGCGAGTTAAATCCGTTAATAGTTGTTTTATTCCAAAATAATCACAGTCAGTGTGGATTGTTTAATTGTGTCCAAAATATAAAATTATTAATTTAAACAAATAAAGATAAATTCATATTATTTACTTACAAATATTATATCCGCAACGCAGGCTTCGTCAATTAACATATTATTATTATCAAAAAATTGACAAGCTGCGTCAAAAATGTTTTGAGTTAATATTGCAAACTTTAATTTAATTACGCATAATTAATACATACACCTACCTATTTTTATTAACAAAGTAACAAATTGTTATTATCACATGTTTAAAATTATAGTCGTTATGTTGCACCTAGAAAAATACACCTGTATGATTTTATTTTTAAAGCATCACATTATACGTCTTCTTATTGTCTTTGGTATTCTAACCTGCCAATGACAAAATGGCGGTCGTGACATAAGGCATGGCATAAACGAACATTATCTGCTTCTGATAATAAAGTTTGTATGTAAGCACTTATTTAATGTTAAAATTAAAATAATTTATACTCTTCATTAGTTTGAAACTGGTATATTAATTATCTTTAATATAAATATTTACCTCATTAGTGCAAGTAGTCACTATGTTTCCGTTACGTCAGGTAATTAACATGTTTGCAAATAATTATTTAAAGTCTTATTATGCATATTAAATTTAAAAGCAGAAAATTATCATAACAACAGTAAGTTGAAATAAATCACAAGTAATTTAAGTATTATGCAAATATGATAATGTTTCTTTATTCATTAGTTGTGGTTTTATTAACCCCCGACGCAAAAACGACGGGGTGTTATAAGTTTGACGTGTCTGTCTGTCTGTCTGTCTGTCTGTCTGTGTGTGTGTGTGTGTGTGTGTGTGTCTGTCTGTGGCATCATAGCTCCCTAACGCATGAACCGATTTTGATTCTGTTTTTTTTGTTTGAAAGGTGTATATGTCGGGAGTGTTCTTAGCTATGTTTTATAGTTACTTACCAACGCGGTTTTAGTCGCATAGGTGCTTATATTATTGTATGCTAAAAACTGTACATTACTGTATATTATCATGTGCTTATTTTATTCCAATATTATAGGTAGGTCCCTATTTTCAACAAAGCACCTACTCCAATTTAGTCAAATTTAATTCCCCATAACATCAGTATCGGGACAATCACACATTTCCATATTTTTTATTTTTTATGAAATCACTTCATGCGCAGATCGTAAAGAAATCAGTCTCTTTGATTATTGAGCGTAATCATGCTCTGATGTAAGACGACGATATTTATCGATTTGCCGTTAAAGGTACAAAAGGAATTCTCAGGATAAAAGTACTGCCACGGCTTTGTGATTTGATTTTAAATCACGAAATGAGATATTTCCAGTTCTGTTTGGTTCGAGGAATATTTTCTATAATAAAGGAATAGGAATTTTTGGGGTACGTCCGTGGAGGATCGCGAAGTGTTTGTATTTCTGGATAAGTTTGTTACTTGATAAATATATTTTTTTATAGATCTGATTAATGTAAGGCAGAACAATTATGTCACCTTTTTAAAGAGCTGTTGTTATAACATTATATAACAACTCTGAAATAATATTAAGTAGGTATTTAAGTGTTCAGCGATTTTTCTCGGCGATTCTATTTGCTTCTTAAGCTTGACTTTGATTAGAATTACTCATATTATCTCATTAGTAGGCACTACCTACCTCTATGCTTATTGCTTAGGTATCTGTCATTAGTTTCAACATTTAATAGAATTATAGAGGCAGTTTACACTGAGGTATAATAATATGAACAAACTAGAATTAATATTACTATAAACTAACCTATTTTAGTGTCGATTGAGATAGGTATATTATTTTAGAGATTAGCCTAACCTAACCTCTAGTGAATTTTGTAACAGGACCGGTAACTATTCAGGAGAAAAAAAAGCACATGAATTTAAAAAAAAAAACAAAATTGTTTGTATACAGTTTGCTCCTTAAGGCCCAATTGCACGTTCTCGGGTTAGCCACTAACACGGGGTTAACCGAAAAAATCTGACAGTTATCAGTACAACAACTGTTAGGCCCAATTGAACGTTCTCGACGTTCAATTGGGCCTAAGAGTCATATTACTTACTGCCAACTTGCATCATTTTTAAAAGAACCCCTAGGTAATTATTATAAAAATACATTAAGTTATAATTTAGCTTGTGAAATTAACGAGCCGCATTAAGGGTGCCAGACCGACAAATAATTAGAAAGATCAATCAAAAGTCTCCGCCATTTCTTATTTTCTTGCTTTTTTACGTCGGCGCCAGGTAAGGTGATGGATGAAGAATGATTATAAATAATTATTAAAGTAAATGTAAAGATTTTTTTAGCACTGGAATAATTAGGTATGCTGAGATGGATAAAAATACCGTCGTTTTTCAAGGTTATATACCTACTTTCTGTGGTCAGGAAAACACATTACAAATTGAATAGAACTAAACATATCCGATCTTCCTTATATTGACTTTACGTTAAAGTTTAGAAAAGTTAACGAATATAAAAATTTATAGGTATACTTACGCCATTTCTGTTTTTTCCGATGTGTAATAACCGCGAAATCATCAGAAATTAATACAATACAAACTATTTACTAATTGTTTTACTCCGTTATGTAGGTAATAACTGCGAAAGCATCAATAATTCCCTTTGCTTTTGTATGAATATCTTCATAGAATGCTATGGCTATCTAAAATCGGTCTAATATTAAACAATCTCGGCCTTACTTAGATGGACTTTTTTGAGTGCCTACTAAATTATTTACAAGTTCTATTTTCAGTGGTAAGACGGAATCTAATTTTCATTCGCGACATAATGATAAAAGTCTGTATAAGGTACCTGTAGTTATAATTCTAGTAATCCAAATAAACGAGTTCATACCACTAACATTTTCTTAGCAACGGCATGTAGCCAACATTACAATAAAACTAATTGGCTGTATAGCAGTAATCACCACTCGGCAGACTTTACCGGAATGTACCATTTTGAGCACGGTTAATGCTCTATGGTTTAATGCTCGGCTGTATGGCTTAGGACTATTGCCTTTCAGCCATAGAGTAAAGTAAAAAAGTTGTAGGTCGGTAGCTATGTATAAGTGGGTCGATGTATTCTTTTAATTTGAATTGATAATAATATGTTTAGTTTTATCATTCCAATTTTTGTATCAATATGTTATTTACTTTCTATTAAGAAATGTATGAATTAAATATAATAGATTTCAATTCTGAACATGAACTCATCGCGGTGGCTTAACTTTTGACAGCATTTTAGCCGACTAACCTCAAATTTGCCTTAGCTTTTATCGAATTCATGCATTTTTAATAAGCCATTTCTAAAATTAGCACTTATATTTTAGCATTTAAGGTCTTCAGGGCACCGTTTATACTAAGGTGTTAAAATAACCCGTTGAATGCCTATCACTCTTGTACCTTAATGTCACGTACGCACTAAACTTGTCACGTTGCGCATTTACTACTGTCTGCTGACGGAAGGAAGTGACAGGCTTGGAGTTATTTAGAACATCGAAGCTAGTTTACATTTAGGAGTTTGTTTCCACTTAGGGTCTATTCTAGAATTAGATAGGTAAGCTATTTTCAACTGTAATAATAAATAAATACACCGGGTTTAATAATAATCAAATATAGGTAAGTAACAAGCAATTATTTAAGTACTAGCTTCTGCCCGCGACTTCGTCCGCGTGGAACTCCTCCTTTTTTGCAGTCGGTTAAAAAGTAGCCTATGTCCTTTCTCAGGCTCCAGACTATCTTTGTACCAAATTTCATTTAAATCGGTTCAGTAGTTTTAGCGTGAAAGCGTAACAGACAGACAGACAGACATACAGAGTTACTTTCGCATTTATAATATTAGTAGGGATAGGGATTTGAACGTAAAGTTATTTTGATTAAATTTTATTTAATGGTTGCTCTATAGAAATGTAGAGGTCATAACATGAAATCCTTCTGCAAACAAATAAATATTTTCAATTTTTTTTACAGACAAAATAATAATAACGAGCATTTGATTGCGAATTTCTTAAATAAAATACGTATAAGTTTGCAATCTTTACAATATTCATAAAGCTATGATTCATCGATTAAAATGACAGCAAGCCAAATTAGAAGCTCGGGACGTGCTCAAACTTATACTACCTAACATAACAGCATAAATTTGTCACAAGAATGCAACCGGCCATATTACACCGTTACTAAAGTCACGCTAGCACGTCGCATATTTACTACCTTCAGCTGACGTCAAGAACGCTTAAATAATTTAGACAAGTGGCAAACGTCGTGAAGCGAACTTAATGCAAGTACATGAAACGTGTTAACTTAAGAGCTTGGAGAAATTAAGTTCTAGTATTATACTAGGTGCTATTGCGACTAATGAGGCTCTTATAAATACGGCTTTGTTGTAATTTAATATTAGAATAAAACAACTTTAACGGATTTAACTCACGTATTTTATATTTATTGGCTGACGTTTCGGAGCCTTTATAGATTCCGTAATCGTAGCACGACTAAGCTGACAATCGTCGTAATACGTCAGCAAATAAAAATAAAATACGCGAGTTCAATCCGTTAAAGTTGTTTCATTCCAATGTATAATAACCGCGAAGGCATCAGAAATTATTAATATCTTTTTTTTTATAAAAACGCAAAGTTTATTTATCTATTAAATTATTTTTTCTCAAACATGCAATGAAATATCGTCCTTACGTGCGTCAAAACACGCCAGGAAATATATCATTCCTGGCCTAGGCCGGGAAGTAATTTCTTTTTAATTTGAATATCAACATGGCGTTGATCTTCATAAACAGTTTAAGCAATCTGTTTTTTTTAATAAATTAGAACTTTATTGTACTAAAAATATTCACGTTAATGCCTATATTATACACGAACTGAGAATAAAAAAAGAATCTGTATTATTAGATTAATTTCAATTTTATACTTGTCATGATTTTTAAAAAGTATTGTTATTTGTTTAGTTTTACTGGTATATTTAAGTTACGAATGGCAACATTCGCGCTGATCTATGATTGGCTATTGTATATTTTGACCAATGGCGGACGAGCGAGCGTGGCCAATCAGCGGCGAGCAGCAATCAGAGCTGTCATGGTAGATGTCGCGGGAACGAAAAAGGAGATGGCTGTCTTTGGACAAATATTGTAAAATGAATTCGCAATGTTTAGAGGTTGGAAGTTAACGGCCTGTTCAAGACTTATACGCTAATACGATTGATAACTAGAAGTTGTTAAGTAAAGGGATTTACTGGAACATGTTAGAAGTTGTGATTCTCAAGAACGGAATAAAGTAATCAAGTTGTATTTGGTGTAAAAAAATAAAAAAATCTGTTATTCAAGTGTAATTTATTTTATTTGAATGTTGTATTTATTTATTTCATTGCATTACTTTGAGAAAAGCACTATACATGCCTAGCCGGGAAGGGGCTTGCAAGCCTCGTAACAATATCCGGCCTCCCTTCGGTCGGCCGTCTATACTGTATACTCGGCTCGCAAGCCGTCACTTCCCTGCGCCGTCTGTAATGTACTAATACGTCTAAGGTAGATTCAGATTCTTATTTTTTTTCATTCCATTTTAGGGATTTTTAATATGATTTATTAATGTTATTAGTTAATACTTAGTCTTTGATAATTGTAATGTTGTACATACTTAAGTTAACCAGATAATACTATACTCGTAGTAATTTTGTACACTTATGGAATTCAAATAAATTTATTGAGTATTGGGATGAATATCCAAACTTAGTCATAGTTTTAAGTAAATGCGTTAAAAAAATTCTATTAGGTACTTGTTTTTGATGTACCAAACTATAGTTACGTGTATTAATGATCTAAATGATGACAATGAGGTTAAAATATTCCATCTGTCATCCTTTCTTATGCCGTTTGACGCGTGAAACAATGTGTCCCGCTCGTCACGTAGGACCCGTGTCACGCTGACGTGATGACGTGACACTTCCTATACGTCTGAAATGATACTGGATTATGACGTGTTACTGTAAATTATATAAAGTTGGACATTAGAGAATGATAACCTATAATTGCTGATAGTCTTGTATCTTTTACATTAATCCATATTATATTTAAATAGCTGACTTAATGACAGACATATCAACGCAGGGACTAAACTATAAGGGTCAGAAACTTGAAAGGAGTTCTTTTTATAACACAGGGGAGCACTAAAAAGGTTTTTTTTTAAATTCACCCCTAAGGGGGTAAAACAGGGGTACAAATTATTACACGCGGAATGAGTTGTGGGCAGAAGTTTGTATAGGAATAAAATTGGACACCAGATTCCCTCTTACGCTAACATCATTAAATGTGTTATGAAAATGGGACTGAACTGTCAGCATAAAACCAATCCACGAAATAAATCCATTACAGTGTTTATCAAATTATTGGATGACGTCATGTACCTACCTACTTTTAGATAAATTGTTACATGACATTACAACATCATAACAACTAAATGCGCTGCAGGGTGTGGAACCGGAAATGTTACAAGGAAATGTTCTCTGCCTACTCCTGAGGGAAACAGGCTCAAATGTATACAATAATATGTTGAAATAATTTCATATTTTCTCTTCGAGTTACTCTTAGTTTCGACAAGTTTTTTTAGGTAAGTATATATATATATATATATATATATATATATATCCTGCAAGAGACAGTAGTTCTATGACACAGACATTTCCAGTCCATTCGATTATGCTTTATATACTTACTAAAAAAACCTGCAAAGTGCGAGTTACACTCGCGTACGCAGTGTTCCGTACCATTTGACGACTAAAGAGAAAAATTATCATAATGACATTTGTAATTCTAAAATATTTTTAATTTTATTTGTTCCGTGTTTGTTTATATTATAATGTAAAATTTTGACCATCTCACTATGAGTGCTTATAATAGGTAGGTATGACATAAAATATGTACCTAGGTAATTATAATCTATGTAATAATGAGAAATAAATAAATCTAATCTATTATCTATTAAAATCACGTTTGTTATAAGTCTATACTTTCCTTAAAATATTTGTTTTACAGATTTTTAGTCTTTGTACAAATTTCGATTGGCTAATCATACGGTTCATGATAATACTTATAAAGCCTGATGTCAACGGACAGCAGAGTCTCAGTAATAGGGTCCCATTTTATTCCTCGAGTACGGAACCCTAATAACAATTAAAAACAACCAATTAATGATAACGGAAGATACCTGATTATTAATATCGTTTATTATTAAACAATTACATAAACGACTGTCAACAAATTATTTTCTAGTTAGTAAAACGCTGTTTTAATTAGTATCTTAAACTTCGAGAATTTTTAACTAAATTGTCATTGTATTACGAAATACAATTCAAAGGGAACTAAGTAATACAATTTTAGGTTGTCTAGTAAGTTTTCTGCTTTGTGGGCCTAAGTTTAATATTAGGGACATTGTTCTTGAGATGAAATAGGCAATTTGTGTCATCTCAAACAATAAAAGGATTTTGTATTAGGGGTTATTTGAATTACGTAATATTTTATCCACAGAGTTGTAGTAATATTTTACCTATAAGTTTCATAGCTTTATTTTCTAAAATGGAACTTCAATATCATGAAACTTAACAAAAATGAATATGGACATTCCTACATAGATTTAGAATTATAATAGATACGATCATACCCACACTAATGCACTGGTGAGCAGGAAAGAGCTATAAACGTTGGCACCAAAAGAAAGAGATAGAATCATAACATTATTATTACGAAAAAATATTCCAATTTTAAAATATCAGTACAATGCAAGATGGCGCTGCGCCGAATCTTTGTCTCATAATTATAACCGGCCAGGATTATTTTTCTTGACGTAAAAATAGTAAGCAACCTTTTTTAACAATTTACTGTTTTCGACCAAGGCTCGGTATTTTAGTGATAATATTATTAATAGGGATTGGCGATTGTTATTAATGGGCCAAATTCCACAGGACCATAGGGCAAAGAGCCACTGATTTGTGAGCGCTATATCTCACAGTAGGGCCCTTGGTATGGTTTAAGCTATAGACTGATGTGTTATAGTAAGAATTGATTAATTTTAATTTGACTTTGGTAAACTGATGATGAAAGAGTTTAAGTAATAATATTAAATTCTATTATATAGCTATTTTTATTTAAATAATAAAGTTGTAGACTAAAAGTCATTCCTCATACCTACTAATTATTTTTCTGTATATTAATCTATAGGTGTTTAGACAAACGTATTAACGTGATATTATCTAGTTTGTAGGAAAATATCATATTTATATTTGGAAAAGTAAGCAGAGAAAGCAACAAAACACACGCCGCCGAACATTCATGTTCATTAATTGATTCCTTATTATAATTTGTTTAGGTACAATTTTATATGATTTTTTGCTAACTTAGTAACCACTAAACTTTGAAAGGAGTATAGTTACTTTTCTTTAGTATAAATAGTCAACCAACACATATATAATGCACACCATTTAAATAAAAGTGGACAAGTACCTCCGAAAAACAAAAGCTAGTAAAAAAATATTTAAAAATAAATCGCTACAGCCTTTAACTTGTTTCAAAAGCCAGTCCCGAGCGTAAATATTGTTTCACTGGATATTGGTGAAGTTTATCGTAAACCGTGAGAAGGGAAACTCATTTCGTTTGTGTCAATTAATTTTCGTCCATATCATTATATATAAATCACTTTGACTTCCAAACAGCTTTTTTACTTTATCTATGGTTATATACTTAAATCCTTCTTTCCTTCTCACTGAGAGTGTAAAAACAAGATAGGTGACTACGTATAGGACAACAGAAACTAGAAAATTAATAAGAGGCTATCCCAAACTAAAACTAAACAATTGGAATGAAACAAGTTTAGACGAATTTACTCGCGTATTTTATTTTATTGGCTGACGTTTCGGAGTTTCAGATTCCATAATCGTAGCACGACTGAGCTGACAGTCTTATGCTAAAACTGATCAAGTTTATTAGGTATATTAACTACGATGTATCAATCGAACTTCCAATGAAATTTTTGGTTCAATAGGTACCATTAGTTTTTAATTATAATGATACTAGCTTCTGCCCGCGACTTCGTTCGCGTGGGACTCCTTCTTTTTTGCAGTCGGTTAAAAAGTAGCCTATGTCCTTTCTCAGGCTCCAGATTTTCTTTGTACCAAATTTCATTTTAATCGGTCCAGTAGTTTTAGCGTGAAAGTGTAACAGACAGACAGACAGACAGAGTTACTTTCGCATTTATAATATTAGTTAGGATTAGGATTTGTACCAAGACAAGAGTAGGTACCTACTAAGAAAAATCCATTCCGTATGACAATTTTAAATTAGTTTCGTTCGGTTACTAACGTTTACAGTTACATATATATGTTTTTGAAATTATTGTCCTTGTCATAAATCGTTTTAATTTGTATAGCTTTAAAGACTTTTTAAATTATGTAACTATTAATTAATATTAACTACGATCTATCAATCGAAATTCGATTATATTTTGGTTCAATACCATTAGTTTTTAATTATAATGATTTCACACAGATGGCGCTGAAGCGAAAAATTCGCTTGTAAACAATTAAAGTACGAGATCGAATTGAAAGGAGTAGATAAATTCGATAACCTGTCAGTTGGTCCCTATGGTGTAATGGTTCATCACGCTGCCGCTAGTAAAGGCATAGGCGTGGGTTCGAATCCCACTGGGGGTCTAAAATTTTTCTACTCTTGTCTTAGTACAAAAATATCATTACAACTATTAATTAGTCAAAAATAGAACTACAAAGAAAATCTTGAACAATACAAAATGGGTACGTTTATATCAAAAGTGTTAATTGACTTCGAGTTCAAAGAAGCGGAAAGTCAAAATTAACATCTAAATTGAATAAACGTGGCTATCCCAGTTTCCTTTTAAACAAACGTTTTCTAATAATCATTTTATTATAAAAGAAACACCGCTGGCGAAATTTAATATCAAACTTTTTCCGGAAAATAAATAGGAACCTTATTTAATTTGTTTCTATTTTAAAGTCGTTCTTGGGTTCCGTACCTACCTCAAATAGTCTATAGACCCAAATAACCAAACACTTTAATTTCTGATGCCTTCGCGGTTATTATACACTGGAATGAAACAACTGTTGACGGATTGTCGTGCTACGATTATGGAATCTGTAAAGGCTAAGAAACGTCAGCCAATAAAATAAAATAAGCGAGTTAATCCGTCTACAGTTGTTTCATTCCAACAAACACTTTTTCTTAAATATCGACTTATTTTGTTGCTGTATGTCTGTAGGTACCTAAGCATTGTCAACACAATCAAAGGATAGTTAGCTCGTACCTACTTAAATATTAATAATTTTAAGTTTAGTCTAAACGCGTACCAACAAGTTATACAACATATAACTTTCTCAATTTTAGCCGAAGTTTCTGCACAGTTTGTATGTGGTTAGAGGTCGTATTCATCCGTTTTAACAAACAACAAAACTAACAATATCAACTCGGAACACTCTTACTAAAGTTAGAGGGTCTTAATGTTTCGTGGATAAGAAGGTTCTACTGTAGCTAGAAGGCGCGTGCGCATATATGGTGTAAGAATAGGCGCAGCTAGGCGCTTGGTACTATCGGATGCTTTCGGGGTACGCCATTTTAGAAAAAAATTGCTTGCACTTGTTGCTTCACACACAGCCGCCAGGTACCAGAGTCGTTCAAGCGATTATTGCCTTAAAGGTGTAACATCGCCAGCACAGTTGATAGTACATTTATACAAAGTCATAAATTTATGACATTGGGCTTGTATGAAATGCACGCTGTTGGTAAGTTGGTAGCTATAGGTAATCAACCTGTGGCTCGCTGACCGTTTGTGTGCCTGATCAGTATTAGACGAGTACTTTTTAAATATAATAATATAATATTGTATTGCAGCCTGAATAAATTCTCAAAACATATGGTTGAGCATAGTTCTACGCTAATTACAGAAGTTAGAACTCCTAGCTGCAGGGTAAACAAAGAAAAAATATTAATTATATCTGGGAACAAAAATATAATAAGTCTGTCAGTAACATTACCTATTTATCAAAAGTGTTAGACGTGTAATTTAAATTTTGACAATCAGAGAAAAACTTTCAAATAAAAGCGAAAATCGGAAATCGTGCACATTTAGGTATTTTTTGTGGTACCTACATTCTTCAATCCCTACTAATATTATAAATGCGAAAGTAACTCTGTCTGTCTGTTTGTCTGTTACGCTTTCACGCTTAAACTACTGGACCGATTTAAATGAAATTCGGTACAAAGAAAGTCTAAAGTCTTTTTAACCGACTGCAAAAACGAAGGAGTTCCACGCGGACGAAGTCGCGGGCAGAAGCTATAACCAATAAAAACAAGTGTGTTTTACCAAATAAGTGAATTACTTATTCGAGACTATCCAATATGCCACTTTGATTCAATAATGACTTAACTCGAAATATCTTACCACGTGATATCATATTTAAACGCAACGACTTAAAATCTTAAATGGATTGACAACATATTATTTTGGTTTGTGTCTATCTTACCAGTAACACGTATTTACGTTAACCATAACGCATTTCTAAATCCTTATATACAGTCCAGCTTTGTGGTACAAAGGAAGCTATCTATTTGCCCTGCTTACCACACTACTGCCTAATGACCTGAATACTTCCTTTGTATTACCAAGTACTCACTTTCGGAATATTATAGTACCTACGTAATCGATATTTATACGCATACGCATAACTTCTGAAAGACTTCACCAAATTGGATGATTCTTTTTTAATGGTATCGGTTCCTAATTGTCACGACAAGGTTTATATAGGTATATAAGAAAATGTACGAAAATATATATAGTTTTGATCAAAATTATTTTTTACAATCTGAATCGACAATCGACAGAAGACTTTGTCTGATCTTTGACGAAACAATCGAGCATGCAGAACGACGTCTGCCAGGACAGCTAGTATTCATATATTTTTTCCACAGCTCAGTACCTACCTACGCGTAAATTTTCACCCTCGTTATATAGGTATTAATTTCCAAAATTTATTGCTGTATAAATAATACGAAAATTATTATGTAAGAATAAACTACTGGTCGCATAGAATCAATATATATATTTATCTTAATCGTACAATATAACAACAACAGTTAAATCCAGCTCGGCGTCAGGTAACAAAGTAAACTGTCGATTCCTCAGTTGCCGTTTATATAGACTCGGTTTGTAGGTCTTGAGAACCCCGCCTGTGACGTCACGTGGTGGTCCACTAGCGCCAGGTTGTGACGTTGTCAAGTTTGCAGTACGAGGACGACAACATCCGGCCGTCCTGCATACACATTCGTCCTCGAGTGTGTTTCAGTCTGGTACATATGCTGCGAACAAATATATATATTATATTCATCATCATCATCCTCATCATCATCATCATCATCAACCCATCGCAGTCCACTGCTGGACATAGACCTCTCCAATTGCACGCCACTTTGCTCTATCTTGGGCTGCTTATTATATTCATACTCAATTTTAATTACAAGGTATATGCATCACATAACTATTCCATCGACGGCCAGCCATGAATAAATGCATATTATTATAACTAACGATTATTAAATAGGCACACCAGAATTCACTATTCCATCGCCGGCCAGTTTATTCTGATGTTACTTAATGCACGTTGCCCAAACAACAACAGTATTTACAACACAGTCTGCTGTTCCATCGGCGGCCAGCTCACTCTATGATGTGATAATAAGCTCTGTCTTCGACCCAAGCTTGCTCCACACCACCAGAGTATCTTATTGTGCCATGCAAATACATGTTTTGTTTGTAGCATATGTACTTGACGCATAAAAATTAAGATACAATGTATTATGAATTATTTCTCAATTATTTTAGTTATAAATATATTATATTTGACACAAGATATAATTATATCATTATCATCATCAGCCTATCGCAGTCCACAGCTGGACATAGGCGTCTCCAATTACGAGTATATTATAAGTAAGCAAAATTCTGTACCGACCTGACAACATCCGACTAACTTAACTGATAATCCGGCGCTTCGCCAATGTTTGCAATGTTGATCTAAGGCTTCATGTTTTCCACACAAGCGACACCTTCGAATCTTTTATTACTTCCGTCTGCACCCCGCATATCTGCAACTTTATAACGAACATGCCCCAACACTTTAAAACACAGTAACAATTTCGTACTCTGGCCATCGTTGCTTAGACTTGATATTTTATGACTACCAAATCACCCTTTTTATACTGTATTCAGTCTCTTCATTTTGCGTCAAAAAAATGGTTTTTGTTCTTCTGCAGTTTTTTTTAATATTTGCATCTACCGTCTTTCTAAGCGAAGTGACTCGGCTTCTCCTGACAATAAAATCTCTTTAATCGAATAAATACTTGGATCTTGTAGTTGTAGAATAGCCAATCAGATTCTGAGATGGACATCACATTTTCATTGATTACTGACGCAGAGTATCCCATTGGGTTTCGATTTACAAGCAACCTCTGCATGTCCCGATTTCTTACAAAAAATACATTTAAGATTATCTTTTTGCGAACAATTACTTTTCTTATGACCTATTTCTCCACAAGCAAAACAAGTTATTTTTGTAGTTTCTGACTGATTGAAAGTTCCTCCCGATTTATGACTATGAGAAGTATGTTGCTTATAAACATAATTATTTTGATTTCTATTTGTAATTATATCTTTTAAATCTACAGAGGTATGCACTTTACTATGCAAAAATGAAGCTAATTCGTCACAGTAACGAAAGTTGCCAGCTTCAGCTGCTGTACATATGTTTTTATCACCTATGGATACAACAATAATCGAAATCACATCTTGTTCTTTGAATCCTAATCTTAATCTATCGATCCTACCTTTCTGTTGAAAATAAAATTCATACAAGGACTGCCCTTCTAATGGCTTAATACTCATTAATTCGTTAAGCAAAGAATACATATTACGGTTTATTTGAAAAGTGTCTAATAATTTGTTGCGCCACTCTTTCCATTTCCACATTGTCCACGAGGTTTCATTTTTTTGAAGAGAATCGTACCATGTTTTTGCAGTATTACGCAGTTTTTGTAACGCTTGATATTTAACGACTTTATCCGACCAATTAAATGTACGCGCATTTGCATCAACTACATTTAACCACATACTTATATCGTCCATGATCGGATCAAATTCTGGGATCACTGAAGAAAGTATAACACTTTGACTCACAATTGGTGACTTGTTTCGAACTCGCCTGTATTTTCGTCGCCGGCGTCGTCGGTCCAGTTCACTGCTGCTAGTGTTGCTAATGCTGCTGGAGGACGACGATGAATTGCTCCTTCTGGGTGGTGTACCTGATTCCGATCTAGATTTTGACTGTTTTCTACTATTACGTTTAGCTTTCTTACTTTTTGGTGCCATCGCGTAAGCGTGGTTTCGGAGCACTTCTGATGTAAGAATAAACTACTGGTCGCATAGAATCAATATATATATTTATCTTAATCGTACAATATAACAACAACAGTTAAATCCAGCTCGGCGTCAGGTAACAAAGTAAACTGTCGATTCCTCAGTTGCCGTTTATATAGACTCGGTTTGTAGGTCTTGAGAACCCCGCCTGTGACGTCACGTGGTGGTCCACTAGCGCCAGGTTGTGACGTTGTCAAGTTTGCAGTACGAGGACGACAACAATTATTCAAAAATTCAAGCGTCTAAACCTAGCCGTCTTGCTTATCCATTGATATCAGTCAGTTTGTATAAATCTATACCATAATAAAGAGGAAAGGTTTGTTTGTTTGTTTGGATTGAATAAGCTCCAAAACGACTGGACCGATTTGAAAAGTACTTTCACTGTTGCAAAGCTACACTATTCTCGAGTGACATAGGCTATATAAAAAAAGGGATCCGGACGAAGCCGTGGCGGGCCGCTAGTTATAATATATATACCTACAAAATGTAGTCAAGATTTTCAAATAGATACCTACACAAATGTCACCTTATTCTTTGACCGAGTAACATAGCCACACCTTCGTCCCGTCAGACCACTAAACTAAACAAATACTAAAAACACTTCAAACAAAACAGTCCTAATTTAATACGAGTACACATGATCCCAGTTCCAAAATTAACCGGCCGGAGTAAAAACCGCAAGCCTATTTCAACAACAGAAAATCTGAATGCGAGAGTAAACAGTATTATTTGAATAACAAGCGATCAAACCCTAAAAGCGAGGGGTACACTAACATCTGCTTCTTAAGGCATTTAGTAAACATTTGTATGCTAAGGTCATGGGTTTTAGGGTCATCTTGCTACCCCGAGAGATGAGAGTGAGCTAAGCTATACGTTAACAAGTTTGATGGTAAAGAATGCTGAAATGAAAAAACTTGTCGTAGTATATTATTTTTTTAATGTTTCGAAAGAGCTGACGATATACTAACACTAAAGGCAGTTACCATTAGAGTTACAACTTACAGACCTACGATGCCCCTGACGCGACATTTTCTTTATAGAAATACTAGCGACTCGCCACGGCTTCACACGGTTGCTATAAACCTTCCTCTTGAATCACTCTATCTATTAAAAAAACCGCATAAAAATCCGTTGCGTAGTTTTAAAGATTTAAACGTAGGTACATAGGGATATAGGGACAGAAAAAGCGACTTTATTTCATACTATGTAGTGATTAATATTAAATTATTATTCTTTTAAAAAAGCTTATTAACCTAATAATTTCTGATGCCTTCGCGGTTATTACACATTGGAATGAAACAACTATTAAACGGATTTAACTCGCGTATTTTTATTTAATTTTATTTGCTGACGTTTCGGATTCTTTACAGTTTCCATAATCGTAGCATGACTGAGCTGACAAAAGTCTAACGCTAAAGTGATTTATACAGTTATGCAAACTACCTTATATTTAAATTACAAATTTTGAAAAACTACCCTATTCTAAATTATGAAATACTATTGTTACATTTTACGCAAAAAATTTTACTTTTATACATTACAATTAAAACCTAATAGGGGGCATTACTAGCGCTTCGGAAAGACCATCATTACTGAGAAGAAACGCCGCAAGAAACTCAGTAGAAAGTCATTTTTTAGGACACTTATATATTTACAATTCAAAAAATATTATGACATTAAAATTAAAATTATACAAAACCAAAAAATTCAATTAAATTAAAAATTAAAACTAAGTCTATGCAGTCTTCTGTCCGCTTAGGATTTGATGAGGTGGACTACTGGATCCCAAGCTGCTGGAACGGAGAAACCATCTTCCCTATTGAAATTCGGGTGTTTTTGAATTTCAATTGCCTCGCGAAGCATCCTAGGTAAGTAACGGACTTCCTTCGCAAGGACCTGGGCTTTATCAAATTGGATAGAGTGGTTGGGTTTATCCATGACATGTTCACAGACTGCAGACTTCCGGAAACGGCGGTGTTTCACATCAGCTATGTGTTCCTTCACACGAGTAGCAATACTCCTCTTTGTTTGCCCTATATAAGAGAGACCACAATCACAGTCCAGCTTGTATACTCCTGCATCTTGTAAGGGGATGTTACATTTTACTGGTCTCAAAAGTTGAGAAATCTTCTTCAGCGGTTTAAAGTATGTTTTGATGGAAACACGCTTCAAGATCTTCTCAATCTTGTCTGTAACTCCTCTCACAAATGGCAATACGGCAGGCCTCCGCTCAACTGTAATTGCTTTTTCATGACGTCTGCGACATTGGCGTGGTATCTCCAGCTTGTTGGCCTGTAGTACTTCTCTAACATGCTGGAGCTCCACAGCCAGGTGTTCATTGTCACAGATGCCACGTGCTCTCTGAAACAAAGATTTGCCCACGGTAGCTAGCTGACATGGATGGTGGTGTGAATCACCGTTAAGGTACCTATCTGTATGAGTTTTCTTTCGATACACTGTATGACCTAGGTGGTTATTGGGTTTTCTTTTCAATAAAACATCTAAGAAAGCTAAGGTATTATTATGTTCTAACTCCATTGTGAATTGTATTTTGCTATTAATGGAATTAAGATGGTTCAGAAAAACAGAAACACTATCTTTAGGAAGAATGGTGAAAGTATCATCTACGTACCGTTTAAACATCTTCGGCACAGCTGGGGCCACAGGTAAAGCGCGCTCCTCGAAGTCCTCCATGAATATATCGGCGACTACGGGAGAGACAGGTGATCCCATTGCTATACCGTCGATTTGCATGTAGAACTCTCCATTCCACAAAAGATAGCCTGATGTCAAGCAATGTTCTAATAATTCTGCATATTCTAATGACAAGTTATGTTCCCTTAACTTCCTTTGAACAATTTCAATGCAGTCTCTGACAGGTATGCTTGTAAAAAGCGACTGAACATCAAAACTGACCATAGTTTCATTATTAGTGAGATGTAGGTCTTTAATCTCACTAACAAAATGGTAAGAATCCCGTACATATGCTTGTGTGTTTCCTCTAAGCGGAGCTAGCACTTTCGCCACATGCCAGTCGGTAAGTTGGTGTATCGATCTGACAAACAATTGGTCGTAGTGGAACATCGGTCTTGTGTACCTTCGGTAAACCATACATTCTAGGTGGTTTAGGACAAGAAGGAATTAACATTTTCACGTCAAGCTTCAATTTCTCGGAATATTTAGACACTAAGTTTGAAGTGGCCTTTAGTATTTTCGCGGTAGGGTCTTTATTTACCTTTCGATAAGTGTTTGTATCCGACAACAAAGTAGTGATTTTTTCATTGTAGCTTGACGCGTCCATAACCACGGTCGCAAAACGAAAGGTAAATAAAGACCCTACCAACGTCGCAGACGTCATGAAAAAGCAATTACAGTTGAGCGGAGGCCTGCCGTATTGCCATTTGTGAGAGGAGTTACAGACAAGATTGAGAAGATCTTGAAGCGTGTTTCCATCAAAACATACTTTAAACCGCTGAAGAAGATTTCTCAACTTTTGAGACCAGTAAAATGTAACATCCCCTTACAAGATGCAGGAGTATACAAGCTGGACTGTGATTGTGGTCTCTCTTATATAGGGCAAACAAAGAGGAGTATTGCTACTCGTGTGAAGGAACACATAGCTGATGTGAAACACCGCCGTTTCCGGAAGTCTGCAGTCTGTGAACATGTCATGGATAAACCCAACCACTCTATCCAATTTGATAAAGCCCAGGTCCTTGCGAAGGAAGTCCGTTACTTACCTAGGATGCTTCGCGAGGCAATTGAAATTCAAAAACACCCGAATTTCAATAGGGAAGATGGTTTCTCCGTTCCAGCAGCTTGGGATCCAGTAGTCCACCTCATCAAATCCTAAGCGGACAGAAGACTGCATAGACTTAGTTTTAATTTTTAATTTAATTGAATTTTTTGGTTTTGTATAATTTTAATTTTAATGTCATAATATTTTTTGAATTGTAAATATATAAGTGTCCTAAAAAATGACTTTCTACTGAGTTTCTTGCGGCGTTTCTTCTCAGTAATGATGGTCTTTCCGAAGCGCTAGTAATGCCCCCTATTAGGTTTTAATTGTAATGTATAAAAGTGAAATTTTTTGCGTAAAATGTAACAATAGTATTTCATAATTTAGAATAGGGTAGTTTTTCAAAATTTGTAATTTAAATATAAGGTAGTTTGCATAACTGTATAAATCACTTTAGCGTTAGACTTTTGTCAGCTCAGTCATGCTACGATTATGGAAACTGTAAAGAATCCGAAACGTCAGCAAATAAAATTAAATAAAAATACGCGAGTTAAATCCGTTTAATAGTTGTTTCATTCCAATCTTATTAACCTACTTCAAAGAAAGGAGGATATCAATTCGTCGGGACCTTTTTCGGTTTTTGTGTCAGGGATTTTTTTTTAAATTTTGTAGCTTTTTATTCGCATAGCTTAATTATTGAAACAGACGCCCAACCCTGTAAACACATTATAAGGGCCGTTCTGTACCTCAACGGTGTTAGATAGCCCTTCAATGCCCTGACCCTTTCTTGGGATACGACCATCTCATACTTAAGCCTTCAATACGATAATGACCCTTTATATACTTAGCTCCATGTACAGATATGATCATTTCACACTATGCAAGTTTTGGGTTGCTATTCGAAACTTTTCGACTGTATAAACCAAAAAATTGTCTAAGAGGAAAGATTGTTTTGATGACGTTTTTGTCAACCACAAATTGGTTTCAAATTTAATTGCAATTAAGCTCAAATTAAATATTAATTTTAAGCTTTAATCACTTTTTCGAACACGTATAAAAAGGTTGTATGGTCGAAGAAAAGTATCATTCAAGCAGAAACACTTGAAAGAAATCAACCAAGGTAAAGAAAACAAATATATATGTTATTTCTGTGTCACTTTTTATAACAAATACTTTATTTTTGTCTAATTTTTATTTCCTATTTTAATATTTCACTTGATATTTTCGTTAAAGGTTAAATTACATCATCCTATTATTTAAAAAACATAACCGCAGCATAACAACGAATAATATATATATTTTTTATGAAAATTCCAGATGAACAAACTCTTCGTATTGGCTCTCTTCGCTCTGGTGGCAGTGTGCTTCGCCACTACCCCGCTATCTCAAGTAGAACCTAAAGCTGTCAACCCAGTGGGAGTAGGCGCCGAGCAACCAGTCCACGAACAAGCCAAGCGCGCCATCTACTACCCGTCCGGTCTCGACTACTACTCTGGATACTACCCCTCTATGCGCTTCTACCCAGATTCTCTGTACCCATACTACGGCAGATTCTACTGAACGGATTGATTTATTGAAACAACAAACTAAGCGATGGATAATAAAATGAATGCAAACTAGTAAACTCTTTTATTCACATTAATTTTAAGGATTCCCTGGATGATGTTACGACATGGTCCATTTAATAGTACTTATTGATCATTGAAAACTAGGTACTAATGCATATATTAACTTGTTAATGCAGCTAGACAGTATGGGTAGTACTACCCGTCTATGCGCTTCTACCCAGATTATCTGTACCCATACTACGGCAGATTCTATTGATCGGATTGATTTATTGAAACGACAAACTAAACGATGGATAATAAAATGATCGCAAACGAATGTACTCTTTTATTCAAATTATTTCTTAGGATTCCCTGGATAATGTTACGACATGACTACAATTCTTATGTTATTCTATGTAGGTAGCTAATGTTGTAAATTTACATGATACCTACGTGATATAGGCTAAAATAAATTATTCAAGGTTCCCATGTTCGTAGTCGTACTGAGCTGAAGATTAACTAATACTAAAGGTACCTAGGAATGAAACAACTTTAAACAGATTTAACTCGCGTATTTTATTTTATTGGCTGACGTTTAGGAGCCTTTACAGATTCCATAATCGTAGTACGACTGAGTTGACTGCTGTCCTATGTTTCATTCCAATGTATAATAACCGCGAAGGCATCAGAAATTAATCTCATTATTCTTTATGCAGAGGTTTTAAAAACGTCAATATTAAAAAATACGACTGAAATAAGTTATGTTACAATCTACAGACCTATGATGCCCCGACGTGACGTTTTCTGTATGGAAATACTAGCAACCCACCCGGCTTTGTACGGGTATATTAAGTAAATATTATGTTATACATACTTATAAATCTACCTACCTCTTGAATCACTCCGTCTATTGAAAAATCCGTAGTTTTAAATATCTAAGCATACCTGGGGACGGACAGTGGAAAGCGACATTCTTTATACTATGTAGGTAGTGATTAATACTGACATACCTAATGTTAAGATGATATCATTATTATTATTCTTTTTAAAGGGCTTTTAGGTTATTATGTCCGGGATTTATGCTAATTTTTATTATGTAATAATTTTGCAACTTTTCTTCACATACTTAGCTTAAGAATTGCAACAGGCGCGTAGGCGTCGAACCCTGTAGACACATTATAAGGGCTGTTTTGTACCTCAACGGTGTTAAATAGCCCTTCAGTTCCCTGACCCTTTCTTGGGATACGTACATTTCAGACTTAAACGTTCAATACGATAATGACCCTTTATATACTTAGATCTATGTATAGATACAAACATTTTGCAATATGTAAGTTTTGGGTTGCATTTGTAACTTTTTTCATACCTAGGTGAATAAAATTGGATAGTTATCTATCCAATTTAGTAGATAGATTTATTCATTTCTTATTATTAAATATTTTATGTCATATTATTTGCACGATGTCACTATCGTCAAAATTGTACATGACTAGCTGTCCGCCCCGGATTCGCACGGACCCGTTTTTTTAAAGCCTATATCACTTGGGAATAGTGTAGCTTCCCAACAGTGAAAGATTTTTCAAATCGGTCCCGTCGTTTAGGAGCCTATTCAATCAAAACAAACAAACCTTTCCTCTTTATAATATTAGTATAGATAAAAAAAAACAAACACGGAACAAATAAAATTAAAACTATTTTAGAATTTTACAAATGTCTTTATGATAATTTTTCTATTTAGTCATCAAGCAAATTTAAACATTTTAGCGACAGGTATATAAAATGTATTTAATTGACGTAATGAAACAACTATATACGGATTTAGCTCGCGTATTTAATTTTATTTATGACATCGATCGTCGATCGTCCAGCTACGACTATGGAAAACTTCATAGTTGTTTAATTCCAATGTCTAATAACCGCAAAGGTATCACAAATTATTAAAAAATACTATTTAAACCAAAAAACGGTTTTAGAGGAAAGATTGTTTTGATGACGTTTTCGTCAACATCAAATTGGCTTCAAATTTAAATGCAATTAAGCTCATATTAAATACTAATTTTAAGCTTTAATTACTTTATCGAACACGTATAAAAAGGTTGGATGGTCGAAGAAAATTATCATTCAAGAAGAAACACTTGAAAGAAATCAACCAAGGTAAGAAAAACAAATATCCTTCTTTTATTTCTTTTTTTGTATTATTATTATCTACCTAACCTCACCAAACTTTTTATAACACATATTTCATTTTTATTTAAAATTTATATTATATCTACAGACTTACCTAATATTTCATTAAGGGTAATCATTTGACACCATAGATAATTCTCGGATTAACCGACGTTAACATCATTATATTATTAAAAAACGTAAATCATCTAAAAACTTAATTAAAATTACAGATGAACAAGCTCTTCGTATTGGCTCTCTTCGCTCTGGTGGCAGTGTGCTTCGCCACTACCCCGCTATCTCAAGTAGAACCTAAAGCTGTCAACCCAGTGGGAGTAGGCGCCGAGCAACCAGTCCACGAACAAGCCAAGCGCGCCATCTACTACCCGTCCGGTCTCGACTACTACTCTGGATACTACCCCTCTATGCGCTTCTACCCAGATTCTCTGTACCCATACTACGGCAGATTCTATTGATCGGATTGATTTATTAAAACGATAAACTAAACGATGGTTAATAAAATGATTGCAAACTAGTTTACTCTTTTATTTAAATTAATTTTAAGGATTCCCTGGACGATGTTACGACATGGTCCATTTAATATTATTTACACTCAACAGATTGTTTCATCCTCATTCCGACAGCTAAATAAATAGTATACCATTAAATGATTCGACGTGAACAAATATTAAATATACTACCAAAAAATACATATGAAATTCTTTATACTAAAGTGAATTAATTAAATAGAGTTCTTTTACATTTATTAATTTTAGCGATAAAAAAAGCTATGTAGTATTGATATTTGAAAACTACAAAAGCATACATTATCTTGTTATTGCAGCTGTTTTTTAAGGCTTTAATGAATATATTCTAATACTTATATATCCTTGATTATTTAAATTAATGTATTATGATCATAAAAGTACCTAGGTTAATATTGCTTAACGGCCAAGCAACTTGATAAGAAACGGGATTATCACGGGACCTATTACACGAGTAGAATTGCATAGACCATAGTACTTAATTAAAGAAAATAATAAAAAAAAAATAACATCAGAAAATAATAAAAAAAAATAACATTTATTTCTTTTACCAACCTCATGTTTCTTAAGATAGTCATTTGTTAGTCATGTAAGGATAATATTGTAAACATGAATCATGTGATGCTAAATAAATCTATGTCTATGTCTACGTTCAGATATATTATTATTATTATCTAACATTCAAAAAACTTTAAAAGTACCATTACTTTTTAAAACTAATTAGTCAAACAGTTTCGAGGATAACAAATCCAACCTGCCACACGAAAACAGACTTTAAAACTCTGTAATACTTTGTAATTAATTTTAAATCCGTTTAAGTGAAAGCGGATCTTGGCAAATCGGTAAAATTTGGTTAATCACTGATTAATATTCAACAAGCCACGCTAGCTAGACGGCGATAGTAAGAGAATTTCATTATAGACTAAGCTAAACTTTTGGCCCAATTTAAACGAATTTTGATGCTTGCCAAACATTTTGCACGAAGATTGAATTTTGCTCCTGACACGCCACAAGCAACCTGGGTATGGCTTGAATAAAATTATCTTTGCTAGAAATAATTACAAACTTTAACAGGATTCTGAGTAACGAAAAGTAAATTTGTATGTTCACTTTTTAAGGATTATTACAAACTTAATATCGTTATTCTGTTTTAGATTATTCTATTTTACGTTAATAGTTGTTTCATTCCAATGTGTAATAACCGCGAAGGCATCAGAAATTATTACGTTTCTATGGTTAAATCGTTCAATAGAGTCAGACGCAACGAAATAATATTAATAATATATCCCTATTAATAAATTATAAATATGAGAGTAACTTCGTTTATCTGTTAGGCACGCCTTATGCGAAAACGATCAACGTCTACGTCTTATCTCTTTAATCCTCGAGATATTATTAGAACTAGACGTAAGAGAGATTAGTATTGTTTCGATTTAGTAGGTACATGTATTATGGCTTGTTAAATTAATAAAATACATTGCAATGAGATAGAACGATAGAAGACCTTCAGCTTAGTTGTGGAACAAATATGGAAACTGTAAAATTTGGAAATGTCAGCAATTAAAAAAAAATAAGCGAGTTAAATCCCTTATAGATGTTTCATTTCAATGTGTAATAACCGTGAAGGCATCATAATTAATAACCCATCTGATTATTTCAGATAAGTGAGTACATTCCCGAATATTTGACAAAAATATGAAAAGTCATACATAAACAATGGGTCCATCTAACACGTACCTTATCATTAACTTGGGTCAAAGTAACCCGATCTGGTACGAATTTACGCAGACGAATTCGCGGAAAGAAGCGTATTAGACGTTTACCTAATAAATGTTAATATAACATCAAAATATGAAAAGTCATACAAAAACAATGGGTCCATCTAACATTAACTAAAGTAACCCAACCTAATTAAACTAATTCACGGAGAAGAATTCGCTGAGTTACATACAGTCCCCAGACTATGTCGTTTTGACAGGTCAATCGTGCGGAGACAGGACAAGACGGATAGGCAGCCCGAATCACATACAAGAATTTAATTATCAGTTCGTGACAACTTATATTTATTGTTTAAACACGTGATTTGTACATTTTGCAATCATCGAAAGCATCGGTAGACTACGTAGCTCCAATGTGGCAATGGTAAGGATTCCTCAGCCTTATCAGACGGTTATGAAACGCAAAATATATTATGTATATATCATTTAAAAATGTATGTAATTTGAAATCTATCTACCTATCTATATATCTATATTATCTATTTATCTATCTTACTATATAAAAGAAAGTCGTGTTAGTTACTCCGTTTATAACTCAAGAACGGCTGAACCGATTTGGCTGAAAATTGCTGGGGATGTAGCTCAGAACTAGGAGAAGGATATAGGATACTTCGTATCCCGTTCCAGTAGAAAAAAAATCCGATCAAATTTTAAAAATCGTTTAACAAAACGCAACAATGACAGCTGTCAAATCGATACTTTGCCGGGCGGGATGAAGTCTGCCGGGATCGCTAGTTAATAATAAAATTTGACTCTACATTTCCTCGATGTTGGTAAAGGGTAGGATTTATCATATAAAAAAATCTATTTTTCGCTGGTCTTAAATGTATCAGTCTATGTAACTGCATTCGTACCTACCTCTTACTTGTGATAATAATGCAAATATTAAAATAGCTTTTTCGTAAAAAAAAAATATCCTGGTCATTAATGGAAGATTAAGTACATTTTAAAACACATTAGTGATTTGTACGTATCTAACCACAAATTAAGCGCGGATTTCAATTAAATATCAATTATGAAAAGGTTTTCTTAAAAGAAAATAAGTATAAAAGCCTCGTATCGTCAAGGAAGGTATCATTCAAGAACAACACTTGAAAGCATCAAGGTAAGAAAGACTACAATATTTTTTTTATATTAATTAGCAATATAATTTTTGGATTTATTTTTTTTATGAATTTATTTTTTAATAGGTATAATACCAATTTATTTTTACCTTTAAATTTATGAAAATATAATAAATTCTATAAAAACTTTTGAAATCGCCAACATTCCAGTGGGATCAACTCCGGAATTTAAACAGTAAATTTTCACAATAAATTTTCACTAAAAATAATGTGCGCACGTCAGACATTTATTGGTAATAAAAAAAACTCGTTATATTTTAGACCTTTTTTAAGAACAATTTTATTAGGTTTTTCGAATGAAAATATTGTTTTATCAAAACATCTCTGTTTAGATTACTAATCAAGTAGAACTAAGTAATTTCACTGAAGCACTAATAAGATTATATTAACTTATTTAAACTTAATAATTCAATAAATATACAAATACGAACATAATGCTGTAAGATTTATGCTATCTTCCAATTAGCACGTAGATCCTAAAGCAATACTACGCAGGAGCCTATTGTTATAAAATCTAATAGGACATCGGTAGAATGCTAATCTTATCTAAATTTCAGATGAACAAATTCTTCGTATTGGCTCTTTTCGCCCTTGTGGCAGTTTGTGCCGCCATCGACAACACGGAATCAATTACCCGGAGTAGCATTCTGCGGGCTACCCCTAATGTTGGAGCAGATCTGATCCACCAGCACGCCAAGCGCTCCATCCTCTACCCGTACTACTCTGGGATCTACCCCCGCTACTACACGCAGTCGCTGTACCCATACTACGGAGTCTACTAATGTACTACTGCAAGGACCAGAAAGCGGAATTGTGAATAAAATCATTGTGGCTTCATAAATTTTCTTTTCATTTGACATTACCTACTTAAATAATAATAATCAATAATTTTATTTGGTCACAATAAACTCAATCGATGAAAACATAGTAAACGTAAATTAAATGCAAACGAATCTTGAATCAACACTTACAAAAATTTGGAAAAATATTAGTTCGCTTTTTATTCCGTAAAACTCAAAAATTTAAATAAAACAGATCCTACACAGACAGGAAAATATATTGTCATAATTATATATGTACTCGTATTTCCTATTTTAACAAGTAGAAATAGTATAATACTTACTGGAATAAATAACGGAAATATTTGGCATGCTACATGAATTTTGGTTGATCACCATTTGTGTGAAATATTGAAGGATAAATAATATCATAATAATTGCTGATGTTTTTGCGGTTATTACACATTGGAAAGAAATTAAGACGCACAATGTTAGTTAGTAATGTTAGCAAAGAATTACTATCACACAGTTAACCTTAAGTTTTCAATAAGAAGTTAACGATACAAACAGACCTGCAACCAGATGCTCCAAATTGAACCATCTTCTGCAAACACTTTGAAACTTTTCAGACTTGCAATTCAAGTTCCGCTGGTAATACTTCTGTTGCAATCTTGAAGTTCGACGAGTAACGAGCGGTTTTGACAATCATTCACACTTTGCCTTACATGGAATACAAAATTTGTTTTAAAGAATTGATTTTCATCCTTATTGAATTTTGGCGCATCTATATAGCAACCGAACGAAGAAAATGCAGAGTTGTAAGGAATTGACATACGTAATCGTAAACTGACCACGTGACGATCGGTAATAAAATTAATTGACACCTAATAGGCCTAGGCTCTTAAGTACCTATAGTTTAGGACCTGTGTCGATATTTCAGTCATTAAGTCAGCTCTTTTTCTATTACACCTACATAGAATTCGGTAATTAAGTCAGTTCTTTTTACATGTATCTACATATTATAATCTTAATTATTACTTTGTCAGATTGACCACATTACTTTGTGTTTAGTCGAAACGATATTTCTGTTAAACACTTATTTGTACGTATTGACGGCTAATAATTTATTTCATTAACTAACGCATCGTGATTTCCAATAAAATGCAATTACGTGTGCAATATCCAACAAGCCTAATACATTAATCATGATAAACTACAACGCATATAGCATATTAATATTATTATAATGAATAGATGCATTACGTTTCATGTGAACATTTCGATTGAACTTAATAGGAAACAAAGTTAAACATCAAAATACTGAAAACATGATCTAAGTTTTAGGTATGTACGTTTCTTTTACCTCTTTTAAAGTATCGCAACTCGAGCCATGCTAGAAAACAAATCAATTATATTGTTAAAATAGGTTGTTTTAAATTTTGACTGTCAATAATGCATCCCTGCTTGCTGGCCGATTGTAATTAATCAATGAAAAAAACGCTACGACGTATCTTGAATTTAACTTTTTTTTAATTTTAGTTAAGTACCTAATTATTTCCTGCTATTATTATTCGAGACAAAACAGTATATTAATCTTGTTATCGTCATATTCTAAATCTTCCTCAAAGATTGGGTATAGGTTTGCTGTGTCGTTTTTGAGATAATACTTATAAGGGGATAAAGAGCCAAAGTATTTGAAAAAAATTCGCATTCTCATAATAAAAATTTATTAGCAACAACAATCATTGTTCGGTTACATCAACAATATTTGTTTAGATGATGTATTTGACGTAATACGGGTAATCGAGGTCGGTGAACATAGGCTCGGGGTAGTACCGCATGGTAGGGAAGTAGCTGGGAATGTAGCGCAAGCCAGCGGTAGTGGGGTAGAGGATGGTACGCTTCTCTTGTTCGTGGACGGGGAGGTCCTTGGTGACACCGACGGGGTCAATGGCCACGGGGTCAACGGCCGCAGGATTCACAGCCACTGGCTCTTCAGGGATCGCTGGTGCGGCGAAGCACCCAGCTACTAAAGCGAACAGGGCAAATACGAACAGCTTGTTCATCTGAAATAAATTGAACGAATTTTCATTGATATGGATTTTGAAAGATGCAACTTACATAAGGTAGGTTATAAAGAAATTTAGTGATGACATGGGGGCTGCAACAAAATATTGCTAATTGCGCGTCGTGTAAAGTAATGTCCAATTGTCATATTTCACGAGCTGTAACTTGTCTATAATTGTTGGAGCATGACAGCTAGACCTCATGCTACACTAGCGCATAGAGAGTTTAGGCACACGGACCCCATCAGGTAATCTTTACTGAGCATAATAAACCTCAATATATATCCAGCATTGTATTTCAGCGATAGTATAAACGGATGTATGAATTTATGAAATCAAGTAGCTAATAACTATCAGACTGGGAATCACAGATTATTATTTTCTTTCCTGCACTTAAATTAACCAACATTTTATGTATTCACTTAATAATTAACATACAAATAGGTATATACTATGTAAAATATTAGGTAACTAAGTATTTATATTTCGTAATTGCTTTCCATTAATATTTCATGCATTCAAGACCTGATTCCTAGAATTACTAAAATTTTAGTCTAAGTACAGAAATTAATTTCCGTAGTATCTTTTGTTAAAAAAAGATTTAGGTACTTCGGTTGCCGCAATTATAATTATAAATGGTCGAGGAGCAATTAATATTATTAAGCTTCAGACTGCAATTAATATTATTAAGCTTCAGACTTATTCAGCGATTTATAATCCGAGAAAAAATGCGATACAAAAGAAAAGGTCAGCCTTTGGATATATTCGACCTTTCTGAAAAGATTAATATAACTCGAGACAAATAATATTTAATCCTTCGACATTTCTTAGTCTCTCTTAAGCTATTGGAATTCTTTTCCCAATAAACTTACAAGTATCTACGAAATAGGATTTAAGAGTTGGAATACTTCTGTAGTGACACTTAAGTTTCCAATTTTCATTAATTAAATACAGATATTGATATAATCAGAAGAACTTCCAAATCCGACAAACTCATTATAGAGGTACAGTATTTTCAAATGATCTTACATTTTTAACCCAATTATCTACGACTTTATCTGACAATTAAAATATAATGAGAAAGAAATATTAAGTGTTCTCGAATACTTAATTTTAATATAATGATCCGACAATCTCGTTATTACACTCAAATATATTGTTTCATTATGAATACTTAAATACTCTAGAGATTGGTTGTACTAGCAGTTATGGAATCGATCGATGCGATACAGAATATTAAGTAGATTCATAAATAAATTAATACACTGGGTAATGATAGTAAATACAGGTATATAAAATATAATTATGTTTATCACAGTAGCGGATTGGTTCTGTCACTTAAGGCAGGTCTGTATCAGCACTTCTCTCTTCCCACACTTTTTTCCACAATCGACCACCACTAAAACCCTGACCGTCTTGTGCCAGTGCCTACTAAGCCTTAGAGCAAATCCACCACTGGTTTATCATATTACCTAATGACCAAGTGTCAAAAAATTAGATAGATAATATATAATAAGGTCTAAATGTCATGTCACCAGTTCAAGACGAGATCCTGGCCTGTGATTGGTGAAACATGACAGCTGGACCTCATTCTATACTAGCGCTTCTAACGGATTTTTGACACACGCCTTCATTGAATGTATATGACGTTATTCTGATTTTATAATGAAATAATATTTTTAATTTAAGAATATTTGTTTTATTTCTTACCTTGGTAGATTCTCAAGAGATGATTCCTGAATGATGCTTTTTCCGAAACTCTTTACCTTTTATATGTATCTCGGAAAAAGTAATTATTCGATTTGATAGGTATTTAATAAGTTGTAATCAAAATGTGATTAAATTTCAATTGTTTTTAGTACAGTTTAATGTAACGGCTTGGGTAGCCCGGTTCAACAACAACTTTATATTTAATAGTTTTGATAGTTAATAGAAATTTTACCGGTCCTGATTGTTGAAAGATCCTATTTATTTTGTAAGATCTGTTAGTCCAATGTTTCAACAAATTATAAAAGTAAAATAAAAAAATTGCTTTGGTAGCATGTAAGGTTTTTTGTCGCGCGAAAAAGGTTCTGACACTGTCATAGGTACTTTTGCAATAAGCGTTAGCGCGACAGTGACAAATCCTTTCTAGTGCGACAAGATATGCAGTTAAGCATACATGTCAGTGACCACTTTCAAAAATATTGACGTAAAACAAGTGATTAAACTCACACACCTTAGTATATTGATTAGAATGAAACGAGTGTAAACGAGAGTTAAATCCGTGTATAGTTGTTTCATTCCAATGAGTTATAACCGCGACGGCATCAGAAATTATTACCTATATAATTATGTTCCTCAATGTTAGACTATCAATTCAGTCTACAACCGTAAACTTTGAAATGTCCGCATAAAATCAAATACGCAAGTTAAACCTTTTATAGTTATTTTATTTCAATATGAAACCGCTAAAGCATCAAAATTATTACGCACTCCCAAAAATATGTTCAGTAAAACAAATCTCCCAGGAATCATTACTTAAGTTGCATAATGTAACCGTTACCTCAAATTCATTAACCGACTTAAAATACCATAGAAATGATTGATCCATACCGTTATTGGATTCAACCAATTATTCAGAAGGATAATGAAATTTCCGTACGTTACGTCGATATCAAAAGGTCCTCCATCGAACATAAGATTTGATTTAGTTAATTGGTTAAGTTGGTCGGTGCTCCTTTGATCTGCGAGTCACGTGCTACTACGGCCCACTAAGCAAATTAAGGGATACCAATAATATTTGAGTCCATTTCGTACTTATACATTTGGTATTCGTCAAATTGCATGCTACGGCGGTGTTTGTTGCCAAACTCCTTTCACGCGGCTGGAACGATTTTTTGAAATTTTGTGTGCATATCGGGTAGGTCTAAAAATCAGCTACCATCTATTTTTCAAACTCCAAAATGTTAATATGTTATTTTTTGTTTTCAGCATTGAGAAAAACGTACCGCCCTAAATTTTCACCCTTCTACCGCTATGTTAAAAAGAAGTTCACTGGGTCTGCTAGTTATTTTGTATAATGTAATGTGTATCAGTAAATTTCAAATCTTTCGCGGTTATTACACTTTGAAATAAAAAAACTACAACGAATTAGGATTATAGGAACGAAGATTATAGGAAATAGAACACTAAAAAACACTAAAGTGTTAGACTATAGTGAGTTCAGTCGACTACGAATATGGGAATAAAAAATAAAATACACGATTTCAATCCGTTAAAGTTGTTTCATTCCCCCGCGGTCAATTGAATGCACCATAATATATGTGTGTTTTGAGTTTTAATTCAATTTGCATCTGTACCAGAGACTTGTATGTTTAACGTGACGTACCTACCTACCTATCTATTTATACAAATTAATCCGTTGTCTAGTACCCATAGTAGAAGCTTTGCTTAGTTAGGACTAGATCAATTAGTGTAATTTGTCTAAAGATATAAATTTAGTTAAACCCTAGAAATAACATTTTACCTAGCTCGAAATTTTCCCTTAGTCCATTAGTTTGAACATAACAAACACCCTCTACTCCGCAAATTGCATACCTACCTTATTCAGTGCATCTGGGGCCATAATAATATAATAACCGATTTCAATGATAATGAGACAATATCTACGGCAATATTGTTCTGTAGTGAACTATCGTTAAAAGACATACCTAAGTACCTAATTTTAGGTTTATCTAAGACTGACTGTGTCTAGTACATAATCTATGTAACATTGCTTAAGTCGATATTGTTTATGACCCCAATACTTGGACAATAAAGGGTTCAACTATAGAAATATTGTAAAAATCTAAGGCATAATTAGTTAACGAATATCGTTTGCCTAATTAAATAGGTTCTTATAATGCCAATTTCCGTTCGTAGTTTAACGTTTCAAAGTAAAACATAAAGGATTTTTTTAAAACAATTAGGCCGAATTTTTCTATGACCAATGCATAAGCTTCATAAGATGTACAAAGACTTTATAACGGACCCTCTTATGCAACCTCTGTACAACTTATATAGAACTTGTGTGGGCTACTAATTCCCGACAAGATGATTATAATAATTATGAACTAGAACACCAAGGAATACGAAATGAAGGTAGAGTTGATTGCTTACTGTCAATATCTCCTAAAGATACAACAGTTTGTAAAAATATTTGCATTGCATTAAAATCACTTTAGTATCATACCTACTATCATATTCTGTGCCATGTTTTCAGCAAATAAAATTAGTTGCTTTTGATTTTTGATGTATGTGTTAAGTGGGTCGTATCAAAAATCAAAGGTGTTTCGAGTTTTGTATTTTTGAAATTCCGCTCATCAATCATTGGGAAAAAATTGGATTTTGCATCCAAAATTGATTTTCTTAAAGTTTCTATTTAATGTGTAGGTAGGTACCTAATCATGTGTAAGTAAAAACAGGATTCTCTTTAAATATATTTATTTATTGACATCGCATTTACCTACTTCTTTTAGGGATAGAAACCTTTAGCTTCGTAAAAGTTCTCTGGGTTATAGGTAGAGATTTTGTAGCCGTAGGGTAGCGTCATATCATACCCAGGTAAGGTATAAGTGGAAGCAGCACGGGACAAGGTGGGGTAATACATTCTAGCATAGTTTCTTAAAGAAATCGGACCGTACTCGGCTCTGAGTTCGGGAATCGGTTCGGCGACTGCGCAGGCGACGACGAAGATCAAAATGGCGACGAATTTCATCTGAAATTTAACGTTAATATGTACGTGAAGTTAACGAAGTGCACTTTATTTCGTTAAATTATAATATAACTTTCTTTTATTTCTGATACAACTATGGTTATTAGGTACACATTTTAAAGTATGTTAATATTTTAAAATTTTACAGTTCTCATATACGTAGAACATAAGCGTGTTAAATCCGTTATAATTGTTTTATTTTATTCCAGTAAGTTTTTTATTTAACTATTCAGCTATATAGTAAAGCATAGTGATATTCAACTTCTTTGTTAAGTACAATAAAATAAAATATTTTTAATGTAGAATTATTGTTAAAATATAAAAATATACCTTGACGAGTTACTGTATTGAGATCCACAAAACGAATACGCGCTTTTCGTAATTGTGAGTATTTATATTGTTTGAATTAAAAATAATGAACAGTAAACATTTATTGCCCAACTAAGTAATCCTTTAGATAATTAAATTGTCGTTTGTTTTAACATCATGCGATTGAAACAATTATCAGTAATACCGGATTCATTATTATTATTGCAGTTGACAATGTTAATTATGAGAATACATTCAATAATTTCGAAATATTCTAAACACAAATGTTTAAATTACCCTTTTGTACTGTTATTGAGTAGGTATTTAATAAACATTTCTGATGCCTGTGCGGTTATTATACATTGGAATGGAACACCTATAGACCGATTTAACATTTAACTCGAGTATTTTATTTTATTGCCTGACGTTTTGGAGCCAGTCTATAGTTGTAGGTATTTAATGTTATTTATGAGTAAAAAAAAATCTAATATTTCATTAACCCCCGTTTTTTCATACTTACACTAATATAATAAAGAGGAAATATTTATCTGTTTGTTTGTATTGAATAGGCTCAAAACGACAGGACCAATTTGAAAATTCTTTCACTGTTGGGGTTGAAAAAGAGGTGCAAAATCTGTATGGGACAACGTGATTCTTTGGTCCTATTTATTTAAGATTTAGCATAAATATTATTTAACAGAATTAATGGGCAACCAACGTATTATATTGCATTGGTTACTCTTCGTTCGCTCATGTCATCAGCAGAATTTTGCATTCATTTAGTTGGATTACTCTTATTATATAATAGTTTCTTGTCCAGGGGCGAAGAAGTCATAAAAAACGCGTCGTAGGGTTTACCTATATATTTTATTCATCAAAAAGTTAGTCATTAAAAATTTTTGCACGGGTAGCCAGGTAGGTAATTCAATTTCCATTGTTTTGGTTACTACGTTACAATGACATATGACATATAGCAAACATACATGAAAGCATCAAACATCTAGTAGTATTGAACCTTCCCAATTTTTTAAAAGTGTTTATTATTAAGCTTTGTTTTTATCTCTGATAACAGAGTGGTAAACTTTCTAAAAAATAGGGAAAAAACGAATGCAAAGTACCTACCTACTTCTATCAAGAACGGATGTTGTTACTGTGAACTATGAATCCTATAGTACCTATGTAAAATCTGTTACAACCCGTGAAAATTGTGGAAAACTTTACCTGCGTAAAGTCTTAAAATTATTGGTTGATATACTTTTTTTGATTGTAAGTACAAATATTTAAAAAATATATAAATGCGTTTCTTTCTTATTTATAAAGTTTACAAAACCTTTTATAAAATTAAGCTCTTTTATAGGCTTTGATAGTTTTCAGTTATAAAAGTTTTTGCCTCTATTTAAGTTAATTAACGCTGTCTAACTAGGTACCTACTTAAGCTAAGAGACTTGTTGAATTTTTAATGATAACTATTTATTCAAGAATGTAAACTGTAATTATATTAATTTCGAAATAAATTCTTAAAGATACTTGTGAGTTTTCTTCATTAAGATCGCACCATTAGGTAATTAAAAAATTACAGAAATAATTAATCTTAGACCTTTTTTTTTTATTGTTATAAGTTCTTATAAGTTGTAGGTATATTTAATATGTATAATATAGAGTTCTCGTGTCACGATGTCTGTTGCCAAAGTTTTCCGAAAAGGATGGAGCTTTTTATATTTTTTTTATCGCTATTGTGTATGTCTGAGAATCAGCGAACATAGAATCAATTTTCATACCCCTAAATGTAAACTGTGATATCTATAGACTGACATCATACCTAATGTTTTTTAACATGCTTTTATAATGTTAACTTGTTACTATAATAATAATAATGTGATAGAATTTTAATTCTAATTTAACCTTCTCTCAGTCATTGTATAATCATGCAATATGGTTGAATTAGGTATCGATACAGTTTCAATAAGTAACATTTTAATTGTTCCGATATAACTGAGGGATAGGATTTCAAGATTGGAAAGTAGTATTGTAGGTAAAAAGTAAGTAGTAGCAGGCGCGTGCAGTGAGGGTCGCGCATGTACTAACTACTATGACGTAGTAGTAACTGTAGTCGGGTAGGCACTCCATACATAAATATACCATTGTGCTTATATGGAATGCACGTCCTTGAGTAGTAGTGTAAGTATCTTAATTAGGTTAAAGGATTGGTACGTAATAAAAAGAAAAATCATTACATTGATCATATATTCAGTTAAAAAGGTCAGCCATAGTCATTTACTTCTTGTAATCAGGGTAGAAACCGTACGCGGCCGCGAACTCATCGGGCTCGTAAGCGGCCCGGTAGCCTGGCAGGTAGCTTCCGTAGTAGGACCTGGGTAGGAAGTACCGGGCCTTGGGTAGTTCGTATTTCAGGGGGATGACGGACCCGGTGGGGTAGGCACCGTAAGCGGCAGTCCACTCGGTCATGCCTAGTGGCTCGCTGAGGGCTACCGCGGCCATGGCCAGAACGAGAAAGATTGCGATTTTCATCTGTGGAAAGTTCAGTTTTAAGTATATTAATTAGTATTAAATTCAAGGATGTTGGCGTTTTTTAGAATTATCTGTTACACTGTTTTCATTGTAATGCGTTCATAATTTTACTTACAATTGTGTAAGTAAGTACTTACTTAAGTACCTAATTATAATATTGAAATTTAATGTAAACAGCAACAGTTTTATAATTAAAAGTAAGTACCTAAGTAGGTATTACAGAGATATTACAATAGTTAATCCTGTAATTTTTTTAAGGTAAATATATATTTATAGTTAAACACTAAAACTTTATTTTTTTTACAAATAGTATTTTCCAAAATTTGTATTAAGTAAATTGTATTTTACCTTCACAAGTAGTCTTCTTGAAATGTACGAGAAGTGTAATTCAATTTTTTTACTAGTCCCTATTTATATTATTGATCGATAGAAATTTATTAACACTAATTGGCTGTCTCGTTAGATTTTAATTTGTAAAAATGTAACTGTCATTTTTTTTTTATAAAAACTTGTTTTTAATTAGTTTGCAATCATGAACATCCGTTCAATTAGAAAAGTATGCTGTTGTTTTTTAGTTATGCCTACACCTGAGAGAAATGGCATTATATTAATACTAGCTGCCCGCCCCGGCTTCGCCCGATTCCTTTTTTTTATAGCCTATGTCACTTGGAAATAGTGTAGCTTTCCAACAGTGAAAGAATTTTTCAAATCGGTCCAGTCGTTAAGGAGCCTATCCAATCCAAACAAACAAACTTTTCCTCTTTATTATATTAGTATATAGACTAGCAAATATTAAAAAAATATTCAGTCTCAAGAATGACACAACCAATATTGTAAACATTTTCATGGAATTATATTAAAAGAGTAAAGTAAGGTTACTTTACCCCTAAGGGGTAACTTTACCCAACCCAATTTTAAATGTCGTAAACCCGTTATCCGATTTTTTTAAAGTTAGGTAAGTACGTAATTTTGTGTATGTGGAAGTTATAAATGTAAGACTAGTCTTGATGGAGTCTCAAGGCTTACCTAAGGTTATTATTTGAAAATGATAATGTCTAATTTCTTAGTTCCTCTAAACTGTATTAAATAATATACTTGATAATTTTTGTTTCAGCTTAGAACTACCGTAAAGCTTTATATTTTTGGCCGTTTTTTGCAGGTTTTGATGTAGATTGTTCTTTTTCTCACATTTATCGTGGCCTTTTAAATGAGGAGTCTTTACCAAATACACCTTTACATAATGATATGGTTCTTGGTATGTGTGAAGAAATTACTTTAATAATACAGTTATTTATGGGTGAAATAAGCTATTAAAATTACAGGACACAAAATGTGAAAAGAGCTGTGTGAGTGGAAAATCAAAACATAGGGTTCACAATCAAACATCATTAAGACATTATTGAATAAACTTACACAATACAACATGAATAACGTTAAACTAGTTAATTGTTATTATTAATTATTAATAATAGTTAGCGTAATCAACCGGATACGGGGTTATGAACAATTAAAGACAATTAGTACAATATAACGGCGATATCCGGGAGAAACACGGTTTAATTATTATATGAATTAATATAGATATCGTAGGTCAATGTAATATTATACTTTACACTGATTATAAAAAATATTATGGAGCTTTACGAAAATTAATATAATAATATTATTATTATATTATTCGGCACGCGCCTTAAATATGTTGTCATATCCCCTCAAACCACGAAATTCTCATGTACCTATACCTAGGTACCTACACATAATATTACGTGTTATCTTATATCTTATAATATAATATATATACTTACTTATAATATATAATAATCACCCAATAATGTACCTAATAATTTCTGATGCCTTCGCGGTTATTACACATTGGAATGAAACAAGCATTAAACTATTGTCAGCTCAGCCGTGCTACGATTATGGAAACTGTAAAGAATCCGAAACATCAGCAAATAAAATAAAATAAAAAATACGCGAGTTAAATCCGTTAATTGTTGTTTCTTACCAATGTATATTTTAATGTTAAGATTGTTGTGAATGTTAAACCTATAGGTACATAAAATCATTTGTCTGAACGACTGCACAGACTAAACCACTTTATTTCAAATTTAGCATAATCATTCTACAGAATTGATAAAAAAATATTTCGTGTGTTATTAAAATTTATCCCCGAAATTAAAAAGTACGCGGACGAAGTCATGGGCAAAAACTAATACCTATATAAAATCCTTTTTCCTGAATCTATACTAATATTATAAAGCTGAGAGTTTGTTTCTCTGTTTGAAAGCGCTAATCTACAGGTTCGAATTGAAAAAATATTATTTGTTGGATAGACTATTTATCGAGGAAGGCTTTAGGCTATATAATATCACCGAAGAAACAGTGGAAAATGCGTAAAAAACGGAGAAAGTATGAAGCCTATAAGAATAACTATTCCACGCGGACGAAGTCGCAGTCACAGCTAGTGACGGATAGACGTATAGCATAAACCTTTGATTGTAGAGACCTGAAACTTAAAGGGCGTGAATAAATGGGGGACTAGACAAGTGCCCAACGTTCAACGTTAACGTTAAACGTTAGCACCAAAATGTATGGGATTTGACATTTGTGACGTACGTGACAGTCGTTCGCGGATGTCAAATCCCATACATTTCGGTCCTAACGTTTAACGTTAACGTTGAACGTTGGGCACTTGTCTAGGGCCCCATGCTATTTCGCTGTCACCGACATTGAATGCAAACCCCAATATTAATACCAACAATTACTTGACGCAGTGAAACGTGCTAGTTAATTTTGCTTGTCAGCCATTATTATGCTGTTAATTGATGAATATTGTAATAACGGCTCGCCCTAATTTTGACGAAGATTATAAGGAAATGGAGTGAATATTTATGTTAAACCTTTGTGCCGTATAAATGCAAATTGTAACAGTATTTGGTAAATGTTCGATTTCTAATTATGCATTTCCCGATATTCAATGAAGAATTTCATGCAACAATAACTTTATAAAATAAGAAAGGGCACGTTTGCATTCGAATTTCTGTAAGTTTTTTTAGTTAATTTTATTTATTAGGTACTGGTTTCTGTCTGACTTCGACTGATTTACAGTAAAGTTTTATCAAAAACCATTTAGTAGTTTTTTACGTGATATAGTAACAAACATATCCAGACATCCATACATTCTTACAAACTTTTGCGTTTATATCAGTAAGATATATCTTCATTATTTAGATCTAGCTCATACAAAAAGTTGCCGTACATACATACTCCTACAAAAATATATTTACATAACATAATAATATATAGACTTAAATAATGGTCCTATAAGTATGGTGCCTATATGTCAGTGGGTAAAGTTAATTTCATACATTTCACTTTGCATTATAGGTATTATGTTCTGCTGCTTGATTGTATAATTGTAGTACTTAGTCATTGAATAGGTACTTAACTGAAAGTCATACCCCGTAAGATTCTACTGTGATGAGCACGAGCATTTATACCCGAGTCTTCACCTAGCAACATAAACCGTGTAATCTATTTTGTATCATGTTTATCTTAATTGATGTTCGACGAGTATGAAGCTGTTAATTAAATAATAATTATAAGTTTTTTCTACTAATTGACATTTAAAATAATCTTGTTAAAAGAAACCAGAACACGCGATTCAAAAAGTTGTCAAACCAATTAAACAATTAAAAATTAATGACCTGGTGTATTTCACACTTGATATATAAACAGCACTAAATAATTATTTGGCATCATTCTTACATTTGCTTTGTGAAGAAGTGTGTGAATAATAAACTACAAGGTAACTATAAAAAAATCAATTTTATATTTAGTAAATTTTCCGCAAAAAACATAACACAGTTAAAACAGTTTGAGCACCTAATATAATTACACTACTATTTGTAAACAAAGTTAAAAATGATCAAAAGGCTTAAGAGTCTCGCCACCCGTCCGGTTTTGCAGTGAAGGCCCATTAGTATTCAGTTCGAAAAAAAAAAGTTAAAAATGATCAGTTTTTTTATAACAAGTAACATTTAAAATTCTGATGTTTTGGTACGAAACAATTAAAACGGATTTAACTTTATGTAATTTGCAATATTTTTATAAAATATGCCTAATATAATTTGCAATATTTCTAATGTATAATAACAAAAATGCCGCTGCTTTCTTGGAACTTTCATAATGATGTAACTTAAGAGTACTTAGGATGTTTTTTTGTAAGAAAAATGCAAGGGCTAATGTTGGAAAAAAACACCTGACAAGGGCCAAGCCTTGTCCACTTTTGTCCGACGTTTTCGACGACATGTTGATAATTTATTATCCTAAAGGTGTACAATTTCTCACGTTTTTCATTTACTACTGAAAAAGGTAGATAAAAAGTGGACTAATCTTTTTTTTATATGTAAACTCTGAATATATCCTCCTATGGGAATGAAACAACTATAATATAATGAATTTAAATCGCATATTTTATTTTATTTGAAAACTTTGCAGTTTTTATATTGTTTGCCAACTGAGCTGCCCTATGTTATAGCTGTGTCATTCCAATGTGTAATAACCAAAAGTAATAACAAATTACCAAAGTACTCCTATATTTATTATTATTATAAACATACTACTTAAAACAAAGACCATGCTAAACACGACTTTTTTAAACAGATGAAACTCGTCGCCGTCGTTCTTTGCGTCGTGTTCGCCATGGCCGCCGCTGATGTACACTGGGACCAGAGCGGCCAGTACAGACTGGTTGAAACCGAGCCGATGGCCGTTAAGCTCAGTTACGCGCCTACTCGGCTGAGCTACGCTCCAACTAGGCTAAGCTACGCGCCAGCTTTTGCACGAGCCTACGCCCCCATGAATCTGCGTGAATACAAGCCATTCGTCTACGATTACAAACAGATCAACTTGTAAATATACCGGATTGTTGGAGAAATAAATCACTTCTAGCACATTACTTGTTGTCTATTATTGAGATAATATTTTCATCTGTATGATATTGTCTGGTTTTATTTTTGATCGATCCAAGCTAGTTCTTTGTATAGAAAAAGAACAGTTATATTCGTAACGTTTTCAAAGTTTTATAATACCTATGCAAGTATGGAAATTTTATATTTGTTAACAAATATAAAATGTCTATACCTGTGTTTCAGAATCTAAGGAACTGAATAATATGACTCTTAAATCCATTACCTAGTACGTACCTACTTTCATATAATTATTTAAAAAAGACATACATATAATGTTTATTACTATACTTATAAACACAAATTATTCAAATATTCGATAATTAGGAAAATAAGGACTATGACAATTAGAATGATTAAAAACTTAGGTATTTTTATTTACCTCCCAGCACATAAGCACAGTTAACGAACAAAGAGATTGTAAAAGTTAAAATAAAAGCTCTTAAAACAGAAATAACAGTTTTTAAAAGATCTTACTACTTTCTGTTTAAAATGTTAGTATTAATGTTTATAGTTACGCATTAATTAAGTATTATTATTTCTAAAAATTTCAGAATATAGTAAATACGTAGACATAGTGTACCTAAGGAAAAAATAGTTTCGACTGGAATCTATTTGACGAATGTCTCTCGTGGTCACCTCTTTCATGTAGGACTTCGAATAGCGCGGTTTATCTGTGGCCCAGGCTGTAACGAACGTCAACTATGTGCCGTTCTCCCCAAAGATAATATAAGTATTCGATTATTATCAAGCATCAAATTATTCAGTGTGCAATGTCTACTAAGTATATTATAATTTAAAGGTATTCTGTCTTTGGTAAAGACAACGAGACAAGTGTGTATGTGTGCAAAAATGTGTGCTCACTGTTTTGCAATTCTGCTTGTTAGTGAAATGAACTCGCCAATCAATTAAAAATAATGACCCATCTGTTTTTATTGTTGATTTATAGTGTCGGCATATAAAAAAAACGGTTATCAACTGAAATGTTATCAATTAGATCTAGTGCAAGAGATAGTTTTGAAAAGTGATCATTTAAATATTTTTAAAGGTTAATACATTGTAATATATAAACAAACACAGCAAATTAAATTATTGTAATGTCACCTGTTAGAAGAACTAACAGTATTTAACATTCTGCATAACAAAGGTTGATATTTTGTATATAGGATAATATTATCTATGATTTATCTTTGTTACCTAATTTAATTAACTCATTACACAATAACGTTGGTCGTAATTACCTCACAAACCTAATGTTTTTATATAATAACATATTAGTTATCATACATACTTCAGTGTGATATAATTGAGAAATGTAATTAAGAAAATTACATTATCTGTTATTTTTTTTAATAAGTACATGTAAATTAATATTATTGAAGGTTGTTGGCAGGGTTAATATTAATACTCTATACTTCTCATTTCAATTTTATTTCAATTTCACTCTCTCGCTTTAAAATTTTCCAAAAGACACAAAACGTCGTTTTATTCAACATCAACAATGACATCACTTCCAATGATCTCAACGGGCTCGATCAATTCGTCGTGGTCTATCAGCTTGTAAGAGTACACAAATGGTTGGTCAACGCGCACGATTGGCACCGGTTCTAATAGAGGTAGCGCAATAGGCTCGGTTTCAACCAGCCTGTACTGGCCGCTCTCGTCCCAGTGCAACTCAGCGGCGGCCATGGCGAACACGACGCAAAGAACGACGGCGGTTAGTTTCATCTGTGTATACAATTTAAATATTAATGACGATATTTTATCTACTAGAAAAGGGTCTAAAAGGCTCACTGAGTTCTAGGCTTTAAGCGTACCTACACTATACGTTTTATTTAAATTATTATACATAATAGTATAATCCTAATTAAACTCAACGACGACTATGGCATACACGACACAAAAAACCACAGTGGCTAGTTGCGTCTGGTTGAAAGTTTTATCACAGTTTACTTGAGACTAGCTTCACATTCGAAGTTACTAGTTGAATGCTAGTAATTTTAAAGCTAATTTAATAAAAACACCTTTTATAAAATACTAACTAGGGAGACGTGTATTAAATCTTTGTCAAATTAAATTATTATTATCATCTTTATGAAAATATTTCCAATAACACAATCCCTAATTATGAGGTAAATTACATGGGAACAACAGCGTTAAAGAAAATTTACTTTTTACCGTATCTTCTTTATAAACTATATTTAAAGTAGAAAACGATTAAGAGATATAATTGAGTAATTTATCCATATAAACAACAACATACGATTTTTGTGCTTTTTTATAATAATTTAAAAAGACAAAATATAGTAATATATTTACCTTTGATATTGTTCCTTGAAATCTCTTCGTTCAAAGAAAATGATTGAATGATATCAAAATCGAGATTTGACCTATTATATACTATATGTTGTAGTTATAAAGCTATCAACGGCAAATCTACTTTGCATTTAGTGAGATGCGTATTTAATATCAACCCATGAAAGTGTCATTAAAATATTTGTATTCCAATTTAAATTTACAGTTTTAATAACAACATTAATAATGCAGTAAAAATATGAACAGTTTTTTTAATTGTTTTATGAAAACGGGTTTAATAATTAACCCTTTAGTTGGTAATTACAAATGCCATGTAAAAGTAAAAGGTATATAAATAGGAACAATAACTGATTTAGGCTATAAGTCACTGAACTGTGAAAAGCAAAGGTTAGTTACTTAATTTTTTATTGCTTTGTAATAAAAAAAAAAAAACTTATTTTTATTTTCTAATTATCTTACAGTTTACCAAACTGTTTAAATTTACTGAACTCCAAGCTTAGTATATTATTTGTTTCTTTCGAAGAAATAGGCGATGTTAAGCATCGCAGTATTATCTGGCTTTTCGAAAACTATACAGCAGATTTTAGCTTTGCACTACAATCAGCTTAGTCGTGCTACAAATATGGCAACTTCAAGCTTCCAAAACATCAGCAATAAAAAACACGAGTTAAATTCGTTATAGCTGTTTCATTCCAATGTGTTCCTAACCAACAAAAATTATCAAATCTATTTTCAGATGAAATTCGTCATAATCCTTGTTTTGGCGCTTTCGGCCTATGCATTGAGCTCACCTCTGGGTGTGACAGAATGGCGCGCCGAGTACGGTCAGCTGGCGCGAGTACTCCCACTACGCTATGAGTACGACGAGTCTCTGTACTACCCTGCCCAAGCCATCTACTCCATACCTGAGGGATACCGCGTCTCCATCGATCCCGATAATTTCAATAACATTTTTGGATTCTACCCTGAAAACAAATGAATAAACTGACCTTGAGCAAAAATTGTTTTTGTTTTGTTTAGGTAGAGAACCTAGAACTCTTTGTTTTATTTTTTTTAATGAGAAACGAACTAATTAATGTAAAGAAGTCACTTTTACATTATTTAGTTATTTGTTGCTCATTAAAATATATAGGTATACAAGCTACAACTAAGTAGATACCTACGGAGAGTCGAAAAGTAGATACCTCGATATACATCAATAATAAAACGCTATTATTTTATGTAGACCGATTCTTTATTACGTCTAACTTATAGAGTTATAGTATATAAAAAAATAAACAAGTGTTTTAATAGCCTTAATATTTAATTAAAAAACGTTTATTAACACATGATTTCACATCCCAATAATGATTGACTTTCACTATTTTATTTAAGCCGTCATTTAAATTTTTAATGAAGGCTTAATGAAATACAGTTTCCAAAATATAACGAATGTAATAATATAACGTCAAACTTGAACTGCTATTTATTAAGTTACAAAAAGTCCAACATACAAAATTATTTGGAAGGAACTGACGTAAGCGAACGATTTTTTTTTTTTTTCTAATGTGTTTATGTTTATGTTGGCTCAAATGTGAGTGACACTACTGTCTCCTCTCTGGTCCCACTGAAAACCAGCGTCAGGAAGCACAAACTTCCTGACAAAAGCTGAGTGGGACCTTTTTGGCTATGTACCTATAGATAATTAGTATAATTACGTTTAAGTTAAGCTTGTTTTTAGTTTTTAGGTTAAGTATCTTTTTATGTTTCCTGTGTGTGTTAGTTATAGCCAAATAAAATGATTTCTTTCTTTCTTTCTTTAAAACTGACCACGTGACTTTTTGTCCGCTAACTTAAGTTTCAGGAGCTGCTAATCCAAAAATCATAAATAATATTTAAGCAACGTAAACCTAAAATCAAGTTGAAGAAAACGCTTTCATGAATAAAAAGATTTTCCTCCCGTTAATTAAAACAAACACGCATCTTTATTCAGCATAACAAAGGGTGCTCATCAAAACTGGAGCTTAAATACGTCTAAATAAGAGACGCTTAAAACGTCACGTGGATAAGCACTTATTACGGAAAACCTTGCTCATTCAAAATACACCTGCACAATATAATTAATTAGTGCTCTTATAATGAACCCCGCTGGGTCCCGTGGGGGTTGCACTCTCGAGAGAAGAGACCAGCGATTCTTGTAAAAGCCAGTAAGTATAAAATAAAAAATAAAAGACGAATGGTATTGAACCAAAAATATCGGTCGGGTTTCGATTGATAGATCTAGATTGATAGATCGCTAGGAAGTGTAATTATGTAAACGGGCAGAGCTTTGGGCGTTTGAGACGCCGTCATTGTCGTCTACATCTATATTTAGGAACAGAGTCAATAAGTAACAAAAATGTGATATTGTCCCTGCTACTGGTAGAAATACTATTTTAATAGAAGCACTTAATACATAATATTATTTGCAACCAGTATAAGATATGTAGGTGACAATGACAGCGTCTCAAACGCTCGAAGATCCGCCCAAATCCTTTATTGTAAGTACGACGAAAATATATAAAAAGTAGGTACTGAATGCAGTATTAAAATGGAATTTTATCAGGGAAATTACGTGTAAAGGAAATTAATGAAATTTGAAAAGTTTTGAAATTAGGTGAAATTCGACCAAGCGAGATAATTTTTGATTTCCTATTTTTATTGTTGTTGTCTAACATGTATTTTTTTTTTACAAGGTACGAGGTAATAGTTTTAGATACTTTGGCGGTTATTACACATTTTAATAAAACAAATTTAATATTGTTTTTATGACGCGTCATAGTCGCTTACAATATGTTTGCCTTATAAAAAAGTTGAGTACCTAACTAACAAACCTTATAGCATCTTATAGAATTAATAAGTTATTCTCGCAATATACTTACATCCCTACTAATATTATAAATGCGTTAGTAACTCTGTCTGTCTGTCTGTTGCTCTTTCACGCCTAAACGGCTGAACGGATTTTGATGAAATTTGGTACAAAGAAAGTCTGGAGCCTGAGAAAGGACATAGGCTATATTATATTCCGAAATTCTATCCCTAAGGGGTTAAAAATGGGGTGCAAAGTTTGTATGCAACAACGTGATTCCTTGGTCCGATCTATTTCAAATTTTACATAAACATTCTTTAACAGAATTGATGGAGTACGTGTTTCGTATTTTATTAAAATTCACCCCCTAATGGGGTTAAAAGGGAGATTTTCTTCCAAATTGATATGTATACTACTTAGTGCTTTTGATTTTGACACATATTTAAAAAGTATAATGTAGGTATGCATAGCAACGGTTGCTAATGTCATTCCTGACATTAAATAAATACCCAAACTGTTACGTGTATGATTTCTTCAGTGTTAACGAAAATGGCATTATTATGTAATATCGAGTGGTTCGTGTAATGAGGACTATTTAATAATATTCCTGAGTAAGCAGACCCCGTTTAACTTGCGAGGGGAAACTGGTGTCATTACGCAGAGAAATAGAAGTGTTCTTCGCGACCAAAGCTGACATATATAAAAAAGCAGTGATAACAGAGGTGACGGAATGGGACGAGACGGAGGTAAAGCAAGCTCGCGCGAGCTCCTGACTGAGAAAATGACCCTGAACATATCCTCAAGACCGAGTGAGCTTATAAGGAGTATGCTTTGCGAGAGTATCTCATTATAGACAATGAGGCAAACTGGGAAATGTTTTATTTCGTAACACCACTTATATTGTATGTAATCGGTATAAGGTTTTATTTTGTAGGATTGAATTGAATTGTAAAATTGTTTTGTTGTTTTGTTAGATCTTTGTAATAAGTGTGGTAATCAATCCTTAAATAAATAGCCAGCTAAACCTCACGTGTATGATTTCTTCAAAAACTTTGTCCGATTAAAAAAAAAATGTTGAACTCAGTGGTAGCTGTATAAATTATGCAATTTCGAAAGTAAGATAGGTAAGTACTTACTTATGTACTTAGTTTGCATATTGTACACGTTAAACTATTGTTAGCTCCATTTATTACGAATATAAGGGAAGTGTTAGGCAGCGGCCGGCGAAGCGTCAGATCCGGTACTTTTAATAAAAGTATATTTACGAAATAACATTAACAAACCAGGTTTTGTCAGTACACTAATTACTTGAACTGCGACCCTACAGGGCGAAAACCGAGCGAGCGTGCCGCGGCAGCGGCAAATGAAGGTCTCCTTTAGGTACGACGACGAGCGAAGCGAGGAGGAGTGTTAGGTAGAATCCTGATCGTCCAGCACGCGATCCAAGCGAGCGAAGCGAGCATGCCGCGGCAGCGGCCGGCGAAGCGTCAGAATTGGTACTTTCAATCAAAGTATATTTACGTCATAACGTTAACAAACCAGGTTTTGTCAGTACACTAATTACTAGAACTGCGACCCTACAGGGCGAAAGCCGAGCGTGCGTGCCGCGGCAGCGGCAAATGAAGGTCTCCTTTAGGTACGACGACGAGCGAAGCGAGGAGGAGTGTTAGGTAGAACTGAGACCGTCCAGCTTGCTATCCAAGCGAGCGAAGCGAGCATGCCGCGACAGCGGCCGGCGAAGCGTCAGAATCAGTACTTTTAATGAAAGTATATTTACGACATAACGTTAACAAACCAGGTTTTGTCAGTATACTAATTAATTGAACTGCGACCGTACAGCGCGAAAGCCGAGCGAGCGAAGCGAGCTTGCCGCGGCAGCGGCCGGCGAGGCGCCAAAACCGAATAGAATTAGGATGAATAATTAATATGGTAAGTGGGAAATACGTTAAGGAAATAAAACATTATGTGGAAAAAAAAAACATCCATATGATGTTAGGAAAACAAAAGATAGGTCATAAGAGTGTTAGTTAATAATCATTATGACATAAATCGTTAGGGAAATCAATAATAGGTTAAAAAACGTTAGAAATTCAGATATAGATCCGTATTCTAATGAAGTTCACCCCATAACGGGGTTAAAAATTACGCGGACGAAGTCGCGGGCAAAAGCTAGTCAAAATATAAGTTAAGTCACTAGTTTTTTTAAATGAAAATTCTCTCGTCGTTTATGCCACATATAACTATCACGTACGAATTCTATGCAAAAATGATAAATGAACTTTGCATTGCAAAAACTGCATAAAAACCGATTCCTCGTGGAAAATGTTAGAAATATTTTCGTTCTACATTATTTACAGATATAAATACTGTAACACTGCAAAGGCAATTTTATATATTACTTTAAATTGTCCTACTTAGTCTTAAACTGAACAAAACTTGTGCAAAACATGGTAGGTGGTACCTAAAATTAAATTGTTGCCATGCACAATATAAAAAAAAATCACAATTACATAATACTTCATTGTAAAATTATGTCAAATTACGCTAATAACTAACTTACACCATTAATAAAACCATGTTAAATACAAAAGAAGCTGACTTAATGATTGATATCAAGTCATTCAGTATTTTTATAAGACAGTCTTATAATAATATATCATGATAACAGCATGGCACCAAAGTTTATTTCAAATGCGAATACGGTTTTGCAGTTACCCGCTGAGTTTAAAAGATTTAACAAAGATTAATATAACTTGAACAATGCTTGATAAAACGCCCGAAAATTATATGTTAGATATTTAGCACTGTGTTACAAATACAACGTTATATATACGATTTAAAGGATAGATACATTAAAAAGTTGAATTAATGCATCTTATTATTAGTCATCTTGTCTTACACGATCTAGTTTAAGTTTTTTCCATTTATACAAAAGCCTAGGTATTATATAATATTAATTATTGCGTATCTTCTCGCATGTCATTTATTTTTGTCCTAAGCGCTAGTAAATACTTAGATACTTACTGTGTAAAAGATTCGCCGTGGTCCTATTTACTTAAGAAATATTTAATTTTCTTTTTGCGTATTTCATGCGGTTTTCATTAATAAGGCATATTATGGGTAGTAAGCATAGGTATACTTTGATTTGGCGTAAAATAAGTTAATATTATAATGAGAATATGCTAAACAGTTTTGTATTAGGTACCTATTTGAGTCCCGTGAAAGTATATAGCATAGCTTTTTATGACGAAATAATTAATTCATTTGGATGAATTTTGGGAGAAAGAGCTTACCACAGAAATACGACAATTTGTGACAGAAGCCAGTTACTGTTCCTTCATTTATTAAGACTTTTTTTTCAAATGAAGCGTATAATTTAACCAGTAGTCTATCTGTTAGCCACATGCGTTGTTGCCAGCAGACCACTCTCTTTGTGACTTTCGACACGAGACAGTGTAAAAGCGGGGAGTCGCCAAGATCGAGGGCCTGCGAAATGTTTGCTTAGGGGAGCCTAATGGAATGCACTTCGAAATTTGTATTTTGTGCTTATTGTTACAATTATATTTTACGCTTTGCAACTTTCCTTTCTTTTTATTACGGGGGTCTGCTCGCAACTTCGTTAAAATTTCAAACTTATCATACCTAAGTTCTTACGCAGTCCAAATGTACTTTTCAAAACATAGACAAAATATTATAATAATATCATGGGTTATAAGTAAAAAAATTTTACAATAAATTATGTCTTATGAGAAAGATTGTAAGGATAATAATTATTACCTCATAAATTTTAAAAATATCCTGCCTATTATCACTCGTTACAAATACTATAATGCAATTTATGTAAAAGCATCAAAAAATAAGTACTTATTCAGATTTCGCTGAAAAGTACGTGCTAGAAACCTCATATTTTTATTCTAAGCTGTATAACAACATTACGGCTCTCAGCTCGGCACTGTACAAAATCTCATTATGTCTATGAATAATATTAACACTTAGCAGCTATGCAAAATACAACCCAGAGACTCGAAGTAATGACGCCCTAGAGATTCCTGTGCTCTCCCAATCTAAATATAACGAAATTGGATTGACTACAGAAAATACTAGACTTAGTTGTCTAGAGGTTAGTGCATAAAGGCTAGCTATTAATTTCTGGCGCGTTCGCGGTTATTAAGTACCTACACATTGGAATAAAACAACTATAACGGATTTACGAATATACTCGTTGAGTTAGCAACATTTAAATCTAAATTAGTAATAAATATTAAGCCGTATGTGGCAACACTCTCTCTCGATTATGTGGTGATCAATAATACACGTCGTTTCTCAATTAAAATAAAAGTTTTTATTTAAAATCGCCGCTCCCATAAACCAGCCCTACAATATAAGGCAGCTGCCTGCACAATACTCTTAATTAATTACGCAAGTTAAATCCGTTATTATTGTTTCATTGCATTGTTGCTGATAATAGATATATATAATTATAGTAGGTGTGTGTACATCTATACTAATATAATAAAGAGGAAACGTTAGTTACTTTGTTTGTTTGTTTGGATTGAATAGGCCCCAAAACGACTGGACGATTTAAAAAATTCTTTCACTGTTGGGAAGCTACACTATTCCCGAGTGACATAGGCTATAAAAAAGGGATCCGTGCGAAGCCGGGACGGACAGCTAGTTAGGTATAAGTAGGTATAGGTTCAAGTACCTATATTTTCTTTATTCCAAAGTGTAATAAAGAACTGCGAAGGCATAAATATAAAAAATATTAATAAATATCGATGTAATTTCCGTCGATACATCGCAGTAAATATTAAAACGTTTAAAGTAACTTCATAATTAACTGACCTATCCAATGTAATTACCAACTGAACGTTATCAGTTATCGATTAACGAGCCAATATTGGTTATTACGAATAATCACTAATTAATCACTCGTTGCTATTTGACAGTAATTAGACTTATTTTGCCTTAATGAATCTGTCATTTTCACAAGCATCATCGAAACGTTGAGTACTCGGTCCCACGACAGAATAACCTAGATCTAAAGGAGCTAACTTAAAAACCTTAAGGTTTGAGTTATGTACTGGCGTACATAACTTAAGGGGGCGTAGGTTTACCAACTAAGAATATATCTAAGATAATTTTTACTCGCAAGGGAATCAAAGCCTACAGGAAAATCCTAGTGGGAGGAGGGGGCGTCAGCAGCAGCTGTCGATTCATACTTCACATTTATAACATACTAGCTTCTGCCCCCGACTTCGTCCGCGTGAAACTCCTCCTTTTTTGCAGTCGGTTAAAAAGTAGCCTATGTCCTTTCCTAGTCTCCAGACATTCTTTGTACCAAAATTTCATTTAAATCGGTCCAGTAGTTTTAGCGTGAAAGCGTAACAGACAGACAGACAGACAGACAGACAGACAGACAGACAGACAGACAGACAGAGTTACTATCGCATTTATAACATAAGTTAGGATTATGAAAAGGTAATAAATTGGGTAAGTAAATACAGTACCTAAGTACATTTCTTTTAAGTAGGTATATTATAATCCCATGATACAGAAAAGTATATTACACACACACATAAACTAAAACTAACTACTTCTATAAAAACATTCTAGAAGCTAAATTAAATCTAACAAATCAAATACTAATTGAAAACCTGTAAAAGCATGCAAACAAAAAGCTTTAATCAATGTAACAAATACCTACTAACTAGCAGGTAATTTAAACAGCGTTCAATTTTTCCAATCCGCTTTCCTTAATTTAGTTTCGTGATTGGAATCGTGATCCAGGTACAGTCGGATGCGAATCCCCTAAGTGTCGATAAAAAACCACCCGGAAAAACGACATTACCCACCCTCGATGCAATTTTGCACACAACTGTACTTCAAACGAAATAAACTAAGATAGATACGTCGTTAGCACTCGATTGCACTTTTTAATACTCGATTAAATATATTTTTTTAATTTAGATTCGGTATCTGACCAAATTATATTCATATTAAGATAAATAGTACTTAATTTTATTTTTTACTAGCTGCCCTCCGTCTTCGCACGGATGGAAATATTTTTTAAACATTACCAAAATAGGAATCCAAAATATTCCATAGTCTATAGTAATGTGGAATAATTAAGCATTCAAATATTGAAAGAATTTTTGAAATCAATCCAGTAGTTTTGAGTTTATTCGATACATTAACGAATTTAACATAACTACAAGTAGGTATCTCCTCTATATAAATAATTATTATATTATTATTGTTATTATAAGTACAAATTTATTATTTGGCTTGTATTCAGTTCAAAAAGCATCAAATATCTCTCAACTAAAACTAAACCATAGCAGAAACAAATCGAAGTTTCTCTCACTAGAAACAAAACAAAGCTGTCAAAAAGTTTTTCCTCTGTTCCACAATAAATAACAAACAACAAGTTAAGTTGAAATGGTCACAGAATAACACAAAAATCACATTTATATTATGTTTAATCTTTAACGTCCGAGGTCATATAAGACCATCAAATTAAAAAAAACTAGCAAAAATTACAAGGTCCTTCTTTGCTGGACTAAGTTTATATAATACTAGCGGTTCGCCCCGGTTTCGCACGGATCCCTATTTTTTTTTCGAAATATTCTATACCCTATGTTGCTCAGGGTGAACGTGGCTTCCTATCCCAACAGTGAAAGAATTTTATTAATCGGCTAGCCGTTTTGGAGCCTATTAAATCTAAACAAACAAACAAACCTTTCCTCTTTATTATATTAGTATAGATGTTTCTTTTTAAACACAAGAGATATATATTTTTAACACAAAATTTACTAGTATTTACAAATACAAAGTCTAAGATTAAACAAATCTACAACTACTAGAGTAAAAAGGGTATAAGTCCTTCACGTGTAGTATTACACTTAGCCTTTTTTACTACGACCGAGAACTATCCTCGGGGCATTGACCCCTATCTCATTGTCTCTAGTTCTCTACCTGTCATCGGGGACATATCAGCGCGACATGTTTACGTATTGTTACGTTTTGATAACGCATTATTTATGTACACTCGCCCTAAACATTTAGACGACCAACTTTACTTTGATAAACGTTGTTTTGGAAAGATTTGTAGGAACTGTCTTTTGTATTTGTTTTCAAACAATAAATATTTTGAAGTAATGGATTTAAAATATGTAAGCAGGTATTATAATATACCTACTAGCTGTGTCCGCGACTTCGTTCGCGTGGAATAGTTATTTTCCCCGTTTTTCATTTTCTTCGCTCCTATTGGTCGCAGCGTGATGTTATATAGCCTACAGCCTGCCTCGATTTATAAATGGTCTATCCAACAAAAAAAAAAATTTCGACTCGAACCAGTTCCTGAGATTAGTGCGTTCAAACAAACAAACAAACAAACAAACTCTTCAGCTTTATAGATATGGAAACTTCTAGAGAGCAATTTATTTTAGTTTGGTATACACGTGGAATAAAACCATACCGGAACTCGCGTATATAAATGTATATGCTGACGTTTCTAAAACTTTACAGTCCCCATATTGGTAGTTAATGGAGCCGATAGTTTAACACTAAAGTCAACTAAGCCGGCTACGAATATGAAAAATGTAAGGTTTTCGAAACGTCAACAAATGACATCCCAAAACTCAAGTTCATTATAGTTGTTTCATTTCAATAAAATGATTATTCAACAGTATCGATAACAAAAGTCCAGACGCTAAAAAAATACTGAAATGATTATAGCTTACGTGAAAGTTCGTGCCGCCCGTCATAGTTATAGTCCGAGAGCTGGCATCAATTTTTGTTAGGTATTTGAGGCAAGTTGAAAACTTGTCATATAGGTAGGTCTCATATTATTATTATACCTTTACCTTACTTATACGGAACTGCAGATCTGACTGGTAAGTACCAGGATGTTTGGATCGATTTTTTTTCAAAACATGTTAAGGCTGTAACTTGGATAAGCAGTTTAATGTTAGAATAATACAAAATAATGGAGCTCAGTCGTTCCACGATCATGGATCTGTAAATGTTCCAAAACGTCGGCCAATAAAACAAAATACACGAGTTAAATGTATAATAACTGCGAAGGCATCAGAAATGATTGCAAAAAAATAAGCATGGCTTAACGGGTCTTTTGTGAAAACAAAAAAAATAGGGTTTGCATAATAATTTCCAATGCCTTCGCGGTTATTACACATTGGAATGAAACAACTATTTAGCTCGCGTATTTTTATTTTATTGTATTTGCTGATAAAAATACGCGAGTTAAATCCGTTAATAGTTATTTCATTCCAAATAGGGTTTGATTTAGCCCCAGTCAGGTCTGCAGTTCCGTGTTGAGGCTAATATTAGAGTTATGACAAGTTCAGCTTGCCTCAAATGTCTATTCAAAAATAGCTACCAGCTCTCGGTAACTAAAGTGTACTTACATGTCGGCTTATTTTTGATTTACCAGTCTGCCACGTGCCGCATGAGTCAATGGGAAGTACGCCATGAATGATTGAAGAGCAGATCGATACAGTCTGCACGCCACTTTGTGTTGACGGCGGTTCGTTAGGAACCACAATTTACTTTGCTATCTTAATTACAACACTATGCACTATTTTTTAAACTATGTTTTTTTAAATATAGTTATAATGATCTAAGCCATTGTATGCTGTTTTGTGAGAGTGTGTGGGATTGGTTTTCTAGTTAAAAATTCAGACCGTTAACCACAAGGAAGGTATTCGAAAAAAATTCGAAGGTAAGTCGAAAATGGCCTGAACGGCTTCGAGAAAAGAATGGTACGTCTGTGCTACTTCGGCTTGGCGGGGTCACTGCCGTACACCCAGATATCTATGGATAATTACAAATGTATCTCGTGTATTTTATATTATTTGTTAACGTTTCAAAAATTTTATAATTCCCATATTCGTAGCCGACTCTTGGTCAAATCAGGGGTAGTTGGCCACGAATATAAAAACTGTAAGGTTTTCGAAACGTCAACAAATAAAGTAAAATACGCGAGTCAAATGCGTTATAGTTGTTTTCTTCCAATGTGTAACCATGAAGACATAATCCTACCTACTTATCTACCTTGTTAAACACTCCAACTGATAATTCGAAAAGTAAGTGAAAAGTCTATAACAATAAACAAAGTCCCGGTGAAAACAGAACCAATTATAATAAATATAACCAAGGTGTTTGGAAGAGCTATAAAAAAGTTTTAAAAGAAACATTAACATTTCCCCCAAATAAGGAGTTACGGGGTTTACGAACCCGTTCGGTTTAGGGATGATCTGGAAAGTTCCGAAGAAACAAATTTATTCGCTAAATCAAACTCTTCAACTGAACACTTTTGTTATAAAAAATGTCAATAAAATTAAAAATTCAAATTGGCAAGTCAGCAAGACTATGTTTGTCACGTCTATATTTTGTCGTGTCGATATCATTTTACTGTCGCGGTGGTCTGCTTTAAATCTGACATTGAAATTTTACGTTTACAAGGCAATATGTTTGAAAAAAATATTTATTTTTTTATCTTTTTTGTTGTAATTGTTATGATCAGAAAACAGTTTGTATAGAAGAAAATTAAAAAAAAATCTGTAAAAAAAAATGGCAATACGAATTTTGCCAGTTCAACTAGTGTTGTATGAAAACGGTTTTTTACCTTAATGTCTTATTTTAACACAGATTAGTCCTTTAGTTTGATCACAGAGAATCCATAAAAGTACCTACGAGTACGTACGTATACAGGCTGCAACCAAGTTGTATTTAAGCTGAGCAACCGCTTTAAGGGTGTTAACTCTTTGCCTTTGTAAAGCTTATATAGTGTGCGTCGCTGGATTTATAATCAAAAACACATAAAAACACTTTACACTGTATTTCCATATTATTTTACATGGTTTAATTTGAGAGCTATTAGAGCCCCTTGTGTACCTATGGGACGTTGACCACAGACTAAAGACTATAGTGAAAGGTAGACTATGTTAAGTGTGCATCACACATATAGAACTAGTATTCTGTCAGGGTAGTTCGGATAACAGGATAAAACATACAATTATCAGAAGTTTTCGCAGATTTAGTAAAAATTTATCTTATATACAGCCCTTTAACCAAACCATATTCAAAAAGTTCCAAATGGCAATAAATAAACATGAGCCGCAAACAATAAACGTAATTCAGTTATCTCGTAGGCAAAATAAATCCGTAGGTATATTTGTATGAGAAGAGGGTGCATAATGTTACAATCCAGTTATAAACGAATGTACGTGTTGCCGCAAATATGCCGAATTTATAAAGAAACAATTTAAATAAGCATGAGATCCTGAGTAGGTTCTATGGCGTTCGAGGAGCTTCTTATGAAATTAAATACAACCAAAGTCTAAATGGATTGAAACCGGTTTGAACTGGTTTGATCCATAACGCTAAAACTTTACCTTTTGCATCACTTCAATTGTCTTTAAACCAATTAAATTGTAATTTCTAATGTCGTTACGGTTATTACACATTGGTATAAAACAACTATAACTCGCGTATTTTATATTTTCTAACGTTTCAAAAACTTCACATTACCCATATTAACAGACTAGGACTGAACAATTAAATTGGCTTTAAGAATAATAAAGAGTTACGTAATGTGAAACTGGAATATTTTACCTCCTGATAAACCTAATTGATTTGGTTATAAGCCAATAGTAAACTATAGTATCACGTATCTACCAATGAGAATCAAGTTACTGGCTCGTGATTGGTGGAACATGACTGTTGAACCCTGACACGAGCCTAAAAATACATTTTGTAATAAAAACCAATAAAAGAATAAATAGTTATTGTCAATATTCTGCCTCTAGGGCTTCTGCCAATGTCATTATTTTACAGCAAATAAAAACGTAAATTATTAAACGATAATTTTAGAAAGCAAAAACCGATCCAATGGTACAAATACAAATTAATAAAAAGCGTCAAATGCACAATATACCTGTCACAGCCTGTCAACGAGAGAACAATGGCGACTTCGAAACAAATAACTAAACCTATAGAATCCACGTTACCATGGTTACTCCATAGAAATGTCACGCATGTTCATACATCATAGCGTGACCGCTGCACGCTTGGACGCACTCCAGCACCGTGTTACGCTGCTCGCATTGAGATATTACGTGACCGACTCTGTCTTTGGTAAAGGTTGAATAATAAAGTGGTACTTAAGTACTTACAATTATGCCTGATAATCATCCCTACTAATATTATAAATGCGAAAGTAACTCTGTCTGTCTGTCTGTCTGTTACGCTTTCACGCTAAAACTACCTACCCGATTTAAATGAAATTTGGTACAAAGAAAGTCTGAAGCCTGAGAAAGGACATAGGCTACTTTTTAACCGACTGCAAAAAAGGAGGTGTTCCACGCGAACAAAGTCGCGGGCAGAAGCTAGTACTCTACATGTACATATATTATTATATTTTAATACATATTAAAAGGTAACCTAATCAGTGGCTGATAGATTAATGTTTGATGCACAGCTGAAACGGCTAAAAGCTTATAATATGGCATAAGTAGAGGACTAGTTACGCCTATAGTGTAATTGGGAAAAATACGATGCCTCGGATTAAGGTTGGTACGAGTCAAATCCCACTGATGTCTTGATTTTTTTGCACCCTTGTCTAGGTACAAATGTCATCACTAAAAATTTTATTTAAATATTTTATGTTTGAAATAACTAGATAGGTATAAATGACAACCCAAGTTTTTCTGAATGCAAAGCCGAAATGAACAAAACAGAGTTTGAAACTTTGTATGATTTTTAATTCAGTAAACGATTTTCCTTGAAAACGGAATCGATGTCGAAACGCGATGGTAAACCTAAATCTACCTTTGTGAATATAATAATATGAGTAAAAAGATTGTAATAAAAAAATTGTGATATATATACCTATAGTAAGAAGCGTGCCAAAATCTCACCAGAGTCAACCTGCGATCGAAAGTAACTTATCTTGGAGAGTTAAACCTTTTTACAGATACCTACCCAAAGTAATCTATTCTACTTAAACTGAATCTCTTGGTGTTTCTAGTCGCTTTCGCATTGAGGGTAACGTTTTTATTCTTGCATCCAGACACAAAAGGTCAAGAAACTCACCGAGTTCAACGGGAAGTGTTGAAATTTTCCTGAAACAATAAAATTGAGATATTAAAGTCACGTACCTACACATTTCTCTTCAATCATACCATTGCGCAATGTTCTCGCTTCTTATCTTAAGATACGTCTCATTTATTCATTTATATGACATTGGAGGTTACTTAAAATGCGAAATAAAAAGGTATATTTACCTTTTTATTTTATTTATCAGGGGCGTGTAGTGAGCGCTAGACTCCACTAGTAGGCACTAATTATTATGTGCCATTAAGGCTTCTATCAAGTATAGGTACCTATATTATACATGCTATCTACCGTAAATTAAAAACATCAATGTATTTTATAATAATTTATTTTCATGAATAAATGGTGCTCTTTTATTTGATATGCCTAATGAAGTATATAAAGGTAAGATACAAATCACTAAGTAGGTAGGTACACATTTTTCTATCATCCACTTTTCAAACCACTATAGATGTCAATATACATGTACCTTTTATATCCAACTGTGTAACAAATCGAGAAATTACAAAATGAAACAATACCATAAGGTGAACAAACAAACAGAGCGCGATTGTTAGCGAATCCATAACGAAATATTTTATACATATGCCACGTAAAATGAAAATAACAAATATTGTTCTGCACTATGACCTTTTCCACAAAATTGTTAGTCTCTTTGGAATGGAACAACTATAACGCTTATTTTATTCTATGAATATGGGAACTGTAAGGTTTTAGTTTGACGCTTATAGTGTCAGTAATTAGGAAAAGCAGGATACCCGACATTAACGTATATTTGTGGATTCAAGCGAGCCAATGATAAATTGTCGTGTCGACATCTTGTCACGTCGATGTCGTTTTATTCTCGCGATGATATGTCTAAAATCGGTATCGTTGTCGACAACGAGACATCTTGTCATGTCGATGTCGTCTCTTATTTCTTCACGCCGATAAAGAAACAATGTCAATTCAATAAACCTTCTCCTTTTCGACAACGTTCTCAATATTATCTCGACAAAATGTCGACTCGACAGTTCACCATAGGCTCGAACTTCGAGCCTATGGTGAACTGTCGAGCCTCGAAGTCCCGCTGAGCCATTTTATGTATGGTTGATACATTATTACAAATCCCTACTATCCCTACTAATATTATAAATGCGAAAGTAACTCTGTCTGTCTGTCTGTCTGTCTGTTACGCTTTCACGCTAAAACTACTGGACCGATTTAAATGAAATTTGGTACAAAGAAAGTCTGGAGCCTGAGAAAGGACATAGGCTACTTTTTAACCGACTGCAAAAAAGGAGGAGTACCACGCGGACGAAGTCGCGGGCAGAAGCTATAAAGTAAAATCCGTTAAAATTATTTTATTACAATTCCCAACATAGGTAACAAATTTCCTGAACGTAGTGAAACAGTCCCTAAATAAAACATAGTGCATTTCAACGTTTATTTTTTATTCCAATGTATTCCGAATGAAAAAGTGCGGCGTTTCGATTCTGTTTATACTTTTAATTAATTAAGTTACTGTCCCGTATTGTCATTCATATTTTAGCACTTCGTTTGTTCTTTTATGCAAATGTCATAGGATTCGTGTGATAGCTCGCGCCCGTAAATAAATTGTGCGGATTTTGCATATTCACTCAGAATATTTTTATATATTTATCACGCCGTTAATTTAATACATCGCTTTTTACCGGATTACAAGATTTACTATCCGATTGTTCGGATTGTTATAGTGGCGTAAATATTTTAATACTTTTATGGTAGGTACTTTTTTTGTCTTTAATGTTTTTTATTGTGTAATGCCAGCTTTTGCATTGCCAATGATTTATTTGAAACAGATATATATCTGTAAACACATATATATATGTATGTACCTATCTTTATAGATAGGTTAGATTTTAAGATAAATAGATTCATAGATAGGCTATTGCCGGCATATAAACATCCGTTCCTCCATTTTTCTCACTATATGAAATCAAAGCTGTTTTTTATATATTGCATCTGTTAAATATTAAATCTGCGTACTTTTAGGCGCCTAGTTACCTACACATCCACTTGTTCTATTAGGTATTAATAAATGAATAGTGCAAGGTTTAGCTAATAATATAACAGAAAATTCCTTCTTAATTACAGGCTACTATTACTATCTTCAAATCTGTGTAAAATAAGTACTAAGTTCTACCGACACACTGGTGATATTTTATTATTTAGTAAAAATAGAAGGCACAAAATCACCGACGTTTTAAATATGGAGAGGCGGTAAACAAGGAAATCGCATTATTACAGATGCAAGATTAATTCACAACGAATGGAGAAAACGCTCTCCTTAATATGTCAACGAGTGAGCAACAAATTCTTACAGGGTTCCATGCGATATTAGTTGGAAAACACACGGTGCCGAATTCAGAATTAAAAGCGACGACAGCTAGCACGCATTCCAAAATCATTAGACTGGGTGAAGAACACGAAATTCTATTTAGTCCGTCAGTTAGATTATTAAAAATGATTAGACACGTATTTTTTTTTCAAAATCGAACACTAAATGATCAAGAAAAGTGAGTCAAAAGTTCGAGAGTCTCGAACTTTAGAACAAAGCAATAAGTCGTCATGCCTATTCTGTATTAAAGTGCAGTTTGCCTACAACGCCGGTTTTAAATGAATAATGAAATTGTAGTATAATGATTAATTCAATTTTACAGACTGGTCTTTTTTAATATATTTTCGACAGTTAACACAATTTATTTATTTATTCTTTATTGCACAAAAAAAACTAAATTATGTACAAAAGGCGAACTTAATGTCATACGGCATTCTCTACCAGTCAACCTTTGAAATGATCAGAGAGCATGTGTAGGCGCAAATAAATTGATCTAGCCCCAAACTCAACAACGCTACACAGCGGATAACCGATTCAATTGATCAATTATCCGCCCTATAACCGATATGATATTATATTTTTTTTTGCTAAGAAAACTGGTAAATAACTTACTCAGAACATGCTTAGAGGTTATAAAGGTTTAAGGTGTACTATCGCATGCAGCAATCCCTAGCACCCCATTCAAATCTCTGCAAATAATATCATAACTAGCAATATGTCACTGCTTAAATTCAGATTCTATGGTAACAACTTACAGTCTATAATAGATTAACAATATATCTTATGTCACTATTCACTAACAGAAGCGGGTGATGTGTACAGAATTTTCCGTGAAGTGTTTGAGTAGGCAATAATAAATTCGCAAACGTACTGAAAAGGCCTCTTTGTCAACGTAAGGAAAAGCCTTTCGAATGTCACCGGCGGAGCTAATGAGTCCGCTAATACGTTTTTGTTTATCCTTTTAGGGAAAAAGGACAAGAGATAAATAGTTGGAGAGTTGCAAAGAACTAACCCTGAAAGGATATAAGCATATCTGGAAAAACAAATTGGTAGCAGACTGAATGGAAGTCAGGTTGTTAAGAATATTAACATTGAGTATATCCACATCTTGGTGTGTAGCACGCCTACACGTTGGTATGCTAAACACACGCATGTGGGAGGCTTGCACTACATAATATACCCGTAGTATACCTAGTAGAAGATCCGAACCTATATCGTCTATACCTTCAAATGAAACATATTTTATAATAAAATTAGGATATTTTACATATGTTACATATATTAAAAATGGGCTGGCTAAAAAAATACTATATCATCCCTTTTCTTTTCACGTTCTGTTTTTTTAAACTAACAACTGCATTCTCAATATCGAAACAAAATGAAACTTATCTCATTCACAAAAAAGTCAAAGTTCGAATGACGACTTACATTACAACCGAAGTTCTCATGTAGAAAATTTGTGAATTCCAGAAAATTTCACTTCTCGCACATTACCCGGATCCTTTGAGTATTTCATTACAACAGACCCGACAGACTGATTAATTCCACTCATGACCTAAGGCCCTTTTACACTAACCGTGTGGTTTTAACGAGAATGTATGGGGGACATTTTTCTCGTCTCCTATATGAGACCTTTCTAAAATTTTACTATTGAAGAAACACCCTTTATTAACAAGTCTCAATTAACACCTACTAGACTTTGTATAAGCATATACGTACAAAGACATAAAAACACCCAAGGCTAGATAAATGACTCGCGCTCAGCACACTAATACTTAATTGCTCCTAGTAGGATTTGAACCCGCAATCTCTGATTTCGTAATCAGTATCACTAAACTAACGGAATGTAAGCCTAATGGTAAATTATACGTGTGTGGATTTTAATTTGCTTAAGATTGTTACACTTGTCGATTTTGGTTAGGTTTTCTTTATTTATTTATTAAAAACAAAATATTAAGAATGTGTTATCGTGCTCAATATTTATAGACACGATTTATATCTATTTTTTGCAGGTGTTACAACCTTTTGTTAACCAAAGGTTCCAGGAAATATCCGTACTTCGAATAGGGAAGAATAGGACAGCTTATAAAAAGCCTCATTTCTGGAATCTGGGAAAGATTTCTCGGTAATACGAGATTATGAGAATCGGAGCGTGAAGGCAGAATACTAAGGAATGTCTTACTATTGTGAGACATTCTCTAAGTTTCATTCCGCGTGGCCTATTTTATTTTTTAAATGCGCATTTAATATTTATTCCAAAATTAAAATTTCTGGCATCAGTAAAATGGACTTGTATATCTACTAAAACACTTTGCAAAATGAAGAAGTAATAGACACATGTTTTTTAATTTGTGGGTTAATAAAATATTGGACGAAGATGTAGCAAGCGTACCCTTTTCAATCTTTTTATCACGAAATGACGTCACGACTCCGCATTCTTGAACTTTAATACGCTTTATTTCGTGATGTTTTCTTTTATTAACGGACAAAATATACTATTTTTTTCCCCAGGCATCAACCAATTCTTGATCTTACAGCATGCTGAGTTGAACTAGGGCATGTTAAAACGAAAAACTTTTTTCGATATTAATATATTAAATCAGGCCCCTTTAGAAAGCCTTTAGGGGTTTTTAATTAAAGTTGACTTCAGTTGCAGTTGCTATTATTATTTTACGTTACATTTCTCATTTATTTTTTAAAGTTTTACAATGCTATAGCATTGTTAAATAATATTGCACTCCAATGAAAGTGGGTCAATAGCGTTCAGTTTAAACTTAATGTTTTAATTGTTTTGTGCATTCAGCATATTTTTACAGCGGGATTAATACGTAAATGCTATTTTAATGAAAACGCGTTTGTTCACATTCACATTATAATGGTGGTGCATGCACTAAATTAAAATGCTCACAAAATTTTCCCCAAATGATCGCCCACCGCCATTATAAATATCAATGTCCCAAGCTAGATTTTACTACAGCGACCCCGCTGGCGTGGTCTAAGGTTTTGCAAGTACACTGGGCCGAGACTGACTTATTTACAAAAACTTGTTATCTTGCAACTAATAAACTCTTAGTGGATTAACTTGGAACTTGTGAAAGTGTCTTAATTTTATCAAAAGCGTACATTCCTACCGTGACAAAGAACTGCGCGGTGTAATAACATTAGCGTAGCAGACTGGAAATACTGTCTTTAGATGAGTGCAAATACTGACATACTCACAAAGACGGTGAGGTTTGATGATTAATTGAACTTTAGTTAAGCTTTATTATTTAGCTTCTGCAGGCGATTTTATTGAATTTGAATTTACATAAGTCCTTTCTTCGTCCTCCCCTACGCTGTAAAAGGAATCCTTGTACACAATTTCAAGTCAACCCTTATAGTTTCCTTACTACGGATAAACATTGAAATAGATACCGAACATCTAAATCTAACATAGTTAAAAAATATATGTTCATTCAACCATAAATTAGCTTTAGAAGTTGAAGATACGTCCTAACATCCCAAATTACCCTGGACCTCCAACAATGTAGCGAGCCCGATGGATGAACACGCAAGCTTCACGTCGGCTGAATTAATTATTAAGGCAACCACAACCGCCGTATTGGTATTTCAAGCGTTTGGTATGTCCAATTTGTCTGAATTTGGGTATCGGATGATGGCAAGACAGTTTGTGATTTATAGACGAATCTGTCTATGTAGACGATTTTGACGATGAAGCAAGAGTTTACTGTGATTTAATATTACAGCACAAATCAAACCATCGAAAATTATCAAAATTGTTAAATACTAATGCGTAGTATTTGCAAAATGTTAGAAGTTCGTAATTTTTAGGTAAATAAGTACTGCAACTGACCTAAATACCGTTTGTTTATGTTTTTACTAAGGACCAAGTAATTTGAGTTTCCATTAACTTAGGAGTATTCCCAAGTTAGTGAAAACTGACCCCTGACACTGCCCCTAGCAGGAACTTGAACTTGTAACCTATTACTGGAGTTGGACCACTAGACCTACAGACCGTCGTGTGTATCACGATTGACAGTAGGTTTTTATTAAAAAGATGAAACTGGTAATCATTAAATCGGAAAATATTTTAAAAAAAAGTTTTGCCATTCTTTCACCTAAAATCCTATTCACTATTTTAATTGCAGTTTTTTATCAAATTGTGGCTTTACAGCCCACCGATTCCAAATAAAAGAGTTGAAATAAATCACTATTTGTATACCCAGTAGTTTGTTAGAGCATTATAAACTGACGTATCTATCACGGCCAGTTGTTTGTTGCAGTCTATAGTTACTTTGTGTGATACGGGTAATAAAAAGAATTGAATAAAAAATTTAAATCCTTTTTTTAATATAAAAACCAAAATATAAGATTGAAAACGCATTCAGCATTTAAAAAGAGTTCATAATAGAAAAACTTTTGGAATTACATAGGTACTTCTTTTGCTTCAGAAAAAGAAACGATTAGTGGTTTCGTGAAAAAGAAAAGTGCTTAGACTGAATTAATTTAGATGAAATTTACTAAGCAAAATTTAAAAAGAAATAGCATAATAAGCAATTAAATATTTTGTGCTATTGGGATTAGTGACAAGGCCCCGGATGGTATAAAAGTGATTGAATATTAAATAAAGCAAGCAAGACTATAATTACTTTCAAACAGTTTAATAGTGCCCGGCTTCTCTGGACTTCGAAAAGAAAGATCAATTTTCTTTAAGTTAGCGAACAGTTGTAAAGTTTGTACTTAAATTTAGTTATTTAAGAGCAAAATATGTAGCCGGCATGAAAGGAAGTTTTAAGTTCAGTGCTTCTTTTATGCGTGCCAAGAAATAAACGACGAGCGAACAATAGCTTCTTTAGGTCGATATTGAATTCTACCCACTTTGTATTCAGTTCTTTCCGATTCTCAATATTTTCTATAAATAGTGGTTTCAATTTATTTATATTATGAGACACACTTATTAAAACAAAAGAAATATGTTTTTTCGTTTGTTTATTTTATATATCACATACATAAATAAAGAATCAGTTAAATCCGTCCAGCGATTCTAGCGTCATGCCGTGACCGAGGGAAATTATGCTTCTTCTTCTTCTTATTATTTATAAATATAAAAGTTACAAGAACAGAATTCAAAGACTTGTTTTCTGATACTATTAATAAACATGCACAAGTCACTTCAATATAAACTATCCTAATTGAAATGAAACAACTACTTATAACTGTTGGAATGAAACAACTATTAACGGATTTAACTCGCGTATTTTTATTTTATTTTATTAGCTGACGTTTCGGATTCTTTACAGTTTCCATAATCGTAGCACGACTGAGCTGACAATAGTCTAACGCTAAAGTGAATTCACTTTAGCGTTACCGTTAATAGTTGTTTCATTCCAATGTGTAATAACCGCGAAAGCATCAGAAATTCTTAACTATCAATTTTACTAAATGCAACACGAGTGTAAAATTAATACACCAAAGTTCCTCTTTAGAGTGGTCATCCCATCCCGAAGGATCTCTGCCTCCTGTAACTTAAGGGTAAATTGAAACTCCGGAGTTAGCCAAGTTTCAGCTCAAAGGAGCTTGATTAGGTCTCAAACTTGCTGGATCAAATGGTATAGCTTTTAGTGTTACTCGCTCCAGGTGTCCAGAATACTTGAGTATCAGTTTAAACGTCATCAGCGTCTTCATAGTCAAACGGACGGAATTAATTACTGTCTCTTTAAATTTGTTGAATTTTCATGTTGCATATTTTGCTTCAAAAAGTCATGAACCGATATGATCTTTAAATGGTAGTTTTACAAAATAATACCTTATAATTCATCATAATTTCTGACGCCTTCGTGGTTAGTACGCATTGGAATAAAACAACTTTGAAATTTTTGCATATCCCCGATTCAAGACAATTAAATCAGCAAAGAATATGAAATACGCGAGTTAAACCGTTGTAAGTAGTTGTTTCATTCCATCCTTATAACTCAGTTAAATTATCTACGTATATGGACATTTATCCTTTTTTTTCTCAAGATATTACGCAAAAATGTTCTACTAAAATCTAAAATAATATTTCAATTTTACCTACCTATTGAGAAAAAAACAAACATCATTTTAATTTCACCTGTCAAACCTTAATGACCACAACAAATCCGCGAAATATTCGCGCATTTGAGCTCAAAAAGCGCTTCTGGGTGACACGTTTCTGTAAACAAAGGCGACGGCGGAAGCATTAATGGCTTCCATTCAGAGAGAAGCGTCAGCGTTCGCAGAAAAAGACAGGAGTCGCGAGGCACCTTTGAAATGAAAGCTGCTTTGATAACCTACAAATCTTCCGGAGAGATGCTGTTTTTTAAAACTCAACGTAATCTGTATTTGGTAATAAGTGAATCTACATCGGATAAGTTTGCTTGGACTTCTTTTAAATCTTGAGCATCATATTTATTAGCTGGTATGTATTTGATGTAGCCGGCAATACAATAAAGACGTGCTGGCGTAATATTATTTTGTCTTTAGCCGTTACAGTCATAATATATTTAAATAGGTATTTTATGTAAGGATGTATCATGTTGAACAACAGTATTAGTCTACTTACCACTGTGCCATTACTATAAATATTTTATTCTGTTATATTATTACCTATTCATTTTACAGTTGAATAAAAATCTACGTTTAGCCGAAATTGATGAACTTCAAAAGAACTTATCCCTAACTAGATATTCCAACTTTTCATTTTATTTGGAATGTGTCCAAGCCGCATTCAAAAACTATGGAAAGATCGTTGAGAACTTCAAGCTTAATCGCTTTTAAATTATTTTCTCATGCCATTACAAGAAGTCCTTTCACATCCAAAAGCTTTTCTTCATAAAAAATAAGAGAAATTTGCAGTCCGTACACGTAAGCAAAACGAGCGGTGCGGGTTGAGTGCGTCCTCTTACATTCTTCTGAGTGGGCTATTTTAATTTGCCCACGGTACCGCAGTAAGAAACTCTTGGATTTCAATTCAACTCAGAGTTAAAAGTAAATAATTTCATTTCCGATTCTATAGCTTACTCGGATTAATGTTTGTTTGGGACCGAGCCCGTGCAAGATTCGTATTTTCTTATGCCGTTTGCTTAAACGTGATGTTTTCTTCCGTTGTAAAAACGAAACTGGAAGTAAAAGAAAATAAATTGTTCTTTGAAGAGTTGTTATTGTTAACAGACTAACCCCCATCCGAGTGGCCTGGTGCATTTGCTACTGCTATCTAAAGAATAAAATTAAAATAAACGGAATCAAAGTAATGTTGGTCACAAACTTATTGTTACTGCTTTATGTATTTTCGTCAGTTTTGTTCTAAACTACAATTGAGTTAGGATTGTTTTTTAACAGAAATTATTACATAATAAAAGATTTAATGTAGTTCCTAATTTTTTTTTCTAATTGAGGACTTTGCTATAAATCACTTAGTCATTGAGCCACTTTATTAACACGTTACAAATTAATATTGGATCTTATTTCAATGTTAAGATATTCCTATATCTTTCCTTAAGCATTGGCTCAAGGATATCAACTTGCAAGTCCCATAATACTCTATACTTGCTGGATTACCTCTCAAGCATAATAATAAGGATAAATCTTGACAACACTTCCTTATGTATATTGGATATTTTCGTTCACAGGCAATATTTTTTCCTTTTCTTTGCTTTGATTTGTCACGTCTTCTGCATTCCCATATTCTGGGAGTCAATTGTGCATGTCAAGCACATGTGGCTGACGACAAGTGCGACAATGTTCTGACAATTTAATATAAGTCTTAAATACACGGATATGAAAGCTAACCATTAAGTCCCATTTTTTATGATTATAAAGTACCCAATCCACTTATCCTTACAGCGTCCGCAAGACCAAGCAATTTATTTTTCCTTGTAAGAAAGTTGTAACGTGCTTTTAAGAAGGATTCGGGCACAGTTATACGAGTATAATCAATGATTCGATTATTAGTAATTTAAATCGGCGTGCGTGATTTGGGCTCAGTTTATCAACGATTCGGTTTTTAGTAATTCTAAACTTATTCCCAGAATTATTTATAGGCCTACTTTACTTGTTGGGTAATTAAGTAAATTCCCATTGATAAGTATAACAAGTTAACACAGAAACGTTCGCTGCTAGACAAGTCTTTAAGATTGTAAAGACCTTTACAACAGCAAGTCTGTATGCCTCTAGCAATTCCAGAAATTTCGTGCAATTGTTTAATTTTCAATTTCATATTTACCTTATTTAGTAAGGCAAGAAACGGATTTCGTGCGACTACAACCGATAGCAATTCATTTGAAATTCAAATGGGATGCCAATATTTCCATCGGTAATATGTTTGCAAATAGGCCAAAAATAAGGAGCTATGCACGAATCCTGGTACTGTTTACAGAATTAGAGAATTATTCAGGTTACTATAGCAACTGTGCCAACAAAACATTTAGGAAGCTACCGTATCTGTCGGCGAACTTCTTAATATATTTTTTTATTTATAATTTGTTTATATCTTGTTCTAACTTAGCATAATATTTATTGAGCTCTATAGTATGTAAATGTTATAATATTTGGTTACTGGGCTGACTGCTAATTATACAACCTCAGTTTTGACAGTTTAGTTTTATTGGCCTGTCCTCCGGTAATATGCATTAAGTGTGCCTCTTCTGGAATTCATAGCACTGCCATAACAATTTCAGTCAAAATAATATCAAAAATGTTAGTACATATTTGTTTTCTGCAATATCTCGTCGACCCAAGCTAGATAGAATATCTTACAAAATACTTTCACTACTTTTATTGCCAAAATAGTCACGGAACATTGTCCAATAACCCTGTCCCTTATTTGTAAATTGCCCGGATAATCCGCCGATGCCCTGTTATTAGAATCCATTGGATTTTTTTATTATTGGAAATCGTTGAATCCCACGGGACGACTTCCTATCCGTACATTAGGTATTTGTTTTTAAAATTGGCCCGTTCCGTAAACAATACTTTGTTGTGTTAGCTAAATTAAAAAATTTTAACAAACCCCCGACATAAAAATATAAAAGCCCTCTAAAAAGTATAATAATAATAAAAACTTGATATTAGGTACGTACCTAAGTATTAATAGGTATTTCTACAAAGAAAACGTCATGTCGGGGGGACCGCTCATCATTAATTTTACCTAATTGTACTTTATCTATATTTACCTACTATGTATCGAAACCTAAGGTCCCCCCGACATGACGTTTTCTTTGTAGAAATACCTATTAATACTTAGGTACGTACCTAATATCAAGTTTTTATTATTATTATACTTTTTAGAGGGCTTTTATATTTTTATGTCGGGGGTTTGTTAAAATTTTTAATTTATTTTTTTTATTTCTTACTTTTTGAAAGTAGGTAGGTAACTTATTATTTTTTTACCCAATTTACATTTTACATGGAATTCTGTAATGTACATGTGATCCTCTTTCATTTGATACCTCACTCGGTTATATTTGTAGTCATTTGGTTTACCATCTCCACACTTTCACTCCCTATATTTTTTGAACTACTTCACCGATTTTCATTATAATATCAATTTTGTAATGTACACGTAATCCTCTTTCATTTGATACCCCACTCGGGTATATTTGTAAATATTTGATTTTCCATCCCCACTTTATCTCCCTATATTTTTTGAACGACTCAACCGATTTTCATTATAATTTCAGTTTTGTAATGTACTCGTGACCCTCTTTCATTTGATACCCCACTCGAGTATATTTGTGGACATTTATTTTTCCATCCCCTCTTTCACCCCCCTCTATTTATGAAACTACAGGTCCGATTTTCATCAAACATAGCTAAGAACACTCCCGACATATTCACCTTTCAAACAAAAAAAACAGAATCAAAATCGGTTCATGCGTTTGGGAGCTATGATGCCACAGACAGACACACACACACACACACACACACACACACAGACACGTCAAACTTATAACACCCCGTCGTTTTTGCGTCGGGGGTTAAAAATAACGGTTCAATACGGCTCATGACCGATTTATTTGTAATCTATTTTTTTAGCGATCTCCCGTCTACGTTCAGAATTAATTTTAATTAAATAGGTCGATAGATAATGAACTGTAGACTTGTCCTTTGATGTTGACTGAAATGAATTTATAAATAGTATTTGAAAACCTAAACGAGCCGACGACAACAGGTGATGGACCAAAATTATACATCAAAATATAATATCGTAAAAGTAATAAGCAAAACTAATCATAACCAATCGCCAGCAAAATTGTTAAGTTATTAATGAAAGAAGTCAAAACATTACTTTTTCTTAAAACGATCGTATGCATTTTGGCCTCATGATGACCTATCATGTTTAGATCACTTGTCTTTAAAAAGCGATATTACGAATATCATATTCTTCATGCTGTTTGTATTGAACTCGTCACTTTTCCCGTGCCATTCTGGTAAGGTACTATTATACTTTAGCCAAGACTTATAAAATCAACATAAAGCAAATTTAAGCTACATTTTACACCGGTAAATCCGCTTAAAATTTCAATCAAAGCTTTGTATGTTAATTACTTGCGCGTTTGTAATCAAAATTAAAGTGTTTATCGACTTTAGGTACCGATGAAAACTCCAAAAACCCTGACTTTGTTATTCCCTTATTTTTGCAATCCTTTGTTTCTGTTTATGAGCGCTCTTTAAAGTTAATTTGTTTTAAATTAAATCTCTTTCACTTCATTACGCGCGACATGAATTCAATTTAATTAAATGTCGTGTACTAGGAAGTGTTATTTTTCTTCTAGAAGTGCAATTAAAGAATTTTATGTGATTCAGCATGAAGCCTTGCAGATGACAGTAATTGAAAAGTTCCAGTAAAAACGACGAGAACGGTTTTTTAATTATTAAGAACTAACTGTATGAGATTCAGTCCCGGTGGGATAAAGAATAGCTTATATCCTTTTCCAAAGTCCAAATTAGGTATACCTATATGTATATTAAATTTCTCATCAAACTAGTTGTTGAGGCGCGGAAGCGTAACAAACAAACCGACGTAATTATTAATATTAGTCAGGAAATACATTTCGTAGAATTGTGAAAATATTTCCCACAGTTAAGAGTCGTGTTTTACAGCAAATATTATAACAAAGTTCTCTCATCGCCGCCAGGGAGCCCGTTGCAAATCACACTGAATAATCAGTACCACGGCACCATTGTACCGCGGATGCTATTTTTTTAAAACCACCCAGTCCAAGTTCAACCTTAACATCACAAATATTAGATTCAAAATCACTATCTCCTTACCATTTGCAAACTCGTTTATCAAAACCTCGTTTGTCAAAGATTCATTACGACTAATGAACTTCTTTGCGAAGTCTGAAAGACTTCTTAACCCAAGTTATTTTCAATGGGACTAACACGGCTTAGATACGATGTAGTTTGGTGTCTTTGAGGATCGTGAGCCGGTGTTTACGGGTTGTTACGGAAATTGAATCAGGATTAATTAAAAGATGTTCCTCAATTAGTATTTCTGCAGTTCTTAAAGAAATGCGGCCAGGTATTAATTAAAACGCTCCGGACTAAATTTCAAGTAATTATATCTTTGAATAGTTTACTCCTACTGATCTAGTCCTAAAATAAAGCAAAGAACGTCCTACTCCAGTATCTACACTTGGCTTAGTATAAGTACAAGACGTTTAAGATTTAGGTAAAAAAACTAGTCTAAATATTTGATATTATTATGTCAAATTTTTTCCACTGGGTATAATTCGTATTGATATTTTCTTATAGGACCTATACAATTTCTCCGAATAATTTCTGTGCTTAATTTGTCTTCCACTTGTTTCGGAAAGATTACGTTTCTTTATTATATATTAAGAAAAATATCTGCCAAAACCGCTATTTAAACTCACGAATCTATTCTTAAATACCTATTTATTATAATAATTTCTGATGCCTTCGCGGTTATTACACATTGGAATGAAACAACTATTAACGGATTTAACTCGCGTATTTTTATTTTATTTTATTTGCTGACGTTTCGGATTCTTTACAGTTTCCATAATTGTAGCACGACTGAGCTGACAATAGTCTAACGCTAAACGTCAGCAAATAAAATAAAATAAAATTACGCGAGTTAAATCCGTGAATAGTTGTTTCATTCCAATACCTATTTATTGTTACAACATACACTACCTTCAAATCACTCATTGTAACCGTAGATTTGTTTCAATGTATCACTACACGAGGTTATTTTCCAACTAAGGAAGAAATTTCCGTCAAAATAACTCTTAAAGTTTCATTGATCATGGCACCAAATCAATCGTACACGTTCTGCGCCGTCGGATTTTTCCGGATACTCCATTAGTTCTGTATCTCAGCTATAATATACCTTCGTACCCAGTTGTCTGACTATAAATAGGCTTATCCTAGATTCACACGTTTACATGAGCCTTGGGTAAACTGAAATCTATATACTACGGTTGCGGCAAATGTCGTCTTGCCCGTTACATCAATAAGAATAACATATTAATCGTCTTCGTAAAAAATACTTACACAATTTCCATAAAGATCAGTTCAATTGTTTTTGAGTTTATCAATGCCATGTATACCAATATCCTTTTATATAATCTATGTAGGTACTATACATAAACTTTGTTCGTTTATTTGGCTAAAACTAGTGAACGGCTGGACACTTGGCTATTTTGAAATATTTGTGGAAGTCCAGGAAGGTTTAATACGGTGAGGTAAATTTGGAAATACTTACAAGAAAGAAAACAAGTGAAAATCTCAAATAACCTTAACCATGTTTGCTGGGTTAGCCTTAGCTAGTACGTATCCGATAAAGATTGCCTAAACATTTGATCGAGGTCAGCTATTAAAATGAATCATACCACAACTTATTACATATTTAACTTATCAGATCTATTGTCAGATTCATAAGATCAAATTCTACTTGTCTAAACTTTACTTACCATCGGCCAACTTCGCTCCTACTGTTATAAAAATAAATCTTCAACAAGGTATCTATACGATGGGCAAAGTTTCTAACTTAAAGGTAACAACATACTGGGAGTTATTTTTATTGCGGCACGGCAGTCCGGCTCGTGACAAATTAAACGAGGCAATCTGCCACACTTGTGCGATCGGCTTAACTACGTCCGAACAGAGTTAAGTTGGACTCTAGCTATGTTTATACCGAAACAACCATTCACTACTTAGTATAACAAAGTCGCTTTCCACTGTTTGTCTCTATGCTTAAATGGTTAAAATAGCGCAACGGATTTTGATGCTTTTTTTGGTGATTCAAGAGTAAGGTTTATATCATACGCTTGACAAAGATAAGTTCTCCTAAAGGGCCCGTGTCGTTATGGTACAATTTATCCCGTACCGTAACGTCACAAATGCCCACTCCCGAAATTTTGTAACAATTATCTTTGCCATCCATCATTCTTCAATTGAGAAAAGAAAATATACTTTTGTAATCATTTTCGGTAATCTACTTGATAGACAACATTAAAACATTCGGCATACCTACCTATTGTGCATACATACGTCATAGTATAGACGTCATAGCTAAGACAATTCATAGGTACATGTAGAACTTCTACGAGTATTTGTACCTGCAAAGGAATAAATCGTCTAGTTGACAAATACGTCATACATCAAACACATAGTTCGGAAAGTCAAGTATTCGTACCTGATGTTCAGTTATCGAGTATCCCAAAACTGAACGATCCCAAACATGCATAGAATTTGCTAATACATATCGGACCTTTCTTGTCAAAGGGTTCGCCAGAATATTTGCCTATTGGTCAAATTGTGTACAGGATAAGAGTTCTTGAAATGTTTATGTGTATCGATGTCATGCTTTTGAATATTATTAGGTACAAGCACGCAGTTGTGTTGGTATGATTTTAGCGTTTAACATTAATTTAAATAAGAATGTATTAACTGGTTTTGTTTTGTAAATGATACCCAATTCTACTTTCATACTATTATGTATTATGTTAAACTTAAGAATAATAGACAATCAATTTGAATGAACTAGTAGGTAATAATTTCAATTCCTATACCTATTTTTTTTTCTGTTCTAAATCTCATTTATTCCCGCCAACTTAACACTTTATTAAGTTTTTTTTTTAATTCTCTAACATTTTATCAGACTAAGATAACTTCAAATAGCTACATAGATCAATTTCCTACTATATTATAGCAAATATTATGTGTTTTCTTAAAATCATACATAACAATATAATTTTTGCAAAAGCTGACATACATATAGGTACTAGTAGAACTAAAAGAAGTGTATAGTTTTAATATAATAATGACAATGACAAAAACAAACTTGTCAAGTGTCAGCTGACAATAACAATTAGGTACAATAAATATGCAACAGGGGCCGCTAGCCGCTATATTACATCATTGGCCACTAACGCAGAATAAGTTATAAGCAATACGTAATGGAAATTTCACACCAAATATGCGTGATATTATTAATAATTTTATTAAAATGAGAAGAACATTGGAATGAAACAACTATTAACGGATTTAACTCGCGTATTTTTATTTTATTTTATTTGCTGATGTTTCGGATTCTTTACAGTTACATTCCAATGTGTAATAACCGCGAAGGCATTAGAAATTATTAAAATGAGAAGAACATAATAATATTGGAATGAAACAAACTATAACGGAAAGAAAAATAGTCTTATGCTAAATTCACTACTATTGTCAGCTCAGTCGTGCTACGATTATGGAATCTGTAAAGACTTCGAACGTTAGCCAATAAAAATAAAATACGCGAGTTAAATCCGTTAAAGTTGTTTTATTCCAATGTATAATAACCGCGAAGGCATCAGAAATTATTAAACTATAACGGATTTATCTCAAGTATTTTATTTGATTTGCTTACGTTTTGAAAACTTTGCACTTCCTATATTCGTAGCACGACTGAGGTGACTAGTCTAACGCTAAAGTTTTCGAAACGTTAGCAAATAAAATACAAGTTAAATCAGTTTTAGTTGTTTCATTACTATGTGTAATAATCGCGAAGGCAACAGAAATGATTATAAAAAGATGTTAAATGAATAAGCTATTATTCAAATCTTCATTGTAAATAAAACCATCAGATCAGAACAAAATGTTACCTACATTATAAATCTTGGGGGAAACTTTGCACGCGTTAAATCCCAGCATGACACTCGGAAATAAATTTGAAATTTTCTTTGTAAATTATTGCCGATTTGTGGTTGGACCTTTACATAAATTCACTTAACTTTTGTACAAGGGATTAGAAAACAAAAAGCTGACAGGTCATTTAGATATAGGATTAAAAGTTCTTTATGTATCAATTTATTTTGTACTAGCGGCCGCCCGCGACTTCGTCCGCGTGGAACTCCTCCTTTTTTGCAGTCGGTTAAAAAGTAGCCTATGTTCTTTCTCAGGCTCCAGACTTTCTTTGTACCAAATTTCATTTAAATCAGTTCAGTAGTTTTAGAGTGAAAGCGTAACAGACAGACAGACAGACAGACAGACAGACAGAGTTACTTTCGCATTTATAATATTAGTTAGGATCATAAGACAGACTAGTTCAGCTTCCGAACTATCTATTTTCGAATGTAGGTCTTGCGTGGTTTGATTTCTGGACCTTAATACTATTTGGTATCTAGAAAACTAAGATAGGTACGTACATACACATTATATATACACTTATGTACAATTACATAAGTAAGTATTAGGTATCAAAATACAATATCATTATAATATCGATAACATTGCTCGCTTGATAAATCTTTATTTTTGTAAGTAAGTAAAGGACTTTCCTGTCACGTTGTATAAGTACAGGTATGTTTAGGAGATAAAGGAAAATTAATATTTACCTCAAATTTTCCTTCAAATAACCTCAGTCGAATATCGGAAATAATATCCTTCACAAACTAATAAGAATTCAATAGTACTAAATAAGTAAGTATAGCCTTGTCTAGTCACATGTCTTTTAATAATTCTAAGTGATGTTTTATTTATATTACAATAAATGTTTTTTTAACAAGGGATTATGCTTCATTTAATTTTTATAAGTTAGTAATTTAATATTCTTTCTGTGATTTGTATGAAATGTGAATATATGAGTCCATTGCTCCTTTATAAGCCAGACACATTACATTAAATTACGAAGCAGACCTCACTATATAAAATTAAAATTTTAGGAAAAAAATTAAAAGCTTTTCGGGTAAATTAAATTATGTAAAAAAAGATTCATCTCATACGCATCATGACTCGTTTATAATGATACTTATTCCAAATTAAATGTCGTAGACAAGTCGTGTGTGAATTGCAATAAGCTTTGTATGACAACAAGCTTTGTGTGACATACATATTTACATAGATACGATATAAATTTAATGTCACACACAAAACTCATGTGCATTTAAAATAGCGTAAAATCTTTATTATCTTTACCAAAATGAGGGCTTTGACGCGACGTGCTATTTTCCCGCGTAATTAAATGTCAAGCGGCCATTTTGAGTGTAAACAACATGGCGCCGCATGCACGCCGTCAACATGGCTGACAATATTTCAACGTTTTATGGCTGACGTAAAACTTTCGAGTGAAAATATATTAAAGTGTACAAAGGAAATACGGTGTCTGAGACGTGGAGATCGTAATCTTGAGGTGTGTCTTTTAATAGCATTGTTCGCGGTTACCTTGCGACACATTATTAATAAAAAATGTTTTGATATAAAAGTACCTATCTTATGGAAGTAAAAGTTGAAGCTTATCATCACTAATGTTCAATGTAACCGTTAAAAATAAAGTAGGTATATTGCATTGCCAAAAAGTAAGATTTTTCATATTTTATTTAAAATTAAAATTAATAAATTTTAAGTATGGACTGATCTCTGGTTCAAATAGCGATACTAATAGTAAATATTTACTTTTAATTCGAGTCACACTTATTTCCAAACAAGTGCAATGTCCAATTTTCGGCCGAAATGACTCTGTAAATTTACAAAGCAATCTCTACCAAAAGGGTTTCCGTTCTACCACTAATCCCCTTTGGGAATGGAAACCTTCGGGTCTTACGTTTTCCTTATAATTCATTAGAAATTCAGGATCAATTAATAACATCGTCTGAGACCACTGATAAATTGCTTTTCCGTCTCGATTAATTCTTTGACACGGTGCGACGTCAATTGCTAAATGCGACAATGAAATGGTGAGTGACTTTGATGCTTGATACATGCCCGAGGATTTCCATAATAGCTCCAAGGCGACGCAACATTATGCATTCTGCATATGCACTGCAGACGCGACTAATACGGTGCGATTGTTCCACAGCATTTTAATTATCAGACGTCGATACTGCACATTTAGAGCATCGGGCTATTGCACGAACCACCATTACGGTCACAATGAGCCGAATATCGCCCATCGACGCCACAAAGACCTAATTAGCAACGGCAAAAGAAAGCGATTTCTCCACAAGTCATGAATATTAAAATCCCTCATTAGGCATTTTCGTAAGTTCGTCAGCACCGCCCTGCTCACGAGTCGAATCACGCGCGCACCGAACAATGACAGCTCCTAATCGGCATCCGTTACACAACCGATGATCCTCGCTTTAAGGGGCCAATGTCGCGGCCCACTCGGCCAGAATATCGATTATGAAGGAGAGATGACACATCCGGACTAAACGGAAACTTTGGCAAAAAACACTCGTCTCTGAAATATGTATAAAAGCGCATGGGTAATGAAACACAGCATCATTCCAGTCAAGTCAGCCGAAGTAACAACAGCAAAAATGAAAACTTTCGCTTGCGTTCTCCTCTTAGCTGCAATTGTGGCAGCAGAGCCACCTTCCTACAGACAAGCAAGGTTCAATAATTTCGAAAGACAGCAGCAGGAAAGGGAACCGACAACGCCGAGAAACGAAGAAGCGCCCTATGCTCCTGCTGGATTTAAGCCTACAAAGGAATTCAGACTTCCGGCTCGTCAGGAAGTAGCTCCACCTGCCACGTCATACGGCGTCCCCGCTAATAGTTACGGAGTTCCTCTTCACACCTATTCTGCGCCACAGACAGAATATGGGGTTCCCAGGAACAGTGAACGTAAAGAGCCGGAAGAACGCGAAGAAAAAGAGGGTGAAAGCAAGAGCGCAGGTGAAATAGAAAACTTCAAAGCAGAAGGTATGGAGAAGAAAGAAAGAAAAGGAAAACTCGAGGAGGAACCCAAAAATGATGCCGAAGTTGTAAACGCTCAGGGTGCCTATTACGTACTTCTACCTGACTACCAGCTGCAGAGGGTGCAGTTCCAGACTCAGAACGACCTTAGAAACATGGCTTACACCGCTCGTCTTCAGTACAGAAACGAAGATCGTGCACCTATATATGTGTATACCGCCACCCCTCAAGTCCAAAACGCAGCCTACGTTCAACTATACTAGAAGCAATTACTTACCTAACAGGGCCCATCTAAGTGTAATGTTCTTTCACAATGAAATGTAATTTTAAGAGATTATTTAAAGGAGACTGATTCTTGTCCGATAATTGCATTACGCAAGGCCCGTTAAATGCGAGACTATAATAATTTATTAAAACACAAATAAAACTCTGTAAAACAATACGCTTTTTTAATTTTTCCATAAAACCTTATCTCCTTTGTTGCGAAATGTTTTACTTTTTGAACTTTTTGTGTAAATCACCTGTAGCAGTCGCCGCTTGTTAGGCGATATTGTTTGTTATTGCTTCATTAACATTAGAATGGAAGTTCTTTGGTCATTTTGAACGCCTTTGCTATGTTATTGCTCGTGCTACTTTTGACTGTTATGAAATATGAGCAACAGTTTTTCTATCGTAATGTTATTTGTGTTTGAAATGAATGACATCTCAGGTTGTAGTTACTTCGAATGAGTTTATTATCGTAAATAAAACTTGCCATTGAATCTTCCACTATATCTTTTTAATGGGTCAATAGTATCTGAACATTTCCGTGGTTATGGTCTATCACAATACTCCTTTTGTGACTCGACGGTGTATGCACGTTATCTGATGATTTACCTTCGACTCCTTTGTTCCAATTATGCTATTGTTGGCATACAATGATCGGGTTCGAAAAGCTCCAACAGGTACAAACTATATTGATGATACTGTATAAATTGACGATGATTTTGGGTATTGCGTTATGTAAATACAGAATTAATTTGTAAATTACCTTTAGGTATGTGTTTTTTTCTACTAATATAATAGATTTAGATTTTTTAGATTCATTTATTTCCCAAAATTTATACAATATAATTACATTAGTATGTCAAATTACATGTACTCATATTGAGATCGTCAAAAACAAAAACAAAGAACAATAAGATTAAATAATAATTAACAGCAAAATCACAATTTCATTACAATAAGATTTTGTCATACATATAATGTCAAATATATTAATTATTATGGATTTTTCTCATTAGTCGTCAAATATATTATGAATGCAGAAATGTTACCTTCTGTTCGAAATTATCTTTAAAAAATTAACATATAAATTTTAATAGAATTAATATAATTAGAATTATTTGTATGATCAAATTAGGTTTCAAAATTATTATTCACGCTTTAATAGCCTACCTTGATCAATTTTCGTCAAATTTGTCTTGAACAATGACGTTATTTTTATGGAAAATATAAGGATCATGTGAATTACTACGAGCAAAGCTATTCATAAATAAACTTCCTTTTATACTGCTATATTAAACTAGACGGATGCTTTCAAAACTAAATAAACGTTCGATGTTCCATGAATACAGCAATTCTAATCTGCTGATGTTATTCTGTTTACCTTTGCACAAACTAATACAATTTCCCTAAAACTTATTAAAGTTTGCTATACTCGGTGCGTTTGTTTTGGCAGAACGAATTTTATTGAACATACAAACTATGAACGATAATGAAAACTACTATGTTACCAAAATATTTTCGGTACCTACTAAAAATCACTTCAACGAATGTAGGTACATAAAATCCCATATATTCGGCTTAATACGTATTTCACCATCGACCAACTTATTTCAAAATAACGTACTTAGGTAAATACACAGTGTTAAAAAAATGCATAATTTCGTTGTTATTTAAATACCTAGTCCTTATTATATATGATGAGTAAAGAGGCCTTACTTTGTGTTAAATGTGACAGAAAATTTACAATTGATTTTTAACGTTCCAATTTGTATTACGCCGCAGCGAGTAACTGGAATATTCATTCTACAACCAAAATGTAACGTTTACCTACAAGTCAATACTATCCTTTTTGTGTCACTATACACACTAAGGCGTTGGTAATAGAAAATTAGTGTACCGTTGGGCTCGCCCAAACGCACATTTCTCGGAGAATGGATGGCCGTTGGGCAAAGGTTCTCAATTGGTAAACATGTATGGAAGCACGCAGTTTAGGTAAACCTACGAGATGGTTCGGTGAGCAAGGGCGTGCGTGACATCCAGGCATTATGTCAATAATATATAGAGTGCCAAACCCTACCACTACTAAATATATAATAATATACTTACATAGTATTATGGCCTGATACTAAACGTGTAGGTACTCACTGGCAAACTTTCCTGGCCTAGAAATATTATAATTTCCGATGCTTTCGCCGTCTTTACACATTGGAATAAAACATCTATAACTGATTTAACTCGTAAATACCTACTATCTACTTAACTTATATGCCGAAGTTTCGAAATATAATTTATTTGTGTTTCATTCTACGAACAAATTAACTACTTTACAAATACAAAAGGCCTCAAGAATCTTAGCAGTTTTTTTCTGAAAAAAAAAAAAAACAATTTAATAGTACATTGTGATACGTGTGAAAGGTTGATCATTACACACGAGGCGATAATACCCGTACAAGCGCAGTATGAGAAATCAGAGTATCTAATTATTAATCCACACAAGATTCGTACGACGTTTTCAATAGACTTTAGCGAGTAAAAACACATTTACAACAAACTTGTAGTAGTTGAAGAATATACGTCATAAAGAACTCGTGTGGAATGATAATTATCTACAGACTCATACTCGTATCTCTAAACGAGCTCGTTTACAACTGACGCTTATAATCCAGCCTGCTATATAATTATCAACTTACCACACTTGTATCATAATGTACTCTTTGTTATTAGGACCTATCCTTATTGCGTGCCTTACGTAATTTATTTCTAACTAGCTTCTGCCCGCGACTTCGTCCGCGTGGAACTCCTCCTTTTTGCAGTCGGTTAAAAAGTAGCCCATGTCCTTTCTCAGGCTCCAGACTTTCTTTGTACCAAATTTCATTTAAATCGGTCCAGTAGTTTTAGCGTGAAAGCGTAACAGACAGACAGACAGACAGACAGACAGAGTTACTTTCGCATTTATAATATTAGTAGGGATTCAATTATCCACGTAACTACCTAACTTTAATTTGAATTCAAATACAATTGGCAACAACCTCCGTCATTTATATTAATAAATGAAATTATATTCTAAGAATCTTCTACTGGCTTCGCTATAAGTACAAACTAAAATAACATAATAGGTAATATAATTGTTGTATAGGTAACAATTCAGTTACAAATAAGTTTTCGGTTACCTTAAGGTTATTTTAGGTCACTACCCCATCGGAATAGGTTGACAATATAAGGTCAAAACGTACCTACTTATTATTAAAGTTACCCTTGAATAAAGGTTCGTAAGGTAAGTTGTATATTATTAATCAGTTAACATGACATTTTAACTATAAAATGAGTAAACGAGAAGGAGCGAAAGATCTGATTGAAATAATAACATTACCATTTTCTTTGTGGAAGATTTTAACTAATTAACCTGAAGGGAAAACAAAATATAGGCTACCCTCGAAATATAAATCAATACGATTGCTTTTTAAGAAGTAATACTAATTACAGTGAAAACAGAAGTTGGTACCTACTCAAAATAATCGATAATATTTTGTACTAGCTTCTGCCGACTGCAAAAGAATAGTTAAATTATCGGACTTTCATAGTCAGCCTTACCCGAGGCTCAAACTATACTAAAGATAATTAAAAAAAATCGATTACAGACAGAGACACGCAAATATAATGTTATAATATTTTACAATCAAATCCTTAAATTATTGAACACATCACTCATAACTCCATCCACGTTTGATAGTGTAAGGAAATGTCTAGAACAAAAAGAGACACACCAAAAACAGCCTCATGGAAACGGATTACAAGAGTTGCCGTAAAAATTGACCGCGGTATGACCACAACCACTCTGCTTAAAGTGCACTACTAAGAACCATTATGTGTAATACCTATTATGTTATTACCGAAGAAACCAAACTTACACATCACATCCATTCCACAAACGAATTGATACATCGTGTATCGGCACGTCCTATTACCCAGTCGAGTGTGTAAGGAGCACTCATCCAAACACCCGATCTTGTTTACGTACGTCCCGTCTTGCCCAGAATATCTAAACTGCTCCCTAGTCGACTATACATTCCCCATCTCTATCTCGCGTATAAGGAGTGACAGAGACAGCTAAGTCAAGAAATCGTGCGCTTGCATTGGCATTTGAAGGAAATTGTGTATTTCGAGCGTGTAAGAATAAATTGAATGTGGACGTTTTCTCGAGCACAGACTCGGTGCCGGATGTATAGACCAGAGTATTTATTTCGTATTTTTATGGTATCCGATCTAAAAAAAAAATCTGATTATTGACACACTGAGGCACATTTATACCACAGTCAGCAGACGCGTGCAGTGGCGAGAGTGTAAGTATAGCGCCAGGGTATGCACTCTACACTAGTGGCACTGTGCCTTTATTCACGCCCTTGCCTCAGTGACGTTATCTAGGTACCCGATTTTTTTACAGCTTGTAGCTTTCTGCTTATATTTTCCTTAAAGTTGTACAGTAAATTTCATATCTCAATAGCTCAAAGGTCAACTAGAAGAGATCCCTTAAAGGGATAGTGTTGCTTATTTATATCTGTATTGTTATCGCTTCAATATCTGTATTTATTTAGTAGAGCAATTAAGAGTTCACATAGATAATTATAATTATGCTTACCTACATTATCTTTTTTGCCCTGTAAAAATATTCAATAGGTAGGTACTTACCGCGAGGTAGGTAAATGAAGAAAATCTTCCAGTTTATTTAGGTTCGATTTTCTGAAATAATTATATTATATTAATACTATTACTTGAAAGATTAATATCGGGCATTAATTATAATTGTATCGTTGCGAGTTCTATTCATTCAATTAACTTTAATGAAATATAATAGTGACTTATTTCGAAATGCGTCACTACGGCAAAAGCTGATTAGCTTTACAAAATTTAATGGAGTCCCTGACAGCATAATTACCTATATTATGTTGGTTTGTGTCACTTTATTAAAGCAACATTATATTTTTGACTTTACAAAACTTAACAAGAATTTAAAAGTCAATAGCACTTACATAATAATTTCTGATGCCTTCGCGGTTATTACACATTGGAATGAAACAACTATCACAGGATTCAACTCACGTATTTTATTTTATTTGATGACGTTTCGGATTCTTTACAGTTTCCATAATCGTAGCACGACTGAGCTGATAATAGTCTAACGCTAAAGTGAAAAAGTACTTATATAGCTAATTCAAAACAGCGTTGCTTATTTAGTTTAACTACTTTTAAACTGCGAAAAGTTATGTCTCTTTTATGTTTCACTGTATTTTGGCACTAAACCTTACAAAGTATGCGAATAGTAGGTACTAGAATTAAGGGATTTGTTTTATAGAACATTAAAATATATTAATTTGTTGTAAAATAGTCGTAATAGGTACATAAAACTCTGTGATACAGATTACAACTTAGTTTTTAAATTATAAGTGTTTTGTAAACCTGTACTTTGTAAATGATTCCATTAACCACAATATTAAATATAATGCTTTACTTTATTTTGAAATTTAATAGTTTAGTAATGAAATTAATATTTGATATAATTTTAGAAGTGTTATGAAAGATAATATGTTCAATTAGTAAGTTGATATACGTTGTGAGTTATAACGCGTACCAATTAATAAGTTTATAATCTTCTTTTTGAACCGCCATAATATAAGTAGGTATATCATCAATTTTTCTCTTTCATAAGACTTAACTAAATAAAGAAAAAATGTGAAAGTATATTTATTGAGAAAAAATAGTGACTGACAAAACGGAAATTAAGTTTTCAGTTCAACCATTTAAATTAAGTACATAACTATAAATAGGACTATAAAAATAATAGTTAGTTAACATTGGTAAACATTACTTTAAGTTTTATAAAAAATTAAAAAGCTTAAAAAGTGCCACTAGTATCTAGTAGCACCTATCGGTAGTAGGTATATTCTGTGCTTCTTTCTCTCTGTGGTTGAACCGTCTAGCGAGAGACCATAAAACTTATCTTAGTTAATTAAAAGGAAGACGGCAGCCGACCTGTAAGCTATTTGTTAGGATGTAACGATCGGACACTGCTACCTTGGGCTACTCCTTAGGCTACTTCCACACTGACAGCAAGCCTATGATGAATTGTCGAGGCGACATCATGTGGCGGTGATCTGTCAAAAATTGGTAATGCTGTGAACAATGAGAAATCAAATCATATGTGGTGTCAAATCCTAATAAAATGTGATTTTCCCGGCTTCCCCTGTAGGTAAGTTTAAAGCATTTTATATAACAGTTATTAACAAAATAAACTAAAACACGAACTTAAGTTAAAAATATATAATAATTATTATAATATTATTATGTTTAGCTGATTCGTATATAAAAAGTATTTATTATAAAATATCTAAAGAAGGTTTTGCTTATATACTCGCATCAGTTACCGAATTTGATAAATGTCAAAAAATAAATCATAATCAGTGATAAATGACAGTCAGTAGATTGTTATACTTATAAGGATAATATATAGCTTATTTAATGTTAGTGACATTACACGTCGTAGAGTTATAGAAAAATGGTTCGCCGAAGTATTCTAATTGAAAAACCAATTACGATTTTCGTTTTACTGTCCAGCGACAGAAGAAAACTAGTGGCCATGTCATACGTCGTAATAGTTCAATGTAAGTCAAAAAAATTAAGCTTTAGTATAACTCCTAGGTTCTTAACCAATCATTGTGTCCAATCATTGCATTTGGTAATATACTTGACGAACAATAAAAAAGAAATCGTCAAGCCTATTGCTAACGCTAAAAATAAGTACACTTATTCATTACGTACCCACGCTTTATCAGAAGAAATCGTATTATATCTAGGTACTAATCGTTATACAGTCTGAAGGCTAGACCTAGCTATTAATAACACTTAAACTTTTGTATACAAATAAAGATCTACAAACAAAATTAAATGTAACCAACTAAGTACATCGCCACAAAAATTCCTCCACACGGTAGGAACATTTACAGTCCTACCCCGTTGATTGCGTCCCGATATTGGATACTCCGTAAGTGGTCCACCCGAGATGTCACGAGCCATTAGCCCGGATAATCCGGCCTTTACTACCCGGTTAAAACCTCGGAGCACCTTTGCCTGTTGACCGGCACATCCGTCGACGTGACGGAAAATTACAGAGATGGATGCCAGTGAAGCCAAACCGATACCCGGCTAAGTGATGTCTAGATGCCTCCGATACCTAAAGCCTGAAATGGATGGGCTTTAACCCGATGCTATTACTGCGCGAAATTTAACTTCAGTGGACCACTCTCAAAAGAGATTGGTCGAATAGTGAACCGTCTGTTCTTTTTAAATAAACGCAACTTAATTTGCTAAGTGGTGTCTTCATTTTGAAGACGCTTGTGTCTCCTTTCTCGATATATCATCAAAAATGCTGATTCATACTAAATGTATGAGAAACATCACTTTCAACTTTTTTATTCAGGCCACAGATATACTTATTCAACAAAACAAACTTTATAAAAGTACACATAGGCAAGATAAACATAATAGATAATAAACTCGTTTTATTCCATAGGTAAATGAAATGAAATATGATTTCTTGATAATGTTATGGTTTATGCTAATAGAATTGAAATCGGATCTGATTTTTAAAACACAAAATAGGTATATCATAGTGAAATGTAATTTATAGGTACCAAGCAATAACCGCGAGTAAATAATAAACCAATAGCGAACATGCGGTATTCTCTATTATTTAACAACGTTAATGGAATATTGTGATTAAGATAAAATTGTGTTTCGATAATTCTGGCCTGTTAAATTATCACAAGTAAGATAAAATTAAAAACATGCAACGAAACAATTACACAGTGCAATTATTTTGTTTATCAAACTTCTACTTGACCTTTTGAATTGGTTTTGTTACTGAAGACCAATATCAATGGCTCCTGGTAAAATTTCAAAAAGTTCTGATTAACACTGGGAAAAACTGAAATTTGTCTTATCGGTTTCTTGTTGTAGCCTCAATCAACGACCTCTAAAATCCTTAAGTCTTTGATACATTTTGCCAATCAATCGATCACCTTAATCTTTTCAGGTCTTGTGGTGTTCCTCTTTAGCATCACCGTCTTCATGTGCGTCTGGATCCCTGACCAAGGTCTTTTTGAATTTGACATCTTAGCCCGCATGATGTATTTGTATGACTCCCAATCCTGTGGAACTCCTCACATAGCCAAGCAAACTGAGGAATTGGTACTCAGTAACGACATGAAAGGGTTCAACGTCCTACCTATTCAGAGACAACCTGTGGTCGTAACGAGACTAACTAAATTGGCGCACAAGACAAGAAGGTTTGTAAATAAAATCTTACGGATTCTTTAATTTAAAAGATTTATCTGTATAAATATACGGTCTGTTGGTCTAGTGGTTAGATGCTCTAACTACGATTCCTGCTAGAGGCCGAATCTGTTGTCCGTCCATCCATCTGTGACCAAGCTGTACCTCATATAACGTGTTCGTTAGCCAGTGAAATTTTCACAAATGGTGTATTTCTATAACTTTTATATAATGGGTTTTTATAGATAATGATAAGGAATCCTTAGTGCGCAGGTTTATCCGATTCGCCAATCGGCCAGTTGTTTGTTTATAATACATTTTTGTCTTCTAATTCTTACAGATATTTAAGGGTCAGTTGTGGACTCCACGGTGTCTGGCTCTTGATTGCCGTCGCCCTAAGGATCTTCTGCAACTCTGATAATCGGAAAGTCTTTAAAATTTTCTTGCAAGTGTTCTTATATTCCACCATATTCATGGTAATCTACGATATATCTATGGGCGTCGTATATATCGCGCATATTCAACAAAGTTTGACAAAGGCGATGGTGATGAGGTAATAAACATGTGTAAAAATATATATATATACAGTACTGTTATCGATTTGTATGGTAGTACCATTCAGAGTGACTATCGACGCAAAGTAGGACCACCTAAGTACGTATAGGCTTACCATATTTGTGAAAACCCTGACCTTTCGTCTCTCCTATTAGCAGTGTCTATTGATTCCGATTTCAAAATGAAGAGGCCTGTTTTTATTGAAAAAGGTGGTTAATATTATATTACTAAACAATCCTCAAACTCAAGATTAAGGTTTATAAATCTTAAGAGACCTTTCCGGAAGAATATTGTTCCTAGACACGGTTGACAGAACCTAATATTATGTACTTATTTCAGATATAGCGGATGGGGTATTTCACACCTTGTTAGTGGTACGGACGACTTTGCCGGTTGGCTGCCGTTGGTGGTATCAGTCTGTTGGATGCGAGGCATCGTTATTATGGGCATCAATATCTACTTCTGTAAAGTAGCTAACCGTATTCTTGTGAATATAATGCGAAAAGAGTACAGAAGTAGCTTATCATCCAGCAATACAAACCTACCGGTCCCTGAAGCAAAATATAATCAAACGATTGGTGATAAAGCTTTATATTACAGGAATGGTGAAAACCAACCTTACTTTGGGCCTCAAAAAAAGAAAAGTGAGGAGTATCTTTATAAATAGATTGTGGTTAATTTTCACCATTTTTCTAATTAAGCCTCTGTAGTACACCTACTAGTATTGTAATTCTACTCTTTAAGTATGTATACTCTTTATGATAAAAGTTAAAAAAATAAAAAGTCATAACTAAAAAGCTTTGTTTGAATTAATAACAAACCCGGTGAACAAGCGTCACTTCTATTGAATAATTTGTAAATACGTTATTCTGTGCTAGCGACGTTTTTGATTAAATATTAATTGCCAGTGCCGTAATTACTAATTATGATTCACATTTTAGTCAATTGACAAGGAAATAGGAAAAGCGGATTTTGTAATAAATCTCACAAATTTTACGCTCCCTTACATTATTATATATTTTTTAAAATATTAGGGATATTTTTAAAAGATATAAAGGGCAGATTTCGTACAGTCCCGAAAGTCTGCAGTAGATACTATACCTATAAGTATTATACTATTAGTCAAACACAAAAAGTCATCAAAATTAAACCATTAAGTAATTAAGAACTTCAGTGACATCCATTATATCCATACAGAAAATTATTCGTTATAAAGAAAGGGTGTATAGTTCATTCACGTCATGTCAAAAATGGGATGCAAATAAAGGTCTCCTCTTTTCAAACTATCCCTCAAATGCCAAAATTTCTCCCTCCTGCCACCCAGTATCGAACACTAATCGAAGCGCCGGACAGTTTTTTAATCGACGCGTCACTCTTATAATTGCTGCGACAAATGATATCTCATGGATAACGTTTTCGCTAATGCAAAATAAAATGAGAATCCCATTCATAAGAAAATTCAATTTGCGAAGAGGTGCCATTACATTTTTCATTATCACCTTGTCGGGAGGTGGCGTGCCATTAATTTCAGACTTTACGTGTAATCAAAACACGGGACGTGGCAATTTCAGTGACAATAAATTCCCATGGCCCACTGGAATTCGCCGCCATAGTTTGTAAGGACCTTTGTGCGACTTATTGAAGCAATTTGAATTTAAAATAACAAATTGCTGCGCTGAAAAACGTAATGAGTTCTCTTTGTGCATGGACGATTGTAGTGATTATGATACAAAGTAAGCTTAATTGGATCTCTATCTAACTGGTGGTATTATAACAACCTCGATAGAAATTTAATGCTAATGGATTTTTTGAGACTGGAAATGACATCAGAATAACCAAATTCAAACTTTAAATTTAGTTATAAAATACAGATGAAAATACAGTCTCATTTAATTTCATCTTCTAACGTTACGTACATATAGTATGTCACACTTGTTTCGTTCCAATGTGTAATAAGCGCGAAGGCATCAGAAATTATTATAAATTTTTGGTCTTCCGCAGCAACTTTGTCCGTGATCCTTAACTGGCTGGTCCTGGGTTGTCGCCTGGCTCCAGATCAAAATGAGTTTCACGAAGTGACACTCATGAAGCTCTTATACCTTTACGATCCTGAGGCTTGCGGGACATTGTACTTCTACAACCACACGGTCCCTAAGCTGGGCGACATCAGAGTCTCCAGTATTGTGTGGCCTGTGAGGAATGAAGTTGCTTCAGAATTCAGAAAGTACGTTTTTAAAAACTGGCGCTGAAGTGTCAATTTCGCTTGTTACAATAGAATTTTGTTCGTTTGCGAAATATTTTAAATCATCGTTTTTGTAAAAAAAAACCAGCTTTTTCCCGCGACTTCATCTGCACAAGATAGCAGGGTAAAACGGTAAATTTTATCGTGAATCGGCCAACATCTATTTTTCATACCCTTAAATGTTAAGGGTGGTCCACTCCAAAGCTTTTATTTAAATTTTTGGATATATTTTTTATTTTATGATCCAGTATTAAAAAATACATGCAATCCCAAAATTTCAGTTTCCTACCATCATTCCCTAATTTAAATAAATTTCTATTTGTTAAAGGAAGATGCGTTTATACCTATGTCTTCATATAGCGTGGATGATGCTGGCCGTGGTAAATGCAAGCCACGGTCGGCGTGCATGTGGCTTCTACGCCACGCTACTTCCCTTCACTGTCACTGGCATAGTGATTCTTACCGTGGACTTAATATACACTGGGATGTTTTTAAGTGATGCTGCATATACTAGCACTGAACGTAAGTATTTCAACGTGGCCAAAGATAAAACGTTCATTGAAAAATCGTCTTCACAAAAAATACCTTATATTTATTGTCTTCTATATCTATCTATCTTATCTTATCTTATTATTATCTCTTTTATCTTATATATTATATAAAGGAAAGTCAAAACGGCTGAACCGATTTGGCTGACAATTGGGGATATAGCTCAGAACCAGGAGAAGGACATAGGATACTTTGTATCCCGTTCCAGTAAAAAAAAAACAGCTCTAATTTTAAAAATAGTTTAACAAAACGCAACAATGACAGCTGTCAAATTGATTGATTGCAGTGCTTCTTTGCCGGGCGGGACGAAGTCTGCCGGGACCGCTAGTTTATTATATATTTTATTACACAAAACTTGACATAAGTCAAGCATACAAAATTACAAACAGCGAACTTAATGCCTTGAGGCAGAAAATAAAGCCATATTGAATGAAAACAGAATTTCCATCTGCTACATACGTATCAGTAAACTTACTTAACATTTACAATAAGAAACATGCCATTAATTATTTTACTCAGATAAGGGCATATAAATCAAACTAGCAACATCAATTGGCAATCTATATCATAGACGTGTATCAACTCAAGTAGTATCGCATACTACTCGAGAGAATAACTCCAGTCTGTGATCAATTTGAACTGACGTTAGAGGCTGTAACCGATACCTTTGATAACCCTACTACTTACTACTTAAGAGAACAAGAATTATAGATATTATACCTACTGGTGACGAATATTAGAGGTGACGTTTTGCGAAACTATTATAATGTAATAGGAAAGACAATACTGCTTATATAAATTTCTGATGCCTTCGCGGTTATTACACATTGGAATGATAGAATTATAGACGGATTTAACTCGCGTATTTTTATTTTATTTGCTGACGTTTCGGATTATTTAGTTTCCATAATCGTAGCACGACTGAGCTGACAATTTTGAAACGTCGTTAATAGTGTTCATTCTAATACTGCTTATATTTAGATAACTAAAATTCTGCTTTTTCTTTACGTAATCAACATTATATTAATTACATTATTATTTATATAACACTAGCTTCTGCCCGCGACTTCGTGCGCGTGAAACTCCTCCTTTTTTGCAGTCGGTTGAAAAGTAGTTTTTTTTTCTCAGGCCGATTTAAATTTCATTTAAATCGGTCTAGTAGTTTTAGGGTAAATGCGTAACAGACCGACAGACAGAGTTACCTTCGCATTAATAATATTAGTTAGGATTACTAATTATTTTGTCGTATTCATTACGAATAATAACATGTATTTGGTGTATGTTTACCAAGACTGAAAAAAATACATTATTTAAATGTCATCTAAGAAATAGACCATTCGAGCCGTAAAACTTCTGACTTTTCCAGTTGACATCTTCGACTTCATAAATGGCTCCGGGTCCTTATTCCGCCGCATCAACCAGACACAGTCATTTATGCGCGTCAATCAAATGCCTGATTACGTTGAGGAATATGAAGACACCTCCTGGATTTCCCTCCTCTTTGCTTATGCCTGCTGCCGGGGCATTGTGGTTTGGATCCTGAATTTCTGGATCGTGAAGGACAATTATTTTGAAGGATTAGAATGTTATCGTAAGTAGCTTCTAGATAATTTGATTATTTCTGTGAAAGAAACAATTATAACCGACTAGCTGACCCTACGAACTTCGTACCGCCATATTTTTTTATAAACTTTTCCAAAAGAAACAAAAAACTTTTTCAACTTCTTCTTCAAATATTGTCCTGACAACAAGAAACACATAAAAAAGAATCATCAAATTTGGTGCAATCGTTTGGGAATTACGCGTACATCATTAATCGATTCATTTATATAGGATGATATAGATAGGTACATAAAACAAAAAAAAACACATACATTTTTGTTATTACTCTACTGTTTATTATTAGAGTAATAAATATTAATATTCAGTCGAGCTAGTCCGACCTGGTGGAGTTTTATTTTAGAATCATTTTATTTCCCAGTGGAAAACCCTTTTCAACATAATATTAACGCGTGAAAACAGATATGATTCTGTCCATTTTTAATTACATTCCTCCGAAATCTAATATATAGCATTGATGTCGCTGTGTGTGGTGCAAAACTCCTCTAAAAAGGCTGGACCGATTTGTATTAAATATTATTTGCATATCACTAGGATATATCTTAGAGTCTATATTCTAACATCTCATCATATCTCACTAGGTCAGCTAGTATTTCTATATAGGTAAGTATAATTTGGTATGTCGTATCTTCCTTCTGTGATCTGAAATAATAGAAAGATATGAACCACTGACATTGTGATTTGAACACAATAGGTCACATCCATACACCGTGTCATTTTAAATCCAAAATCATTGAAAATTGTACCATTACCTACTGTCCAAAAATACAGCTTGGTACCATCGAACAACATCAAAACCTATTTCTCTTTTTTTTTTCAGGTAATATCCAAAAGGTATCAAAACGATATACCACATAAATAAGACTTCACTTTAAAACAGGTCTGTATTTTGATTCCACTAAGAATATACACATGAAGCAAAAGAAACTTTATTGTGTATTAATAAATAATATTATAACCACTTTAAAAGATATCCCAAAGTAGTCCTACAAAGAAAATTATAAGTCTGGAAATACTAATAACATAATACGTTCTAGCGCTGTCTTAAGTATGTTATAAGACTTATAAACATGTACAAGTTGATTATAAGTTAGATATAGGAATAATTTATCCTATAACTGCGCTTGTTTAAAGCACGTTACAAGTACCTTACAAGGAAAAATAAAGTCTTGAGAACGCTGTAAGTACTGAGTTTGCTTGTTGGAATTTACCTAAATCTATACTTATACTTACCGACAGGTTTGTTTTCACTTTGTGTAACGTGTAAATGCAAAGTTATTCTACGATTATCTAAAACAACATTACCAATAAATATCATCTTACAATATTATGATATTTTTTGTCTGTTGCCGTCTTTGTATAGCAATGGTATGCCAAATTATATTATACTAGCTGTCCGCCAAGGCTTAGCAGGATCCCTTTTTTATAGCCTATGTCAGTCGGGGATAATGTAGCTTTCCAACAGTGAAAGAATTTTTCAAATCAGTCCAGGCCTTTAGGAGCCTATTCAATCCAAACAAACAAACAAACAAAAATACCAACCTTTCCTCTTTGTAATATTAGTATTGATACCCACAGACATTTATTTTATGAAGTAAATAATAAATTCTTATTTTTTACTCCTTGAAAAAATAAGTAACAGATGGGTATTAAAGGTTGTGCCAAAGGTTTTTCCTCGAGGACTCTTCAGTATTGGAAATTTTCTCGAGACGCTTTCGCAAAATTAGAACAAATTTAAAGGATGTCAGAATTTCTTCTATAGTACCAGTCTCTTTGTTGCACAATAATTTACTTGCTGGCAAAAAATGTTCAAGCACTGTATGAGATTGTTTGATGAAAGTAATATGTGTCAATGTTATCTAGGTAAATATTATCTGAATATGGACATAATATGAATCCTAAATCCATTATTAAGGTGAAAAATAAATATTTTTGCCCGTAACCATTCTCTATGTATTTAAATATCTGAGTAGTGGTCAGAGAACTACGAAACTGGAGGTTGCGGGTTTGAATCCCGCTAAGGGCAGATGTTAGAGTAGGTAATGCACTCGAGCATTTTGTACCCGAAATATAAAAGTCTTATAATTACGTACATGTTTATCCGTTGTCAAGAATTCATACGCTTTGGATTAGAACAATGATAGATTGATTGATGATATCAGGTTCTATTAGGTATTTGAGTGTATTTTTTATAATGTAAGAATGATCTGTACACATGTCTGCGGGTGAGATATTATAAAAAGGTCTGAAATAACTTGTAAAATATTGCTCTATACATAGAGGAATACAGCGGAGTAATTAAACCTCGGCTCCATATAAATGAGGTCATTAAATACGGGATTCCCAACGACCCGCTCGATTTCATATGCAAAGACGGCTCGAGATTATCAACTGTATAGATGATTGTAAAGCTTACTCATGTATGTGTTTAAATAATGAACTGTAAGTACTTACATGTTAATGCTATAAGAACGAAATGAGTTGTCATCGAAAGGTATAATGGTAATAATTGCTGATGCGTAGGCGGTTATTACACATTGGAATGAAACAACTACTTACTTACATGTAACGTATTTAACTCGCGTATTTTATTTTATTCGCTGACGTTTCGAAAACTACAGTTCCCATATTTGGGGAATGAACTGAACTGACTATAGTCACTTTAGCGTTAGACTATCGTCAGCTCAGTCGTACTTTTCCTTCGCGAGAATATTTTTCACTTTAGAAAATTGAGATGAGAATATAGACATTTCAGATAAAATAGTTTGGCACATTAAGTGGTCGAAAGTTGACGTAGAACCTTATTAAATTTATTGCATCGGATGCTTTATGTATTCACGAAAACTTTCAAAGTTATGCAGCGCCTGCACGCGCCAGCAATTTCATTTAAAGTCAATATTCATTTTATCAAACTGTAACGAGAGCTAAATTCATCGTTCAGCTATTTATAGCAAACTGAACCAGGAATCTTTTAATACTCGTATCTCAAAATCCCTTTGGACATACTTTTTAGTAAACATATTTCTACAAACAAATAATGTCATAAGTATTTCTGCTAATCATTTATTTGCCAACTTATCAATATTAAGGTTACTAGAAGATCCTATGACGTTTTACGGTCTGAACACAAACAGAGGAGCAGGGTTTTGTAACTGAAGCCTAGCAGTATACTTCATATTTTGCACATCGTTTTCAGTCACAAACTTCACCGGCTGCAGCTGTCCATTGGGAAGAAGAACGTAGTAACTTCCAACGCTCTTCTGTACTTCCACTTGACCTTCTAACTTCTCAGCCTGGGGGTTTTCTGTAGTTTCTGTAGTTGTCGCGTCTGTGCTTGGTGCTCCGTAAGTGTTATCAGGTGCTCCGTAAGTATTATCGGGTACACCATAACTGGTCGCTGGTGGCACTTCCTTTGGTAGCGTGAAGGGTTCCCCAGCTGGTTTCCATCCTGATGGAGGATAGGGACCGCTTTCAGGCGGTCCGTAAGTATCAGTAGGAGCGACTTCTTGTTTTGGAAGAGTGAAAGGTTCTCCAGCAGGCTTCCAACCAGACGGTGGGTACGGACCTCCAGCATCAGTTGTAGTCTCAACTGGCGCCTCAGTCGTCGATGGAGCTAACTCCTGTCGCTGGAACCTGAACCTCGCTGGCCTGAAGCGAGGTGGTTCAGCCAACACCGCCACTACTACGCAAGAGATAACCAGGAACTTCATGTTTGATCGCTGAAGACTGAATGATGCTGATGACGATAACACCAACTGTTTTATACCAATTCAAATGTTTATGGTTCATTGTGTATCATAAATGGTATCATAGAGTGAGGCCGTTTTGTTCGGGATGGTTAAGGATAAGGCTGGTCACGTCGCAGAGCTGACATTGACCCCTTAATGTGATGTGATGCGTCAGTCGGTGTCCAATGTCGTCAATTAGAACGTGCTATAGTTAATTAAATGCGGCATAGATGAGCTATAAACCCGATTAACAATAGTTTTAAGGTTTCGTGGTTAATCATTTGGAAGTATGTATGGATTCTGGTAATACGAACTTCTACAATAAATAATTATTGGAATGAAGAACGTATTAGATTGCATGCTGTGTTTGAATATGATTGGTGCAATGCTCTATTGTATCGTATCTACTAAGTTTAACCTTTCTTAAGCCTGTGTTTATAGTATTGATTTAATGACAAAACTCAATAAATAATTAATTTAAGAAGACTAGTTTTATTTGCTACATATTGCTTACAACCAAATAAATGTATGTGTACCTCATCGAAGCGAACGTTTATTTATACACCAGTAGAAAGTTACTTAAAAGGTAGTTACAAAACGAATGGTATCTGGATCGAAGGTAAATATTTTGTGGTCCTTGATTAATGTTTAATCTTGGAATAATCTCGACCTGATGGACTTCCAAGTGAAATGCCAACAGATTGCAATGTGCATCTTGATTTGAGGAGAGCAGAGCATTCGACTCAATTATAAACGGGCTTAATATTTGGAATGGTCAATGGTTTATTGCTATAGGTACCTACATTTATTTGCAGTGACAATACGTGACGGGTCTACCCAGTAGTGGGTGTATCGATGATTCCTGCACCAACTGCATTTCGGTAAGAATCATTCTAAAAATACGTCGATACAAAATTATTGAAGAAATAGTTCTAAATTAGTCAACAAAAATAATACTATTTATTTACGTATTAGGAGTGAACGAGTACTAATTGATAATAGCTATCGAACGAAACGAATTCAAAAGTGTAAAAAATTGACATACGCGACCGAAAACTATTTATATACTATTTAGGATTAGTAGTATTGGGTTGCTATATCGATTGGCACTTGTCGAGACAAGTGCCTTGGGCCTAGTTCCCTGCAAAATGGAGAAACCTTATACACTAAATGGTTGATAGCATAACAGCGGCCATTCCTGCCCGATTAACTCGAATATCACCGCAGTCGACTGTCAGATTTTGACAGTTAATTGACATATTTTAGAGCAAGATTGTATTGCTTAGATATTCTGCACTAACGTCAAGATTTCATATGGTTTCAGCTCAGTTAGTTTATACTTTGGAGCATAGTCGAACCAAGTTTACGAAACAAGGCGTACTGATGTCTCGGTGATATTGAGTAGGTACTAACTATGGTATTCAGTAAAAGTAATTTTGTATGTCTGTTACTTTTTAATACCTCTTAATACTTAATCCGTCGAACTTACTTAGATGAAATAGGGATTATGAATGGATAAAGAAAACGAAATCCTATTTAGTTCGACGGTTAAATTATCGAAAATTATTATTAATTTATACCATAGCATGACGTCACGAACCCCACTCCTAAACTTTGTATTGTTGGATTGAGAAAAAAAGTACGTGAATAATATTAGTAAGAAGACAAGAGTAGAATAAAAACGCAACGCCAGTACCTATTGGTATTAATATCATTATCATTTAAAGTAATGGTATTTAAATGGCTTAACACTATAATATCTATAGAGATTGAGATGAGATGACAAGTAATATTAAATCATTCCCAAAATACTTTTCGCAGACGAAGTCACAGTCAGAAACTAGTCCATTACAATGTAATACACAATTCCCTAAACAACAGGTCCTCAACAAACAGCTTGAGGCATTAACAGACCATTGCTTACCATTCACGACATGCGTGTCGTGTTTAGAATATATATGCACATAATTTCATAGTTCAACTTAATAGTTAGCTAACAGTTTGATAACAGTAGATTGTAATGTCTACGACCAATTATTTAATAATTATTAGGATGTACTAGTACAATTTATGATGCCTTCGCGGTTATTACACGTTGGAATAAAATAACTACTAAGTTTTCGAAGCGTTAATAAATAATATAAAATACGCGAGTTAAATTCGTTAAGTATAGTTGATGCATTCTAATAAGTATATTTGTATTTTCCAATAATATTTAAATACCTACCTCTATAATAAGTTCTTACTATTTGCTATGAAAATGATAACTTAAAAAAAATCAATAATACGTGTTATGTATAGGTACCAGTATATAGGTACTTACATATATTTTAAAGTATACATATAAGTGATTAAGTAGGTACTGTAATTTATTTTCAATTACAGTTTTAGTCGTTTTATGATTTATTAGAAATACATTTATTATCTTAAAAACATATCTCTAATTATAGAAATCATTATTAGGTAAATATCTACGTTTTATTTATATACCTACTTAGGTAACATTGATGAATATTTTGACACCCATGCATAAGTACTTTTACCTACTGTTAAAATTTCCTTCTGTGACCGCATAGTTTAAATTTACTTCCGCATTCAAAAATGCTATTTGTAGTCAAAGTTTTCCTTGTTCCAGAACTTTTCCGTTCATTATTAATTATCTTTTGTTTTAACTTTAACACGTTCACGGAAGTAACGTAATGCTTGCTACGACAAAATTACATTTCGGACTTTGTCTACTTTTTTATATATTTAAACTACTATCTTAGGCGACAAAAATTTTAAAATGTACAAACACAGAGGCTTTAATATAAACTAGCGGTCCCGGCAAACTTTGTCCTGCCCGGCAATCGATTTGCAAGCTGTCATTGTTGCGTTTTGTAAAACTATTTTTAAAATTTGAGCTGATTTTTTTTCTACTGGAGCGGGATACAAAGTAGGTATCCTATGTCCTTTTCCTGGCTCTGAGCTACCTCCCAGCCAATTTTCAGCCAAATCAGTTCAGCCGTTCGTTTTTCGAGTTATAAACGGAGTAACTAACACGACTTTCTTTTATATAATAAGATAGAAGATAAAGATTGGATGTGACACAAACACTATCATTGCGTTTAAGTTACAATTCAATTTGAAATTGGATAATAGTCGGTCATCTAGCGGTGCGCGTAACTAAAAAAATATTACTATATAATAAATTAAGATAATCGCAATATAGTATAGGTTATCAAACGTTTTTATTCATTGCGAGTAATTAAAATGAATTGACCAATATTTGTATGTAAAAATAGGCTTTCTTAAGTGAAACCATCATACAACTCTATGACTATACCGGCATTACCACAATAAAGATTAAATGTTATTTCCAGGAAAACAATTTTCCTTATAACTTCAAAATTCTTGATTTATTTCTATGTGATTAAAAAACAAATGAACAAAATTAGTCCACGGCCAATTAGAAATTTAAATGTTCGACCCGAAAACGATTATTAAAAATAAGGGAATTTCAGGAAGTCTTTTGACCGGAAGAAACGGGAAGTTCCTCGACAAATTAAATATCGAAGGGAGTTCAATTTAAAACAAGCGAAACTTTTTTGGAATACTTACAGAGTTTGAGTAGGCCCGATGGAAATCTGAAAGAGAAAAATAAATGGATTATAAAGATATTCTTTACGTGATTTTAGTCCTGTGAAAGTTGACATAGGTAGGTACTTAATTTCGATTATTTGGTGTGAATGTAGACAGATAATAAAGTACAACTTTAACTGCTCCCTAGAATAAAGCCTTAGTCCACAAGTAAAAATTAAAAAACCTTGATACGTGAGTAACTGTTTATTATAGCCGCATGTAAGTGTACGTATTTAATTTTTCCATCGTAATAATTTCTAATGCCTTCGCGGTTATTATACATTGGAATGAAACAACTTTAGACGGATTTAATTCTTGTCGCGTTTTCCATCTTAATTTTGTTTTTCCTTAATTTTTACGTGCGAGTATAATTAAAGAAATTTTTAACAGGTTCACGACACACTATTCATTTATTAAAATTCTTTACTTAAATTTCAAAAGGATCACATGGACTAAACGAGCAGAAACTTAAAACGAACTGTGGGTCACGAGCAAAAAAAGTTCATTATTAATTTCCTTTGAAACAAAACAGGCTTTTCCAATTAGACGCTATTGTTAAAGATAGGGAAAACGTCTTTTATATTGGTTTATAAAATTACTTTGATCGGCGCCATGTTGTCTCCAATTCAAATTAATTGATGCTCCAAAAAGTTTTGAAGACGAATTTGTCACAAGTCACACTCTGGTGAGTTTCGAAATAACAAGTCTTAATAAAATACCGTGCCGGTGTTATTGTTTATTATTTAAACAGTAACGTACGTATTACTTTTGGTGAAATACTCGATTTTAATAAATTTTACTAAGCACGTAACAACTACGGACCACAAAACGCCAAATTTAAAATACGTTTACCTAAATTAACGGAAACAAACGTTTAAAATGCTGGGAATCTATCGCTAACTGTATGCATATGAAATTATATTTTAGATACTTTATATACCTACTCGTAATGATACATCCCTTTTATTATTCTGATGTAACTACCAAACCATCATTTTTATAGACAAAAATCATGTATAGATGTATTGAACCTACAATAAGATAACGTAACTAATTATATCTGCCTAATAACTCTGTCACTATCAAACTTCTGTAATAAGAGAAAGAACAACATTGACAAGCACTTTGTCGTCATGCAAAAAATTATCCATCAAGCTAACGTCACTTGAAAAATTTCAAATAAGACAACTTCAAAACTCACTTTACATGACGCTTCTCGGTTATCATGTATTGATATATACGTAAAGCTACTATAACACGTTAGACTATTGTCAGCTCAGTCGTGCTACGATTATGGAAACTGTAAAGAATCCGAAACGTCAGCTAATAAAATAAAATAAAAATACTCGAGTTAAATCCGTTAACAGTTGTTTCATTCCAATACTATAACGAATTTATTCGCTTGTATTGTTTTATGCTAACCCGTCGGAAACTTTACCAGATCATTTTTCCAAGCAACCTTTCTCGTATTATATAGATACAATTTGTGTAGTCTGTGTTTGTATATGTATGTATTACTAAACAGATCGTTCCACTCAGGTACACTAAAACTACGGTTAAGCAAACATTCGGGTCCTTTTAGTTTTATAGCCATACCGGGGGCCGTAAATGGCCGAATTCCTGAACCACGACCGTGGAAGCAGTTAACTACATCAATTATTAGCAATAGTACCGTTTATTTTTATTTAGGTACTTTTACCCCCTAAACTGTGTCGTTGATTTTTATAGTAGGTACTATTCGCTTTGATTATGCCTTGATGTGTAAAGTCAAGGATTCCTAGATCAAAATTTCAAGACTTATGTAATCGATTCATTGACTTGTTGTCATGCGTCTGTTATCTGTGCATATGTTGTGTTTTAAAGTGAGTCATCACTTGTAAATTACCTCAATTTATTTTAAAATCACAGGTATATAACACTATCATACATTTTTTGTACCTATTTGGTAAATAGAAATAAATCGGTCATTAAGACATTGAGACACAATGCGATAGGTATGTGTTCAAATAAACAAAATTATCTACATAAAGTTTGATAAAACCGCATGAGTATAACATCACGTATTTAAGAGTTATATGCATAAAAGTTACATAAATTCTAATAAAGGGCATCTAATTTGGTCAGACGTTCGTATTTTCACAACGAGATTGGTTTCCCAATCTCGCCAACGCACAACATAGGGTTAATTTGAAAGGTCCCTGGATAAAAGGCACAATGGATAGAAGGTTGGAATATTTAGAAAAATAGGGGATTATTGTGAATATTAAAAGCCTTAGCGGTTGGGGCTGGTATTTATTTCTTTTGGAAAATCTCGTCATGTTTTTTGCTGTAAGGAATTTTACGATTTTTGGATAGTTAAATATTATATTTTAAAGAAAGCATTAAGTTAATAATATCTATTACGAAATACCTTTTAATACTTTGATAGAGAACATCAAGAGTTTAGGTAGGTATAACATATAAAATAAAATGCCTATCATGTATACGAATTGTATCCACTTTCAATTCCACTATTAAAAAGATTTAAAAGATTGCTTCGACATCTTACATTAAATAATGTTTTTAGGTACCTATTTATTTTCAGAGGATAACATACACTTTAACAGATTACTTTTATTTCAAAATATACATTTTACTTTCGTACAATATTTCTTCACTGCCCCATATAGCATTTTCATAACTCATATCCATTATCTCTTGGCAGGCTGCCTAAATCCCAACACGCCTGAAATCTAGATAACTGGACTTCACAAAAACTAATTGAATACTCTCATGAAAAAGTAGAAGCAATTTTCTATAGAGGTTCGATTATATTATAATGTTGTATGTGTGCTTTTGTGTGAATCGTTTTTTGAGTTAGTTAAAAACAAGATTGCAATCATTGGAATGAAACAACTTTAAACGGATTTAACTCGCGTATTTTATTTTATTAGCTAAACCTACTATATAACGAATTTGATAAATATGGTCAGACGCATCATATTCAGACAATTTTACTGGTCGCATTTGTGAAACGATGGTCATTTTCTATGATTAACACTTCACTACTACACAACATACATTAAATATTGACTAGACAATGAAAAGGCTCTGTCATTTCAGCGACTATTTTCTTAGAAAACTTAATGGTGACCACTAAATGTAAGAATGACACCACACTATTTTTGTTAGGACTCAGATTTGTAGAAAATGTTACAACACTAACTGTCAAATTGGATTGACTTACAAGTAGGTATGTAACTCCATGGTATTCAGATTGCCCTCATCGAATTTTAATATTGCTACATTATCTATTGACGTCTCCGATTATAATAACAATAGCGGCCCGATCCGGCTTCGCCCGGTCCCCTTTTTTTATAGCCTATGTCACTTTGGAATAGTGTAGCTTCACAACAGTGAAAGAATTTTTCAAATCGGTCCAGGCGTTTAGGAGCCTATTCGATCCAAACAAACAAAAAACTTTTCCTCTTTATTATATTAATATATAGATATAGATGACATGTAACGAAAGTATGTACAAAAACTTTATCTAAGTATTCACATATCTGTGAAACAGATAAAGTAGTCCATCCTGTATTTTGCTGTTTAATCGGCGTATAAGCTTTCCATGGCCAGGCAGGTCTTGGCAAAGATAGCGGCGATGCGATCTTGAACTATTGCCCAGATTTTGAATAGGGTTAACCGACACAGAAAGAGTGGCCTTGACACACATAATGCCCATAATAACAATAGCAAAAATAAAAAAATCGCATCTTGTAAAACTTATTTAATCACCTTTCAAGACTGAACTGATAATAATCTAACTTTAGCGTTAGACTATCGCCAGCTCCGTTGTGCTACGAATATAGGTACTGTGAATTTCTCGATCGTCAGCAAATAAAATTAAATACGCGAATTGTTTCATTCAAAAGTGAACAGATTGCTGACCATTCCTTGGTCATTTAAAAAAATACTGCCATCACATACCATTCCGTTTTATGAAAATGAAAACCATAAAAGCAGAGAAGTGCTAAAATCCAGAGCAATTTCATCACAACCCTCATTTGGGCCCTAAAAGTTGTCCATCCTCAACTGGACCGTTTTAACATACTAATATTGAACATTAAAATAAATTAAATCGTACGCGAGGTCACGTAAAAAGGTTTTCAGTGGAGTAGAATTTGGACTCCCAGTGTAAAAAGGACTCCAATTGTATTAAAATGATTGTGATCAAAGCTCGTTGTATACTGGACAGGATACGCAGTGAGGCAACGATGTATGAACAGCAACGTTGCGTGTAAATACGTTTTATTTTGTGTTTTCTATTGTATATTTTTTCGTATCTTTGATAATAATGGATTCTTGTTATGTTAGACCATGTTATTCATCTTTTATTTAAACTCGGTCGTTTCTATATTTTAATGACGGTGTTCACCTTTTCCCTGCCTAATACTGGAAGGACATATTATTTTTATGGCATAATTATAGTTTAGAATATCATAGTATTATTTAAGGTACCATCGTCTAACTATTATAGTTTTCTGGATTCAAAGTCCATAGTCAATACCTCTGTTTTATTCTTCGTCTTAATCACTCAATTCTGTGTAGGTACACCACTTGAGTAATACATAACAATTTCTATGTACATCACAATTGTACAAACATTAATTAACATTTTTAAGAGCAAGCGTCCATCAGGGAACCCCGCTGGGAACAATAGGTACGTGATATAATCCACATAATTCGTATAATTTGAGACATTAGGCCCAGACCTTTGTCGACCTAAAAAGGTTTTTTAATTCGATATCATTTGTTAAACTTTTCTTAGCTTAGTCTTCGTTCATTTGTCTTAGTCTGGAATATGTTTAAGGTTACAACCTTTTTAAATTGTTTGAAATTCCCACATAAAACTATTTTACTAGTTTTTCTGATTGCATAGTCGATGGTCAGATTGATTTCGACTACCAAGATTCGAGTCTCTAAAATCAATTGCCTTGGAAAATAAGGAAAGTTACTTTTTATCCCAATTCCGGAAGAGGTACTTAAAAATACAAATCTTAGTAGGTACCTATTACGTCAGACTTATTCGATCATAAAAGATACATACATTTTCATAATATTTTTGCTGAGAGTACTCAGAATTCGATATATCTACAACCAGATGTCATTTTTAACGTGAAATTCTGTTATTTCTCATACGCAAATTCCGAAAATATCACATAACATAGGAGCAAATAACCACTTTCTATTTCGTTCCTCCGGATTTGTTTTGACATAAGACTTGGGAAAAATACGGAGTCACAGAGGGCCGTGAAACCTGATACCGGGCCCTCTCGCAAAAATGAATGGGCGATGAATTCTTTATAAAATGTTCTTTTAAATATTTCACAGGTGCGTCATTTGCGAGCCCGCCCGACGTGAATGGAATATTAAAACTGCATGGTGTTTGATGGGCTGACGTGTGTGCATTTACTGGTTTGAAATTTAATTACTGTTGCGGTCTAAACCCAGCTTTTGATGAAAAGGATTTCTCGGCGATGCGATTTTTGTGTCTCTAAATTGATAAGTAATGAGAAATAACAAATGACTGACCACAGAATCTATACTAATATTATAAAGCTGAAGAGTTTGTTTGTTTGTTTGTTTGAACGCGCTAATCTCAGGGACTACTGGTTTGAATTCAAAAATTCTTTTTTTGTTGGATAGACCATTGATCGAGGAAGGCTTTAAGCTATATAACATCACGCTGCGACCAATAGGAGCGAAGAAACAGTGGAAAATGTGTAAAAAACGGGGAAAATATGAAGCCTTATGAAGAAGTGACAGAAGACTTTGACAGATCTTTGACGAAACAATCGGACGGGCAGGACGACGTCTGCCGGGGTCGCTAGTGTTGAATATAGACAATCGACATTGGAAAATAAAGGTTATAAATGAAAATTATAACAATAAAAATAGGTAACTACACTCATTGATAGAGTTTATTATCTCATTATAATAATGCAAGTTTGTAAAAGTTTTTAAGATATTCATCTCTACGACTTCATGTATAAACAAAACGCCTACAACATTAAGATGGGCAATTTGTCAGCATTTAAAAATTTGCTATATACATTAGTGTAGCTAATTTCAGAGTATTATCATAATTCATCAGCTAGTAGGTAAGTATTGTTTAAAAGCGACAATCCTTTTGCACACATTATAAATAGTGACAGATAAAGCAAGCCTAGCTGGATATAATAAGTTAGGTATTTTTTAAATCCTTTATTCCCCAAAATTTGCTAGACCTGATATTAATTAATTGATTATATTGTTTCTATTAACTATGCAACAATCATAATCTTATTATTATCTAATCAAAAATACTTGACGATAGTAAGTAAATAGGTTATAATGATTGTATTTATCGCATCTAGACAGTGATTAGGGTTCTAAATCAAATACTTAGGTATATAAAAAAAATAGAAGCATAATAATATTGAAATAATGATGTTATTATTTACCTATTAGATAATAAACCTATGTCATTAAAGTTATGACCTTCTTAGTTATTGTTATGTGTAACATTAGACTATAATCAGCTCAGTCGTGCTACGAATAAGGAAACTGTAGTTTATAAAATACGCGAGTTAAATCCGTTATAATTATTTAATTATTATTACTTACTTAAAGTTACCTAACTTTCGATGTACCTACCTATAACACTATTTCAAAATTTATTGCATAATGATTTAGAACGAAATCAAAACAAAATAAACCATAGTGGTGAGACAACCATACTAACCCGGTTTTTAGGGTTCAGTTAGTACCTAATAAAGCTAATTCAGCATGGCTAGTAGTAGATCACTTTTTAATAACTTGTGTGGGTAAAATATATTATTAAAAATATTTTAAAGCTAAGAAATATTTAAAACTGTTAATAAATTCCTTACCACCCTCGGAGGGTTTAGTCATCGTAAAAAAGTTAATTAATAAAAAACATAAATTTATACTTATTTCATATTCAAAAACAAGGGTAGAAATTTAAATTTTAAAATTTCCGAAATAAGGTAATGCAAAATCACAGTGTTCTATCGTCAGCTCACGAATATGGGTACTTACTAGGTTTTCAAAACGTTTTTCTATCTTAAAATACAAGTAGACTAAAATAAAAAAAAAAACAACATAATTTGTGATGTCTTCGCTGTTATTACACATTAGAATGAAACAACTACAAATAACGATAGGTATCACTCACGTCCTAGACTATCGTCAACTCAGTCATGTAACGAATATGGAAACTATAAAATTATCGAAACAATAGCAAATAAAAAAAACACGCGAGTTATATCCGTTATACTTGTATCATTCCAATGTAAAAAGGCAAAGTTATAGGCGTTATGTACTAAAGATCGAAAACTGGTACAGAACCACGCAGATTTAAACACGTTTTATATTGCATAATAGTAATTTAAACTCAAACAACACAGTTGAGAACAAGATTTGCAAGTAAGTCGTTGCGTTTGTATGTATGAAGCGTAGATATATCTATTTTATTTGTCCATCTGTCCTGTCGCGTGTCGACACACCCTGTTAAATACGTTAGTGTAGAATGAGGTCCAGTTGTCATGTTCCACTAATCACTTGCCAGTAGCTTGTCTCTCATTGGTGGAACAAGACAACTAGACCTCATTCTACAACGCGGTTCTCGCGGACTTTTGCCTCGCTACGGCCTTAAGTCTAATGCTAAAATGCATAGTTAGATTAAAAGTAAAGTTTGAAAACTAAGAAGTTCTGCGTATCTATAATCTATAGTTTTGACAAATAAATAGGTTATGAAATAGTGTTAACTTCTCATTATGTTGTCATATTTATTGCAAGTGTTATTATTTACAGCGCTATATTTTAAAAGGTGGGTTTATTATTCTAAGACGTTGTTTACAATGCCTAAGAATATTTGGATTAAGTAATTAAAATTGACGCTTATCCAGTAGATTATTAATTTAATTAATTAAATGTTTAGAGTTTACACAGTTAAGTTGTATACAGTCATCTGACGTCGGCGTTTTAATACATAACGGGAAGCAACAGCCCGAACTGTATACAAAGATTTTTAAGCAGTTCGGGATAACCCTTGGTATTAATATTTGAGTCACGTGATTTCGGCCATTATGCAAAGATGCTCAACAGAATAACATATAGGCCATATTTTATAACAACATTGTGTAAAGTAGGTACTCATCATGCGCAGACAAAGTCGCGGGCAGGAGGTAGTATCTTCATAAACTATAGCCTATCTTTGTGTTATTCTGATATGTAAGCTATACGTATTATTCCAAAGTTTTATCAAAATCCATTCAGTAGTTTTTGCATGAGTTTAATAGACGTAGGTACATTCTTACATATGTTCATTCTTACAAATTTTCGCGTTTATAGGTGACTAGCTGTGCCCGCGACTTCGTCCCCGTGGAATAGTAATTCTTCATAAGGCTTCATATTTTCCCCGTTTTTTACACATTTTCCACTGTTTCTTCGCTCCTATTGGTCGCAGCGTGATGTTATATAGCCTAAAGCCTTCCTCGATAAATGGTCTATCCAACAAAAAAAGAATTTTTGAATTCGAACCAGTAGTTCCTGAGATTAGCGCGTTCAAACAAACAAACAAAAAAACAAACAAACTCTTCAGCTTTATAATATTAGTATAGATATTAGTAGTATAATATAATATAATGGTCATGTCTTTGTAATATTTCAGGTGTACAATGACGAGGGTCGAGGTGCAGCAGGGCTGGCTGGAGGGGGAGCAGCTGCAGCTGGTGACGGCAGACGGCTCCTACTACAGCTTCAAGGGCATCCCGTACGCCGCGCCGCCGCTGGGGAAACTACGGTTTAAGGTACTTTATTAAGAATATTATTTAGCATAAGACTATTGTCAGCTCAGTCGTGCTAAGATTATGGAATCTGCAAAGGCTCAGAAACGTCAGACAATAAAATAAAATACGCCAGTTAAATCCGTCTAAAGTTGTTTCATTCCAATGTATAATAACCAGAGATCGCAATAGGTAGTGCCTATTTACCTAAACTTGGCGGGAGGAGGTGACTAAGAGTGGTTACAACCACCAAAAATATTATTTATTTTTATCGAACGCGGGATTTCCCGGGATTTATAAGAATACATAATCGACACAGATTCACACTCAGCGTCAAATGATTAATAAAATGTAATTGTTTAATGCAAACATGTGTGTCGTGGTGTTTCACGCAGTGGTTTTGAAAATCGATCAAAAATGTAAGGTGTGCAAATTATCGGCATTAAACAATTACATTTCATTAACCATTACACCCTGAGTGTGAATCTATATCGATTATGTATTCTTATAAATCCCGGGAAATCCCGCGTTCAATAAAAATAAATAATATTTTTGGTGGTTGTAACCACTCTTAGTCATCTCCTCCCGCCAAGTTTAGGTAAATAGGCACTACCTATTGCGATCTCTGATAATAACCGCGGAGGCCTCAGAAATGATTAAAAATAGAGAAGTTTCGTTAAAACCAGAATTAACAACTTTCTGTCATCACATAATTTATCAGCACTTAAAATATTATTATTTCAAGTATATTTATACACCTTTATGATAACTCTTCAAGTATGATATGTTTATGTCTACTGGAGTTCGATTTCAACTTTCCTTAATTCCGTTTCGACATAATAATTTCTGATGCCTTCGCGGTTATTACACATTGGAATGAAACAACTATTAACGGATAAAATAAAAATACGCGAGTTGAATAATCTGTTTCGACATCCTACTACTATTAATTATAAAGGCGAAAGTTTGTAAGTATGGATGTATGGATGTTTGTTACTCTTTCACGTAAAAACTACTGAATGGATTTGAATGAAACTTTACCACAATATAGCTTATACATCAGAATAACATATAGGCTATATTTTATAACGATATAGTGTAAAATACTAATCATACGCAGACGAAGTCGCGGGCAGAAGCTAGTTTACAATATTAGGATCACTATAATGTTAACTTCTTATATTATATAAATAGATGTTGAAATATTTGTATTCACAAGCATATCGTTGCAATAGATCAACCTATTACAAACAGGTTTTAAGAATCAAGCTGTCACGTTACATCGTCTTCGTAGAGTGCATAATTCTTATTAGAGAAATCGTATTGCACGGAGACGAGGAAAACACACACACAAATTCTTCGTTTATTTTTTTTAAGTCTGGTTATTATATTGTAGTTCTTCGTGCAAGACTCAGTTCATCGGGACCTTGTTAAAATTTTAAAGACAAATTAGGACAAATTGATTTTAAAATCTTTAATCATATATTATGCCATTAAAATTTCAGGAACCTCTACCACCTTTGCCATGGCAAGGAGTACGAAACGCCACAGAACATGGCCCTGTGTGTCCTCAACAAGACTTTTTAACGAATCAATTCATACCTGGCAGTGAAGACTGCTTATATCTCAACGTTTATTCACCAAACCTGAAACCTAACAAGCCTCTGCCAGTAATGTTTTTCATTCACGGAGGTGGCTACAAAGGTGGCTCAGGCAATGACGATAATTATGGCCCTGATTTTTTGCTAAAACATGACGTTATTGTTGTAACGATAAACTACAGACTAGAAGCTTTAGGATTCCTTTGTCTAGACACTAAGGATGTACCCGGTAACGCCGGATTGAAAGACCAAGTCGCTGCTATGAAATGGGTCAAAGATAACATTGATAAGTTTGGTGGCGATCCAGATAATGTAACTATTTTCGGGCAAAGTGCTGGAGGAGCTTCGACTGCTTTGCACGTTCTTTCTCCTCTTTCAAAAGGATTATTCAAGAGAGCCATATCAATGAGTGGAGTTCCCATGTGTGACTGGTCTTTGCCGTTTGAACCTAGAAGGCGTGCTTTCACTCTCGGAAAATTATTAGGTTTCGAAACTGATGACGCAGATAAATTGCTAGAGTTCTTGCAAAGCATGCCAGTGGAGAAATTAGTGAATACGAATCCATGTGTAATGGCTTTTGAAGAAAAAACAAACAATGATTTAAAAATGTATCACTTTACACCGGTTGTTGAAAAAGACTTAGGACAGAAACATTTTGTGATAAAAGATTCATTGGAAATTTTAAATAGTGGGAATGTCAATGAAGTGGATTTGATGATAGGTTATACAAGTTTAGAAATGCTTTTAGGAGCTGAAACATTTGAGAAAACATTTATAAAGGAATATAATAGATATCCAGAACTTTTAGTGCCACGGGAGATTCAAAACCAAGCTGGTTGCAAGAAGATTTTAGATTTATCAGAAAAGATACAGAAACATTACCTTGGTAAGAAAATTATAAGTGTAGAAGCAATTAAGGAGATGGTAGATTTTTACTCAGAATCCATATTTGTTTACGATATCCATAGATACATTCAGAGGATATCAAAAACACTAAAAACATACGTTTATAAATTTTCTTGTGTTTCTGGAAGGAATATTTACGGAGCTTCAGGTGCTAAGTTCGGTCTTACTGGTGCAGCGCATATGGATGACATGATGTATCTATTTAATGCAAATTATGCAGAACTGAAGATAGATAAAGATAGCAAAGAATACCTAATGATAGATCAAGTGTGTACTGTGTTTACTAACTTCGCTAAATATGGGTAAGTTGATAGAATCTCAAATAAATCAAGGTAATCTAGTTCCAGATTATTATCGTACAAATTTTATAAAAGCGAGGGTTTGTCTATTTGTTCGTCAATCGCGCTAAAAAATAGCCTATTGGATATAATATAAAGCACTTATTTTCAAAACTTTCACTCCTATATTATTGATTCGAATTTGAATTAAACAAATTTGGCACATAAATAGACGATATTTTGAAGAAAACCATTTATATTATGCTAAATATTAATATGCTGAGATACCTAATGAAAACTAGTGTCAAAGTATATATTATATTATAATACCATAAGAGATAAATCCGTAGCTAGTGTTGTCTTTTGTGCAAATTACAGGATTTTTGAACTAATATTTTATATTCTTTACAGAAACCCAACACCGGACTCATCATTAGGAATTTGGCCTCAATACAACACCACATCCAAAGCATATATGGACATCGCAGAAACGCTAACTCCTGCGCAAGTGCTGGATGAGCACGTCATAGTGTTTTGGAAGAGCATATTTGAAGACGCAGGAATGGAGTTCTGATGGCCTTGTATGTAATAAAATATCACAATAATTTATGTAGTACTTTTTTTAATTTTCTATGTACTTTTGACATTAGTAAAAAGTGGGAGTATTTCATAATTTATATCACGATATACCACGGAGCTACAGTGATTCTCAAAAAGTTTATGCACTGTAATAGTACATTACGCACCAAGGCCAGTAAAATAAAAAATGTCTCTCGGCTTCGCCTCGGACGACAATTACATGTGATCTGAGGCTTTTTTATTTTTCTGGCCAAAGTCAGTATATTATTTTTCTGTTCGACGAAGCCAGAAAGCGGAAATTTCATTTAGCGCAGCGGCCACAAAGTTGGCGCTTTCTGGCCGGAGGACGGAAAAATAATTAATAAGCCTAATCAAATAGAAATTTTGACGATTTAAAGATCGCTTCTAAGCCAGCAACGGTGTTAATACATGCAATACTTTCACTTATCTACTTAGTGTTATCAACTTTGCAAATAATGTAAAACCCAGTAATAAGAATTTTATTTTTTAAGCCATTATTAACTGAGATGGTAACATAATATTTTATCTCAGTCTGTGACAAGAATAAGAAGCAACCGACGTAAGTCATGTAACCGTCTTTATTTGATTATGCAATAGGTATTGTTACAAGCGCTTTTTTACCCAAAATAGCATTTTTCTATGTATCCAATAGCTGTTACCGTTATTTGTTTTAATTTCAAATAAATTAGATAAACGATAATTGAAAAAAAGAGTAATAGTGTTGACTTGATAGCAATATATTTGGACTCTATTTTACAGTTAAAATTAGCACAGTTCTAGCATTATTTATGCATCATAGTTGCTTATAATATAATCGACGAAATATATTCAACCTTTTACTCTTCTAAAGCTTTTAAACGAAAAGTTATGGAAACATCTAATTAAATACCAAACTGTTATTTCACAACCAATTTCAAGTTAACCATTATGAATCCTTCGCATAAATCTCTTGTAAGTAAATTCGTAATTAAATTAATTAAGCAACTGAACGTTCATCTCTTAAAACCACAAAGCTTAATTGTAGAAACACTCCGTCTCCAGCGGTTTGCAATCACTTCACCTGTCGTTGTCATTTGTATTCAAGTGTCACCTTAATAGCATTTTACACGCGACAAAATTTCACATTTGGATGTTCTGTCGTAATCTTAGATATATTATACTAACTTTTGCCCGCGACTTCGTCGTAGAAACAGTGCTTCGGGTAGCGGCATTTCCATAATAAATTAAAAGAGTTACACGTAGTGTTAAACTTACCATTTATCTTTTGAAATGATATAGTAGGGTTATAATAAGTCTTGGACATAGCCTTGAGAATTGTTAGAATTAAGTAATAAGTGATGTGCTCGTATAGTGAGTGATTGCTGATGGAACCATAAACTATGACGCACGGGAACCTGAAAAGGTCCACTACAAGGTCCGGCGACCTGGTACGGACCCGGCACGGGACTGGTGGAGAAGACCAGTAGTGGATGTCTTTTGTGCACAAAATACCGCCATGTTTTGTAACTCTGTGGACTTAGGTACCTATATTTGTAATATGAGACCTCTCGACGCACATGATATACGACTGTCGACAGGTGCGTCGTATAATTACGCGTTTGTCTACATTCTGTGATAAATGGTGATCGTCCCGCGAGGGCTGCATGTTTACAAATTAAAATGGAAAGATTTGTTCAAAATAAAAATAGGTACTACTGAAATATCTGTACCTACTAGTCATAATGTGTTTAGGATTCAAAAGGCCTAAGAGTCTCCTTTCAGGAGTCTCGCCATCCGTCCGGTTTTGCAGTAAAGGCCCATTAGCTGGCCAACTGCGCTTCAGTATTCAGTTCGAAAAAAAAAATGTTTAGGATTTTGCGGTGGTATATAATAATATATTACAGAAATGATAGACGGGTTACATTTTTCATTGCAATATATATACTCTCTGGTTACTTAAAATGTTGATTGATGGAGAAATCATATCATTATGGTATTAAGTCCGTTCCGTACATTTACAATTCTTGTTGTGCAATCTGTACATATAAAATCAAAAATTTTGAAAAACATTTATAAACAGAATTGGTAAAAGACGTATTAACGGGGTTAAAAAGAACGCGGAACAAGGTGGCTGACAGACGTTAGTAAAGTATAAATATGTAAGTAACAATGTTTTTCATTGCACCGAAATTTTCGTACAGTGATGTACTTTACAGTCAGAGTCGAATTCTAATTATCCTCGCGATCAAGGTGATTACCATATTACCTATATCGGAACATGCTCTAACGACCTTCACAATAGAAACCGATAATATTCGTGTACTGATAGCATTCGATTGATAACATCACCTTGACTCCTAGACAAGTGCTAATTGATAATAGCAAATGAACGCAAAATTGTATGAAATCGATGTACTTAAACTAACGAAAAATCAATTGTTTTTTTTTTTAAAGTACGCGGACGATGTTGCGCGCAATAAGTCTTAATATATTATTTCCAAAACCTGTCCTCTGAAAATAGACTTATTATAAGATACAGTCGCTTAATTGTAAGTTGAATTATTAATAATAAAATATATTTTTATGAAAACTTGTATAGGTATCTACCTAGTTTAAGAAATATTCTTGCTAATATTATAAATGCATAAGTTTGTAAGAATGTATGGATGTGAGAATAGATGTCTGGATTTTTTTTTTCATAATACTTTACAGTAATATAGCTTACACATCAGAATAACACATAGTATAAACAACACATAGTAAGTAGGAAAATAATCTGCCATCTGGAATCTATTACCTATGGAGCTGCAAAAACCATTGGAATTACACGTATATAATGTTAAATACTAAGCACAGACGAAGTCGCGGGCAGAAGCTAGTTCTTTACATATCATTGAAGCCCGGTTTCAATCACGACACGAGTATTAATAAACCTCAAGATATCACAAAATTCCCAAATCATACGATTCCTATTTACCCAGTTATCAAGCTGTGTTCATATCTGCGGAAAAGATTATCCGGGTATACGGGGTGTATCAAGGGCGGTTCATATTTTATAACCCGGGAGAGGAAGCATGGATTTTTTGTTATTTTTTTGATGAATTTAGAAAAATATGCTACTGTCCTAGACCTAGTCTAGAGCCTAGCGGGATGTATCACTACATAGTATAAAGCAAAGTCGCCATCTGTCCGTCCCTATGTAGGTTTTAAACTAAGCATGTTGAAGCGGTTTTTTTAATCGATCGAGTAGTACAATGGAAAGGTTTATAGCACGCGTGAAGCCGGGGAGGGCCGCCAGTAGTATAAAAACTTAACATTTAACTTTTGATATAATATTATATAAATTTACTATCCATACATTAAACTCATTTATGCTGAATAATTTCTGATATCATTGCGATTATTACGCCTTAGAATGAAACAATTATATGGTCAGCTCAGTACGGCTACGAATATGGGAACTGTAAAGTTTTGAAACGTTAGCAAATAACTAAATTACGTAAGTTAAATCCGTTATAATTGTTTGATTCCAATCATTGATTTTTATTATTTGAAACCTTCCTTATTTATACAAAATAAATACTGTTGTGGAACATCCTGTATATGCCATAATGCCACTCTTACGAAGTAAGTCGAAATATAGAATATATCTTCGTGTTTAAGATGGCGATGTGGAATTTCCGAAAAAAGTCCGTAAAATATATAAATGTTAATGGTAAAAATGATTCAAACGTGTAGATATAAGGAAAGTAGAATTTGGTAAAGAATTTACGGTTGATATATTATATATTATACAAGTTTAGGTATGTTACGTAATATCGGTTACCACTTTTCCTGTTTGATTTTGAGTATATTTCGCTACTTTAATAGAATAAAGGCACAAAACAAAATATGTCGTTACTCTAGTTTAGATTCTAAGACGTCACGTTTGAACTTGAATTCAAGTTTAAATAAAAGTAGAAATTTCGTTTTGCGTAGGTACCTATTTTATTGTTTATTTTGGATTTCATTAAATTTAGAAAAATAGTTAATACCTTTGCACATTTTTTTATTTAGAACCTAAGTAAATGTATTACATTACGTATACATTATTGCGAATACAAATTAATTTAATACTAATTTTACGAATGAGAGTTAAGCTACTTACCTTTGATTGGTGGAAACATGACAGTTGAGGCTCCCCCACCAATTAAATATTTTTTTTATTATCTAAGGTCTTTATGTCGAAATAGTAATCCCAAGCTGGAAGTGTAGGACGCTAATTTTTTTTATCATCAATCAATCATTTAAGTAACAGTTTCTCCAAATCTTAACGTTCATATACTTATGTACCTATAAGATAATAAAAAAAGCGAATGACCGGGCGTATCATCTTTGCCCTTGCAACGTTTTTATATTTGTAATGTCTGACTTTAAATAAAAAACAAATTTAAATTTACATTAATAAACTACGATCTATCAACCGAAATTCGCATAGTCATAGCTGTGTATGTGTGTTTTTCTATGTAATATAATTATAATCACAATAAATAAGTGCTGTAATTCTTACTGATTTTATAAATGAACGTGGGTATGCTATGCTTGTTTGTTCTTTATGCTATTTTTTTATAGTACAGGGCTATGCCTGTACTATAGAAAAGACAAATATCACTTTTTATCCCCACAGAAAATGAAACAGAAAACTACGGTGTAAATATAACTACGATCTGGCAATCGAAATTCAATCGATATTTTTGGTTCATTAGTTTTTAATTAAGTATAAAGATACTTGTACTAAGACAAGAGTAGAAATATCACTATACTTACTACCTAATGTAATAGGCAAATAACCGCGAAGGCATCAGAAATTATTAGACAAATATTACTTTTTATCCCTAGAACCAAAAATATTTTTATTTTGAAGAGAATTACTTACTTGCATATCGCCATCGATGTTACAAAACAAAAACAAAAGGAGATCAACTGAACTCCTCTCTTAAATTATTTTGAAGTTCGGTTAATAAAAACGCTTCGCTCTCAGTTATTAGATTACTTACGGTTCAAACAGATACGCGCTCCGAGCATCTTACTTCGTCCCGTTCTTGTCATTTCGCTCTTCCCTAACTTTTGTCACAAAGTAAATATGAAAAAGTTCGGTGAAACATCATCTTATGGACAAGTTCGTAATTATCTAATATAGAATTTAAAAAATTTTAGTCTAGTTCTTTTTAACATAAATTTTATATATTTAAATATTAGTTAGAAATCTATACCTACTAATAATATTATAAAGAGGAAAACTTTATTTGTTTGGTTGTAATGAATAGGCAAAAAGTACTGGACCGATTTGAAAAATTCTTTCAATGTTGGGAAGCTACTTACGTTGACCCTGAGTGACATAGGCTATAGAATATTTTGAAAAAACTAGGGATCCGTGCGAAGCCGGGGCGAACCGCTATGTTTTATATAAAGACACTACCTACCGAATTTATTTTTAAATATGCTTTATGATAATTCGTGTGCATGTTTCTTCAGTTGAAATGTATAAGTACCTATAAATGCGAAAGTAGATATGTCTGTCTGTTTGTAATACTTAAACAAAAATTGGTTTTTCTCTCAGAATTTATCCTTTAGGATATTTACCTACTATAATATATGCGCAATGGAAGTAAAGTGCCTTAAGTGCGCAGGGCACTTATTAAACGACCACTTATCAAACAGGTTCCTGATACTATAATTATTATTCCGTACAATATGACAATATATAATGTACTCATTTGTGATTGTGCACTGGGGCTGAGAAGTAGTGTGCAGATTGCAGTAACTCGTATTTAATTCTTACCTTTTTATTAAGTTGCTTACGAGGACACATCTGAGGTAAGTTACATTTTAATTTCAGGTGCCTTCGCGGCTATCACACATTCGAACGAAAAAATAATTCATCTCGTGCATTAGAATAATTACGCGAGTTAAATCCGTTATAATATAAATATTATATTATCTAAACTAGCTAATAATATGATAGATTAGAGGAAAAATTTGTTTGTATTGAACAGGCTCCGAAACGACTGGACTGATTTGAAAAATATTCCACTGGAAGCTGCACAATTCCTGAGTGACATAGGCTATAGAATATTTTGAAAATTTTTGATTTTGATTTTTTAATTCACTTTCCATATCTGTATCCCACTGAGCCAATGATAGTATGAAAATAAGGTAGTTTGCATAATGCAAAATCACTTTAGTATTAGACAACAATTTAGATTTATTTACAGTTTCCAGGTGTACAATGGCGCGGGTGCAGGTGCAGCAGGGCTGGCTGGAGGGGGAGCAGGTGCAGCTGGTGACGGCAGACGGCTCCTACTACAGCTTCAAGGGCATCCCGTACGCCGCGCCGCCGCTGGGAACACTACGGTTTAAGGTACCTATTCAAACATCTACCTATATATATTAGTAATAATATATAATTTACTAGAGGTCCACCCCAACTTTGCATAGATCCCTAATTATTTTCAAAATATACTATGCCTATGTCTATAATAGTGTAGCTTCCCAACAGTGAAAGATTTTTTCCAATTGGTCCAATCGTTTTGGAGCCAATTCAATTCAAACAAACAGATAACCAAACCTTCCCTCTTACAATGGTATAGGTAATTATTATAATTGTATTTATCTCTTTAAATAGTGATTTTCAGTTGATAATTCAAAAGAGATTTTTTTTAATTTGAAATTCCTTATTTTGATTGCCTCGTTAATTGTAAAAGTTCCCATTTGTATTTGTGTAGGTACTTTGTAACCAAACAACTAAATTAAGGTTAGAGTTTATCTACATATTTCGCAATTATCATTAATTATTTCGCAATTCTGTCAGAATACCACTACATACTATTAAATATGATAGCAGCATTAGATAATAGAAGCAAAACTTACTTATTATTTACATACATAATATCTTAACGACAATAACAAAAATATTGACCTTGGTATATTTGATAGGTATATATTTTCTTATAGTGTGTATAGTTAGAAACTTTGACATGATGTGTTTTTGCTAACACAAATTTTATCTAAAATTATAGGATCCCCAACCACCTCTTCCATGGGAAGGAGTCAGAAAAGCCACAGAACATGGTCCTGTATGTCCTCAACGAGATATATTCACCAACCAATTCATACCCGGCAGTGAAGACTGCTTATACCTCAACGTTTATTCACCAAACCTGAAGCCAAGCAAACCTCTACCGGTAATGTTATTCATCCACGGAGGTGGCTACAAAAGTGGTTCAGGGAATGACGATCATTATGGCCCTGATTTCTTACTAAAACATGACGTCATAGTAGTCACGATAAACTACAGACTAGAAGCTCTGGGATTCCTTTGTCTAGACACCAAGGATGTACCCGGCAATGCTGGCATGAAAGACCAAGTAGCTGCTATGACGTGGGTGAAGCACAATATTAATAAGTTTGGTGGTGATCCAGATAATGTCACTGTTTTTGGAGAAAGTGCTGGTGGCGCTTCAACTGCCCTGCATATTTTGTCACCTCTTTCCAAAGGATTATTCAAAAGAGCAATTCCAATGAGCGGAGTGCCACTTTGCGACTGGTCTTTACCATTTGAACCCCAAAAACGTGCTTTTACTCTTGGAAAAATATTAGGTTGCGAGACCGACAACCCAGATGAATTATTGCAGTTTTTACAAAACGTACCCGTGGAGAATCTGGTGGATATTTATCCATACATAATTAGCGCCGAAGAAAAAATTACTAACAATTTAAAGATGTATCATTTCACTCCGGTTGTTGAAAAAAAATTGGGACAGAATTACTTTATGGTAGAGGATCCGTTGGATGTTCTTAATAGCGGAAACTTCAATCAAGTTGACGTACTAATTGGTTACACAAGTTTAGAAATTCTTGTGGGTGTAGAAATTATTGAAAAATCAATTGGGAAGGAATACAACAGATACCCGGAGCTATTAGTGCCGAGGGAGATTTTGTACCAAGTGAACGCCAAAAAAACATTAGAACTGACTGAAAAAATCAAAACACATTATTTCGGTAAAAAAGTAATTAATGTAGAAGCCATGAAAGAGTTAATACACTATTTCTCAGAATCCACATTCAGTTACGATGTTTACAGATATATAGAAAGGATATCTAAAGTTCTCAAAACGTACCAATACAAATTTTCCTGTGTTTCTGGAAGAAATATTTACGGAGCTGCAGGTGCTAAGTATGGGCTTGTTGGAGCAAGCCATTTGGACGATTTGATGTATTTATTCAATGCTAACCACGCAAAACTGAAGATCGACAAAGATAGCAAGGAATACCAAATGATACAACTAGCATGCACTGTGTTTACTAACTTTGCTAAATATGGGTAAGACCACCTCAAATTATAAGAATGTATAGGTTTCATTATAATCGGTTATTGTGACGTTAAACTATCGTCACCTTAGTATACCTACTAGTAATAAGGGAAGAGTAATGTTTTCAAAACGGCAGCTTAAAATTATTATACGCGAATTAAAATAATTTATTTGCATTTGTTACCTATTATATTATATTGCTTTGTAAAAAAAAGTAGGCGCTTATATTCTTATCGCCTTTTCGTTGTACTAGGTAACGTTAAATTATATTGATTTTCACATTAAATTACGAAATTAGCAATAATAATTCTGTTAACGGTTGTAAAATTTTATGTTCCTAATAATAACCGATGCTTTCGCGGTTATTAAACATTGAAATAAAACGACTATATAATAACGGATTTAACTAGTGTGGGTAGATACCTATATTAATTTATATATGTGAACATTTAGAAAACTTTACAGTTCCCATATTTATAGATAGTTTAAAACTAAAGTAATTTTACATAATATGTGTTCATATTATATTAGAAATATAATAGGTTAATAAGTTCATATAATTTTAGAAATGTATCTCAACATCTATCTCAACATGTACTTACTTCGTTCTCAGGGCTACTTTCATTAGCAGCGCAGTTATAGGAGCATTTATTTCTACCTATATCAAACTTATACCCAACTTAGAAATGTTAATAAGCCTTACAACTTAACGAAGGAGGTTACTCCAATATCTTTATAAAAAGGTTTTTAGTAATACCATTATATTTTTGAAGACCATTTTGCCTTTAGAAATGTTCTTATGTTTTATGTTCTTTACAGGAATCCGACCCCCGACTCGTCATTAGTATCCTGGCCTCAATACAACACTTCGTCGAAGGCCTACATGGACATTACAGAGACTCTAATTCCCGGACAAGCACTGGAGAAAGAGGCTGTATCTTTCTGGAAAACCATATTTGATGACGCAGGATTGGAATTCTAACCTTTTGTTTCGTCTTTGCAAAGAATGAAACAATTATAACGGATTTCACTCGCTTATTTTATTTTATTTGCTGACCTTTGTAAAACTTAAGTTCCCATATTCGTAGTCAGCTAGTCTAACATTTCGTCTTCTTTACATGAGCAATATATATTCAACAACGTCAGAGATATTTTTTAATTATTTATTTACGCTATTAAGTTCCGATGTATAGTATAAATCATGGTGTTAAAATTATAGTATAGAATTATAACTATAAACATAAGTATACAATTTTATTCCGAGTGTTTTTTTTTGATAAATTAGTTATAAAAATATGTTATTATTTTATTTCTATTTAAATAAACATCAGAAAATATAAAGGCAGATATATTAAGATATCAAAACAAATACGGCATTGGATAATCTATAAATTTTGAAATCTTTCAAAAATTTTAACGACTATGGTTACGTAACTCTAAACTCCCAATTAAAATGCATAGTATATAAATAAAACTACATTTGAAAACAAAAATATAAAATCACGTACCTAAGCAGAATTATTTATTACAGTGTTACATAACAACAAATCTATAGGTACTTTCTCACAAAGATAACACGTTTGCTATCAAATCGATTATGATAAATCACAATAATGATAATCGGGTGTCATTAAGATTAGTCTATAATATAGAATTTCGGGGGAAAGAATTTATTGTATAATAGGATGGGTGATAAAAGGCCCGAAGTTCTGGTGCAGCAGGGCTGGCTGGAGGGGGAAGAGCTGCAGCTGGTGACGGCAGACGGCGCCTACTACAGCTTCAAGGGCATCCCGTACGCCGCGCCGCCACTGGGAAATCTTCGATTTAAGGTATTTTTTAGTGTTTTTCCTTACAAAGCATCACGAAACCCCAATTTGAAGGTTCTTCCGTACAAATTTCTTAATTTTCCTTACAAAATCGTTAAAATCATTGTTAAAGTTAATAGTTGATTTGAAAGCGCCTAGAACTATAAAAATGTGTTATGCACCTGTTTCACTTTTGCCATTTTTTTTCCAGGCGCCTTTACCTCCTATATCATGGACTGGAATAAGAAAAGCTACTGAACATGGACCTGTATGTCCACAGTTTGATAGCCTTTTGACCCAAAAATTTATTCCCGGCAATGAAGACTGCCTTTACCTCAACGTATACACTCCTAATATAAAACCCGCCAAACCATTGGCAGTCATGGTTTTCATTCACGGCGGAGGCTACCAGTGGGGTTCTGGAGATGAAGATAATTATGGTCCAGATTTTCTCGTTAAACAGAATATCGTATTAGTTACAATTAATTACAGGCTCGGAGTACTGGGCTTTCTATGCCTCGACACTAAAGATGTTCCTGGAAATGCTGGAATGAAAGATCAAGTCGCGGCATTAAAGTGGGTTCGTAACAATATTGACCAGTTCGGAGGTGATTCCCGTAATATTACTGTCTTTGGCGAAAGCGCCGGTGGGGCTTCGACAGCATTTCACGTGATATCACCCCTTTCTCGAGGTCTCTTTCATAGAGCTATTGCTATGAGTGGAGTTACTTTTGGTGATTGGGTTATGGCTTCGGAAGCGAGAAAGCGAGCTTTTGCACTCGGAAAAGAATTGGGCTTTGACACGGATGACACAAAACAACTACTTAACTTTTTGCAAACAGTTCCGGCTGAGAAATTAATAATGGTTCGGCCTGCGCTGAATGAATTGGAAAATATTTTGGGGTTAACATTGAAAATTAATTATTTTGCACCTGTAGTGGAGAAAAGTTTAGGTCAAGATGCTTTTCTGACAGAGAATCCAGAAGATTTACTAAGCAAAGGTGCCGGCAGCAAGTTAGATGTCATGGTTGGTTACACTGACACTGAAGGTCTAATCGGAGTTCCCTTGTTCGAAACTAAACTATTAGAGGTGTTTAATAAGTATCCGGAACTATTGGTACCAATGGACGTAATTAATCGTGGTAATCCAGATCACATAGCCAAAGCGTCCAAAAAAATCCGTGAGTACTACTTCGGAGATAAAAAAATCGACAAGAATGTACTCAAAGAAACTGTGCGTTATTTCTCTGCATCATTTATTTATAATCCAAATCGTTACATGGAACTTTTAAAGAGATCAGGTAACGCAAGGAGGTACTTCTACAGATTTTGCTGTGTATCGGAACGCAATGTGTATGGGATGGGAGGATTAAAGTACGGAATAACTAGCCACCTGGACGATATGGTATATCTTTTTGACCCTAAACAAATGAACTTGAAGATAGATATCAACGGAAAATCTTACGAGATGATAAAACTGTCGTGCACTGTGTTTGCAAATTTTGCTAAATTTGGGTAAGAATCTTGTTATTATCATTATGTAAAAAAGTAACTACGTATTTCCGTACCATTTTATTATTGTTTAAATTTTCAGTAACCCGACTCCAGACACATCGCTTGGACTCAAATGGCCTGAATACAGTTTCTACGCTAAAAATTACGTAGACATTGGAGAAAAGCTTGTATTACAGGAAAATCTAGACTCTGATGAATTAGAATTCTGGAAAAAAATTATAAACGCCGAAGAAATATGAAGACAATTACCGATTAATTAATAAACTGTCTAAATACATATTTTTTTGTAAAGTATAAAAATAAAATTATAGTCTTTGATATTTCTAAAAATTTCGTCTATCCTGGATTTACATTTATATAACTACTGGATAATGTAACACCCCCTAGCTATCCTATGTAACTTAAGTAAACTATGTAATAAACTATCCTACCTGCCTATGGTACCCTGGCAAGTGGACAAGAGGAGCACCGATTGAATACGTATGAAAATATGAAGATGTTCAGCAAATAAAAGTATCCAATCAAACTACTTCATTCAGTTAATAATTAGGATAGCTATCGCAGATGCTCATGATTGCAAAACAAGTAATGGTAAGATGTGATGAAACCCTGCCTAAAACATTTAAAGTCCTGCCTAACTTTTATTATCCTAAAGAATTCGTTTCTCTCAACGAATGCTAAACTCCTCTAAAACTAGAAATTACTCGAACTTAGATCTTAAGTTGATTACATAGTTAAATAAAGGAACGAGCTCACCGATTCCTCTTGCGACGTATAAACGATCTACCAACGTTAATTTAGCCACCATCGGGCAGATATCTAACAGACACGGCTTGCCCCTGCCTTTGCCTGATCCTTGTTAATATCCTTGTTAATTAATCCAAATCCTAAAAGTATCTGTAATAAAATAACGCGCACACGACTTCCGTGGACTATGCGAGATGTTCCTGTCTAATCTTTAAAGCTAAAATGTCTAATAATTCAGCTATTATCTAAACTAATCGTAATCCAAGAATGACCCCCGATTTTGACATAACATGCCTATTTATCCTTGCGACGTTTCTAAACAAAAGTCTCATCTATTCGAAACGCGAACTTTAAAAATAAATTATCGAATATTTTCTTCTTTAATAAAGAAGGTAATAAATATACGTAACCTAGACTAAAAATAGAAGAATTTGTGAATCTGTACGAGGCGCGAAACCTGGCTCGTCACAATAATTAAAATTATATCTATATGTAAAAGGAGAAGTTGATTTTATTACTGACATATCAGCGCAGAGCTTAAATTATAAATAAAAATTAGAAACTGGAAAGAGGTTCCTTTTATAACGTATGCGAGCACTAAGATAGAATTTTTAAAAATTCACCCCCAAAGGGGGTAAAACGGGGGAGCTTATCCTGCCCAGACGAAGTCACGGGCAGAAGCTATTTATTTATAATGATGCAAGTGCTTAGTAAGTTACGAAACAGACTGTCAGATTTATAATGTAATTATAAGGGTAGGTATAGTAAATCTCATATCAAGTCTTCGTGAAGCTACTTATAACTTATCTAACAGATAAAATTATTCTTTAACTATTACCTATTTGCCAACTATTTGGAGATAAGTAGGTAGGTATTTAGATACATAGTATCGCGTGTTGTAGGTAAGTATGGATAATTCGCTTATTAATGCGAGCGTTATTGTAAATTTATGTACATATATCTAGTATAATTATATAAATTTACAATGTATAATATATTACATACATATGCCAGAAGATTTAATATCAAAAACGACGCAGATTATGTTCATCAAATGTTCAATACATAGGTAGGTACCTACCTATTAAACATGTTTACCTATATCAAATATTGCGAAATAATTCATTGAAATTTCAAAACATCATTTAGTACAATACAATACAGCTTTGTCATAATAACTTGACATATAATATTTATAACTGACCTTTGAACGTCAAACGTAACCTTTGGACTTTATTGCCTTTGAACACATCCAAAGTCAACAAATGAGTCACGTATTTTTCTACATTTTTCCTGACAAAATAAACGTGCGATGATAACGAGTATCAAGATAATCGCATATTTGATGATAAGCAATATCCTTAAACCTTGACTCACTCAATCAAGCTTGAATTCATAGGGAACGATTAGACCCAATAACCAAATCACTATCTCATCGATCATCGAAAAATACCGGGCTCAAGTTTGAGTAGACGGTTCCGTATGACATGTAGTAAACGAGTAAGTACGTGAAAATAGTTATTTAATAGACCAGTATAATCTGAACCCTGCTCAATATGCATTTAAATACTTATCGTGTTTTAAATTATACTGGTAATGAAATAAATCTTTCAAAAATTTTAAGTCCTTATTGAAATAAGAAGGGAACTGGTGATTTTTAAATATTTTCTTAAAACATAATGAAAAAAAATAAAAAATAGACTATTTCTTAAACATTGGAATAAAACAACTATTATCTAACGGATTCAACTCGAGATAAATACGCGAGGTAAATCCGTTAATAGTTGTTTCATTCCAATGTGTCATAAATTATTTCTAAAACAATAAGCTAACTTCTCCACTTTAGCGTTAGACTATTGTCAGCTCAGTCGTGCTACGATTATGGAAACTGTAAAGAATCCGAAACGTCAGCAAATAAAATAAAATAAAAATACGCGAGTTAAATCCGTTAATAGTTGTTTCATTCCAATGTTTAATAACCGCGAAGGCATCAGAAATTATTAATAAGCTAACTGTTATTTATAATTGTCTTAATTGGATTAACTCACATATTTTATTTACTGTTGTTTCGAAATTTTCATAGTTCTTAGTAGCACGCCTGAGCTAACGATAGTCTAACGCGAAACTCACGCCTAGTAAGTACTTAATACAAAACACAAACAGCGACAATCATCAAAAGGTATGCAAAGCCCAATTACCTATATAAAATTAAACGTACGTGGCCGTAACATATCATGACTCCACCGGCCAAAGTCCACTGATACTGTACGGTAACCATGGATATAAATTAATAAACACGGAAGTCATTCACTCACAAACCAAATTACTTCCAAACGCGACAGTCGTGGCAAGAGCCATAGAATATATTTTTTTATAATTTGGTGATTTTCTAAAAGGAATATGGGTGAAAAGAATCCGAAAGTTTTAGTGGAACAAGGGTGGTTGGAAGGTGATAAGCAGCAAGTAGTGACAGGTGATGCAAGTTACTACAGCTTCAAGGGAATACCTTATGCTGCTCCTCCCGTTGGAAAATTGAGATTTAAGGTAACTTTTTTTTCTATTTTTGATATTATGTATGTTTTACTAGGTTATATTAATATTATTTTAAAATAACGTCTATATTGAATATAAGTATACAAATTATATTAAATGTTTTTAATTATTTTTTTTGCGAATATTTTAATTAAATTAAATCCTAATTTTAAATTAAAAAACATAATTTATTTCAGTTTTTAAAAGTTATTTGTCATATTATTTATAAATTCCCATCATAACACGTAATAGATAACGTAAATAACATTGTTTTTTCTTTTATTACAGGCTCCTCAACCCCCAGAATCATGGACTGGAGTCAGAAAAGCAACAGAATTCGGTGGAGTCTGCCCTCAATACAATTACCTCTTCTTTCAAACCAACCCTGGAAATGAGGATTGCTTGTACCTAAACGTCTACTCTCCCAATTTGACGCCAACAAAGCCACTGCCAGTTATGTTCTTCATCCACGGTGGAGGATACAAGTGGGGTTCAGGCAACGACGACTTCTATGGACCAGACTTTCTAGTCAAAGAAGACGTAATCGTAGTCACATTCAACTACCGTTTGGAAGTACTAGGATTTCTGTGTTTGGACAATGAGGATGTTCCTGGTAACGCAGGAATGAAGGACCAAGTGGCGGCCTTAAAATGGGTGCACCGAAACATACAGAAATTTGGAGGTGATCCCGAAAATATTACCATTTTTGGAGAAAGTGCTGGAGGGGCTGCAACTGCATCCCATGTTTTGTCACCTTTATCACAAGGATTATTCCGCAGAGCTATTGCAATGAGTGGTGTCCCTATCGCTGAATGGGCTCTAGCCTCTGAAGGCAGGAAACGAGCATTCGTTCTTGGAAAGCAATTAGGCATCGAGACTGATGATGAAAAAGCTCTTCTCGAGTTCCTTCAGAATGTACCAGCCACTAAGTTATTGAATACAGAGCCTTCTCTCTATCAGTTTGAACCCGCTTGTAGTAAAATGATCAAAATGAACTATTTTGCCCCGGTTATAGAAAAAGATTTCGGACAAGAGGCCTTTTTCTCGGAGGATCCAGAAGTTTTACTTAAGAAAGGAGCTGGAAGCAAGGTAGACGTCATGGTTGGTTATACAAGCGAAGAAGGATTACTCGGAGTATCAACTTATGAATCCTCGTGGGCAGATGCGTTTACCAAACACCCCGAACTACTGTCTCCTGTCAAAGTCTTAACTAAGTGTGCGCCTGAGAAAATTGGAAGCATATCTTATAAGCTTCGCCAACGCTTCTTTGGAGATAAAAAACTTGACGCAAAGGTACTGCAAGGATTTGTATCCTACATTTCAGAGCTAAGCATTATTTACGACTCACATCGGTACATTGACCTATTATCTAAATCTAACGGCGTAAAGCGATACTTCTACAGATTCTGCTGTGTGTCAGATAGAAACGCCTTTGGAATGCAAGGCCTTAAATACGGAATAACTGGTTGCAGTCACTTGGATGATATGCTATATCTCTTTGACCCCAAAGAATTAGGATTAAAATTGGACCAGAATAGCAAAGCTTACGAGATGATCAAATTGTGCAGCAAAACATTCACCAACTTTGCTAAATATGGGTAAGTTGAAACTTTAAACTAATCTAAGTTCTCTTTGGTCTAGCGTAAAGTCCTGTTCAGTGCTGTAAGCTTTGAATCAATCTTCAATGAATACTCATATTTTTTTCTTATTTCCAGTAACCCGACCCCAGACTCATCGTTAGGTGTGACTTGGCCCGAGTACAACAGCGATACCCGACAACACGTGGACATCGCAGAGACCCTCATCCCTGGAAAAGACCTCCATGCTGACGTCATCGCTTTCTGGAAGTCAATCTATGAAGAAGCAGATATAGCCAAATCTAATATCTAAGGACTTATTTATTGTATATCTAATTAAGTTCAGTTTTTAAGTGTATGTTATTAACATTATATAATTTGTTACAAAAAAAGAAATATTTATATACACGAATGAATATACTTATTTCAAGTGAACAGAAGTTTTATTTAATTCATGATTTAGGAACTAAAATGGCTCAATCGTCGTTTCCATATCTATACTAATATTATAAAGCTGAAGAGTTTGTTTGTTTGTTTGAACGCGCTAATCTCAGGAACTACTGGTTCGAATTCAAAAATAACATCACGCTGCGACCAATAGGAGCGAAGAAACCGTGGAAAATGTGTAAAAAACGGGGAAAATATGAAGAAGTGATAGAAGACTTTGACAGATCTTTGACGAAACAATCGTACGGGCAGGACGACGTCTGCCGGGGCCGCTAGTTATAGATAAATTTACAGTTGCTTAGCAGTCTCGCTACTAATTCCCATTTTAAAAATGACAGCTTCTCAATAACTGCAATTCAGTTCAGATTCACAAACAGAACATATCTGCTTTTAAAAGATTATGGTAGAACAGACTGATGTTTATGCAGGCTGTCCCTAAATCCAACGGCAAAATTCTGGGGACTGGGAAATTCTAATATTTACTGGTATAGTCATAGCACTGAAATATCTGGCCAAGAGTAACGAAATTCACGAATTTAATAAAAGTGAAAATTGAGAGATTTTTTTGGAATTTTATTTATGAGCTACTCGAAAAACTATTTAAGTTTTAGCGTTAGTTTTAAAGTACTATTGTTATCTATATAGGACATAATATACTACTCGATTAGCATTCCCTGTACCTTTTCCACCAAAGTTTATCATGATTATGCTAATAAACTGCCAATATACTATTTAATTGGAATAAAATGTCTGACGTGTCAAAACGTGTGTTTTATAGTTCGAGAATGACTACTACGTACTACTACGATTGTATACTACAAGTAGGCATGGTAGTATTAAGATTAGTCCGGAAAATTTAATATTATTAATATATAAATTTTAATAAGATTCCACATGATAAGGCAGTCAGTAACAATAAGCAGCTTAACCAGTTTAATCTTTAATTATATCATCATAATTAAGGATACCGATAGAAAAGTGACGTAAATTCTAAATTTACTTCGTAGCAAATTGGAACGTTGATACCTGTGATTAAGTTTCTAATTTCAATAACAACGCCTACAAGTTTAGGTTACTTTTCAATTGAAAGATTTGGAATTAGATAAGTAGGTACTCGTAGGCACATACATTATCAAACTTAGGTAACTACTAGAGTAACTCACTGATAGAAATTTTAAATACAATTTCTGAATGAGGAAAAAATTTAATCATTTCAATTAGTATTAATTGTAGGTGCCCAGATTACGTTACATATTGACAATGAAACGTACCTATACATAATAGTATCATTGTCAAGGGCACGGTATGTAACATTTATCCGTTAAAAATTGTTGATCGTAACCGTATTCGTAGCCGATCTATTTATTTATACATATTTTGTAAACAATGCTTTATTGAATAATCGCACTTCTTTAGCAGAGATTACCAGACAAATATTTTTTTGTAGGTAGGTACCTGGATATCTGAGACACTGAGTAAGTGGAATACCTCTTTATATAAGACCAATTTACAAGTTCCTTGAAGTCCCAGTTAACCAGGTTTTTGGTTTGTATATCTAAACGTCTATGTCTTAAAATCCATTTACCAAAACTATAATTTCTTATTGTTCACACAAATTAATTTAAATATTACCTGCGATCGGCTTTTGTTTTCACAAAGCTTGTTGTATTAGCACAAACGCCATAAATTGAGAATAGAATACAACACTTTTTTTGGGTTGTAAGTAAATACCAAAACTCATATTTGGTTTATCATAAATGGTCAGTAAGATAATATGTGATTAGGATTGGTTGCTATTATCAACTAAAATCCAAGGCTAGCGGAAATATACTGGTTGTGTTGAACTTTGGACTGTGTCAACTATTTGATGTGAGTTTACATAAACGGCTTCACGGACTTTGGTCAACTGCTTACGTCATTTCTGTTTTTGTCATTCTAGTTTAAAGTTGACCACTTAAGCCTTAATTTTCCCATTCACGGTTCGACTGTTGCTATCCAAAATCATCAGTCCCTACCTCATTAAAATTATTTAGGTAACTATTTGATACAACACATAGGTATGTTTTGTATTTATTTATTTATTTATTAGGATTACCAACAGAGAACTCAATAGGTTACTATGACATAAACAGTGGGTACATTATTCTTAAGTCTAATTGTTTCTCCAATTAAAGGTAATCACAGCATGCACACAAATATATAAAAAAATTAGGATATAAAAATTAAAATAAGCAAAAATAAATATAAATAAAGAAAATAATCAAATTCAAAATTAACATTAAAACTGAGGATAAAACCAAAATTACAATTCAATTAAAATTAAAATAAGAAAATAAATCTTTATTAAGAAAATAAATTTCAAATTAAAATCAAAATCAACAAAATCAGTAAGTATTAAGGTTCATAAGGCACGTCAACTAACATAAGCTTATTTTTAAATTTACATAGGCTATCGTTGAAGATATCCAATGTCGTCGTTGTCCCTCGCTAAGGTATTGTACAGGCGGGCCAGACGCGGCACAGGCGAGTGAGCACCGAGATTCGATATTAAATAACTATTGACTTTTATAGAAATTAAAATATTGTTTCTTCTTTTTTTTGCATGTCTACAGGTTTGCATGTTCATAGATTCCTGTTTTTACAGATTCCCATTTCTAAAGATTCCTATTTCTACAACATCCCATGTCTACATTATCCTATTTTGAAATATTTTCATTTATATTCATTCATTGTTCAACGGATAACTTATGGAAGGCTTTATTTTCATGTTTGTTTTTTTTTTCGTTTTGTACGGCCACTTATAACTAGATGATAAATGATGTTGTAGTTAAATCAAGTTAAAAAATATACCTTGCCAAACTATAAAGATACACCATCCGTAATTTTAACATTAGTGCCAATTTTGTATCCCATGAAGTAACATCAAGAAACCAAAACTTAAAATATACAATGATAAAACAAAATATAATTATTTTAGCAATCACTGCTGTACTTGGAGTAAGTTATTAAATATCATTAGTGAACATTCGAGACCCTACATTGAACTGACATATGAAGACGTAAAGTAAATTATTCATTAACTTAAAATGTCTAAATGACTCCATGGTTGTTGCAGTTTTGTCAAAGTGCGGAAGACCCCAAAGTCCAGGTGCAGCAAGGGTGGTTGGAGGGTGAACAGCGACAGCTGGTGACGGGAGATGGCACCTACTACAGCTTCAAGGGCATCCCATATGTTGCTCCACCCGTTGGGAAACTCCGATTCAAGGTAAACTAGTGCGAATCAACGATTCTCTAACGACACAAGGATTTTTGAGTTCCAAACTCATGTTGTCTTAAGATAGAATTTGTTCTTATCATCAACACCATAGTGCGAACTGTTTGTATTTGGGAAATTGTTTGCAAATAATCATGCTAGAGGCTCAACGAGGCGGTAGATATCAGAACAAGTAGTATTTATATGTAACTAGCTTTTCCCCGGGAATCCGTCCGCGTGGAATTAGTAATTACCCTTTTTTCGCAATCCAAAGTAGCATAAATCCTTTCTCAGGTTCTAGACTGTCTGTGTACCAAATTTAATAAATCGTTCAGTAGTTTCAGCGTGAAAACGAGACAGACGGTCAGAGTTACTTTCGCATTTATAGTATTGGTTAAGATTAGGAATTTTCTGTTGTAATTTTGCTTAGTTTTATGGTGCTGTAGTAATTTTTAACTTATGAATAAATTACTAATTTAAATTCCTATTACCTTCCAGGCTCCGCAACCACCCTTGCCTTGGAGCGGTATAAGGCAAGCAAAACAGCACGGGTCATTGTGCCCTCAAAGAGATCTAATATCATTCCAATTCATACCTGGTAATGAAGACTGCTTGTTCTTAAACGTCTACACCCCGGACCTGAAACCAAAAGAACCATTACCAGTCATCCTTTTCATTCACGGAGGTGGTTTTAAATATGGTTTAGGAGATGATTCGCAATATGGACCTGATTTCCTATTTAGGAAAGGAGTAGTTTTAGTTACATTCAATTATAGACTTGAAGTTTTAGGATTCTTAAGTTTAGAAAATGCAGAGGTTCCTGGAAATGCAGGAATGAAGGATCAAGTAGCCGCTATGAAGTGGGTGCAAGCAAACATTGCTAAGTTTGGTGGTGACGCTAATAATGTTACGATTATGGGCGAAAGTGCTGGCGGTGCATCAACAGCTTTTCACCTCTTATCTCCAATGTCTAAAGGATTATTCAAGAGAGCCATCACTATGAGTGGTGTTCCATTATGCGACTGGGCCATTGCTACGGAACCCAGAAGACGGGCTTTCGTTCTCGGAAATAAATTAGGCTCGGAAACTAACGATATCGGTGAGCTTCTAGAATTCCTTCAAAGTGCATCTTCTGATGAATTAGCTGACGTCAGCGCAAATATTTTAGCTGCAGAAGAAGCTAGGAACATTATTGTAAAAATGAACGCCTTTGCTCCCGTCGTCGAAAAAGACTTTGGACAAGAACGTTTCTTAATTGAATCTCCCGAGGAAACTCTGAAGCGTGGTAATGTCACCGACGTTGATGTTCTAATTGGTTATACCGCTCAAGAGGCTGCTCTAGGAATTAATCTGTATGAACTATTATTATTGAGAACATACAATAAATATCCGGAACTTTTGCTGCCAACTAAAATCTTAACTCAAGTGCCTGAGAAAAACATCTTTCCACTGATTGACCGCGTCAAAAAACACTATTTTGACGATAAACCAATAGATAAGAAAGCAATGAAGGCATTCGTGAACTATATTTCTGATACGAGTACGATTTACGACACTTATAGATTCGTGAATCTTCTGAAGAAGGCTATTAAGTCTGATATTTACATGTACAAGTTTTCATGTGAATCAGAGAGGAATATCTACGGCAGTGGAGGCTTGAGATACGATATCCATGGAGCTAGCCATCTCGATGATATGACTTATCTTTTCGATCCCAAATACGCAAATCTTACAATTGACAAGAACAGCAAGTCATTTGGTATGATAGAGCTAGCAACTACAACGTTTACTAATTTTGTCAAATACGGGTAAGAACCACTTCTTATTATTACCATTCTAGTTATTTCATTTGTAAAAGAACATTTGAATTTTCATTCGTTATACAGCATTTAATATTTATCTAGTCTAACTTTTAACAGATCCAGTTACATATTGCACATTTGCACCTATCGTGTTGCAAATGCATTTCAGCTCAAGGGTTTAAAAAAAAAATATTGGAATGGAATACTGACAGCGGATTTAACTTGTAGTATTTTATTTTATTTGATTCGTAACTAACTGAGCTGAATTAGACTGACTAGTATAAGACTATCGTCAGCATCCGTTGTAATTATTTAATTCTAATATGTTACTACCGTGTAGGCATTATGAGTATTAATTTCCAGTATATCGTATTTATTATTTCATATGAAATAAAATGTGAATTTTGTCCTTTTTAGCACACCGACTCCTGACTCCTCTCTCGGAGTAACGTGGCCTACGTACGACAACGAGCAACAAAATTACGTAGATATTACTGATCGATTGACACCTGGGCAGGCACTCAATGCTGATGTAGTGGAATTCTGGAGAAGCGTCTTTGAAGAAGCCGGGGTTCCCTTCTAAAGTTAAAAGCAAACATTGAGACTAATATTTATAAATTGTATTCAAATTAAAAGTACCCGCGACTGCATTGTAGTTTGTGTCTTTTTGAAAATCATCACATTCGGAGTGATTCATTTTTCAATTGATGTAAATATATTTTTATAAATACATAGTTATAAAGTACCATTTTCTGTTTAATTTGCTACATTAACTCAGAAAAATAAAAAAATATAACATTTTTTAAAAAGCGCCTATAATTTACAGTCAAGCAATGATAACGAATCCAAGCAAATAGGTACATTTCTAAAATTCATCATTGTAGTAAGTATTTTACTTGATGATGTTTTAATTCTGGTCTCATATAATATATCTCAAGGGATTTTTAAATTTGGATATATGTTGATTATGATAATGTATATGTATATTTAATAATGGACATAATAATTTCTGATGCCTTCGCGGTTATTACACATTGGAATGAAACAACTATTAACGGATTTAACTCGCGTATTTTTATTTTATTTTATTTGCTGACGTTTCGGATTCTTTACAGTTTCCATAATCGTAGCACGACTGAGCTGACAATAGTCTAACGCTAAAGTGAAAATATATAAAGCTACGATTATGGAAACTGTAAAGAATCCGAAACGTCAGCAAATAAAATAAAATAAAAATACGCGAGTTAAATCCGTTAATAGTTGTTTCATTCCAACTGACATAATATTATCTGATCTGACATATCGGGCGGGTCGCTGGTTTATATATATACCTATATATAAACCTTCCTCTTGAATCGCTCCATCTAAAAAAAAACCGCTTCAAAATCCTTTAAGCAATTTTAAAGATTTTAGCATACACAGGAACGGACAGACAGCGACAGCGACTTTGTTTTATACTATTTAGTAAAGATGATATTATAGATATTATAGATGATTGTCAGAAGAGGAATGATTAAATAGTATAAGTATATAGACCAATTCTAAATTAATACGTAATTATAATTAAGGAGTTAAGAGTTTGCATTACCTACCTACTGTATCAATAAAAAAATAATGATTCAGCACATAATTTTATGATAACATTTTTTTTATCTAAAAACCACCAGTAGTAATTAATCATTCCTTTACGATAAACTTTGTAGATTATGTAACTACTCTAAGATGATGACCTCGACTGGAAATTTAAATAAAACAGGACAGTGTGTTTTATAATCATATCATATTTTAACGTCGTACCATTGTAACGTAATCTGTATTATTATAATAGTTAATAAATTATATTGTAATATGTACACAAACTACAAATTAATGTATAATCTACTATTATCGTCATCTAGATGACTTGACTTAAATAGTTATATTATCTTGTTGATCACTGAACTGATTTCAAATTGTTTTTTGGTAAAAACCTGGTACATTTTGACGTAAGTTTTGACACAGATAACAACTCTTATCAGACGTATATCACGACATCTTTCAATATCACTCAGTACACATTTGTTTCAACACAAACCTTTTATATCTAGGCAGAATCAGTCTTCGTTTTAAAAAAAATGGTCAACGTGCGTGTAAGCGATGGCTTATTGGAAGGTAGAATGGTAAAAAACGAATATGGAGGCACATACTACAGCTTCCAAGGAATACCGTACGCTGCACCACCGTTAGGCGATTTTCGGTTCAAGGTTTGTAAATAATAATAATACTAATAAAAAAGTCACTAATCTAATATTTGAAGTACTTAATAACATCATAACTTTTATCTTTATAGCCCCCTCAACCCGTTCAGCCGTGGGATGGAGTGAGGATGGCAAAAGAATGCGGACCTGACTGCTTTCAAATTGATCTCTTAGGAGACCACAAGACAAGGGGTAGCGAAGACTGCTTATATCTTAATGTTTATACTCCCGATCTTAAACCAGCCAAACCTTTGCCTGTGATGGTTTGGATCCATGGTGGAGGTTTCTTCAGCGGCACTGGAAGTGATGTACTGTATGGACCAGATTTCATTGTTAGAAACGGAGTCATCCACGTTGCCTTTAATTACAGACTTGATATACTCGGGTTCTTATGTTTAGATACGGAAGAAGTACCAGGTAATGCAGGTTTGAAGGACCAAGTGGCAGCCCTTAGATGGGTCCAAAAGAATATAAACAATTTTGGAGGTGACCCTAACAATGTTACAATATATGGGGAGAGTGCCGGAAGTGTAAGTGTTACCTACCATTTGGTATCACCGATGTCAAAAGGTTTGTTTAAACGGGCAATAGCTCAAAGTGGATCATCGACTTGCTCTTGGGCAAATACATTAGAGCCCCTAGAGAAAGCAACCGCGTGTGCTAGGGAACTAGGTTTGATTTCTAGGGACTCTAAAGAAATCTATGAATTTTTAAAATCACAACCTGTGGATAAGATTGTGAAGCTTCATTTGCCAATACTGTTTGTAGAGCAAGCTCTATCGCACACCTCTGTAGGTTTTGCGGTAGTAAGTGAAAAGAAATTCGGTAATAACGAAGTATTTTTCAGTGGTGATCCTTATGACGTTCTTCGTGAAGGAATACATGATGGAGTAGAGGTAATGATTGGATATAATGAACATGAAGGTGTATTCGGTTTAATGATCAGAGGTGGCCTTGAAAACATTTCAAAAATATCAAACTTTTTGGAGTTTTACGTTCCAGAAGATATCAGATATAACTGTACCATGAAACAAAAACTTGAAGTAGGAAGGACGATGAAAAAGCATTATATGGACGACAAGCCTGTTACTAAAGAAAACATTGCAAAGTTGATTTCGTACTGCTCTTTTGAAGATTTTACGTTTGGAGCTCATCGTTGGCTAAAAATAGCTGCAAATACAAGGAGAAATAAATATTACTTGTACAAATTTACTTGTAAATCTGAGCTGAATGTGCTAACAGATGTATTCGGTATGAGAAATTTGGTAGGAAACGATGTAGTCTGCCATGCGGATGATACAATGTACCTGTTCCCATCTCAAGAAATAAAAGTGGACACGAATTCAAAAGCTTTTCAAATGATCGAAAATATGACAAAACTATGGACTAACTTTGCTAAATACGGGTAAGTTAAACTTATAGAAATAGAATCAAAGTTAGTACTCTTAGTGTGTAGTTTTTTTTAGTATATTTATATACTTATTTATGTAGCGTAACATCATCCTCTTTAATATTGTATCTATTATATTATTATGTATTATTATTTTTGCGCCTACACATGCTCTCTGTTTGATTTAAAGATTGACTGGTAGTGAATGCCATATGGCATAAAGTCCGCCTTTTGTACATTTTTGTTTTTTTATTGCACAAAAAGTATAAATAAATAATTTTTTTCTTATTCCAGAGATCCTACACCACTTGGCAGTCTAGGAGTAGAATGGTCTCCATTTACATTAGAACAGCAAAACTATCTCGATATTGGCGAACAGCTGATCCCAGGAGTGAAACCTGACCGTGAAGATGTAGAGTTCTGGGAAAATATATACAAAGACTACCTTCCACGTCACATACTATAATTAAGTCCTGAGTCCTTAGATCTTGAGTATCCCGTGCTTTTGTATGTTATTGATAATTGCAATGTTAATCTGTAATTTGTGAAATACTTTATGTTACTTTGACAGTTTATGAAATATATTGTAAATTCTTTGTTGATACAAGTGATACAATTCATTGAGATAAGATCGAAGATTCGCGATTACAATGTTGCAGTCACCGTAGATTACGAGTACTGTTATGTCTATTGTATTTTTACAACAAGCCATCGAGCGTTTGAGACACCGTCATAATCATTGTCGTCTACGTCTATAATAGTTGCAAATAATATTATTAAGTATCAATTGAAATAGTATCTTTACCAGTACCGGGGAATACTATTACTATACTTAATTTTTTGTTACTTATTGACTCTGATCTTGAACTTGACGCTCGAAGATCCGCCCACAGACTTATGACTATACATATACATATTATTGTTTGAAATTAAACAACTTTTTTGTCTCACTTATTTATATATTTTTTTCAGTATTTGACGGCCTGTTGGTCTAGTGGTCAGAGGCCCTGACTACGAAACCACAGATTGCGGGTTAGAATCTTGCTAGGGGCAGATGCTAGTGTGATGAGCACTGGCATTGGGACTAGATCAATTGGTGTGAATTCTCCAAAGACATTTATTTATTTACTTATCGCAGTTAAGAGGAGCGTAAGGAATTCCTTAAAAGCTGTAATAAGTTCCACCGAGCACCATAATACGCAGTTCCTCGTCTTCCGATATACCTTCTTTTACTTTTACTTGAACCATTTCTGAATTCAGAATATTTATATTCATGATAATTATCTTATTTGGAAGTCACTACGCGACGTTGGTAAGTAGTAATTTAGTTGGCGACCCGTCAATTATAATAATGAGGTATAATAGAGCAGCAATAAGAAACCGGATTTATAATAAACGTTTTATAATTCAAAATATGTTCTGTTTTGTATTTTAAATTTTGTTTTATTTTTAAACGCAGTCGAGTACCTATGATATGTGAATTTACACGACTGGTTAAACTCCTATTGACCTTCAACTTTTTGTGTCTTAAAAATATTATGACCATTATCAAACTATTATTGGTTTATAATTGGGTATGTAGTACTTGATCAAATAAGTATATTTGTAAAACGAATTAGAGTAAGATCCCAGAGCGATCTGACGTAACTTATTTTCTGACGAATGAAACCTTAAGATTTCAGTAGCGTCTAGAGTGCCTTGAATATCTACGGGCTTGTGAAAACTGTCAGAGTGACACCAGGGCTGGTACCAGGTGAGAAAGGTGACTAAAAATAAGAGTTATCTTACTTATTTTCTCATGGCTCATTTTTATATATATCATGTAGAATATTATTTTAAAGTAATGGATATAAGTGTCAGACACTTTTGATTGACCAGAACTTTTGTCAGACACTTTTAAACTACCCAAAAAATGGATCTCAAAGATGGATGAACATAAGCATATCATGTTTAGGCTCATTCGATTCGGTATGACGAGCACTTTCTAAACAGAATATGATGATGGTAGTGTTGATGATGAATCCTGAAGACTACTATGGATCTCGAAGTTGGATGATCATAGGCATATCGTGTTTGGGCTTATTCGACTCGGTATGACGAACGCTTTCTAAACACATGATGATAGATACCCCACATGTAAAGGTCTGATGTGAAAATAAGTTATGTCAGATCGCTCTGGGATCTTGGACCAAATTGTTAAATGTAACTTGTAATAATTAGAACCTGGATTACTAGTTTCTCTGTAAACTAATATTACTCTAATAATTAGGTAGTATGATTCGAATTGCTAAAGTAATCACTTTCGCATTCCGTTGTTTCGACAGTTTAATAAAAATCCGTTATACTTACCTAATTACTTTACTCCATACTATTTCTTGTATTACTTGTTTCATTCCAGTACTAGAGTTTAAGTTAGATCAACATAAACTATTAAATTTCTATAGTAAAGAAACATCAGCTATATTTAGCTTGTTTTTTTATCCCAATATGTAATAACCGCGAAAATAATGTGTAAACTGTTTGTAAATTACCTAGCTTTAAAGATACTGATATCGCAAAATGCAGACAAACAGTGATAAAACAAACGCTCAGTTGTACAACGGGTTTCTTTTAAGATACACGTGAAATTCGACATTTCAATGGTTCAAGTTAAAGTTACTGAGGGCATATTGGAAGGAAAAGAAGTCAAAAATGAATACGGAGGCACATTTTACAGTTTTCTGGGGATCCCTTACGCAACTCCACCTTTAGGAGACCTGAGATTCAAGGTAATACTTATTAAATTTAAAAGAAAAAACAAACTGTACCTGTCCACCTGATTTCGGCATTGTACTAGTCAATTTAAATAATAAAGGCGTTTACATTACATTTACATGTATGTATAACACTGAATGTTTCTTTAATACAAATTGTATACGTATACAAAGATAACAGAGTGATATATGTATACAAACATATTATGTGATGCCTTTTTGTGGCGAAATTTACGTAGATTAAATATATTATAACCGAATAAACACAGTATACATAATAAATTATTCATATTCTGGTTTAGTATCGTATTACTACGCGAATTCAAATTTGAATGTGACGATTTAGAATTTTTGTTGAAGTAACGAAATATACCTACTAAATGAGAGATTAATGATTTTGTAACTTTTAATTACAGGCACCGCAGCCACCACAGTCATGGGCAGGAGTACGAAATGCCAAAGAGTTTGGACCGATATGTTATCAGATAGACCCAGTGACAAAGTCTGCCGCAGGCAGCGAAGACTGTCTTTATCTCAATATCTACACGCCAAATGTTAACGCTAACAAACCCTTACCTGTGATGTTTTATATTCACGGAGGTGGTTTTTACTCAGGAAGCGGTAACGATGATATTTATGGCCCAGAGTTTCTAGTTAGACAAGACGTGATCTTAGTAACCATTAACTACAGACTAGAAGTTCTTGGATTTCTTTGCCTAGATACAGCTGATATACCTGGGAATGCGGGCATGAAGGATCAAGTTCAAGCTCTAAGATGGGTGAAAAAGAATATAAGTAACTTCGGAGGAGATCCCGATAATATTACAATATTTGGCAACAGTGCTGGTGGTGCCAGCGTCTCCCATCATTTGGTATCACCGATGACTAAAGGTCTCTTTAAAAGAGCTATTTCGCAAAGTGGAACTGCTACATGCTGGTGGGCAATGACATTCGCACCCCGGGAAACAGCCTTAGCTGTATCGAGGAAATTGGGCTGCAAGTCAAACGATGATAAGGAAATATACGAGTTCTTGAAATCGCAACCAGTTGAATCTCTTATCAATGTAGATGTACCGGTTACACTGGCTGCAAAAGCACGAAATATACAAGAAGTTATTTTCAGTATAGTAAGTGAAAAAGAATTTGAAGGTGTGGAAAGATACTTTTACGGCGATATTTACGATGCGTTGCGAAATGGCATACACGAAGGCGTAGATGTCATGAACGGATTTGTTGAACATGAAGGCTTTATGAATATAGTACTAAGAAGTCGCGGCGACTTTAAAGGACTGGTAGAAACATTGAATATATTTTTGGAAGAACTCGTACCTCGGCCACTTACACTTAACTGTTCCATGTACGACCAATTTGCTATTTCTCGAGAATTTAAAAAATTCTACTTCAACGACCAAAACTTCTGTTTTAATAACTTAGAGTTATTGGGTAATTTTTATTCTTTTTCCACTTTCATTTACGACATTGTTCAATGGCAAAAGATTTGTGCTCGATCAAATAAAAACAAATTGTTTTTTTATAAGTTCACTGGTAAGTCAGAGAGGAATGTAATGGCGCAAGTGTTCGGACTACAAAAAGTTGTCGAAGATAAAAAAGTTGTATGTCATGCTGACGAACTGGCCTATCTATTTCCTGCGAAAGCGAGAACTGAAAAAATTGATACAACCCCAGACACTTTTAAAATGATTGAGAACGTCACAAAACTATGGACTAATTTTGCTAAATATGGGTATGTAATTAGCGTCGCTAAATACGAATATTTTACCATCTTTGATATTTAGATATATCAATAAGGAAGGGTTTAATACATGACTTCTTCTTTTTCAGAGATGCCACCCCTGATAATAGTCTTGGTGTAAACTGGTCTCCTTATACTCTGGATCAGGAGAACTATTTGGACATCGGGGAAAATTTGGTCCCAGGCACTAAAGTTAACGAAGTAGAAGTAGACTTTTGGGAAAAAATCTACGAGAAGTATTTTCCACAACGCGTTCATACAAACATGTAAAATACTAAATTATCGAAATTTACTGTTGATGCAGATATAAATCAAGTCACATCAAAAAGTTCTTGTAATAAATAAATGTTGCTTATTTTCTGTTCGCGAACTTTTTGTTGTACTATTTTTAATTGTAATTTGTTAAAGCACTGCTAATAATCTAGTTCGACAACTCATCACTAAAGTTTATTATATTTCAAATAAAAAAGACTTGTTTTACCTGCTTAGACATCAAACTGACATTTAAAATAAATCTACCAGTATTTTATTTATAAGATTATTTAATATCTTTGGATGGGCCAAAAATAGATTGTAAAACGAAAACATAACATTAAGGTACGTGGTTGAAGAATCTTAAAATTTTTTGTTAGGTCACAAGAGGTAAAAACCTTCTATAGGTCGCTAAAAGATGCAGGTTCTTGCGACCTTCGTCAGGTCATGATGAATGCGAGACCGGTCATTGTGTTGTTCCTTGGGATGATCGTTAATAAAAACATGGTAATATATATAAAATCATTATATTAAGAACTAGCTTTTGCCCGCGACTTAGTCCACATAGAATACTGGTTAAGATTTGCTGCTCCGCTCCTATTGGTAAATGGGCTACATAACACTGTTTTTTTAAGTAGGTATGGATTAACGATTATTTAAATATTGACTATAAATATGTTCCCAAAACTCAATTTCTTCTTTAGCCGGGAACGACGACACGGCCAGATCATCTCCAATGAAAAGGTATTTCTGTTCAATGTTATTGAAGGTAGGCCACTTTATATCCAGAGATTCATCAGGAGTTGGGTTGCTGAAAGAAGTACACATTTGAATAAACCTTTTAAGCAGCAAGTAAAAAAAATAAAATACAAAATAACACAAATATCTCACCCGTGCCTTGCAAAGTTTGACCACAGCGTTGTCACGTCTTGAATCATCCGATAGCTTTTTGAATGAAAATCAATTGGTACTCTTTCATCGTCAAACAAATACATTAAGTCGTCGCAGTGACAGACATATTTTCCTTTTAAATATTTAGTTCCTAGGAATACGTCTGTGTAAATGTTTCTTTCTGAATAGCAATCAAACTGATATAAATACAATCTGTTCCTGTTTGATTTAGTACTTATTTTGGCGTGTTGGATAATATCATACTTAAACAACTGTAAAGTGACGTATTTCAGTAATTTGTCAACATTACTAACAGTTACTTCGTTTCCCCCAAAATAATGTTGTTTCATTTGTTTTCCGATTTCTATCTGGTCCGCTGCCGAACATTTCAATGACAGTTTAGCTGGTACAAATGATTGCAAGTATTTGCTGTATACATCAAATATATTATCATACGTGTTAAATCTTAAAACACCTTCATTGGTTGTGAAACCTATCATGACTTCTACCCCTTCATGAATGCCATTACGCAATAAATCCTCAGGATCACCATAAAAATATCTTTCAATTCCATCAAATTCTTTTTCCGAAACTACGTTCGTAAAAACATTAATACGCAATGCAGAAGCTTCATCTACCGTCAAGGGTACTTTAGAACCAACCAAATTTTCAAATGGTTGAGATTTGAAAAACTCATATAATTCTTTATCATCTTTGGTATTCTTCCCGAGATATTGGGCAATCGCTTCGGCTCTTAAGCGTGGTTCAAAACTTTGGGACCAGTAACTTAAATTTGTGCCACTTTGAAGTATTGCTCGCTTGAATAAACCTTTTGTCATAGGCGACACCAAATGATATCCTACGCAGCCAGCCCCAGCACTTTCTCCGAAAATCGTAATATTATTAGGGTCACCTCCAAACTGAGAAATATTATTATTGACCCACCTAAGAGCTGCTACTTGGTCTTTCATACCAGCATTACCGGGGACATCTTTCGTATCGAGACATAGAAACCCGAGTATTTCTAATCTATAATTTATAGTAACCAGGACGACTTCCTTTTTAACTAAAAAATCCGGTCCATAAACATCACTGTTACCGCTTCCACTTATAAAAGCACCTCCATGAATCCAAAACATCACCGGTAAGAGTTCTGTGGGTTTTAAATTTGGCGAGTACACGTTTAGGTACAAGCAATCTTCACTGCCGTTTTTAATTGTTCTACTGAACATATCGAATTGATGGCAGATAGGACCATGTTTGTTTGCCTTTCGGATTCCATCCCATGGTTGTGGGTTTTGAGGCGGCTATAAGAATGATAAGATATTATTAATTTAATACAAATGGATTTTACAAATTGAAGATAGCTATTCCGCAAATTGGTTCATTTACACCACTTATAACTTTAAGATGATGATTTTCATGTTCTATGATATTTTTTTATCTCTAAAATCTATCTATATAGGATCTAAAATAGCGAAAAAATTAAACAATTATGAACAAAATCAATTTTCCAATGAATTATGGAACGGTTACTTAATGTAACCTCATCTATCAACACCGCTAGTTAATAATAACAAAACAATGTGAATATAAATGTATACCATTGAGAAATCTGGTTTCTATCGAGCAGGTTAAACATGAAAGTTTGTTACTCACTTTAAATCTTAAATCGCCGACAGGAGGAGCCGCGTAAGGTATTCCTTTAAAACTGTAGTAAGTACCACCAAGGACATTGTCTAGTACTTCGCCCTCTAGTACACCTTCGCTTATTTTAACTTGCACCATTATAGTACGATAATCTTGTAGTGCGATCTTATAGTACGATCTTGCGACGTGCATTCACTTTAAAATACAACTAGCGAATATTATACTTCTTTGCCTCGTGCGATTTATATTCTTATTCGGCCTTAGCATGTATTATATTAAATAACCGGGTCTATAGGTAAAATGTTATCTCAATAAAAGCAATACTTTGTATGCGATATCAATGTAATAAATATTTTGTTATATTAAAGTGGTATAAAAGGCTTTAATTGAATGCAGTTATCAATGCGGAAGAAAGTAACAGTTAATATAACATTGTTCGTATCCTGAAAGGTTTTAAAATTGGTCATAATTCACCCAAAGATCGACAGTAGGCAAATTCACTTTCATAGAAGATACTAAAGTTTATTTTGATATACATTTTTTTTTTGTTTGTTTCTTTCTGAATCATTCATTATAGTGCATACATAGGGTATAAAGGCAAGAAGTTTAAAAAAAATAAAAAAAATCTTCGCGGTGATTACACAATGGAATTAAACAATTATAGCATATTTAACTAGCGTATATTCATGTTACTCTTACGTTTCAAAATATTCACAGTTTCCATATTCGTAACTGACTTGGTAAAATACGAGGATTAAATCCGTTATAATTGTTACATTCCAACATACAACTACTTAATATTACCAACCAAAAAAAAACATGTTTACTATTTAAATTAGGTACCGTATATAGGTTTTTTGCTGTTAGCCGTAACGAAATATTCCTACGTCACTTACGAAATTTCGTATGTACGTATATTATAAAATATATAAAACTAAAACATTTCCTTTTGAGCAGCATTGCACTTTCACACAAAGCGGGCATAGTAATTAAATATACCAGCATCACCATAAACAGGGAGCTCGTAATTCCCGAGGATCGTAAAGCACCTGATATTATCGACACACACTGTCAATCGTATTCGTGAACACGTGAAAGAATAACTTTAAAACGGCTTCGATTTTCATAAAACATAATTAAACATGCTCTGATGTTATTTACTTTTCAATAAAAAAATATTCATTCGTTCGGGAGCTACAATGCCATACACACACACACACACACACACCATCACACACACAAAGAGAGAGAGAGAGAGAGAGAGAGAGAGAGAGAGAGACACACGTCAAAGTTATAGCACCCCTCTTTTTGGGTAGGGGGTTAATAAATATATTAACCATAATTAAACAATGTACCTACAATAGTAGGTAATCCTTTCTATTAATGCACTAGCTGGAATACCGAGCCAAACTTAAAAAATAATATTTAGAAACTTAAAAAAAATGTCATTATTGTAAAATTACTTCTAATTTCTGATGCCTTCGCGGTTATTACACATTGGAATGAAACAACTATTAACGGATTTAACTCGCGTATTTTTATTTTATTTTATTTGCTGACGTTTCGGATTCTTTACAGTTTCCATAATCGTAGCATGACTGAGCTGACAAAAGTTAGACTTTAGCGTTAGACTTTTGTCAGCTCAGTCATGCTACGATTATGGAAACTGTAAAGAATCCGAAACGTCAGCAAATAAAATAAAATAAAAATACGCGAGCTAAATCCGTTAATAGTTGTTTCATTCCAAATTACTTCTAATCATTATTATCATTTAATTTTTACTTAAAAGGATAATAAGAAAATATACAGTACCTAATAAATCAGATAAGATTAGATCCATTTATTTGTTAATAACTACACAATATAACAATGTTATGTCAAATTACATGCACTCATACTGAGAACAACCATTACATAATTTTGTAATACAATGTAACATCAGTAGAATCAACACATAATGTCAATCGTACAGTACAAAATAATATTTCGCATCTGTATTGGAATTTCCACTTAAATCGACAGTCGGTGCACCTGTATTTCAGACAGCTGTCTAGTTATCCCAGACTTGAGAATGGAACCTGGATATTGTATCGCAGTGTACTATATAGTTACCGTGTGTAATGTCACTTACATTTCCACCTTGAATATTAGTCTTATCGACATATCGCACACCATCTAAAGGGAGTTCACTCGAAAACCTGAAAATTTGAGTTATTACAGCAGTACCTACCTACCAATAAAAAACATTTAAGCTTTATATAAAAAGCAGATAACTATCAGTGCACAGGAGTGCAATTATGGGACATATTAATCAGTTTTTCGCCTTCCTTGGAAAAAGCTTCTTCGAGATAATCTTGTTTAGATCTAGGTGTGTGGATATATTATGAGTACAATCCCTACTAATCCCTACTAATATTATATATATAAATGCGTTAGTAACTCTGTCTGTCTGTCTGTCTGTTGCTCTTTCACGCCTAAACGGCTGAACGGATTTTGATGAAATTTGGTATGGTAATAGATGATAACCTAGAAATGGACATAGGCTATAAATAATCACGCCATCGTTCTTAGGGGGTAGGCAGTAGGCAGATAACTAAATTGAGATAGTGATTTTTAGTCGTTTTGGTTGGGACTTTTGCTCTATTGCTCTATTGCTCTATCCCTACTTCCCTACTAATATTATAAATGCGAAAGTAACTCTGTCTGTCTGTCTGACCGATTTAAATGAAATTTGGTACAAAGAAAGTCTGGAGCTTGAGAAAGGACATAGGCTACTTTTTAACCGACTGCAAAAAAGGAGGAGTTCCACGCGGACGAAGTCGCGGGCAGAAGCTAGTACTACATATATAGGTAACTTTTAAATTAAAAGTTCCCCGTTATTGACCGACACTTGTTAAGACAAGTGTATAATAAACATTCTGATGCTTTCACTTATTACACATTTTAATAAAACAAATATTATAACGTATTTAACGCGTCTATATTATATTTTATGCGTTTCGAAAACTTTACTGTTTCCATTCTCGCTGACGACTGAGCTGACGACAAGCAAGTTAAATCTATACTAATATTATAAAGCTGAAGAGTTTGTTTGTTTGTTTGAACGCGCTAATCTCAGGAACTACTGGTTCGAATTCAAAAATTATTTTTTCGTTGGATAGACCATTTATCGAGGAAGGCTTTAGGCTATATAACATCACACTGCGACCAATAGAAGCGAAGAAACAGTGGAAAATGTGTAAAAAACGGGGAAAATATGAAGCCTTATGAAGAAGTGACAGAAGACTTTGACAGATCTTTGACGAAACAATCGGACGGGCAGGACGACGTCTGCCGGGGCCGCTAGTACTTTATAGTTGTTTTATTTTAAGATTAGGAAAATAACTAAAGGGTTGTTTGTTTACCTTTCAGGCATTTAGCTTTTCAGTGAAGTTGTACCTGTAAAAAACAGACGCTATTATTAGACTTAATTATTTAATTATTTTCTACATAGGTCTACATGTGATACATAAATTAAATCATTTTGAATTTAATTATTCCACCAGAAACTACATAAAGGGTAAAATACTTGTCGTTGGTCATCACATATAATATTAATAGTGTGTCTTATTTGAAACCTAATTCAAAACTAAAAATACATTCGTCAGGGCCACTAGCTATGTCTGCTAAAGTATATAATAACCTACCTTCAAATTTGAAAAATGAAAACAACAATAAAAAAATTATTAAATTATTAAGAGAGTTACTAATTAAGAAATGCTACTACACATTAAATGAATATATGATAGATAAGTTTAAGTGAAATACATTATATAATTGCTTTTAATTATATTATTATAGAGAAATGAAGTGCAATATTATTATATTATTATCTGATCCTAAATAAAAATGTATAAATACTTATAGATTTTAATAAAGTTATATAAAACAATATTGTATGCCTCCCTCTTATATTGCTGTACCTAAACTAGGTCCTTATTGTAACTGTCACTAACTGTAACATCTGTAATATCATAAGGAATGCAATAAATAATTTGAATTTGAATTTGAATTTTTGAAAAAATATATAACATATCAATATATTATGTAATACACATTTCCGTAAGGATAAATATGATTTCATCACACTTATATCTACTGATAACAGATTGTTTGTTCGTTAATATATTTTTCTGCTGAGTCATCCTAAGGCCTGTATAAGTAATTGGTAATTGACAAATGTATTAAAAAAAACATTTTGTGTCTGAGCATTACGAACGAAGCACGTAGAAACATTTTCTATTACAATATTTTACTAAAATGGTGCAAGTTCGCGTTAAAGAGGGTTTGTTGGAGGGTAAAGAGGTGCAAAGCGATTTTGGGGAACCGTTTTTTAGCTTCCAAGGTATCCCTTTCGCCGCACCACCGATCGGGGACCTACGATTTAAGGTATCTGCTATTTTTATTACTTATAACAAAAGGAGAAAATAAGGTTTTTTTCTGCTTCGTTAAAATTTTATTTTTTTGTCTTATTCTACGTATTTAGATTTAATTTTATACCTAATCATAATTAACTCTACTTCCTACACTCGCGTTGCGTGAATATATTGTGTAATTATTGTTTTTTCTTTACGTATTGCATATGTAAAGAAAAACTTGTAGATTTAAACACACCATACACACATAAAATCACTTTTAATTTTAGTTAATAAACATCATCGTTTATTAACTCCTATGAAACTTTCATAGAAATACCCCTAACAGCAACATAAGCTTACAAAATATATTTCAGGCACCGCAACCACCAACACCCTGGTCTGGCATACGCAGCGCTAAGGAACATGGACCAATTTGCCACCAAATCAGTATGGCAACACAATCTCCTGTCGGTAGCGAGGACTGTTTATATCTTAACGTGTATACACCAAAACTCACACCATCGCAACCATTACCCGTGATGCTCTTCATCCACGGAGGCGGTTATATCATCGGCAGCGGCAACGATGATTCCTTCAGCGCGGAATACCTCGTAAAACATGATGTCATTCTTGTTACTATTAACTACAGGCTAGACATTTTTGGTTTCCTATGCTTAGACACTGAAGACGTGCCAGGTAACGCAGGTATGAAGGATCAAGTTGCAGCTATGAGATGGGTTAAAGAGAACATTTACCAGTTTGGTGGAGACCCTGATAATATAACGATTTTTGGTGAGAGTGCGGGAGCAGCCAGCGTTACTTTCCATCTAATATCACCAATGACAAAAGGACTATTTAAAAGAGCAATTGCTCAGAGTGGAGCGGCTACTTGCTCTTGGGGTTCCATGTATGAACCACGCAAAAAAGCACTAGCGATAGCAAGAAAATTGGGTTTCTATTCCGAGGATGATAAAGAGCTTTATGAATTCTTTAAATCTTTACCAACAGAATCATTGACCGGCGTTAAAGCTCCAATGATGTTAACAGAAACGATAAAACAAGAACTCTTAATATCTATGGGGCCTGTCAACGAAAAGAAATTTGGTGATAATGAAAGATTTTTTTATGGCGATGTACTAGATGCTTTTCGAAACAATACGCACGAGGGTGTAGATGTCATCACTGGATACAATGAAGACGAAGGTCTAATGGGCTTGTTTCCATCAGGCCAAGATGATTTTAAAACTTTGATTGAACAAGCTAACAATTTCCCCGAAATATTCGTTCCGACACCCATCGTACTTAACAACTCAGTAAGCGATCAATTGGAGGTGGGAACACAATTCAGAAAGTATTACATGAAAAATGAATTATTGACAATCAATAATATTGAGAAACTAGCAAAATTCTACTCATACAACTTATTTGTGTATGGTGTAATGAAGTTTCTGAAGACAGTTGCAAGTAAAAATACGAATAAGCTATTTCTATACAAGTTTACTTGTAAGTCTGAGAGAAATTTCACGGCTCACATTTTAGGCTTAGGAAAGGTTATTGGAAGTAAAACGGTGGTATGCCATGGCGACGATTGTACGTATTTGTTCCCAACAAATATAAACAAGCAGGTTATAAAAACTGATTCAAAAACTTTCGAACTCATAGATAGAATGACGAAACTTTGGACGAATTTTGCTAAATTTGGGTGAGTTTAACACCAATCACAAATAATAGTACATTGAATAATCTTTTGATTTTGTCTTATATGGTTGTATTTTTTATTTCAGTAATCCTACTCCGGATGGCAGTCTTGGCGCAATATGGTCTCCTTACACCCTGGAAAATCAGGCCTATATGGACATTGGACAGGTGCTTGTCCCAGGAACAGCTCCAGATAACGAAGAACTCGAGTTTTGGGAAGGCATAAACAGCAAATACCTCCCCGATAAATCTTTGTAGAATAAGTGTTTGTATATATTTGAATAAAACAATGCTTTGTCCCAAGTCGTATAATAGTTCAACAAAACCAAAATGTATGAAAGTATATAACAATTCACACAGAAATCTTAATAGCGCGATGCAGCCGTAGGTACCATCGCCATCTATGTATAATTAAGTTAACAAACATAAACCCAAATAAACTTTAATCACCTAGCAACCGTGTCTTTCAAATATAACATAAATAACAGCCTTCACGGCGTTATACAATATTTATCATTAATAATAAATAATGTGGATTTGTTCATTTGGGTTTGGCATTTAGACATGTTTGCCTTACAAGTAATGAAATTTAAAACTTCACACTTCTTAGAAACCATATTAAATTAAAAAAACATAGGAAGTTTAACGAATTAATTTTAAATTATATGGCTACTAGCGACCCGCCCCGGCTTCACACGGGGGCTATAAACCTTCCTTAAGAATCACTCTATCTATTAAAAAAAACCGCATCAAAATCCGTTGCGTAGTTTTAAAGATCTAAGCATACATACGGACATACAGCGAAAGCGACTTTGTTTTATACTATGTATTGATTATGCAATTTTTTGTTATTAGTTACCTACATTTTATCAACAGTACGTAAAAAACAATTGATAAACATATATACTTCCTCTTGAATAAGCTATTCACAGTAGTGTCAGCATGACAATCCAAAATATACAATCACATCATTTAAGGTAATGAAGTCTACTATATAATTGAGTATTCAAAGACTTTGTTAAAAAAACTTGAACAATTTTCTTGAATTAATGGCCTAGAATTATATAATCATGGTAAACAGCATCACGCACAAACACAACTTTGAATTAAATGCTCGCTCTTAAGTAATATATAATAATATAATCTCTTGTATAAAAACCTATTCGCCAAATATTTTATAACTTTGAATGTTAAAATATTATGTTATTAAGTTGGATGGTACATTTTCAGAGGTTGTTGCAAAGATAAGTAAATAATCTTGGACAATTTGCTTCAGTCTCAACCTATGTAATGAGTACTAAATAAGAGTTCCAACTTCCAAGACTCAGGTACAAGTACTCGTGTTCATTTACATTGACATCTGCCCCTACCAATTGAACCCGTAATCTAGTTCATAGTCAAAGGCCAACAGATCATCAGGAAGTCGAAGATGCGCAAAGTTCATTGATTTTATTAAAAATATCCTGACTCTACATAACAACATAGGTATATCGAAATTTGAAGCGACGAATGAAAAGATTGTAAGGCATATAATTCCTTACCTTCAATCCGCAACTTTGTTTAAGTATAATATTATGGAACTATTTTGGAATGAAACAACTGTACACGGATTTAACTCGTATATTTTTTTGAAGTGAAAACTTCTTTAGCGGGGCTGAGCACTTTTTTTTGTATGGGTGAAAACTTTCAAACTCGCGTCAGGGTCACGTGATGCCTCGCGTCAGGGTCACGTGGTGTGTTTATGTACAGCGTGCCACGCGTATCCAAGGATGGTGACAAATTGTCATATTTGTGTACGATAGCGCAATAAATAAACATTGTATTCTACCTCATAAATGATAGTACTTTTGTACTTATAATTAAACACAACGTTCATATATTTTTTATTGGCTGACGTTTCGTTTTTTTTTAATTCGAATGCATCAGAAATTATTGTTTTGGGTGGCTTAATAATTCTACCTCCTCTTTTAAAAAATCAAGTAGCCCTTTTAAAACCTTTAAGGAATGATTTCCGCCATAAAAACTATTGTACTTACGTCCTTCCCGAGACTAAAACTATGTATATACAAAATTTCATTTAAATCACTTAATCGTTTGCGTCATTTAAATTTAATTTGTTTATAATATTATTGTAGTAGGAATTAAAACAGAGCACGGTAAGACTACTTATCAAAATCAGATAATCACTCTTATCAAATATATTATTATCCGATTCTAATAATATTTAGCTTCTAGAGTTGTGATTAGGTAGGTATTAGCTAGTATTGCTATCGAGGTGCGACCCCCACCTTGGGGGGCCCTCGGGTCGATCAGGGCTAAAAACCCTAAACCCAACCCAAAAGGCTAAAGAGTCTCCTTTCAGGAGTCTCGCCACCCGTCCGGTTTTGCAGTAAAGGCCCATTGGCTGGCCAACTGCGCTTCAGTATTCAGTTCGAAAAAAAAAAAAAAAAAAAAGTAGTATTGCTATAAAATAATAATATGTTCACTTATTTGCTAGGTATTTCATAAAAAAATGCCCCACAAATCCACAATAGGCTGTAGACTATCTAATAATAAACTCTCGCTTATAGTTTTAATTTTTTATATTAGTAAATAAAATAAATGGCTATAGTATTACCAGATAGCACCCTTTTAGATCATATTAATTGATATGATAACCTTATATGAAATGCAATAAACATGTATGTCATGTATAGAAGGTATGATAATAATATGTTATTATACTATACTAGCTTTTGCCCGCGACTTCGTCTATACATGTTTAGTACTTTACACAATTCCTTTATAAACAATAGACTTTGTCTTATTCTGTTGCGCAAGCTATATTTATTGTAAAGTAACATCAAAATCCAATCAGTAGTTATAGACTATGGGCCCATGTTAAAAAAATTATGGGTCATTTGAACCACCAGATGACCTATGTAGAACGATATAAGAGCATAAAATAATAAGATTGTGCCGTCACTTGTAAGCTGTCCAACTGAGTGCAGGTGAGAATACAAAAGTACAGGTAGAGTGAGTACATTTTGGTCATATATTTTTGAACGGCATTGTTACCATCGATAGATCCATGAAAAATAATACTAAAACGCGTAGTGCCGTAAAAAAATGGTGATCCAAAAAGTCGGAATTTTTTTTTGATTTTCCGACAATTTCCAGGGTGAATTTGGTCATTTGATACAGTACGGCATCAGTTTCATACTATTTCAATACTGCTTCTAATCCATCATTCCGCAACGCCGTAAAAAAATCAAGCGACAAGGGGAAAAAACCGAAGGTTGCAACCCCCTCTCTTTCCGTGGTCCAGGGGGTGATTTGATAAAGTACGGCTTCGGTTCCAAAACATTATCTAGCACTTAAAAGTAGTATTAAAAATAATGCCGTCAAGAAATGATTGTTCATTTGAATGTATATCAATAATTATCTTAATTTCATCGTATTCTTGATTTATAAAGCTGTAAAATCATTTGATCCTGTACGGGAACTATTTTTCTAACATAATATTGTAAAATACAATTGTTATATAGTATTTCCGTTCAAAAGAAACTGTTCTGAAAAAATTATGGAGAAATACAAAAACTGAAATTTTGCAAATTATTGCAGTAATTTAAATATCATATATTAATGAAATATAGCAGTTTTCTACATTGTATCCCATGTTTTAAATAGTATTAACATAAATAAATTAGGAAAAAATGATGCCGTAAGTACATTTTAATGCAGACCATATCTTTTAGGTTCATGAAAATGACGCTACCATTTTAAGGGTACTCTATGGCCATCTGATACAGTACGGCATTAACATATTTTTGAAGAGAACAATTGATAATATGATAAAATCACTATGACGTCTAACTGAAGTGAAACGGTTCCTCATCCGGTGCCGTTATGTCACAGACTTTTTGAACCAACGAAAATGTACGGCATATGAAAAAATATTATCTATGCATAAAATACTTTCGAAATAAATTAATTTGACGTTGTGTCAAATCACCCCTGGACCACGGAAAGAGAGGGGTTGCAACCTTCGGTTTTTTCCCCTTGTCGCTTGATTTTTTACGGCGTTGCGCAATGAAGGATTAGAAGCAGTATTGAAATAGTATGAAACTGATGCCGTACTGTATCAAATGACCAAATTCACCCTGGAAATTGTCGGAAAATCAAAAAAAAATTCCGACTTTTTGGATCACCATTTTTTTACGGCACTACGCGTTTTAGTATTATTTTTCATGGATCTATCGATGGTAACAATGCCGTTCAAAAATATATGACCAAAATGTACTCACTCTACCTGTACTTTTGTATTCTCACCTGCACTCAGTTGGACAGCTTACAAGTGACGGCACAATGCTAAATCTTATTATTTTATGCTCTTATATCGTTCTACATAGGTCATCTGGTGGTTCAAATGACCCATCATTTTTTTAACATGGGCCCATAGTCTATTATTGCGTGAAAGAGTAACAAACATACATCCAGACATCCATCCTTACATTCATACATTTTTACAAACTCTTGCGTTCATAATATTAGTAAGGATTATCTGAAATCACTTAACAAAATTATCGGTATCAATTTGTTTTTATATTAAGGTATGTTTACACGCTTGCCAAGGCTCGACAACCGTCCACAAGCCCCAAACGTTCACAAATATCGCTTGGCATTTGGAAGTCGTTTACATTAGGGTTTCTGCTCGAGATTTCTCGAAGCGAGAATTCCCGGGAAATCTGGCCTAACTCGAGACGGGAAAAATCGCTTCGAGAAGTCGAGAATTCGAGAAATCGCACCTCAAAATAATCACACGTGAATTTTAGATTAAAATGGCCTTCCGCAACACTGTTTGCAATACATTATCCTTCACGCTAGTTCCTTGGATTCGGCCGATCCCGATTTTGACTAGGTATTTCCCCCGCTCGCCCCGCTCTAATTTATTGTAGGTTTTTGCCTAATGGAAAAATTCAAGTTGATTATTTAAGATTTGCTGTGTTAAGAGATGCCTGAGAAATACGATTTACCTATTAGTTTAGTTGATAAACTTCCTAATTATTTAATATTGTTCATTGTTTGGGTTTCCAAACAATATAATATTTATATCTTCTAACAGTCGTAATACCCAATGATAAATGGGTTGTATCTCTAATCATTAATATATGGTTATTAAGTGTTCGAAACACGTTAATATAGGTATGTATAAACTCTTCTAGAACTGCGCAGGGTTTACAGGGGAAGATGCAGAAGAAAATACAGTGGAAAACTTTGTTTATTTGGTTGTTATGAATAGGTTCAAAAACTACTGGACCGTTTTTAAAATTCTTTCACCATTCATAAGCTGCAATATCCACGAGAAAAATAGGGATCCGTGCGAAGCCGGGGCGGATCGCTAGTTAGGTATATTATTAAGTTTTTTAAGTCAAGATTCGCATTTATATATTGTATTAGTTTGATGATAATAATACAATGTTTAGTGCAATCTCAAATGTTAATGATTAAAAAAGCAATGTCATTTAGTTTATTATTTTTTCAAGTATTATGTATGAGTCGCGAGTAGGTAGTAGTAGGTACATTTAGTTGGTGATCAAAAAATAGCGATGTTAATGATATTGAAGAGTTTTTTGCGCCTTATATTCATGATTTGTAAATTTCTCGAGATCCCGGGAATTCCCGGGAATTTTTAGTCGAGAAATCTCGAGCCCCGAGAAAAAAAATAGGTCGAGAAATCAGAAACCCTAGTTTACATGCTTGCGAATGCTACGGACATGCAAGCATGGCGGACACTGAATTTGTATCGGCTATTACGTCCGTTCGTCATGAAATCACCAAAGTGTAAACGCGTCGCAAGCGCTTGCCGCAAACTCCCTTTGATCTGTGTCAAAAAACCGACACGGACGGAGTCCGAATCGGATACAAGCGTCTGCAAGTTCATGCAAGCCAAGCCAAACGGCCTCTTTACACGCTTGTGCTTGTGGATACTTGTCGAGTGTTGGCAAGCGTGTAAACGTACCTTTAGATGTCTGTTGCTTTTATCATAGGTACTTGACAAGGTAGCTTAGCCCTTCGCGCCTATTTGTGGGCAGCCACGTTTGCAAGGAACAAATGGAGATATAGGTAAAAAGAAATCTTTAGGAAATACTGCCCGCAGTGTATAGCATAGATTAATATCCTTACTATAGTAATATATACGAACGTGAGTTCGTCTGTGTGTTCGTTTATAATAAAGCTTTCAATGCAATAAAGCTTAACAAACAGACTCCAGCTAATAAAACCAGCTATACGCATATTTGGTATAAATTTAGGTACTTCAACATTTAATTATAAATATTCTGCAGATTTTACATTCTTTAATATAGCCTAGATTAAGATAGCCTACTACATGATATCTTATAAATATACAAGTATCTTAAGAATGATGTAAAGAATCCGAAACGTCAGCAAATAAAATAAAATAAAAATACGCGAGTTAAATCCGTTAATAGTTGTTTCATTCCAATGATATATTATTAATACCAATCTAATATTATATCACTACCAGCCTAAATCATCGCAAATAATTTGTTTTTATTAAATGACTAATGCTTTTATCATAGAAGTTCGCCGATTTGCCCTTCGCACCTATTTGTGGGCACAAAATTAGTTGGTTTATAATAACGCTTGTCATTGACCAAGACAGTGATGTGCTCATTATAAAATGTCGATGTTTTATTAACAGTTTTTGATGTTTATTTGGCCCACGTTCTTAAATAACCAAATTTTTATTACATTAATTTATCCAAAACAAAAAAACAAAAAATTAGGTACCTATTACTCATGTAGTGTGATCGTTAAAATAAGTAAAAAAAAGAATATAGGTAATTAGAAATATATATATTATGGTATTTTTCTCTTATTCTACGTCTAAATTAACCTTAAGCAGGTATACCTACCTATTAACCGGTCGCTGTAGAAAATCAAATAAAGGTGATGATGAACATAATATTCTTTGACTTTACGAAGGAGATTCTTTGTAACTATGTTTTTTTTATATTATTAGATCATAGACATGAAGTTTTAAAGCCTAAACTTTAAAATGTAAAATAAATACAAATGAATGTAACTCTAGGTAGTTACTTAGTTGACAACCTAACTTAATTTTCAAATATTGATCGTTAGTCAACATGTAGTATTCAATGAGGAATATATAATAATACAAATAAATTATAAAGGTAAAATATGTTTTCTATGATTGACATATCATTATACAACACTATGCGTAACAATCTACCCAATAAGCGTGAGTATAAAGTATAGATCAACTATTATTATGCCCATTTAGTTAAAGTTTCGACTGAAGTGAACATAAGATGGTACAAGTGCGTGTTAAGGATGGAATTTTGGAAGGGGAGGTTGTAAATAACGAGTATGGAGGGAAATTCTATAGTTTCAAAGGTATCCCGTATGCAGAACCGCCTGTTGGAAATCTTAGGTTTAAAGTGAGTTAAAAATGTAATACTTAAATACCGGACCTTAAACATTCGTAAATATATACTAAAATCATTGAGTACTAAATGTATTGTATTTTTAGAGTGTTTTCTGAAATATAGATTAATGAAAAAACATCGGAAAACATCACCAGCGATAACGTGTTCATTATCTAAAGTGTATTAGAATTCACCGAATTGCTTAATTATTAACATTAAGGCTAGTAGATACGAAATTAAATTAAAAAATATATAAGAGACGCAAGTGTGCGGAAACAATCTCATCGTTTTTAATATCAACAAAGAAAAGGTAGGTAGGTAACTGAAAATTGAGAAACTAAAACTCTACTTAAATATAAATAATGTTCTCAGGCCCCTCAACCTCCAAAACCTTGGAATGGAGTACGCAGTGCCAAAGAATTCGGAAACGTCTGCTATCAGGTGGATACCTTTTTTAAATCGGGACCAAAAGGGAGCGAAGATTGTCTTTATGTCAACGTCTACAGTCCTGAAGTTACCCCATCAAAACCCTTACCGGTAATGGTCTGGATCCACGGCGGAGGATTCACCTGTGGGAGTGGGAATGATGACCTTTATGGTCCCGAATTCCTCGTAAGACACGATGTCGTAGTTGTGACATTTAATTACAGATTAGAAGTGCTTGGGTTCCTCTGTCTGGACACCGAGGATGTTCCAGGAAATGCTGGTATGAAAGATCAAGTAGCTGCACTGAAATGGGTTCAAAACAACATTAGCCAATTCGGTGGAGATCCTTCCAACGTGACCATCTTTGGTGAAAGTGCCGGTGGCGCCAGTGTCAGTTATCATTTAATATCTCCCATATCAAAAGGACTTTTTAAAAGAGCTATATGTCAGAGCGGAACTGTGGGTAACGCTTGGTCGTTTTCTCCACTGCCTCTTGAGAGAGCTATTGCTTTGGCACGTCGACTTGGATTAGACTCGTCAGATACCAAAGAATTATATGAGTTTTTCAAAACCCAACCTGTTGAAAATTTAGCGAACGCAAGAGTACCATTAACATACGGAGAGGCATTTGTAGATGTATTTAACATACATTTTTGTGTAGTGTCTGAAAAATTCGATAACACTGAAACTTTCTTTCACGGAGACCCTATTAAGGCGCTACAAAATGGAATTCACGAGGGAGTGGACGTTATGACTGGTTTTAATGAACACGAGGGCGTTTTCAGTATTTTACTCCGAGGTGGTCTTGACAAAATAAAAGATAAAATAAAGAATTACTACGAGTACTTCGTTCCTATGCCCATTTTACTCAACTGTCCGCCGATAGTACAATACGCAGTGGGAAAACAACTAAAACGTTACTACCTTAAAGACAAACCTTTAAGGGACGTGGATACAATCATCAATTTCTGCACTTTCGAAGATATGGCCTTTGGAATAATTCAATCACAAAAAACACTTGTGAACGCTAAAAATAACAAGAACAAATGCTATTTTTATAAGTTCACTTGTAAATCAGAATTGAACATCTTTACGCACTTATTTGGCCTTAACGACATCGTGAATTCAAGAATAATGGTAAATCATGCAGATGACATGACTTACATTTTCCACATGAAAATGTTTAATTTAAAAATTAATAAGGAATCGGAGACTTTTAAGACTATTGATAAAGTAACGAAGCTTTGGACATCATCATCATCATCATCAGCCCGTCGCAGTCCACTGCTGGACATAGGCCTCTCCAATTGCACGCCACTTTGCTCTATCTTCGGCTGCTCGCATCCAGCTCCTGCCAGCCATCCTACGCAAATCGTCACTCCACCTTGCCTGAGGACGTCCTACACTACGCTTGCCGAGACGCGGTCTCCACTCTAGAACACGTTTACTCCAACGGTTATCGGTTCTTCGGCTAATATGGCCAGCCCACTGCCACTTTAGCTTGCTAATCCGGTGGGCTATGTCGATGACTCTGGTTCTCTGCCGAATCACCTCATTTTTGATTCGATCCCGCAGAGAAACGCCGAGCATAGCCCTTTCCATAGCCCGCTGAGCGACTTTTTAATTTGTGAACCAGCCGTACCGTCAGTGTCCACGTTTCGGCTCCGTATGTCATGACGGGTAGGACGCACTGATTGTAGACTTTCGTCTTCAGGCACTGTGGGAGTGACGATATGAAGACTTGACGTAGCTTCCCAAACGCTGCCCAACCTAACTGAATTCTTCTATCCACCTCATCCTCGAAGTTGTTTCTACCTAACTGTAATGTCTGTCCAAGGTAGACATATTTTTGAACAACTTCGAGAACGGCGCCGTGTACCGCAATTGGTTCCGGTAGTACATGTTCATTGAACATGACCTTGGTTTTGTCCAAGTTCATCCGTAGGCCAATGCGTACAGAAGAGTCAGCCAGATCATTCAGCATCTGTTGTAGGTCCTGCAGCGTTTCTGCCACGATGACGATATCATCAGCAAATCGCAAGTGAGAGATGTACTCGCCATTTACTTTGATGCCACGTCCTTGCCAGTTCAGCGTTTTGAACATATCCTCCATTGCAATTGTGAACAATGTCGGGAGATAACGTCCCCTTGTCTCACACCGCGATGCAATGGTATAGGCGTGTTTGCTGATTCTGGACTTGGACGGACATGGTAACGGCTTCGTATAAACATCTCATCACTTGGATGTATCGCCAATCGACTTGGCATCGTTGCAGGGACTCCAGAACAGACCAGATCTCGATCGAGTCAAAGGCCTTCTCATAGTCCACAAATGCTAAACACAGGGGCTGATTATACTCTTCGGTCTTCTGTATAATCTGCCGCACTGTGTGGATGTGGTCTATGGTGCCGTATCCGCTCCGAAACCCAGCCTGCTCCGGTGGTTGGAATTCGTCAAATCTTCGCGCAAGACGGTTCGTGATTACTCTTGAGAACAGCTTATAGACGTGGCTTAGAAGGAAATGGGTCGATAGTTCTTCAACAGGGTTTTATCTCCCTTTTTGAAGAACAAGACGACCACACCTCTACTCCACATCTCTGGAGTTCTCCCTTCAAACAAGACGGCGTTAAAGAGTTTTTGGAGCTCCCTAAGTATAGGTTTACCTCCTGCTTTTAATAACTCTGTTGTAACGCCATCTTCTCCAGGGGCTTTTCCGTTTTTGAGCTGTCTAAGAGCGATCTCGATTTCGCCAATACTGACTTCTGGCAGGTCTTCGCTGTAGTGGCGTGTTAAAAGTGGCTCTAGGATCCTCATTTCCGGGATCAGGTCGAGATGCATGCGAAGCGTACAACCGGCCATAGAAGTTTTCCACTTCGGTTAGGACTGCCGGCTTCGAAGCAACGACTTCTCCAATTTCTGTGGTCAACTTCGTCAGGTGGCTTCTTCCAAGAGATTGTACAAACACTTTTGCTCCCCGGTTTTGCTCGATCGCTCTTTCGATCGAAAGAGTATTGAAGGACCGAAGATCGTGTCGTACGCGTTTACTAATCTCTCGGTTTAGAATCCGTTTCTCTGACGAAGTGACGGGTGGGTTTTCACGTCGTTTCTTCATTAGCCCTAAAGTCTCTTCCGAAAGCTTCGACTTCCTGCCATTACGTTGCATTTTACAGAATCTCGTACCTTCTTCCCTGAGAATCCGAACCACATTTTCAAGGTTCTGGTCAACGTCAGTTGTGGTTTCCACGGCAGCGAATCGGTTCTCCAGATTGGACTGGAACGTTTCAGATCCCATCATAGTTTGGAGCAAAGTTGGTCGGAGCCTGGCCTTCATCAAGCGAACACGTTCAGCCCTGAAGTCAATATTCAGAGAGCCTCGGACGAGTCGGTGATCGCTTCCGGTATTGAACCTATTGATCACAGAGACGTCTTTGAATATATGCTTTTTGTCCGTCATGATGAAGTCGATCTCGTTTTTTGTCACAGTGCCCGGTCTTTGCCACGTCCACTTCCTTTGGGGCTTTTTCTTGAAAAAGGAATTCATCAAGAAGAGCCCCTCGCGTAGCTTTGGACAAATTTTAGCAAATTTGGGTAAGCCTTTGATATTTTTCTATAAAACATGATCAGTAACAAACTACCTGCATTTATTTGAATTTTGAGTCGCAGTTAGTCGAATGTGACGTTTTACTCTTACTACAAAAGTGGTTTCTATTTCATTGTAGAAATCCGACTCCAGATAGCAGTCTGGGAGTGACGTGGTCTCCATACACGAGTCAGAATCAGGAGTACCTGGAGCTAGGAGAGCAGCTGATGATGTCCAGCCACATTTGTAAGGAACAAGTGGAAATTTATGAAGAAATCTTTAGGAAATACTGTCCGCAGTGTATTGCATAGGTAAACTAACATCCTTCCTAATGCGATCGTGAGTCTCTTTGATTAGTGTTTTAGGTTTAATAAAAAAATTTGGTATACATTCAGGACCAAAAAAGGATAATATATTATATTTTTTAAATAAATGGAAAGTGCCTAGTATTAAACTCCAAAACCCGAGGCTTTTTTGTAATAAAACAATATAGACTTTAGTGTAACCATATACCTCATACATATTATTAAATTGATGTAACTATACTGCCTTTATATACATATTTATAAGAAACTTAGTTGATATATAGACATCTTATGTTGTACACAAAAATAAAACATATCAACGATTGTTAAGTATTAATATTTTATCAACAAATTTGTTCAATTCGCAGATAGAATTCTTATCTTATTATTATATAAGTAAAACAGATTATTAGCATGACAAAGCAAAATACACAATCACGTCATAGAATAATAAAGTGGAATTTTTAGCATTTATGATAGTTTAACACATCGTTAATAACGCTTTGTTTTTTTTATTCCAATCTATAATAACGGTAAAAAATATCAGAATTCATTCCTTGCTATAATTAATTAGTTAATTATGGCTTATAATTACGTAAGGAGCCGTTTAAATATTACCCATGCTTATGTAAAAAAGTAAATTACTACTGATAAGCACCATCTAGATCTCAGATCTTCCTCTGCCCCCAATCTTATCTGATCTTTGTTTACCGTCCAATAAAAAATTACATGTGAGATTTTGTAATTTTTTATTTATACCTGTGTTTTTATACCTCCTTTATTTATTGGTACAATCAAATTACCTACTTACCAAATTATTAAATAACTTGATAACTTCATTTTTTTCGTACAGATTTTATAGTTGATTAATAAAAACGCGTCATTGATCAAGACAGTGATGTGCAAGAACTGTAAAAGTCGACATTTTTGGTAGGTACCTTAATTTTGATTTAGAAAGACCTTTCTCGGAAATAAATGTTTATTTTGGTCCATGTTTAAGTAACGCGTTATAAGCAAAGCAAATTAGAAGAATTGTAAGAAAAACTACTTTTGGTGTATATTTTTGTCCAAATTGTCCTTTTCGACCTCAACATCTTATATTTAATTTATGTTGAAAAAAAGAATGTCCTTCTATTTTTTGTCATATTCTTAATTTTTAGATCATCATCTTAAGGGATAAAAATAAGAAAGAACGTACAAATAAGTGCATCCTTTTATTGCCTACCGTAAGAAAATAATAACATTTGACTAAGATCGACAGTAGGTATCATTAGTTAAAAACATCACTACGCCACAATCCAGAGTGAATATAAAGCATAGATTAAGTTTTTTTAGCCATTTAGTTAACGGCTGGACTGAAGTGAACATAAAATGGTACAAGTGCAAATTAAAGATGGAATTTTAGAAGGAGAGGTTGTAAATAACAAGTTTGGTGGCAAATTCTATAGTTTCAAAGGCATCCCGTACGCAGAACCGCCTGTTGGAGATCTTAGGTTCAAAGTAAGTTTAAAATTTAAATAATTACCGGTTCCGAAGTATTTTATTATGTGATTTGTAGCTGTATTATTGCTTCGCTAGTCAACTTGCCAAATACTAAATTGGAGACAAATTGTAATTATATTTTAATGCACGTATTCGTATTTAAAGTAGCTATTGACCTTTTGTCCAAAATAACTAAATATTATTAAAAGGTGTATGTCTTCCTTATCTCAATCATGAGATGTGTTATTATTACGTGAGATAAGGTAATAAACACAAAAGAAAGAGATAGACAGAGTAAGTGAATATTCAGGGAGTTGTAGCTGTGTCTCACGAGTTTCTTTATCTTATCTTATTTTATTTATCTTACAATTCTTTCCTAAATTACAAATTACAAAAGGAATACAATTAAATTTAAATGACAAAATTTTAAATAACTTGAATGTTCTCAGGCCCCTCGACCTCCAAAACCTTGGAATGGAGTACGCGGTGCTAAAGAATTCGGAAACGTCAGCTATCAGGTGGATACCTATTTTAAAACGGGAATAAAAGGGAGCGAAGACTGTCTTTATCTCAATGTATATAGTCCCCAAGTCACTCCCTCTAAATCTCTTCCAGTAATGGTCTGGATCCATGGCGGAGGATTCACCTTTGGAAGTGGGAATGATGATGCTTATGGTCCTGAATTTCTCGTTAGACATGATGTCGTCATCGTCACACTTAATTACAGATTAGAAGTGCTTGGGTTTCTCTGTCTAGATACCGAGGACGCGCCAGGGAACGCTGCCTTAAAAGACCAAGTAGCAGCACTGAAATGGGTTCAAAATAACATTAGCCATTTTGGTGGAGATCCTTCCAATGTTACAATTTTTGGTGAAAGTACCGGTAGCGTCAGTGTCAGTTATCATTTAATATCTCCCATGTCAAAGGGTCTTTTCAAGAGAGCTATATGTCAGAGTGGAACTGTAGCTAACGCTTGGTCGTTCTGTCCGCTGCCTCTTGAGAGAGCTATGGCTTTGGCACGCCACCTCGGGTTAGACTCGTCAGATCCCAAGGAATTATATGAGTTTTTCAAAACTCAACCAGTTGAAAATTTGGCGAATGTGAGGGCACCATTCACGTACGAAGAGGCATTTGTAGATACATTTGACATTCATTTTTGTGTGGTATCCGAAAAACAATTCGATAACACTGAATCATTCTTCTACGGCAACCCTATTGACGCCCTGCGAAATGGAATCCATGAGGGAGTAGACGTTATGACAGGATTTAATGAACACGAGGGCGTTTTCAGTATTTTACTTCGAGGTGGCCTTGAACGAATTAAAGATAAAATAAGGAATTATTACGAATTCTTCGTTCCTTTACCTATTTTACGCAATTGTCTGCCGACAGTTCAATACGCGGTCGGAAAACAATTGAAACATTTCTACTTAAAAGACAAACCTTTAAAGAACGTGGACAGGGTCATCGATTTCTGCACTTTCGAAGATATGGCCTTTGGAATAATTCAATCACAAAAAATACTAGCAAAATCCAAAAATAACAAGGGCAAATTCTTTTTTTATAAGTTCACTTGTAAATCTGAACTGAACGTTTTTACAAACGCATTTGGTCTAGGTGACGTAGTAGGATCTAGAAAAGTGACAAATCATATTGATGACATACATTATCTGTTTTACATGAAAATGTTCAATTTTGAAATTGATAAGGAATCGGCAACGTTTAGAATGATTGATAATGTAACGAAGCTTTGGACAAACTTTAGCAAATTTGGGTAAGCTCTAAATATTTTTTTATAACACATAATCAGTAACAAACTACCTGCATTTGCTTTTTTAGTCACAGTTGGTTGAATCTAACTTATGACTTTATTCTTAATAAAAAATGTTTTTCTTTCTCTTCCTAGAAACCCGACTCCAGATAGCAGTTTGGGAGTGACGTGGTCTCCTTACACGAGTCAGAATCAGGAGTACCTGGAGCTAGGAGAGCAGCTGATGATGTCCAGCCACGTTTGCAAGGAACAGGTGGAAATTTATGAAGAAATCTTTAGGAAATACTGCCCGCAGTGTATAGCATAGATTAAAATCTTTACTAATGCTATTGTGAGTGTTAACGACAATTAAGTACGGCGTTATGCTGCACCGATGTATATATGCTACTTGTGTTGATACAGGCTACTTGTTATCTCGGCATGAGAGGCCATCGGGAAAAATCCAAGTATTACGTTTTATATTTTTCTTAAATTGCATTTACGACATGTCCTACAATTAATGATATTTTTATAGCCATTTATATACTTACAAAAACAATAGGATCGAGAATATGGTCGTTTTGGAATTTAGTTCAAATTTTTAAATCAATAAAATTTTACAATAATTAAGCTTTATTAATACTTTGTAAATTTTTACATCAACAAAGATTTATTTAGTTTGTAAGTTCTTATTAGCAGTTAAATAAAAATAGTCCTTACTAACGAGCCATAATTCAAATTCACACGCTAAATCCTATGTCTTCCAAAACGTCACAAATCAGCAAATTAATGCAATTAAATCAGAACCGTAACAGGCAGGGCATTAGGAGCTAATTGATTTACAACTCTTGGGGAGAACACCCTTACACTACCAGGTGCCAATGTGTTGCTTACACTATTACTCTATCCCTTTATATTAATACGACAAATTCTTGTATTTCCGAGCGTTCAATCTTAAGAATGAGACAACCGATGCTCATCAAATTTTCAATGTAGATACATATAAATTTTGTCTCGAATAGATAAAGTAAAAATTTATTCATTGAAATTTGAAAATATCATTCGTAACGATTCAAAATGGCACCGTGTTGAAACTGTTTTCTATGGATTATAGACAGTAGCATTAGGTTTTTGGTCAGCGTTACCTTTGTGAAAATTTGATACAACTTTTTGTCTTTTCTTATGTTTAACCAAATTTTAATCAAAATTTTCCTCAAAGGAAATTCATGTTTCCTAAATAATTCTTACTTCCTATTTTATCCGGAACTTGCACTAAATCAATCTTTACTGCGAAGGCCGTCAAACTAGCAATCTCCATAAAAGTGGACAAAAGCATATTTTGTTCAATACGGTTAGCAGAAATCAAATTTCAACAAAATGTTTTGTAATTATTAATGATCATTAGCCGTGTGTAAACAAAATAATGAATTGAATTCCATAAGACGCTTATAATCTTTCCAGATTATATATTTGCAAAAATTAAGTAAAGTAAGGTAAAGTAAATAAGTACAGTCTTTATAAAAAAATATTATTTCAAATACAAATGTTCTTGTGGTTTGCACAAAGTGTCTTGTATTTTCAAAGCTTTTACTTCATTAGCGTAACAGTACCAGCCAACGAAGCTTGCTTAAAAAAACTATTATTTTTATGGAATCTCTTTTAAATAATAGGTACTTATCTCTCTTTTATGATAGGTATACCTATCTTATTGTCTATTAGTTTTAAACATTCTTAAATCTTGTACACATATACACATATTGCCTATTTTTTTCCCGAAATCTAAACAAGTAAAAAACATAAATATTTAAATCATCCTGCAAACTACACTCTTCTGTTTTTTTTTTTTATTGTGATAGTGATTTTTACTGGCAACACTTACAGTCTAGCTATAGACACGAGCTCCGTCTCGGTAACAAGATCTTATAATTTGCTTTTTTGTTTGTAAAACAAGTATTATGCTATCCATACTGGAAGTTTGGAGGGCGCGTGAATTACCAGAGCGAGGGGGCGCCGCGCTGTACGCAATGTACCGTGATATATCGAGTGGGGCAGTGTACAACGAATATCAAACTTTACTATCACTACATAGCATAAAACAAAGTCGCTGTCGTTGTCTGTCCATCCGTAAGCTTAAATCTTTAAAATCAAGCAACGGATTTTGAAGCGGAATTTAATAGATAGAGTGATTTAAGAAGAAATAAAATAAAATAAAAATACGCGAGTTAAATCCGTTAATAGTTGTTTCATTCCAATGATTTAAGAAGGTTTATGCGGTGTGAAGTTGGGGCGGGTCGCAAGTTTAGAAAAATAAAACCACTGTTTCCAATAACTCTGCTATGAAATGGAAATTTCCATAAGTAAAGTTCTTGAAGCCGTTAGACTAAAGTAAAGTTAGTTGGGCAAACCTTAACATTTTGCTTTAGTCCCAACTTCGAAATATCATGAAACTAGCGGCCCGCCTCCGCTTCGTAGGGATCCCTATTTTTCAAATATAGCCTATATCACGTCAAGTGTAGCTTCCCGACAGCGAAAGAATTTTTCAAACCGGTCCAGTCGTTTTGGAGCCTATTCAATACAAAAAAATCTTTCCTCTTTATAATATTAGTATAGAGTATAGAAGATATAAGTACATGAGTCAACTATGAGTTATTCTAAATTACGATTGATATATTCTCAGGTCACTGCGCATTTGAATAACATAATGACTAATATGAATAAAGTGTAGTGGTAGGAACCTAATAAAAAAAATATACAAAAAGAATTTAATTGGTGGTATTGAACTCACGACCTTCTCCCGGACCGGAGCTAAGACGTAAATAAAATATTTTAGCAACAAGTTGTTAAACAACTCTGTTTATAAATATTTATGCTCTAAAAAACGTGGTTATGTTTTGGTACGCTGTATCGCTTGTCCACTGTTAGCGAGTCGGTATTTGTGTTAATAATTTCTAATGCCTTTACGGTTATTACACATTGGAATAAACCTACTATATCTATAACGGATTTAACTAGCGTTCGACTATTGTCAGCTCAATTGTGCTACGAATATAGAAACTGTAAAGTTTTCTAAACGTCAATAAATAAAATAAAATACCCGAGTTAAATCCGTTATAGTTGTTTCATTCCAATGAGTATTGGTGTTAATGCACAATAGTGTGCCATCAGGTATAGGCTTTGACGGCTAACTTATGTATTTAGAATCCTCTGAACACAGTCTGTCATAGCAATACGTCAGGCGTAAAATTTAAAGGCATATTTATGAAATGGATTTTAATTGAAGCAGCGTATGGAAGTATAACCTATCTTGTTTATATACTACAAGCTGTCCGCCCCGGCTTCGCACGGATCTCTATTTCTATAGCCTATGCCACTCGGGAATAGGGTAGCTTCCCAACAGTGAAAGAATTTTTCAAATCGGTCCAGTCATTTCAAAACCCATTCAATCCAAACCAACAAACATACCATTCCTGTTTATGATATTAGTATAGATCAGTGATAATAACACGTCATTTCCTTGAGATAATTTGTATTCGTAATCACCTTTTTCTTACTTATTACCTACTTAGAACATAAAAAATATCCAATATCTTTATATATTGGATAAGACTCGGCGCATTTTGTTGAGAGCAACTCGAGAACACTTCCTGGACAAACGGGATACTTCTTAATTAAATTTAAATCCCTTGAAACAACATAAAGTTAAAAAGGGCATAACAAGCTCGGTAATTAAATGACTATAAAATTTTGTCTCGTTTTGTCATAGAACAAAAATAGAAAAAGATGGATTTTCTTTTTTAGTTAAGTATGTTTATAATTGGTCAGTGACCTTAACCCCTAGAGAAGTGCCAATCGCTAATATCAACCGAACGAAACGAATACATAATTGTATGAAAACTACACTCTTCCGTTATTATTTTTTTATTTGAGACATTATTTTTTTACTGGCAACACTCGCAGTCTAGCCATAGACACGAGCTCCTTGCGGTCTAGCCATAGACGATCCACCTCAGTAACAAAATCTTACAATTTGCTTTTTTGTTTGTTTGTATGAATGAATATAATAGGCGAACAAGAACTGTCCACGTGACATTTCGGTCGCGTATGTCTATAAAGTTTTGCATTCATTTCATTCGGTAGCTGTTTGCGATTGGCACTTGTCTAGGAGCCTTCGTACGATTTAAAATCTCAAGAGATAAAAAACAAACATTTCGTTAAATATTACCTCACAAAAAAAACTAGGTATCACTTAATAAAATTGTTAGAAGTTTGGGAACCGCACCCTGCTTACCGGGCGCCTATCCCGCGTCCATTTACAATAGATAGGTACATTGTTTGTCCAATTCACATCCTTACAGTTGAGTAAAATTTAAGGAACAACCAACTTTATTCAATTCGAAATAGAATTGAATGTCGCGCAACACTCCGCTGCTTATTGTTAAATTTTCATTTCGAGGCGGCAAAAGGTGTGCTGAACCATGAAATTTCATTATACAATATTGCAATTTTTACAGGAAAAACTTGATCAATGCGTAAAGTTCAGTTTTCTTTTTTTTTATACAATTTGATGCATTCACAAAGAGAATTTTATGCAATCTTCTATTCTCCTGCAATTTGTCGGGCGACTGAAAATATTATTAGAAATTTTTTTAACGCTGTTTCTGCACAGAATAATTAAAAATCGTTGCTATCTACAATGTAAACAAAGATGTTAAAGGAAACAATTACCTGTTTCAAATAAGGTTTACTTTGTGAATTAAATACTTACTATTTACTATAGCGATATTTTTATTTTTAACGTGTCACGTTCATAATGAACAAGACATTCAAAACACAAATAAAATATTGACTTATTATTAATATTCAGGTAAATAAGAACCCGGACTTTATAATATCAAGTATTGTATTAAACTTGTAGTTTCCAGAATGCTCTACAGAATACTGGAACTTAAATAGCATTTCAGGATCAATACACAACCCTTGGGCACACAGACGCATCAACCATAGACTAACAGATGAAATAGATAACAGATATTCTTAAATTTACCTTCTGTTACGTAGGTACTTTTCTTAGGCACACAGACGCATCAACCATAGACTAATAGTCAAAATAGATAACGCATGTTTTGAAATTTACCTTCTGTTATGTACTTTTCTTAGGCTATACAGACGCATCGTTTCACCATAGACTAATATTCAAAATAGACAACGCATGTTTTGAAATTTACCTTCTGTTATGTTCTTTTCTTAGGCTCTGTGTAGGCATCGTTTCACCACAGACTAACAGTTGAAATAAATAACGGATATTTTGAAATTTACCTTCTGTTGTGTACTTTTCTTAGATTACACAGACGCAACGATATTTCAATTTTTAGTCTGTGGTGAAACAGACTAAAAATCGAAATAGATAACCTTAGGTCTGTACAAATTCGTAAGAATATATCTAACTTAACATCTGTCTAATGACGATATATGGCTGTGGGTACAGGGTTCCTAAGCACGCTCGTTTCCACCTACTCGAAGTTATTAATGATTCATAACTGCACCCAATTACTTGAGATACGCGTCCCTCCGACATTCAACGAACATTTCATATGCAAATGTATTCACAGCTTTGAACGCCATAACAGTATTATATAAGCCTATTTTTAAAACGAAGACCTCAGCTTTTTAAGCATTTTTTTATGAGTATTAATGTCACTTTGTAATGGTCGTTATGAACATAAGCAAAGTAAGTATAAATGGGTCGTTTACAAGGAGCATGTCACTTAAGTATGGTTTTGATATCATTAATTTATATGATCGAGATAAGCCTCGTCACTTTGCCGTCACTTAATAATCCGGTCCTAGAACACACAGCTGACATTCACACACACATTTGTCTAAATAAAATGTATAGCGATGTATAGCGAGTATATGTGTAGCTAGAAGCCTACCAACCTGTTCTATTATCAGTGATAGTATATAAACACCCCTACACTATAACAAGTAATCGACTAATAATACACTCGCCTAAAGATAATTACCAACAAATCTCAGTTAAGCAACAATTCCTGAACCATAGTCCTTCCGCGTTATAAATAGAAGGACCCTTTACGGTTGAGGAATTTGGTTCACGTACACTATAGCCATAGATTCGATTAGCAGAGAACCCGGTGTGGTCACCCTGAGCACAGTACAAATAATACACAGTGGACAAAAATATATTCTTCACTGAAGTAAGTCGTAAGTTGGTGCTTATATTGACTTTGAAGTTTATCTGGAGGCTCGCCAACCATTAGGTTTTGCATTAAAAACCCACCAACTGAGCTGCAGCATTGAATTCGAAAAAAAAGTGGGCATAATGCGCACAATTAAACTTTAGGTTTTGAATTCCGCATATTTACTAAGAAAGAGCTAAGACATCTCAGTAGGTAAGTACTGCAGTCTTCAGAAAGTGATTCGAGTAAAGTGGCTCAATTGCTCACATTTTTAAGTCTACTGCGATTATTAACCATTAATAAGAATTAAAAAACAAACCGCTACCACTACGGCGGCTTGCAAAATATTCGAAACCACGTGACTTAGCCATTAATACCAAAGGTGTGTCCCGAACTGCTAACTATCTTTGTAAGTTTAGGTATCTATATCAGGGCAGCGTCACACGATTGACCTATATAATTATAGACTTACACCTATTTGGTGTGTAAAATTACTTTCATAAGGTATATTTACGAACAAATTATGTATTAATGTGTAATTATGTATTTGTCTTTACGCCGCCTGTAGGTTAATTAGATAATTTCTCGGTAGTTGCGCTACTGGGTACTAGCAGCATTGCATTCTTTACCTGTGACCCTTAGAGGGACAATAGCAGGGAAATTTCTCTGTTCGTGTTTAATATTGATGTTTATCGTTGATGGAATAGAGATAGGTTAAGGTGGCGAAACTCGCGACTTGCTTGTCACATTTGCAACATCACTACTTACTCGCGAATTTTTTTTGTCTAAAAGACTGATAATAATTTCTAATGCCTTCGCGGTTATTACACATTGGAATGAAACAACTAAAAAAGTGTGGTATCTTTTTGGAATGAAACAACTGTAGGCGGATTTAACACGCGTATTTTATTTTATTGGCTGACGTTTCGGAGCCGGAGAGAGTCCATAATCGTAGCACGACTGAGCTGACAGTCTTATGCTAAAGTAATTAATACAGTTATGTAAACTACCTTATTTACTAAATCTTATATTTTTTTGTCTTTTTTTAAAGGACTTTGCTATCGAGCCAATGTAATTTAACAAAAAGTTACCGTGTATCTCTTAGATAAGACAAACGCTTACTTTAGGCACCTACTTATCTGTAATACAAACATAATTAAACAAGAAGTTTCAAAGTTTGTAAATGACGGAGTAACTTAGTTGTTTTACTGCGAAATATTTACGAAATCACTTTGGTAAGATATAACTTAATCGGTTTTAAACTTCGCTCTTGCTTCAATTCCATATTTTGTTCATTTGATTTATTGATAAATATTATAATATAACTTTTGTTATGGAAACCAACTTAAGCTATTATGAGCTCTCCAAATAACAAAGATCTTTTGAGAACAAAAAAATTAAGCATTAGGTATAATTTCTGCGTAAAAAAAATTTAAGTACCTAGGTAGATAAAGTTATACTTACTATGAAAAAATTGCCTAAGTACCTATTTTTCATTTCTAACCAAACCTGTAAAATTAACGGAAAGATACGGTAACTATTCCTCACATTTATTTCAAACACAGACATAATTTCTGTATACAAGTATAGGTATATTACGCATAGTTTTCCCACCAACTTAACGACCCCGGCAAACCCAAAATCCACTTACCAAAGATTACCTAAAACCGTACCTTGTGTAAAGAAATGAGATACAGCCTCTTTGCGAAAAACCGGAGTAATTTCCGATTTTTCCATGCAGTCGGCAGTAGCTCCCGCTGGAGGCACGTTTGTTCAATTAAAGTGCCAGAACGTTCCGATGGACTAATTGGCACACCCGCCGGACAATTTTGAGCACCAGATTTTTTGGGAACTATCTGAGGCGTATTTAAATGCTAAACGTCGTGTTGACCAGCGAAAATTTAGGCACTTAGCGATAAAGTGTAAATACACCTTATTGAACTTTGTGTGTTTACAGTGCATCATAAATGGGCAGATTTCAATTGTTTTATGATAATATAACGAATTTTCAATAATGAGAATATGAAAAAAAAGTGCTTCAATCACTTTAATTGATCTATTAGGACCAAAATAAGTGTAGCACGTAACGATATCGTAAAGTGAGTAGAACTATGCTCGTTCTCGGCACACAGACATTCACGCTAACTCCGACACACTCAAGTAAATTACCGCTCATCAATCTTTCCTTAAAAAACTATGGCCAACATAAAAATCAGCCACGACTTTATATTCATCGCGAGTTTTTCATCATAAACGACCTGACATCACAATTCCGAACTCTAAAGTTCAATCTAAAACGACGCCCGTTGAATAATAATGTACGAAAAGATTTCACAAAGAATTGGTTCCGGCAAGTTCTGACTGCAACCCCGCCTTGGCACTGTCTGCAGTTACTAGACCCTCGTTAGCGAAGTAAAGGGAATTATAGTTTTAACTATCTCCATTGAAGACAAGAAAAGGATGAAATACTTCTTCAATTTCTTTAGCCCCAAACTTATACTCGCTATTAAAGGAACGCGTAAACATTGATATGCTACAGGTAGGGGATTTTTAGAGTTAATGTATTTTTTAACACACTGATAAGTATGTAGATCCTAATATCCAACAAATTTAAATGAGAGTTTGTATGGATTGTACAGATGTAAATAAATACCCTTTTTATGTAAGAGTCATTCTATCAAAGTTGTATTTTTTTTTATTCAGTTCTTCATGCATAGTCGTAACCAAGTATACCATACAAACTAGTTTCTGAACTTGCTCAAAGTTTTCTAGATACTGTATTCCTATAATAGAAATGTCTTCCACGGAGTTGCCACACATGCATAGTTTTAAAAGTCTTTTGAAACTCTTTTATATACTTCGACCTCCTCCAGCTTACACTCTAACGCTTTACGAACTTTGTTCTGAATCAATCTCCTTTATATACACAGGGCCATATTTACTACGGAGCAACAAGGAATATTACAGGTAACACAAGTTAACAACTAACACTATGAGAACTCACATTATAAAGTATTCTTGGAACTGTAATTTTTCAAACTTGTGACATCCTAACTTAATGTCCTAACTTTAGACAACCCGTAAAGACATGTAAACTTTTCTTATTCAACACGATGTGTTTTAGATACACGAGAATAACCGAAAATTCTTCTGAAATAGTAAATATAAAATTAGTTGATTCAGTTCCGTTGCGTAAGATTCGTAAACAAATTTTGTTCCAAAGTAGGTATGGTTTAGAGAATTTGCCAGGTTTGCATGGATATTTCGGCTAATTTAACTTCACATACTTCAATTTAATCTATTTTTACTAATTATTTTGGCAGATAAGTTAATTTTAAACTGGTCTCTACTACAGTAGGTACCTATTGCATCTGGTGCGAGTCGCCGCAACGCGATGTAGTTCCTGCGGCGAACCGCTGTAATATACACGTTATCAATAACAGCACTACTACCTACTAGTAGAACTCGTCTGAAGCACACATTTTACGACAATACTTTGTCTTAATTAGGTAAGTATTAATACCAACCACAGCCTACAATTTAACGCAATCAGTTTTATATTGTTACGAAATCCTCAGTATTTTGCGATTAGACTACAGTACTGTAGACTGAGGTAGGTACAAAAATAGGTAGGTATATCAATAACCTGTGAAATGGCGATAAATTAGCGGTACAGTTCACAGCATTTTGCGAAATATCCTAAATAAAGTGTACTAATTTCATTTTACATAATTTCAAGTCCAAATTACTTTACGGAATGCATTTTTTTAAACAAAACCTTTTATAGGTATATGGCTGTGTATGTTACCAAACATTTCCTTAGTAAGGGCAAAATACCGCGATGAATTTATCCTGTACCGACCATAAAAACCGCAGACTGACTCTTTTTGACTCAAAGCCAAAATTTGTTTTGAGTAAACATTTGCAGGCACAAAGTAAAAAGATAAATACTAAGCAAAGAGTGTTTGCAGTTTCGTGAATATTAGTTAGATATGTCCCAAGAATATTTTAATAACGAAAATATTTTTGTTAGGTCAATGTTGGACCTTGTCCTGGATTAATTTAATTTTTCAAGTAGGTAATTATGAAGATTAGCGCCAAGAATAATCAAACTACCATTAGGCTTATGTGCAAAACTGTCAGATCACGCAACGCCAATAAAAAAACAGATTTTTCACTAAAAAATAAAAGTGTGAAAAATGGACTTGGGTAAAAAATATGTAAATACGTGAAGGAAGGGTCGTGAGAGTGATAAATGATGCAGGCCATCAGATGATTAATGACAGGCATTGACGGGCCAGTTTAATGGTTTATTTAAGAGTACCTTATAAAGGGTACTTATTTTGGAACAGAACGAGTCCTAGAAAAAAACTTGACGCTTAATTATTCTAGTGAGAAAATATGACCATCTATTTCAATTGTCAATAAAGTCACTTTCTATGTGACGTATCGTTCATTTCATACAATTTTGCATTAATTTTGTTCTATTGTTATTATCGATTGGCATTTGTCTAGAGGCCAGGTGTACTTTTGCATTTAAAAAATTCAAACGATTCTAGAACCTACAAAACACTATATACCTAGACAGAGCAGGGGCCCTAGACAAGAGCCCAACGTTCAACGTTAACGTTAAACGTTAGCACCAAAATGTATGGGATTTGACATCCGCGAACGACTGTCACGTACGTCACAAACGTTCGCGGATGTCAAATCCCATACATTTTGGTGCTAACGTTTAACGTTAACGTTGAACGTTGGGCAC